>CM044438.1:22146718-22157465 GCA_024363595.1 Xenopus borealis
TGATTTAATTACAATTGTAAGCTCTTTGCATGAGACTTAAATTGAGCTGAGATTTTTTTTTCACACTGTGTCATGTTAGTAAGTGGCCATATGAAAGCTTTTGACATTGTCTTGTAGAGACAGGACAACCCGCAGTTTTTGATTTGATGGCAGAAAATAGTAGCGTGTGCACTGAAGTATTTAGTGTTTTGCAGGTACAAGTAATCCCTTGAAAGAAACAGATTGGTACCAAACACATCACCTGCCGCATTTTCTGCCCCATTTTGTACAATTACCAGGCCAAGCTATCATGCTGCCTTTAACAGCAACATTATCCCCGAAGAATGCAAACAATACCAATTCTACCAGCTACTTAAATGTTAGGGGATGGACACACAGTCAGTTTTCAACACGGTTCGCCCTGTGGTTTTTTTTTTTTATAAAAAAGCCAACCACCTAACGGTTTCAAGGTTAGGCAATGGCACATTACCCTAGCATTTTTATGTGGTGGTCAGCTTAAAAACCACATCACGTACCATGCCAAAAATCCGCATGTGTGCCCATGCCTTAAATTTAGTTAAAACTTAATTTTTTCTATTCAGCAAAAAAAAACAAAAAAAAAACAAACCTTTATTTTTGTGATAGAAACTCATTGTTTATTATTATCTATGCTATCCATAGCTTAATGAGTGTTTTGAGATTAAACCTCCCTGGTCTTGAAGTGGTTAAAATAAAATATGTTCAATAAGTCCCACCATTCACTGGCATTTATTTTTTTCAATCTGCAGTAAAGTGAAATAACTCATACTGCATGTTCAAATTTGGATAGTTAAACACAAATTATGTATACAAGTATCCCACCAATTAATGTGGAAGAAATTCCATGGTTCAGTTCAAAATTGATTAAGGCTCATCTACTTGGTATGGCCTTCACTGTACTTAGGGTGCTCACGTCATATTACCCTGCTAGCCCTTGTTTGTAATTTACAAACAAGAATTTAAGAAAATTATGAAAAAAATAAAAACCAATTCCAGTACCAAAACCAACCTTATTTTAAGACTTGATTTTTTTTCTCATATAATTGATAAACCCACTGATAAACAGGCATATTACAAAGGTCTGTGCAAGTAACCTTGACCTATAGTTTTTTTGCAACTGAACTGCAACATATTATTTTACTTTTCAGGGCATGCCAAATTAAGCCATTTAGCTTGGTAATTTGGTGAAATAAGGTAGTGCTTTTTTAATTATAAAAAAATGGATGATCATTTCCTGCAGTTCTTATTAATGGTTATTTATTTGCTCTTGAAAATCATTGCTATGAGTCCCTGGTACTGTAGGAAATACTATGGGGAAGATTTACTAATTTCAAATGGTAAAAATTTCGAAATTCGAACATCTAATTTTTTGGGGGTTAATTTTCGATCAAATATGGCCATATTCGATCAAATTAAAATTGTTCGAATCCAACAATCACATCATTCGAATGCCAACAATTTAAACGATTTTTTTTTTTAAAAAAGCGAATTCTCAGGAATTTTTGAAATTCAAAGTTTTCACTTCGACCCTTAGAAAATGTGCATGTACATGTTACTATATTACATTATACAATATTAGAATAATATTTTACATTTTTCTATACAAGAAAAGTCAAATGGCATTTATTTGGCCTTGACTAGATAAAAAATATGTTGAGTATCCTATATACAACTTTTAGGGGCAGATTGTTGAAGTGAAAAAACTTCGAAATTCAACCCTGTAAGTTTTTTTAAAGGTTTTTTTTTTATCTAATTGTTCAATTGCATCGAATTCTTGGAAATTTTCAGGACAGGTTCTATGAGGTCCCACATTGGCTAAAATGGCAAATTGGCAGCTTTAAGTTGGCAAAGTGTCAAAGTCGAAGGATTTTAAAACACCAGTACTTCGAAAATGTGCTATTCGAATTGAATTTTGGGTTATTCAAAGTAGCCTTAAAATTTTTTAATTCGCATTTTATTCGAATATTCACTTCGACCATTAGTTATGTGTCCCTTAATAACAGGTAGCAGTACCTATTTCTAATGAAATATGAAAAGCCAATAAATTCATGGCTTTAATCCAAGCCAATATTTTCTAGTTTTATGTCCACTGATGTCAGCCGTAACAGCATTTTTGGAGAGTGGATTACAAAGGCAGGATTAGCTCTTTTGCTGCCAAAGGAGCCATTAAAGTTAAACTACAGACTATTACTCACATATATAGATACATAGCTGCCAAACTTGAGCTCTTTGTGGATTTTTTTGTGAATGTATTTTTCAATACCTTCACTGACCTAGGTTGAAGGAAATAAACTGAACTATGCAGTAGAATACACTGAAAATGATCAAAGGTCAGATGCAGGGATTCTAAAGATGTTTGGAGAGATGTAAATAACAGTGTTAATTTTATTGGTAAAAATCTTGCAGAACTTCTTAAAGATGCTGGTCCCTTTCCAGAATTCATATTTTTATGTGATCTGATTCTGATTCATTTCATATTACCCCGTTGACATCTAACCGATTAAAATGCACAAAATGTCACTCGGCACAAGAGCATATCCTTTTGTACTTAGCATTTTTCCATCCCATAAAAATGGGATTTCATCCTTCTTTAATATGCCATACCTGAAAGATAAATGTTTTTTTTACTAGACACCAAAGGAGCACTCTGTAGGCAGAGATTATTGTGCATTTTAGTCATGTATATTTAGAAGATGGTAATGAGGGGGTTTGCATTGTTGCATGAAAATAGTAATTCCCAGTGGTTTGATAGAAATGGATAACTAAGTGTCCAACGACAGCTGTGCTTTAAAATGATATTCCCAGTTATCACTGCACTCTGCTTCTCAATAACTAGCGATTTGATAAGGTGAACTTCTGACACTCCATTGAAGCACTTTTGTGTAAAATGGTATTTATAAAGACTATTGTGTATTTATAGTTTGTATACATTTTTATTAATGTGTCAATTTTATTACACAGTGGCACGTAGCAGGAGGCTTAAATATGTAGTGTAAAAATAAATGTTTAGCATTTTCTAACTGGGGTTTAAGCTTCAGTTTTTTAGGGGGAAGACACACATAGCTACTAGTAGCAGCTACTTGACATGGCTACAAAATAGACAGTACTGATAATTGGCTTTACTAAGACACCTCTAGGGGAATGTAATAAAAGTTGGTAACAGAAAAATATGCCTTTGTGCGAACTAATTTTCCTTTGCCCAAACTTAATATAGCTTTTTGCTATTAAGGAAGAGTATTACATTGCAAAATTAGACTTTTTATTCTTATTTGTGTGATTTGTTTTGCTCCTTGAAACTTTTATTCCCCCATGCATGTGTTTTAGCAGAGGCAATTCTTAGTATTGTCTATGGAAGGGTATTTTATAGACACAAAAAGCAACTGCACAACTTGAACTTCCGTATCCTCGGCGCTAATCGAAGGAGAAAAGCAGCTGCTACTGGTAGCTCTGTGTCTTCACCCTTACATATACAGGTATTTGACAATATATATTTTTAGGACAGAATAAAGCAGTTACACCTTAAGTCTTAAATTTTATTTCCTCTTGGTCAATTCTTTGGGCATTGTTGGCAATTGTGGGTGTTCACAGGCACCCTTAAGATTAGGCAAAAAAACAGGGGACAGAACAGTAAAGCCATTTCTTAATGCTTTGCCTGTATATTTGCAAATTCCAAAATACAGTTAAAGATATTACCTTTATACTCCTGGGGGCAAAGTGAAAATTCGAATGAGATTGAATTTTAAAGTAATTTTTGGGTACGTCCACTATTGAATACGCCGAAAATTCGATTCGAATTGAAAAAATTCAATTCGAATTTAAAAATGGGACCATTCGAAAATTAGAAGTACTGGCTCTTTAAAACATTTGAATTCGACCATTCACTACCTTAAACCTGCCAAATTGCTGTTTTAGCCTATGGGGGACCTCTTATTAAGGAGTGTTTCTGAAAATTTTAGAAAATCAAATTTTTTGGAGGAAATCGTTCCAATCGAATGATTCAATTGAATGATTCGAACAATGTTTATTCAATCAAAAAACAGACCTATTTGATACAATCTATTAAAAAACAGTCCATTATCACTTTTGGAAAAGTTTTTTCACTTCGAAATTCAACCCTTGATAAATCTGCCCCTTAATGTCAAAAAGACGTTGGTACATTGTACAGGTACTAATAATGTGTATAATCCAATGTAAAGACTGCTTTCTTGTCTAATGCATACTACATTGTGATAGACTGTGACTAGCAGATGTGCATCTAAATATCTTTGGAAGAAGTACATTGTTCATTAGGTTTTCCTCATCACTTGCATTCTGATCAAGCTGTAATACCGATTTTTGTCTTTGTCAATGAGCCTGAAAATGGTGCCTGTTTAGTGGGTATTTTAAAAGAGGATTATTAAGAGACAAACAAAATATTCAATGTGTTATCATGTGTTATCAAAATCCAAATATTAGTTCTCCCCAAATTCATATTTAAAATTAAACCCTAATTAGGACTTTGGACAGACATGTTGTGTATACTGAACTTGCTGTAACAGGCTAGAGGGTCAGAAACCCTTCAACAGTATTGACCCAGAATGTAAGTGTCACTGTATATGTTCAGTGTGCTCTGGGCTGCTGCTGAGAAGCTATGTTAGAAGGCTGATCGTCTCTCTTAAAAAATGTATATTGTATATATGCATTATATTGTGAGTCCCTTAATTCAACTATAGTACTATTACTAAAATAGTAAATTATTTTCTTACTCCCCCTCTATCTCTTATGTCTTAACATTAGTGATGGGCGAATCTCCCGCGATTCGCTTCGCCTAAAGATTTGCGAATTTCTAGAGAAATTCGCGAATCGGCAAAAAATTCGCGAAACGAGTTGCGGGACGCTTTTGACGCGCGTCAAGGTTGACGCGACGCGCGTCAAAAGCGTTGCGTCATTTTCGGCGCGTTGCGTAGTTTCCGGCGCGTCGCGTCGTTTCCGACGCACGACTCGTTTTTTTTGTCAAAATTTCGCTTGTCGAAATTTCGCTGGTGATTCACGAATTTATTCGCCAGCGGCTAATCGCAGGAATTTGCCGCGAATTCGGCCCTAGCGAATAAATTCGCCCATCACTACTTAACATTTCTTCTCAATACTTTTGTTTTCCTGTCCTTTTTTCTTTCTCTTACCTCTTACTTGATCACCCATTCTTAAATTACAACTTCCAGTTATATGAGCTGTCATAAGTCTGCATGCTTTTTTTGTTATATTTGGGCAGTAGCATGCTGTTCTTCCCTCAACAGCGATACATTGTGATTAGTTACAGAGTAAGATCTTTAACTTTGGAAGCTGTAGAGCTCCCATGCATGTTCCAATAAAATTGTACAAATATCAGTAGATTGAAGAGGAGCCTCACCAAATTAGCATTCTATGCAAATTAAAAAATTAGGATCTAATTTTTTTAAATACAGTGCCACAATGTTATCCTAAAATGTCATCATCATTGTGGGAACTTGCTACTGGCTTGTGATTCAGGAATGTTGTGCAACATTTTCCCTACAACATTAGTGTGTGAGTTACTGGACATAGTCAGCTTCATGTGTTGGTGCATATTGTTTCAGTAATAAACATTTACTTGTGAACACTGGAGTGTGGACACAATCTGTCCCAATGCACGTATGCTGGTGCCAAAACCTACACTATTTAAGAACACTGGTAACTGGGCTCATTGCCTGGTCTCATTTAAGCTTTGCATTATTGCCTGACTGAATTCCTAAAAGACCTAACTTGTTGCTCTTACTTGAACCTACATTGGCTGCCTTGATCTTTGACTGATTTCTGACAAAATCTTTTCTGCTTTACTCTGACCTGGTCCTGATATTGACCTTGAACATGTGCTGTCTTCCTCTGATCTTGATCTGTTGCTGCTTTGCTTAGGTTAGTCTCAAGGGCTCCTTTCCACACATATACCCTTTATATAACCCTTGGGTGGGTATTGTGCTGTGTGCTCTGTTTGTGGATTGCCTTCTACTTGAGAAGGCCTCCTTCTTCACTGAACATTCCTGATAAGTCTAACATGAAGAATGCAATGCATAATGTTAACTGTATACACTAACCTTTTGAAATGAGAAGTATACTTAAAAGTACCAAACTCTTGTTAATGATATTCACAGATGTACTGATTAATTTACTCTGCACAATCTCAGAGACCATTCAAATGCTAATAGAATCAAACTGGTTCTAGTCTACTTTTGGTCAACAGATTCTGTTTTTTACGTAAGTTTTAATTAATTTTTCAGGTTACAGATACTTAAGTTAAAAAAAAAAAGTTTGGTTGACAGTTTCACTGAGTTAAAACACAACTGTTGGGTGTCATCTTCTAAATAACAGTCCAACATTTCATGTTATGACCCAGTGGAGCTGACATTGTGACATAATAAGGTCCTGTACCTAATATTTGCCACTAAGTATTCTCGGGGTGCTTTATATTTCCCTCTCTCATTGCCCAAGATTACATAAAGTGAAAAACTGCTGAAAGAAATAGAAGCCCCAGACTGCAGCTCTGCAAATCTCCATAAAACAAGGTCAAGTTAAACTTTAAATTTAAATTGGCATGTGTGGCAGGATGTCCATAGCATGATGTTCATGTGTTTATAAACAATTAACATGTTGAATAAACAAGCCACATTTGTGTGTGACAAATGGATATTTGTGCACTCATTCTACAACTGTACCAATGTCTAAATGTAACAAACCCACTGGAATATCAAACTATTGGTTTTGATGCAAGAAAAATGTCAATGTATAAATTATGAATCACCAGCAAGAATTTTCAAATTTTAAATACCATTTTAGGGTTAATTTCCTAATATAAGTGATATATTGTGCAATGGTCATTGCATCTATCCACAATTAGCTTTGCATAGTCTACCAAACACTCATTGACAATTTGAGATGCAATTCATTTCAGAAAAAATATTTCTCCTAATTCAGTTTCAGTTTTTACCTATAGACTTCAATAGAGTTTTAACTTGATTAACCGTGAGATAAATTTGCTTCTCAAATTGAATCTCATCCATGACTTTTCACATGATAAAATTTGTCTTAACAGAATTGAATTTGGCCAAATGTGAGGAATAATGTGAGGAACACAGGCAGATAAGAAGGGTCCAAAATAGTAGCTAAAATCTGTCCATGTTTCACCACCTTAAAAGAAAAAGACTTTAAGCATTAACTAACTTGTAGAAACATTTTGTCTGTATGATCTATTAGCTGATAACTTTTTTTTTGGTATTACGCATCTTAGTATAAGAAATTCATAGCAGATTAAGGGACATATGAAGGTTTTGGAATGCTTTTGCATAAAATGAAATCTTCAGATGTTGTTGTTAATTTTCTCCAACCAATGCAGGTCACTCCTTTAGGACAAATAAAAATTGTGCAAACATAAGCCTTGCAAACTCTTCTCTATTAATTTCCAAGTGCAAGCTTCACTTTTTCTTTATAGTTTATGAAACAAATCAATGAAAACATGACATTTAGATGCTGTGCAGAGGGAAAGTAATAAGACATGCCTTATTTACAAGGGCCTCACTACAAATTTACTCCTGCTGTGCCATGAAGGGCTGCAAAACACTGCTCTGCATTGCATTACACACTGATCAGGGTTGTAGGTGTTAAATTTGTCACAACTGCTATATATATATAAAAGAACAAGACGTGCCACTGTGTGTGTCCAGGCAATTAGCATGCTAACAAGGTAAATTAGTAGAATAAACACAGCAAGTTTTAAAGTCAACCTGTTGCATGCAAATTCTTCAATTTTACAGATTCTGCCTTCCACAGAATTTATGGTTTATTTATGAATCACGAAGTGGAAATATGGATACTTCTTTATGAATTCTACGGATGTGGACTGAAGGCTGTGCATACATTATATCTCTCTGGCTGCATCAAATCAGCATGGAACTGTGCCTGTGCTTTTTTGAAACTTACTAACGGTTCACTCATTTGTGCTTGTGAAATTTATGCATGCTAAAACAATGCCAGCATGACAATAATCCCAAAAGATAGAAGTTAATCTATTGCTCCAACAGGCTTCAGAAGGATTAGAAGCTGATCTACTGAATTTGGCATTTTTGTAATGATTTGTAGTTCATCCAGATATGTTGACATACTAGCAGACATGTAATACCCATTTTAAAAGAGTAGTTTGTACCTATATGGCCCTAAATGAAGATTGCACACTACTGTTCCTAATCAACCAACTGTTTCCATTCACTAAACTGAACCCTCCTACTAAACCAAACAGAGAGCAGCCTGTCCAACAAATGGGTGGGGACCAGTGGTCATTTATGCCCCACATAACTTGACAACTGTTAGAGGGGAAGTTGATGCTGCTTATCACTGTGCACAAAATATGATTATGGGGGTCATAGAAACTCCATACATGTTAATTTACATAATAAAGAAATTATATATGTGGTATATTAGATAGAGAATATGATGTAAACAATGAGAGCCAAAAGTGTCTGCTCTCTTTTTTAAGGAAGCTTGCCATCCTGAACCTAGTAAAGATTTCTTGTGCTGTTGATAAATTGGTGATTATTTACAGTTTCACCTGGTCTGGTGAATTTTCACCTGGCCAAAATCTTTATTCACTCTCTCATAATATCACATCTAGATTACTGTAACTCTCTATTAATTTGCCTTCCCCACCAGAGACTGTCACCTCTCCAGTCCATAATGAATGCTTTTGCAAGGCTTATTCACCTCAGCAACTGCTCCTCCCTTGTCATGCCGCTCTGCCAATACCTGTACTAGCTTCCATTACTTTTAAGGATAAAATTCAAACTAATGACCCTAACATTCAAAGCAGTTCATAACTCAGTCCCACCCTACAGCTTTGACTCTCCTCTACAGACTTGCTTCTAAACGTTTCTCTCATCAGCTCCTCACATGCTCAGATTCAAAACTTTGCAAGGGCTAATGCCCTTCTTTGGAATTATCTCCCATTGTCTGTCTGACTTCCTCCCAACCTTTCTGCTTCAATTCAAGATTCAATACCATATACTTCACTTCTCACCTTGCATATTTCTGATCTTGTCCACTCCCACACCTTGTGTCTCAACTCTCAACTTCCCCTTTTAGATTGTAAGCTCTTTTGCACAGGACCTTCTTCAAATTTTGTATTGGTTAATGCTTTGTATAAATACATTTATTTTACAAAGCTGCTAAAAATGATGGTGCTCTAAAAATACATTATTATTATTATTATTATTATTATTATTACAGGGGAAATATGTTAAGTCTTCATACTCTGACACAAAATTCACATGCTTTATTGCATGTATCAAGTGAGTTTTTAACTTTATTACTTATGTTATAAAGCTGCAGACAGATTATTGAGAATTGCAGGACAATTCATTTTGTTCATGTAGCAAAGCACTTCTGAGAAAAATCTCTCACTGGGCAAAATACATTTTGAACATCGTTTTTAAGTTGGCAGGTCTTGAGCACATTCAAAAGATAACAGAGCAATGCAAGATGGTATCCCAAGAAATAATTAATAAAGAATAAAAGCACTTGAGAACAAGTGCGATAAGAAAAATTAAAAACCTGCGTGAAACAAATTGCTTTTTTAAGCTGTATAAAGAATTGTAACTGAATAATTATGAATTGTTTTTCTTCAGTACTGAACAGAATAAATGTGGCCATACAAGAGCTGATAAAAGCTGCTGACAGACCGAGTCGGCAGCTTATTGGCCCGTGTATGGGCCTGTGTATGGGCTTCTCCAATCGTTAACTGGCCGAAAGTCAGCCAGATATTGATCGGACGGGAGTAAAAATCCTGTTTGTTGATGCGGTCCCAGGATCCGACTGCCCGTTTACCTCCCTAGGGCCCACAATCGGATCAACCCGATATCGCCCAACACAAGGTCAGCATATCGGGGAAAGATCTGCTCGTTTGGCAACATCGCCAAACGAGCGGATCTCTCCGTGTTTGTCCACCTTAAAGGAACAATTCAGGGTAAAATTAAAAAATGGGTAAATAGATAGGCTGTGCGAAATAAAAAATGTTTCCAATATAGTTAGTCAGGGAAAAACGCAAACTATAAAGGCTAGAGTGACTGGATGTCTAATATAATACCCAGAATCCAACTTCCTGCTTTTCAGCTCCCTAAATTTAGTCAGCTCCCTAAAGTTAGTCAGCGACTTGAAGGGGGGCCACATGGGACATAATTGTTCAGTGAGTTTGCAATTGATCCTCAGCATTCAGCTCAGATTCAAAAGCAACAGTTATGACCCATGTGGCCCTCCCTCAAGTCACTGATTGGATACTGTCTGGTAACCAGACGGTTTACCAGTGTAAACCAAGAGAGCTGAAAAGCAAGAAGTAGTATTCTGTTCTGTTAGGTCTGACTAACAGTCACTCCAGCATTTATACATTACATTTTTGCCTAACTAACTATATTGAAAATATTTTTTATTTTGCACAACTTATCTATTTATCCAGTTTTTACTTTTAAACTGAACAATTCCTTTAAGATTTTTGTCAGTATAAGGCCCATTTACAAAGCAAGCACAAGTGCAAAGTGATAGACACAAAATAGAGCATACATTGCTGTTATTCTGCATGTACTGTATGTTTGTGTATAACATGTATGTACTTGTGTCCATATATGCTACTTTGCAATCTGCAAGTAGGGATGGCGCGAACCGCCGAAAAAAAGTTCGCGAACATGTTCGCGAACTTCCG
>CM044438.1:22170278-22243225 GCA_024363595.1 Xenopus borealis
TATATATATATATTATGCATCCATGTTTGTGATTAATACACTTTGAGAAAGGCCTCAGATGAAGCCGAAACATTAGGCTGTAAGCTCTGCAATAAAAAATTTTTTATTTAAGTAATAAGACCTTTGAGTGCGGATCTTCTTGGATTTCTTTTATATATATATATATACGTATATATTATAATAACTGGTACATTATTCCACATATTATTAAATTTATGAGGTTAAAAAAGACATGAGAGAAACATAAAAAGGAAAATAGTACTTCCTCCTCTTATAATGTTATAGACCTCTGATAGTAAAAGACCTCTGATAGAAAAAGTTATAGTTATACATTGTTTGATGATGCTCTGACTTGTTTGTTTTAAATCTGTAATATCACCTTAAACACATGTAACTGCCATAACAGCTCTGTCCTTCCATCTATTATCACTATACAGAATATAGTTCTATATTTTTGTTTTATGCAAGTTCTAATCAGCTTTGGAAATGTACTAATCTAATCAAATCAGATGTTCTGTATATTCTTTTTTTTTCTTCTTTTAAATTTTTTTATTTTTCCAATATATTTTTAAGAAAAGGGTATACACAAAGCAAAAAGTATTGAATATTCTGTTCTTACTCAATGTATCACCTTATTACAGAGTAAGATACAATAGCATTGCTCCATAATTAGCTGTGAATTGATTTAAGCAGACACACCCTTTTAAACTGAAACAAGGAGCTAATTCTAAAAACTTCAGTGATCCTTTGTGGAGTTTGGCCAGAACTGGGGTTGTTGGAGAAGATAAATTAAAATGTTGTTTATTTAGTTTAAGCTCCTATACATAAAAGTCAAAAGGCTTATAGTCACTTGTAGTTTTGATATATATTGTTATTGTTTCTAGAAAAGATTCAGACTATATATTAGTCATATAGTCTATAATTCACATATGGATGAATTATTGGAGTCTAAGATTTGATGACATAAAGGGCTAAATTCAACTTAGGGAGAAAAAGGTTTATCTCATGAAAACTCATGGACAAGATTCAATATGAGATTCAATTCAATTCAGAAATACTAATCTCATGGTTTACCATGTGAAAACGATTGAATTCTATGTAAAAAAAACTGTAACTGAACTGAAAAGTTTTTTTCTCCTCAAACTGAATCTTGTTTTTGAGTTTTCACTTGATAAATCATGATAGAACTTTTTCATACTGAATTGAATCTGGCTCAATATGTGGTAACGACCAGCACACTACTTAATAAGCATTCATTGTGTTTCCTTTTTTTAGCAAAAGGTTCAAATAATAATGTCATAGGTTATGCATGTAAATAATGGTATAAAAATTGTACTGTATTTAAAATAGGCTTGTTTCACTAATCATAGACCAAAGTTCCACAAAACAATCTAGAACTGATACAAGTCATATAAACACCCAGATACATTAAAATTTACTTTGAATGTATTCCATTATTGTTCTGTTGACATAGCTATGTCTTAAAGTGGAACAGTCACCCAGACACAAAAAGATGCATAATAAAAGTCCTTCTGAAATGAAATATGAAATCCAATTTCTATTTTTTATAGAAGCATTCATAGCGGTTGTAAGCTCATTTAAAATCTCAGCTGTCAATCAAATATTGTCTGCCCCTCGTCTATGCCTTAGGCCAGGGATCTGCAACCTTGGCTCTCCAGCTGTTAAGGAACTACAAGTCCCACAATGCATTTGCCTTTATGAATCATGACAGACTCCTTCATTGCATTGTGGGACTTGTAGTTCCTTAACAGCTGGAGAGCCAAGGTTGCAGATCCCTGCCTTAGGCAAAGAGGCGGGGCAGACAATTACTTTCACTTTCCATTCAGCACTTCCTATATGTCACTGCTCTCCACACATTCCCCTGTTTTCTTCACCATTTAATTGTGTAGCCAGGACATGGGGAAAGACATTGGGTCCCCCATTCTGGTGCACAAAAAAGACTCTGAGATGATACAAGGCTTGTCTTAATAACAGTGCCCAAAAAATGGCTGCTGCCTGCTTGCTATAATTATGAATTTCCAGACTGATGGAAAGATTCAAATAATTTATATAGTGTAATTAAAGTTAATTTTACTTGACTAATAGTAATAAAATAGAATTTTGAATATGTTTTTGGGTGACGGATCGCCTTTAAGAAAACCAAGTAATGGTACATTTTTCTGTTCTTCCTCATTTGTTTAACAACTATCTCTTGAGATTATTCATGGATACTTGCCAAACCAAATGTTATCAACCCCTAGTGTTAAGAGCAGTAGTAACTGCTGTCAAAGTCACCAGACTTGTAGAATGTACAACTGTGTCATTTTATTGCCCACAAAAAATGAATATTCCTTCTCATACCACTGACATGCTATGACGGATCCCCTTTAAGAAAAGTATTGGTACATTTTTCTGTTCTTCCTCATTTGTTTAACTATCTCTCAAGATTATTCATGGACACTTGCCAAAGCAAATGATATCAACGCCCAGTGTTAAGAGCATTAGTAACTGCTGTCAAAGCCACCAGACTTGTAGAATGTACAACTGTGACGTTTTATCGCCCACAATAAATTAATATTACTTGTAGTACCACTGACATAACTGACAACTTTAAAATGATCCGATCCAGGAATGTCAACTGTGTTGTATCTCTTCAATCAATTATTATATTACATGCTGCCTTGCACTGAATACACCCCATAGAGTGATACTTAGCTTGTTAAAACCTGCAGATCCACTGGATAAAAGAAAATACTGGCATTAATGACAGTATTTGTTTTGCAATTATGGGTGGTGTGTTTGTTATTCAACATATAGTTGTACTTACCTGTAAGAGTAATTTGTTCAGCCTGCTAACACTGCCATTCACTGGTCTCCTGATTACAAATCCTTTCTTTTGCATGCAATATTATCTATACTCTAGGGAGCTGAGAGGTAGATTTTGTAGAGACATGCTGGGTGTTTCACAGCACTCTGTATTAGCATGGTGGGATAATTAAAGAAAATTATATATAATTAGATTTCTAAACCAGATGTTAATGCTGGAGTTTTAAAATTCATTTTTAACAAGATTGTTATGGGGATAGAACTTCTGACGTGGCAAAGACAAATTTTAGCCCTGGGTATTTTATTCAGACATTTCTGTCATTTGTATACTTTTCGTCTTTCAGTCCAAACATATGTGAATGAACACAAATAAATTATTTAAAAACCTGCAATTCATCAGGAGATAGCTATATTTGCCATTTATTTTTTCCTGTATAATTACAAAAGTAAAGCCATTCTGTAGCTAATTACAGAATGAGGCATAGCTGCTGGTGAAATTTAAATTAAAAAAGCAGCTATGTGCATTTTAAACCCCAACTGGAAGGAAATAGCTTATAACAAAGGAGATGCTTTGCATCTTATAACTCATAAACAGGAATCTAAAATAAATCGGAAAGTGCAGAAAGGGTCAAAGATGAGCCTTTCTCTACGAAAATTTGGACTGACACTGGTGTGTGCTCAAAATTATGAAGTTGAGAAGATTCACAACTGATAGTTTAATGCTTTTCTCTGAATCTTGGAATGGCAATTGTCTGCCACTGTTTAGCTGGCAGAGATTTTCTATTACAGTGGAGGGAATGTACAGTGCAGTTGAAAAAGTAGGCCAAGTAAAGCTGTTAGAACGACAAACACTCTATATTTTTAAGGGTCTGAATTTCCCTTTTCATTTTTGTTCAGGTGGATTATTTTATTATAAAAAGCTTCACTAACTATGGATTGTAATTCAGCCTAAACAACTGTTTAAAATAAAATTACTTATGAAAGAAACATCTGCCTAAAATTTTAGTTTATCCTTTTTGTATTCTTGTCTGAAATGAGAAATTGAAACACTGGAGGGTAATTTACAGAAACTGTTGGAAATTACCCACATTTTCACTAATCCTTTCTCTTATTTGCAGTAGGTGGGTTGGTTCAAATGCTCTTTTATATATATTTAGCACATCTTAATTATATTTACTATATACTTCCAAACAAAGCCTACATCCTTTATAAAGTATTCAAATCCTGCATGTTTGAGAATAGAGTCAGATATTTTGAACCACAAATTGCTGTAGCCTTTAGTCTAGTCTACCATCAGCTGAAGCTGCATCCTGTAGAATTTAGCACTATTCTGCGCATGTTTTTTTTTTTGTTTTTTTTATAGGCAGGCAGGCATAGACCAACATATGGTTTCCAAAGGGCTAAAGGAGAAGTAAAGCTTAACTAAGGAAGCAGGCTAGAAATGTTGCACATTATGTTTTGGGATTCTGCACCAGCCCAAGGCAACCACAGTTCTTTAGTAGTGAAGATCTGGTCTCTAAAGATGCCCCTGTAGCTCCCCATCTTAGTCTCTGATGATTCACTGCACCTGCTCTGTGCTGCTTTCTGTTACTAAGCTTAGGGACCAATGCACAGTACATGATTAGTAATTAATGCAGATAATTACTACACTGCAGAACAAAGACAAGTGCAACCAGCATCAACATTTAATAACCAGCCCTATAGCATCAGCTTACATTACAGGCCAGCCTCATTTTCTCCTTGATGATTTGCAATGAACCCTAAGCTCAACAGTAACACCACAAAAATTAAAGTGTTTTAAAGTAATAAAAATATAATGTACTCTTGCTCTTCAGTTGTAAAATTGGTGTGTTTGCTTGAGCAACACAACTATAGGTTATATAAACATGCTGCCGTGTAGCCATTGGAGCAGCCATTCAAAGCTGAAAAAGGAGAAAAGGCACAGGACACAATCTAATAACATATAAGCTCTGTAGTATACAATGAATTATTCAGGATTTATCTGAATAATGGAATTATTCAGAATTTAACAGTACATTATATAGTACAATATTCCTTCCATTTTTCATTCACTTTAATTTTTTGGTTTTACTGTTCTAACAGCTGCTCAGCGCCAACTGTGCATGTGAGTGTCGTAGACACTTTCCAAAATGGTGACCCCCTGTGACATCATTGCTGCTATTGAGGAGCTGAAATGTTAGGCTGGTACAATAAGTTCAGTAAAAAAAACATTTTCAGCCACATTCAGTTTTAGTGTTTAGTTCTCCTTTAACAGGATCAAGTCAAATCCAGACAGGAGTCGGGGCAGACAGCAATCAGCATAGCCAGAATAAAAGCAGAAGGTTCAGGTACCAGAAATCAAGTATAGGCATTTAGTGCACCCAGGAACCTTGGGGGAGATTCATCAAAGAGCGAAGTTAAGAGTGAAGTTCTGCCACTAGAGTGAAATTCCGCCACTCTCCATTCATGTCTATGGGATTTTTAAAGGCTTATTCATCAAAGGGTGAACTTTCACTTCACCCATTGATGAATACGCCTTTCAAAATCCCGTAGAAATGAATTGAGAGCTGTGGAATTTCCCTCTAGTGGTGGAACTTCACTCTTTGATGAATCTCCCCCCTTGAGTCTCCAGCATCTCTTTCTTTCAAGTCCTCTTTCCAAACCACAATGGGATGATGTCACATGACATAATGGGTGTCTGGCAACATGGAGAAGAGTGCATCAGAGCACACATTACAGTGCATCCTCCCAAGGGGGGATTTGGGGGGTTTGTACAGATCATTATGACCAGGTTTCTGAGGAGATTGTTTATAAAATTCCCATATTAATTGTTGAACATTGACATTGATGTGTTTAACCCAAGAACATTCCTCAGGACCAAAACCTTTCTACAGGATAAGGTACTGTAAAGGGCCTCTGGAGAAGTCCACAATTTTATTCAGAGGAGAATTGAATTAAAATCACAGGTTATATGGACACATGAACACACATTTGGGATGCACATCTCTATGGTAAGTTGGAGACATACAGCCACTGGATTGACAATTTCAGGATAGGAAAAGGCCAAGTAAATCTAGGACCCAGAAGGAGAAGACTTGTTCTTCCTGTGGCAATATTATCATAAGCTGCTGGTACATCAGAAAAGTCCTGGGGAAATGCTGGGGGATAGTGACCATAGACACATAGGAATGGTGACCTGACCTTCTGGTGACAGACATTTGAGAAGTAAATTCAGCTCAAGGAAGGGAATCAGACCAAGCATCTTGCATAGAGATACAGGACATCTCATAAGTTGTTCAGATTACTGCCCAAATGACCATGTGTCCTTTGCAAGGTGGCGGTTCAAAAATAAAGTCCATGCCTAAATGGAACTGATTGAGGTTGTAAAAGATCACAAGGGAGAGAATGTCTGGACTTGGAAGAGGCACAGACAGAACAAGAAGCGATAATGTCTTTCTGCACAGATGGTCATACAAGATGATTCATGGTCTTTTTAACTCCTGGATGACCTGCTTGTTTAGAACAATGAGTCTGCTGAACAAAAGAGAGACAAAGTTAAAGAGAAATAAAGCAATAACAATGGGGTTAAGCCAACTGAATCTGAGGGGCAATCTGTGGAATAAGAGTGGCAGTAATTCTGGAAGGAGAAATACTTGGATTGTTATCCACTGTATTACTGACCTCTAGGATGAAGCTTCTAGAAAGAGCATCTGCCTTTTTATTCTTGTAACCAGAATGATCAGTAAAAATAAAATTGAACTGTGGAAAGAAGAGTGCCCATCGTGCTGTCAAAGAGATTTCATCTCTTGATTCATTATATATATTACTCAAGCTTCACATAAAAAACTGGCATCTGTGGCTGATTAATTCTTTAGAGAAAATTAAGATGTCCTCTAAGTAGATAACCACACATTGTCCAAGAAGATCTGAGAAGATGCCATTAACAAAGTCCTTGAAAAAAGCTGGAGCATTACAGAGCCCAAAGATGCCTGATACTCATAATGCCCATCTCCGATGTTAAAATGTCTTCCATTCATCCCCCTCATGTCAAGTTGTAAGGCCAATGGAGGTCAAGTTTAGTAAAAACACTAGTTTCAGCTTGTTAAAAAGTTAAAAGATGAGGTGAGGGGAAAGTTTATCTGTTTTTAAAAGTGATCTTGTTGAGGCCCCTGTTATCTATGCCTGGACAAATAATTTTCTTTTTTGACAAAGAAGCCTGCTCCGGCAGGAGAAGAGTCTGCCTGGATTAATCCACATTGAAGATTATTGTAGATAATGATCAAGATGCAGGATAATTAGGCCCCAAGGTAGAAGATCATTTGTGCAATCGTATAAATGAGGAGGAGGAAGCTTCTCAGACAATTACTTATAGAATACATCATAAAAGTTTTTGTATGCAGTGGGTAGGGACTGAAGACCAATGGAGGCAACCTGTAACGGATGATTAAAAGCAGAGCGCAGACAAATCTTGAGGCAGAAAGGACTCTATCAACTGGAGGACCATTCAGTGCAGTGGTTATGTAAGCAAAGCCATGGTTAACCCAAGACCGCTGAGGCTGAAGGCCAATTTATGATGAGGAAAGATTATTTCTATTTTTCAATCAATTGCCAATACCTGCACGGGGACAGACACAGGAAGTGTTAAACAAAGGTAGCTTCAATGAAATTCCCAGCAGCTCCAGAATTGAGGAAGGCTTGAACTTTACAGTTTTGGAAGCAAGTCAAACCTGTACTGAAGTAGAAATCTGAGTATTTTTGTATGATGAGGAGATTCAATGATGCCCATAAAAGACTCCCATATCAAAGCCATTTTAAAGCCAAATATTTAAATTTTAAATATAACAAAATTGTCTCCAGTTTAAATAAAACATGGTCAAAAACAACACCAGTCTTCTTATATTAAAAAAGATCAGATTGTAACACAAAATCCTATAGAGATTGTTGAGTTTAAAATATTATTATGATTTATATTGTCAATCTTACTTGAAATATAATTTTTTTGAGAATGATCTTCAGTTATCATAGTAAGATATTGATAACTTGAATTATCTAATTAAGAAGGAGGTCTACTTTAAGACAGGGGGTCCAGGTGGCCTTACCGTTCCTTTAATAAACAAAATAGCTCTTTTTCTGACTCAAATTTTTAACACCATAATTTCTCAAAAACAATCATTTCCTTCCAGTTTGAATTGTTATACTAAAGTTTTACTTGATCAAGGAAGGGATCCCACTCTAATAGGCTCATATTGACCTATTGTTTAATGAAACACTTGTTCACCTTTTACTGTGATGTATAGAGTGATATTCTGAGACAATTTGCGTCATTGGTTTAGTGCAAAGTTTGAATATTTAAAGGGCTCTTTACCTAATGTTTTTTGCCCAATGTAAGGCCTATTTCACTGGGTGTAGTAGTTACATACTTAAATAGTTAAATTGGGTTGAAAAAAGGCAAAGTCCATCAAGTTCAACCCCTCCAAATGAAAACCCAGCATCCATAAACACACCCCACCATACTTTCCCATAAATAATATATGCCCATACCTATACTAACTGCAGAGTTTGGTATCACAATAGCAGTTGACATTATGCCTGTCCAAGAAATCATCCAAGCCCCCTCTTAAAAGCATTAACAGAATCAGCCATCGCAACATCACCTGGAAGTGCATTCCACAACCTCACTGTCGTACACTGCTTCAAATGAAAGTCATTTTCTTCTAGTCTAAAGAGGTGGCCTCTAGTGATGGGCGAATTTATTCGCCAGGGCCGAATTCATGGCGAATTCCCGCGATTTGCCGCTGGCAAATAAATTCGCAAATCACCAGCTAAATTTCGGCAAGCGAAATTTCGCAGAAAAAACGAGTCGCGCGTCGTTTTTGACGCGACTCGCGTCAAAAGCGTCCCGCGACTCGTTTCGCGAATTTTTCGCCGATTCGCGAATTTCTCTGGAAATTCGCAAATTTTTCGGCGAAGTGAATCGCGGGATATTCGCCCATCACTAGTGGCCTCTGGTGCAGTGATCCTCTGTATGGGTAAAAAGGTCCCCTGCTATTTGTCGTCTAATGTACTTGTAAAGTCTAATCATGTCCCTCACAGCACCTTTTTTCCAGAGAAAACAGTCTACCCTCTTAATTTAAGTCTTCCATTCCATTAACCAGCTTAGTTGCACGTCTCTGCACTCTGTCCAGCTCATTTATATCCTTCTTAAGGACTGGAGTCCAAACTTGCACTGCAAACTCCAGATGAGGCCTTACTAGGGATCTATAAAGAGGCATAATTATGTTTTCATCCCTTGAGTTGATGCCCTTTTTAATGCAAGACAAAACTGTATTATGGGTAACTTCCAACACACTTCCAGCCATTTAGTGTATAACTTGCATTTATATTATTTTTGAAAAGTGCATAACCCTGCATTTATCAACAATCAACCTCAATTTCCAGTTCATTGCCCAGTTTCCCAACTTAGACAAATCATTCTGCAAAGTGGCAGCATAATTTAGTACCATCTGCAAAAATAAGAAATTGTACTTTCAATGTCCACCTCCAGGTCCTTAATAAACAAGTTTAAAAGTTCTCTTTCCAGGTACAAATACTATGTTCCAGGCCAACATTCCTTAATTTAACCAGTAACCTTCTGTGTGGCACTGTATCAAATGCTTTAGCAAAGTAAATCACATCTACTGCTATCCCAGAATCGAGGTCCCTGATTACCTTCTCATAAAAAGGAATTAAGTTAGTCTGGTAAGATCTATTTCGCATAAAACCATGCTAGCACAAACTCATAGTATTGTTATTTGCTATGAAGTCCAGTATCTTATCCTTTAATAACCCTTTGAAAAGCTTTCTTACCACCAACGTCAGACTAACTGGCCTATAGTTTTGAGGCTGAGAACAGGATCCCTTTTTGAATAGCGCACCACATTAGCAATTCACCAGTCTCCCGGCACCATGCCAGACCTCAATGAATCCTGAAAAATTAAGTAAAGAGGTTTGGCAATCAAAGAGCTAAGCTCGCTAAGTGCCCTGGAATGAATACCATCTGGCCCCGGACCTTTGTTTATCTTAACATGTTTCAGTCTCTTTTGAATTTCTTCATGTGTGAACCATGCATCATTAGATGTATTACTAGAATCGGGACTATTAATTAGGAAACCTTCATTAGCTGGTTCCTCATTTGTGTAGACAGACGACAAATATGCGTTCAGAATCTGAGCGTTTTTCTTGTTCTGATCAACCAGCTGGCCTCCTCTGATATTTAAGGTCCGACCCCTTCCTGCTTCATTTTTTTGCTATTAACATATTTTAAAATTAATTTTGGATTCTTTATACTGCTTACTGCAATGTCCTTTTCCATATTGATTTTAGCTTGCCAGATAGCTTTATTGCATGATTTATTGGCCTCCTTGTAGCTTATAAATGATTCGGCTGTCCCAGCTAACTTGAAAGCCTTAAAAGCACATCTTTTCTCACCCACCTCAATACCAACATGTCTTTTGAACCAAAAAGGATTTGCTTTGCAACAACGTTCCTTGCTTACAAGGGGAATACACTGATATGTATATTTATTAAGCAGCATTTTAAAGACTTCACATTTTTGTTCTGAGTTTAGCCTGGTGAAAAGCATTTCCCATTTAATATGTTGCGGAGAAGCCCTTATACTTTCAAAGTTTGCACGCCTGAAATGTAGTGTTTTAGTTACTCCCTTATAGAATTGCCCCTGCAATAAAATCTCAAAGGAGACCATGTCACGATCACTATTCCCTAAATGCTCACCCACACAATGAGATGAGTTCAGTATTATTAGTTATTACAAGATCCAAAAGAGAGTTATTCCTAGTAGGTTTTTGAATGAGTTGGAATCATAAGTTGCCATTTATCATATTTATAAACCTACTAGCTTTTTCTGTCTTGACAATCCCATTACCCCAGTCAATGTCTGGATAATTGAAGTCACTCATAGTAATAATTTGACCTAGTTGTGAAGCTGCTTCTATTTGTAAGAGTAGCTGGGCTTCATATTTGTCTCTTATACGAGGTGGTTTATAGCATACACCAATGATTATTTTCTTTGTAACCTTTTGTCATAATCTCTACCCAGAGGGATTCCACATCCTCACCAGTGCCAGCAATGGTTATTTCTTTATTGCATGGCTTTTAATACCAACACACTCCTCCACCCTTTTTAATCCCTCTATCCCTCCTAAAAAGGGTGCAACCATTTAAATCCACAGTCCAGTCACATGTTTCATCCCACCAGGTCTCAGTTATACCAATTATATCATAATTTTTAGAGCATGCAATTAATTCTAGGTCCCCCATTTTACCTGACAAACTCCGTGCATTTGCCAGCATACAGTGGAGGTTACCACTTTTACTTTTTACTTAGGGGCAGATTTACTAAATTCACATGAAGGATTCGAAATTCAATCGAATTTAAAAATAAATTTGAATTTCAGATATGCAAATGAGGTAGCTTCGACCATCGAATTCCAAAATTGGATAGATTCGAATAATTCGAATGTATTCCATGGTCGAAGTACTTCCCCTTTAAAAAAACATTTGATATGCCAGTTCGCCAACTTGGACCTACCGAATTGCTTTAAAACCCCATGGGAATTCAATTTGGGATTCGGCATGTGCTAATTAGGGCCAGGGAGGGAAATCACGTGACTTTTTGGCACAAAGCAAGGAAGGAAAAAATGTTTTCCCCTTCCCACCCATAATTTGCATATGAAAATTAGGGTTTGGATTCAGTTTGATATTCGGCCGAAATGCACTTTCAGTTTTCTAAGAGCAGTAGACTAGACTGATACCAGCTAAACAAACTTCTATAATTTGCACTGAAGAACTATTTAGTAAATAAAGCTCAGTTAAAGTTGAATTTTCCACAAATCTTTAAAGGGGTTGTTCACCTTCAAACAACTAGATAGATCACCAGAAATAACAACTTTTTCCAATTACTGTCTATTTTCTATTAGTGACCATTTTTCTAATATTGTAAGGCAGCTCTGGGAGTGGGGGGGTTGGCGACCCCCCCCCCAACTGTTTTAAACGGATACATTTAATGGTTACATTTCTTATCTTTGTCCCAGCTTTGCAGAATCTCTGGGTTTCATTAGAGGCAGCTGTTAGAACTGATACAAGAGTTGCTAATACTCCAGAGATGTTGCTGTGAAATGTATCCTTTAAAGGTTGCAAAATTGTATCAGTTTAGTGTCTGCACCTGAATTACTGAGCTGCCAGACTCAAACAACAGAGACACCAACATCCAACTTTAAACTTAGATTTTGTAAAAACAGTAAAAGATAAATAATGGAAAGTGATTGAAAAAAGTCTTTATTTCTGGGGAACAATTTGAAAACAACTGAACAGAAAAAAGTGTTTGGAAGGTGAACAATCCCTTTAATTTACTGTGATAAAGCCTTACAGAAGCAAGCAAGAAACATGACCTAATACCAGTTCGCTAACGAGGCATTAACAGCCCCATAATTTAGGTAATGGAATTGCTGGTAATAGAAACAACCATGTACAGGTATGGGTTCTGTTATCAGGAAAATCCTTATTCAGAAAGCTCAGCATTACAGAAAGGCCATCTTACCTTAACTCCATTTTATTCAAATAATTTTAATTAAGATATTAATCCTTAATTGAGGTTAAACAATGCTATAGGGTTTAGTTAATTTTTAAATGATTTTCTAGTAGACTTAAGGTATGGAGATCACAGTTTTGGAAAGATCCATTATCAAGAGAAGTCTCTCTATAACGGGGTAAACCCCATGCCCCCTCCTCCCCGTAAGTCCCGCTCCCCCCGGCCTATTTCTCCCACCAGGCAAATGCACCTAAGTTGCTACTTACCCCCTCAGCGCAGGTCCTGAGCGTGAAGTTTGCAGGTGCCATTTTCTCCCCAGCCACCTTCTTCCTGGATTATTTGTCTCTTAGCGATGCATGCGCAGTATGAGCATTTGCTAAGGGTCAAAGTGAAAATTTGAATTAAATTTGAATTTCAAAAATTCAAATTTCAAAGTAATTTTGGGCTACTTCGACTTTCGAAATAGCCCAACATTCGATTCAGACTGAATAAATTAGAATTTTCAAATTTTGAACTACTGGCCCTTTAAAATCCTTTGAATTTGACACTTCACCACCTTAAAGCTTCCACATTGCCATTGTAGCCCATGGGGGACCTCGTAGAACCTGTCCTGAAATTTTTTCTTAGTCCTAGGATTTCGCACAAAGTCCTTTGAATCGTTCATTTCGAACGATGCGATCGAATGATTTAAACGACTTTTATTTGATCTAAAAAAGCCCTTTAAAGAAAATTAGATGGTCGAATTTCGAAGTTTTTTCACTTCGAAATTCGACCAATAGCAAATCTGCCCCTTAATCTAAAGTTGTTCCAGGAACTAGTGCAACTGCCCTCTTTGGAGCAAATTTACTAAAGGATGAAAATTTGGCATCAACACTTTGGCAAGCTAAAATTTGCTCAGACAACGCAAATTTACTAAGATGCAAAGCTTTGTCCCAGCCAACAAACGATGGCGAATTTACACTAGCGTTACTTTGGCAGTGCGAGCAAAGAGAAGATGTGCTAGTGTTCAATTCAGTTTGTTAGAGGTCTTGGGCTCAGACTAATACGGTGGGAAATTTAAAGTTTAGTACACCTATTTATGTTACATAGTGCATCTAATATATTACATTTACACTTGGAACCTTAATAAAGTCAACAGAGTTGTTTTAATGCCCTACACATAAGCCCACTGTAAAATAATGTTCCCATATGTTATGAACTCTATGGGGTAAACCAGTTGCACAAAAAAAAAATTTTTAAGACTTTTGTAGCCTATCAACCTGAAAAAAGGAAAAGATGCCATGCACTTTGCCTGGTCTCAACTGGAGAAGACAAGTCTGACGAAAGAGGTAACATTCAGTAAAATCCCCATTTTAGTGAATTTGCAAAGTAACGTCCATTCACCCAAGGGGAAAATTCGCCTGGTGTTATAATGTGAATCACCGCTAGAGTCTATCTTTTTCGCTAGCGAAATTACGCATGTCCCTGTGGGCGGAAACTCTGGTGAACTGTCGGCAGCTTTAGTCACTTCGCCCTTTAGTAAATCTGCCCCAATTAAGGCAAACAGTAAGTAGTTTAAGTGGTTGGATCAGCTAGCAGATAAGCAAGTTCCAGGTATTCAAAAATATTGAACTTGTTTGACATGTTTATTGTTTTTATCCTAATTTACTATGTATGTTTTTACTATGTGTGTCACCTGTAATCCTATGTTCAGTTCCATACAGCTTGTTATCTTTCCCTTCGGGACAATACAGCATCAGTTACCAATACCATTGATTTAAAGTGGACCCATCACCCCAAAAAATATTCAAAATCATATTTTATCACATTAATCAAGCAAGTCAAGTACACTATATAAATTATTTTAATCTCGTTTTCTTCAGTCTGGGAATTCATAATTATAGCAAGCGGGCAGGAGCCATTTTGTGGACATTGTTATTAAGGCAAGAATTATATCATCTTGTTTGTGCACCAGAATGGGGGACCCAATGTCTATCCCCATGTCCTGGCTACACAATTAAATGGTTAAGAAAACTGTGTTTAGAAGTGCTGAATGGAAAGTGAAAGTAATTATCTGCCCCGCCTCTATGCCTAAGGTATAGAGGAGTGGCAGACAATATTTGATTGACAGCTGAGATTTTTAAATGAGCTTAAAACAGCTATGAATGCTTTAATAAAAATTTTAAATTGGATTTCATGTTTAATTTGAAAAGGACTTTTATTATACAGATTTTTATGTCTGGGTGACGGGTCCACTTTAAAGTTCACAGATCACCACTGAAACACCTCTACAGCTACTCCAAAATTAATAACTGCCTGCATGCTGGCAGGGCAATGAGAGACAGTTCCCAGGAATACCAGATTTACTTTTATCATAAATATTTAACCTTTTATCACAAATAGCAAACCCTAAATTCTTTGTCAGAAACTCCCTGGGTTTGAACCAGGGACCTGCCATATACAGGCTATTTTTACTGCTTGGTGTCCTCCAGACACTGACAGGATATCATCTTTGTCTCTGCCTCAGTTGTATTTTCAATTGTCTCTGTCTCAGTGTCAATATTCCCTGATCATGCAATATCTCATTAAAGGGCTATTTAAGCCTGCTTCTCTTACACCCTAGGGCTGGATCATTTGCTATTTTGCTGACACTAAGCCTAGATTACCTGTGATCTTGTTCCTACTCCTGAAACCAGGCTCCTTATCCTGTCACTTTTCCTGAGACCTTGTTCCTGATCCTATTCTTGTAAGTCCTCTTCCTTCCCTGTCCTTGTTCCCCATTGTCTGACCTCCTGGTTGTTTTTTGCATTTTTCATAGGGCTATTGTAACAATCAATAGATAATAATGTTAGTGGAAACTTTTGTGCTCTTGGCATATTGGATGATAAAAATAATACAGGTAAGTATGAGTATATCTAAGTTTTTGGATGGTGGTAGTGCCATCAATGCCGTGATTTATAACCTCTGCTACTACTGCACAAATATAAATGTATTTGTTGCATGTATTGATGACATTCATTAGTGGTATATAACCATGTTCTTTGTGTATCTTTGGGGCAAGATCAATTGTGGGCAAGTGTGTCTGATGATGCAGAAGAAGCCATCCTGAAGGTGACAGTGATTTCATGGTTTCCACTGAAGGAAGTATTCACAGTACACTTGTGCCTAAAATAAAATGCACAAATGTAATGCCAAGTGCATTGTTGCCTTGCACTGCTGAGGTAATTGGATTTCAGGGCATCATCTGCAAGAATTTTGCATGTTAACCCTATGACACAACATGTTTCAGGCCCAGAGAGGTGCCCTTTTTCAAGTCATCATTGTGGGCCCAAAACATGTTGTGTCAGTTTGAAATAAACCTCACTTTAGCAATATGCTGCTTGTTAGAGTGATCTCCTTTCTACAGTCATTTGCAGCATATTCAAGGTGGATAGTACGCCTTTAAAGGATTGATGCACTGTGTATTTATAGTATTGGTAGTACTCTATTATTTGATTCTAAGCCAAAGACATTTATTGGGATCAGGCTGCATTTATGTATGTTGCATAGATGTAATATTTAAGCCTATCGGAACTGCATAGTATTGCTTTGCAGGGCACTAGTTGACTTTCTGGTATAGAAAGCATTAATGACTTTGATCATTGCCCCTGAATAATTCTGATAAATCTCCTGTTGTGTTGAGTTCTGAGAAAAAAAATCAGAGGGTTGAGGAATAAGCCTCCACTGGAAAAGTCTCATTGGGATTACAGAAGAAATAATGAACACACAACAGAGTTACCTATTTCACGCTAACCCAGAGAGGCGTTCCTGAGACTGTTAAAGGAGCATTTCAATACAAGAAAGGACTGAAAGCAGAAAGGACTTTGTGAGTAGAAGGTTGATCAAATCAAAGCTTGAAACCAGTGGTTGTGTGAGGCAGGAATTATCTCATTCCTTTCGCGTGTGCTTGCCTATGATCCTCCACTCAAGTATGTGATTGGATTTGAGCTCAACAAAAAACTTAAATTACACACCTATTGTGCCCCAGCTAAGCTGAACCTCACAATGCCAGAAAAAGCTGCTCTTTTTTTGGCTGAGTTTGATTTGGTTTCCCCTATCACATGCATGCTGATAAATGAATAATAGGATTATAAAGTCTTGTCTCAGAAAAATGTTGTATTTGTCAGATTTGGTGCATTCACAAATGGTCTGGAGTGATGGATAGGTTCAATATAATACAAAAAAATGTTTAACTTGAACTTGTCACAAGAAGCAAGTACAGCTGTAAACCTACATGTACAAATTCTATATATAAAGTAATACATTATTGCACATTTTGATACTGTCTCCAATTATTATTCTTGCTTTTTTTATCAATATCATTCAATATTTTTATACTATACAATTTAAAGCTTACCATTTAATAAATAAAGTAAGAAAATAGCAAAACATCTACATATATATGTGTGTATGTGTATATATATATATATATATATATATATACACATATACACACATACAGAACACACAAAAAACATATACAGTATATTTTTAATTATCTGCTGGGTATATATATATCTTTTTCAAGGATCCCACGTTGGATGTGAATTCAACAAATAAACACAGTTGAGCACTCAGAACAAGGAGTGTGCGGATCCTTCTTTCTCTATGTAGCCCTTTGTTGATCCAGCACCCCCGACTCGATGCAGAGTCAGATGTGCAGGCACTTTGGACAATATATATATATCATTTATGAGATGAGTGCACTCCTTCCGGATTGTGGTTTATCGTCGGGTGCATTGGTCAAGTCTTGTGATATAATATTATGAAGGGACGCGCACACCTTTTTTTTGGTGAAGAAATTTGTCTTTATTTACAATGCATCTTCCAACGTTTCAGCCCCCACTGGGGCCTTTATCAATGTTTTATGAAAGTCCACTAGTTGTGGACTCAACTTTTACTCACAATTGGTGGACTTTCGTAAAACATTGAACACTAGTCTTATATATTTTTAAGCTTTGGGATTTAAGATTGTTTTTATACTAAATGAACTTTTTTCTTTTTTAAATTTATATAGCATCTACACATTATGGTATGCAATTATATCTGAATGTGGCACTGAGGTGAAATTAATTCACTAACTTTAGCTTAAATCTACACACAGAGGAGTAATCTAAGGGTTGCTAAGGCTTCACAGCATAGAAATGTAATGTGTGGGTCATTCATTAATTGGTTAAATGAGGGGTTATTCATGAATATATAATGTACACACGGCAATGTATGTGAAACATTGTGCACATGTGGGATGAGCCTGTTTGGAAACATTCAATGATACTGGCACTCAAGGCAAATTTGCATTGAGTGCCAGTATCTTTGAATGTTTTCAAGCTTCTGAGGTTTGCCGTATTCTCCATACTGAGCACCGGGCCATTCCATGAATGTCTGGTTAGGTGAGTGCAGAGCTATATCTTCTTTACCTATGAGCCTGTGAGCGATGTAGTGGTGTGGTATGTCTGGACTGAGAATCAAAATAGGCCCTGGCATTTCAGGTACACAGAGGCCCAATCAGCCCACATAGAGGCCCAAACAGCCCCCACCAGCCCACTAAATACTGACTTTCTATGGCACCTTATAGCAGCCCCTCTGGCATTTGCAAGAACCCACAGATTGCCAGTCCGGGCCTGTGTCAGTGTGTGAAATTTGTGATGTCCCTGTGGAGGAGGTCCTTGTTAATTATGCATGCTGGATTTGGACTGATTAGTGAGATGTGTCTAAGGGGTGAGGAGGATTAACTACTGGGGTTGTGGCCATACTGATTATATAGATACTGAACACATTTAAGAAAAGGTAATCGCGCTACATGGGGCTTTTAAATTGAGAGAGCAAAGAGGGAAAGATGTCCACACGTTTATTGTTACATCCTCATTTTGAAAACATTAGTAGCCCAAGTAATAACAAAAAATGATACATAAGGAGCTTGTATATGGGTAACTGTGTTTTGTTTTTAACATGTTTTGTATTGGGGAGTTTGGGGTTAAATGAATCACTGAAAGGGTCATGATTATATACAAGTAATTTAAATATATGCAGGGGGGTGCTTATGTAACATAGGAGTACCTGATTATGTTAAATACCAGTGAGCATTGTCATCGCAATTTCCTGCCAGCGTATGTATATTATGCATCCATGTTTGTGATTAATACCCTTTGAGAACGGCCTTAGATGAAGCCGAAACGTTAGGCTGTAAGCTCTGCAATAAAAACATTTTTATTTAAGTAATAAGACCTGTGAGTGCGGATCTTCTTGGATTTCTTATATATATATATCTATATATATATATATATCTATATATATATATATCTATATATATATCTATATCTATATATATATCTATATCTATATATATATCTATATATATAGATATATATATATATATATATATATCTATAGATATATATATCTATCTATATATATATATATATCTATCTATATATATATATATATATATATATATATATATATATATATACAATCCCTCCAAAAAATGCATGTGGAGAAAAAAAATCATTGCTTTAACTGTTCAGAGCTCGAAATTCAAATGACTTTAAGTTTTGCATTGCATTTGGCTGAAAAAGTGGAAATTGATTGCATTTGAATAAAAAGCCAGATTTGTAATAAAACCTGAACCGAATCTTTGAAATGGTGTATGATTTGTACCATACACCATACATTTAAGTAATTTAAAATAGTCTCTTGATAACTATTAGACTAAACATTTATGGTTGAATATTACATATAGACCTGGCAGGAATGCAGTTCTATGTTCTCATAATTGTAACCAAATTACTATCTTTCTTTTAGAACATTCCGATTATGAATAAATTTAGAATGTGGATGTAGGGCTGTCATTCTTGGAGTTTGAGTAGGCTGCTTCCGGCAGTGGGCTAGTGAGTGTTATGGTCACAGTCTGTATCCAATTTGGATGTACACTTCATGATCTCAAGATATCCTGCCAGCAGCTGCAGAGTGCTCCCAGAGTCTCAGCATGGTGCCCTCTCTTAACATGTCCCAGGTATGGATCCTATTATATGTTATCCTGGATTAGGGGCACCAATGAGGGTTGTGTCTATGTTTACTGAGCCCACAGGGAACAGCAAAATTTAGCACACAGTTATGTATCTGAGGGCCTGTTTGCATCAATAATAATACAATATGACTTCACCAGATTGATCTAATTTCACAGGCGCCTGTTTCTCTTTGATAATTCTGGTGCTGTGTTCATTTTAAAATTGTTCTATACTAATGCAGGAAAATGACTATAAATCTGCCAAACTTATTAAATGGGAATATCCAATTTTAATAATGAAGGATAGCCCAAGTTTAAAGGGGTTGATCACCTTTAAGTTAACTTTTAGAGAGTGATATTCTGAGACCATTTGCAATTGGTTTTCATTTTTTATTGTTTGTGGTTTTATAGTTATTTAGCTTTTTATTCAGCAGCTCTGTATTTTGCAGTGTCAGCAATTAAATTTCTAGGGTACAAATTACCCTAGCAACCCTGCATTGATTTGAATAAGAGACTGGAATATGAATAGGAGAGGGACTGAATAGAATGATAAGTAATAAAAAGTGGCAATAACAATACATTTGTAGCCTTACAGACCATTTGTTTTTAGATGGTGTCAGTGACCCCCATTTGAAAGCTGCAAAGAAACAGAAGAAAATTGCAAATCATTAAAAAACTATGAAAAATAAATAATGAAGACCAATTGAAAAGTTTCTTGGAATTGGCCCTTCTACAATATACCAAAAGATAACTTGAAGGTAAACCACCCCTTTAAAGTATACCAAAATGCAAAGATCACAATTTTATTTGTATCACTTCTAAACAGTAAAAATGTTAAAGTGTTTCTTTCTGGCCCCCAATATTATTTATGACTGCAGCAATTCAGGTCTCATTTGTATTTTTCAAAATAAAGTAGACAGTGAAGAAGAAATGTCAGGTAATAGTAGTGATGAGTTGATCTGTCCTGTTTCAGCTAAAATAAATTGTGAAACTGCAAAATTAGCAAAATGGCAAAAATTTGTGAAACCTATTGAAGCCAATGGATGTTTTTAAACACAAATTTTTTTTTCTCAAAATGTGTGTTTTTTTTGTCCAAATACATTAAAGTCAATGGGATTTTTTTTCTCAGCAAATTTTTATGCTGCAAATTTTCGCCTTTGTGAAAAAATTTGCACATGGTGAAATTCGGAAATCCATGGCTAGTGAATAAATTTGCTCATCTCTAGTCAATAGTTGTTCAAACTATGCTGTGAAATGTTGTATATCTATTTAACTTTTGTGAGTGCCCACTCATTAAACCTATTCATAGTTACTCTTTTAATTGTACCTAGACATCATTTCTTGGGTATGGGCAGGGCTGCCATTAAAAATCACGAGGTGGTGCCAGGGCCCCCCATAAAAGTTTTTTTAAAAAAAATTGGTGATCATGGCCACCCTACAACATTGGCTCAAGGGCCCCCCAAAAAAGTTTTTTTTTTTTAAATCATTGGTGGTCACGGCCCCCCATAAGTTAAAAAAATTTGGTACCAGGGCCCCCCATAAATTAAAAAATATAATTGGCCCCAGTGCCCCCCCAATGAGTTAAAAAGAAACACTAGGGCCCAAGATAATATTAAAAAAAAAAAAAAAACATTGGCGGCAGGGGCCTATAGAGTATTAAAATAATACATTGGTAGCTAGGGGTGTAATAATAGAACTTTAGTCAAAAATTTTTTTCAATGAAATAGGTCTGTTTTTGATCTAATTCAAATTGTTCGAATTGTATGATTTAATTGTTCCATTCGAATGATTTCCTTAAAAAAAAATTTGGCTTCTCAAAATTTGCCAAGAGACTCCATAAAGATTGTAGGAGGTCCCCCATAGGCTAAAACAGCAATTCGGCAGGTTTAAGGTGGCAAAGGGTCGAATTTGAATTTTTTAAAGAGACAGTACTTCGATTATGAAATGGTCAATTTTTTAATTCAAATAAAAATTTTTCTATTTGAATCGAATTTTGGCCTATTCGATAGTACCAAAAAATTACTTTGAAATACGAATTTTTTATATTCGAATTTTCAATTCGACCCTTAATGTTTACATGATAATCTAGTAGTCTTAAAATATGAAGAGCCAAATTATGGAAAGATCTGTCATCTGGAAAACCCCAGGTCCTTAGCATTCTGGATAACAGGTCCCATACCTGTATGGGTACATGGATCATATAACTGAACTGTGTACCTATAATTTACACTGAACCTCTCAATGAACTGTCTGTCTCATATAGATCAATAATGTGTTTCTTTACAAATCTGCTTTTGTCCTTTGATCTGAAACAGAGGTAATAAATCAAAGTTTCCAAAATCCTTATTTATTTATAAGCAGCAAGTTATGTAGCACTACATAAAATAATTATATAATAAACAGGGCTCTTCTAGCAAATTAACAACAACAACCATTACAGAACAGAAAATGGTGTCCAATACTCATTTTGAAAGTAGAATACGTTGTCAGGAAACCCGTTATCCAGAATTATGGGAAGGCAATCTCCCATATACTAAATTTTTAATAATTACATACCTTAACTTTTCTGAGGTCCTTGCAATATGTAATGCATAATAAAATTCAGAGATTTAACATTTTTGGGGATTTTACACCATTTTTTTGTAGTCCCCTGAAAAACACAACATGGGGGTTTTACTGTAATTAATTCTTATTAGGGATGCACTGAATTCAGTATTTTGGATTTGTCCAAACCCCAAATCCTTCACAAAAGATTCAACTCAAATCCTAATTTGTACTGTATATTCAAATGTGCAAATTAGGGGTGGAAGGGGAAAACATTTTTTACTTCCTTGTTTTGTGACAAAAAGCCACGCAATTTCCCTCCCTGCCCCTAATTTGCATATGCAAATTAGGAATCAGATTCATTTCAGCCAGGCAGAAGGATTCTAAAAAGGCAGAATCCTGTCCGAATCCTGAACCGAATCCTGAATTCGATTGTATCCCTAAATCATATTGGAGGGGAGACAGTCCCATTGGGTTTATTTAATGTTCTAGCATTCTGGATAACCAAATCTGTCTTTAAATGAGGCTTTAAAAATGCAATATTCTGTGCAGAATTTTCTCTAATAACTTTGATAAATATACCCATAAAGGTGTAACTGCTAACAATTTTCTACATATACAAGAGAATGCTGTGAAATAGAGTGTTCACAAAGGAGAAATAATATTTATGGCAGATTTTCTAACCTCTGACAGCTAATCTGCGAAATGATTTTAATACTACTTCCACAGTGTTCATGCAGCTTTTGCAGAGTATCTAGTTTATATAGAAACACAGTAGAGTCACTCACATATTATCATATACAGTAGCATTTGTAAATCTCCATGAAGTGGCACCACTAGTTAATAAATGCAGCTGTAAGAAAACATTTTATAAATAATAAAAATGGATTTGTTAAAGGAGATGGTTAGTTAGTGCTTTGAAATGAGTAGGGTCTAGGCTAAATTGTTTTAACATTTGGGGACCAATTTATTAAATAATTAATTTTTGAAATCAAGTGGAAAAATTAGAATTTTTATAGAAAAAAAAATCCATGTCATGTCAAAGTCAATGGCAGATGGTTTTTTTAACAACTGGAAGATGTTTTTTGTCTTCAAAAGTATCAGAAGCTAATTTTAGTCCGATAATCTGAAAAATTTGTGGCTTCCATTTGATAATCCAAATAATTTTCACCCAACAGTTTGAAAAAGTTGCATAAATCGTCACACAACTGGATAGAGACTTTTCCTGCGCTGACAAGTTCCGATCTGAATTTTTAGAAATCAAGCCAGGTTAGGTTGAATTTTTATTATTAATTATATAATGGGAATAATTTGTGTTTTAATAAATAGTCCCCTATATATATATATAGGAAATAGGACCCATAAACTTATGAGGGGAAACATCCTAGAGATTTTGGTGTTTTGTGTGACGAAGAATCCCCACAGATATGCCAGACTGCAGGGTAGAATTCCGCTTTATTCCTGGCTGTTCTCTCCACACTGTCTGCTCCTCCCCTCTCACTTTCCCTTCCTGTGTCCATAACCTTTTTTATTACTCAACCCAGTACAAAGCATTTAACATTGACACAGGGGTGGATGGCACAACATTACACTTTGCAACTGGTAGCATACTTCATAAATATACAGTCTATGGAGTTTCACCAGATGTATATCTGTCAGATTTAAGCAGAACAATGGAAACCAAGTATGTCATGCATTTTCATGAAAGCAAATATAGTTCTGCTTGGAACTAGTATTAGTATATTGAATGAATGGAAGTCCTATATTTTAAGCATCCTCTATTCATATTGATCAGACATATTAGTCATTGTTTTTGTAAGGGTGCCTGCTAATCCCCTAATCAAAGTTGTCGCGCGTCAGAATCGGCTCGCCGGAATGGGCGCACGCATGCGTGCGTCTTGACGCCATCACGCCAGCACCCGTTTGGCGTCAATTGGGGGCCTATTTAAGGAAGCTCTGGACGCTAGACTGGTGCCCGATTATAGGTCAAGTTATCTTGTTCCTGGGTGCGCTATCCGATTCTTCTCCTGTGTTCCTGTGTATGATCTCGCCTGTATTCCGGATTTCTGAACCTTTGCTGCCTGGACTGACTTCTAGCCTGGACTCTGACTACGATTTATTCCTGACCCCTGCCTGTACTGCAAACTTCTTGGGACTGGTGTTTCCTCCTTGGTCCGCTACTTTATACGCAGCCTTTGGGCCTTACAGTTTTACAGTGAATACACAGCAATTTAGATTTATATTTGCCCCAGTGGAGCTTTCAATTTAACTTCCCAACCACAGGCATAAAATACATGAGAGCTACCATTTTGTTATAATGTACACATTGTGAATGTGTTCTGTAAGAAATAATGTCACCTTTTATTTAGATGGAGATATATATTTAAGATTTCTTCTTGTAAGTTACAATTAACTGTATCATTAAAACAGTCATTCATTTATTTGCTTATAAACATCCTTGTAAGAGAATTGTCTCTAACCCCAACAATTGTCAGTAGCCTTTATTCAATCAAAATAATTAGAGACCTAAATAGAGTTGTACTGAAAGAGAATATTTTTCTTCTGTTACGTTTAAATGTTTAGACCCTATTATGATATGTAAAGTAGTGATAAAAACCATTAACAACTCTCTGTGTCTTACATAAGAAAAGCTATCCTAGGTGGTCTAATCCCCACTGTGAGCAACTACCATGTCCGTCATTATGGCTGGGTTCAGAAAATATTTATTTGACAGTTGGCAAGGAGAGAGCTTGGATTCCTAGGCTATTTTTTTTCTCCAAAAAGGAGTTAAGTAGTCAGGTGGTATTTGAATGAAACCTGGTAGGGAATTGGGTTTGTAAGATGATATTATTTAGCAGATGGCTGTATTAAAATTACACACTGCTTTAATGGCATGAGCCACGTTAAAAACATTGCATGCACTGCAAAACAATTCAAATATTCAAAGTATATTTGCAAAAGCAACTACTGTCAGTTACCTCAGATATGGAGCTTATTGCTTGATGTCCAACAAAATATTTGCTTCAGTGGTGAAATGTGACTTTTAGTCTCTGGAAAAGCATTTTGTAATAATGTTTTTAATTAATTTTGAATACATGTCTCTGCGAATTCAGACATATATGCTATCTACGTGCTGTTAATAATAACTTTCTACTGTATTTAACTCCTTATTCTACCTTATAGCTCAAGCAAATCAGGGAAATATAATTATCTCACTGAAGACATATAGTAGGCTTGTCATTCTTCAAAGCCAGCACCATTTCAAATCCATATGCTGAAAAATCTAATAGTAAAATGATCAAAGTCTACGCAACAAGTTGGCGCTATAGAAATACATGTTAATAATAATCAAAGTCATGTTGCATGGCTGCTTGGAAACCAGTGAAATCCACAAAGTGCTGATTAACCATTATGCACTGAAATATCATGGTAACCCACTTTCAAAAGGATATGGTAACAAAACTCATATAGTATCTATACATTTATTGTCACCTTAGAAAATTACAAAAGAAAATTTAGAAGAAAATCAACACAAATCATCATCAAATGACTTTTTTAATACCTCAATATCTGCTACTAATATGCATGCCTTTGTGCCGCTATTTGGAAATGTGAAAGCAGGCACAAGCGTGGTTGCACGGCACTTTGATGGTGATTCTTTCAGCTCATTACAGACACAAATGCAATATACACACAGATATGTGTGTGTTTTCCTCAAAGCAATTTTTTTAGAGTAATAGCAATCACCCAGCATGCAGTTTACAAATGCAGGCACATATTTGTGCATGCTTTTATAAATTACACGAGTTGCATGGTGTCACTTTCAGAGCACTGTAGCAATTTATGGAATTACTGGGGGATGCACTAGATATGTTTTTTGAATGAGAATCTTGAAACTAATAGTGCCTCAATTTACAACGTAGTTAATACTAGGAGTCCATAGACCCTACTTTGCACCTTGCACACAAATCTAATCAGATTCAATTAAAGCAGGAAAAACTTGTGTCTTGGTAGTAAGCAAGGGTTGTAAGAAACATGATATTTTTGTCTGTGTACCACTGGTTCAATCCCACCAGAATTTGACTAGCCAAATACCACACATTGACAAATTATTGCAAACAATCATCTCGTGTTGGTCAGGGTATAATAAAAATTAGAAAATAATGCAGATTTTCACAATATTTCTGTAATTTCATTGTCTCACTTGGAAACAAGCACAAAATACAATATTTTAGTTATACAAGGCTAATGTTTATAAAGAAACAACTTCTCCATCTAGTAAGATCACAACAATGGATGCATCCAAATTGCTTTCAGTTTAATTTGAGCTGGTTTGACACCGTGGCTAAGATGAATAAAAGTGTGCATGAATAAAAGAGTGCATGAATAATTGTGTATTACATCAGTATTAGGCAGGATCAGCCACCTGCGTCTACATTCGTAAATTGAGGATAAATTGTTTCCCCAATGCACAAAACAATTCAGCGTATGAAGGTGGAAGTATAAGTCAGTTATTTGGATTATTTTTTATTTTTTCCTGCTACTTTCAATATGAGGTTTGTAACCATATATACAATGGCCCGAATGAAAGTTATTCACCACTTACATGTATAGAACTAAAATAAGTAACAATTCATATTTACATTTCTCCAATTTTGAAACATGAATAATTTTACACTGTGTATTAATAACTGAGGCCAAACTATTTAGTAAACATAGATTCTAATTAAATCTCCCATATAAACAGACGCCCCCCAGGAAAAGGCCAAAATACATGCTTTTTCTCTTAAATTTAAAGAAGCAGAATTGGATGTCTTTGGTTGCTATGCAAGTTCAGACATGATGAAAAGAGTGCAGCCAGCATATAGACATGAAAATAAAAGCAAATTAGTCAGGGCTTTGCTGAAATGTTTCCCTAAGCAAGGTTCTGTAACCTTTACCACTAACAAACACATACAGTTTCTAAATCAATAGCTGGTTTCAAATGAGGGTAATAGACATAAATGTCTTTAGATTTGCTGTGTTCTAAGGACTAAAAGCAGCAAAAGAACATCATGCCTCCATGCTGTGTGACTGTCTATAGCAGCTGCTGAAATATTTCCCATTCATCCATCAGCTAACTTCATGTTAACATGCAGAACATACCATCCATACAAGTTCATACCATCGCTTTCTGACAGGCGTTCCCCATGTAGTAATAAATAAAGTCAAATTATTGATGATAATAAGTGCTAATATTATTACGACCTCAATTAAGTGCTTTTTTTCAGACACATTAGCAACTAAAAGGTCTTCTGAGCTGGCTGCCTTTCTTTCCCAGTTCCACTTTGCATTAAAATCCAATTGATCAAACCTGTTTGTCATTTCCCTGTGTGCGGATAAGTATAATGGGTAATGTATCAGCGTGGTGCTTTAGAGTAAAAGCTATTAACACCTTTTGTTGTTTTCTTTTGGATCTAAGCACACTGGGAGCTTTTAACCAGACCTTACCATTGTCAGGCTTCAGACCTGAGGAATTTTAATTGCCACATTGTTTTTTTTCCCTCTTTTTGTTTGTAAAGATCTATATTACTGTTACTTTTTATATGCGGTCTGCATGTTTCTTCCATGCAAGAATTAATATGAAGGAAAAGTTTTCTTTCGTATTAAAGGATTTTTGCATTTTTTTTGGACATTTTAACATTTTTCAGCATTGGTCTTTGCCAGTTTAATCTTTTACCAGTTCAATCAAGGTGTCTACTTTAAGGTTGGTGGATATAAACAAGAACTTTGGGACTTTTGTGTTAAACTTGTTCTGCCATAGTAAGCTAAGAGTTTTTATAAGATTAGTACATCCAGACCATTTATGTGTTTCCCATTTCTTCCCGTGGAAAGACCTTTTTGAAAACTGAGTTGGTAACAGATTGGTGGGACTATCTCTCTCCTCCTTGCATGCTCATATCTTGCCCACCATTCACAATATGTTAGGTAGAAGCAACAGGCAAAAAAAACCCTATATTTAATGCCTATTTAGGGTAGAATTATATATAAGCCAAAAGCTCCACAAAGGGAAGCAGAATGGTTATGAGACTATTGTGAAATTCTATAAATAATATGTAGGGAGGTGCGTGAAAAAGTGTGAACAGCCTTTCCTCCATCCCTGCTGGGAGGCCCTGCTGAGGAGAAAGTGTTGTGTAGTACAGGCTTTGTTGTGAGTTACAGGGACTTTACTAGTCCTGTGTTGGAAATGCAGTGTCCTGTTAATTAGCCACCCAAGCTTCCTAGATTCCTTCATATAGCCATGGCAATGCAGCTTGCTCTCTTTTAGCTACAGGTGAGGTCACATACCTGACTAAGACCTGATTTTCAATTAACTCTAATTTTCTCCAATCCATAGTTACCATACCAGATAAAAGGGAACCTGAGAAAATCAGAAATAGGGGATGGTGACTTGTTCTGTGCCATTTGAAATCACTAGATCCAGAATAGAATTTTTTCTGGTAGGCTCCTCAACAACCTGTGCCATAAAATTGTCATGCAACAAGTTTATAAACTTGTCACCATTAACTGATCTGGCAATACTGATGCTCTAGTCAATATCTGGGTAATTTAAATCCCCCATTATCATAACTTTACCCAAATTAGCAGCCTTTTCTATTTGCATCAGGAGCTTAGCTTCCTCCTCCTAACTTACATTAGGGGGTCTATAGCATACCCCTACAATTAATTTGCTGGAGTCTTTAAAATTGGTTTAGAACGCCACCAATAAGCCTTCTTCCCCCTCATTTTCTAACATAACCTCCTCCTTTATATACGCTTTTAAATCCTGCCTAACATACAGACATACCCCTCCTCCTTTTCGATTGCCTCTGTCTGATATTAACAGCCCAGTTATGCAATTCATCCAGCCATATTCAAATCATATTTTCTCTCCAGCACCAGCATCTCCAATTTTACCAGTCAGACTCCTTGCATTTGCAAACATACATTTAATACTGGTACCATGCTGAACATATGACATGTGGTCCTCCCTATCCTGAACAGTACCCCCAACCAAATCTCCTCCCCCATTTCCCTTCCTTTGCCGACTATCACATCTAACCTGTCTTCCACTGAATCTTTTACTGAACCCTACCCGCCACACCTAGTTTAACTTCCAACCGTCTAGCCATCTTCTCTTCCAAAACAGCTGCACCCTTATCATTGAGGTGCAGCCCATCCCTAGCAAAGAGCCTGAGCCCCTACACCAATCTCTCAGCCACGCATTAATCTCCCTAAATCATTCTTGAGGACTTTGCCACCTAATCTAACTTTGTCCTTGGTACCTATGTGAACCCTAGGGCCCACGATCGAATCAGCCCGATATCGCCCACCTCAAGGTGGGCATATCTGGGAGAGATCCGCTCGTTTGGCAACATCGCCAAACGAGTGGATCTCTACGTGTATGGCCACCTTAAGGTCGTTACCTAGGTGGTGGGGACATCCGCCATCTCGATTGTGAGAACGCCCGTGTCACGGTCGGCCCCCAATACCAGAACAAACGCTAAGCACCCTGGTCTAGGCTTGTGCTTCACCAGTAGTGTGACCGCCTTTGGCTTCGGGAGGGGCCCTCAGCTACTCAGATGCCACCTGGACTTAAACGAGAGGTGCAGAGCAGGAGTTCTGGCCAGCAAAGGGGCACGACTGTATATGAAGTCTTTAAGGCCGATGGTCACGGTACAGACAGGGGTAGGCAGGTTCGTGGTCAAACAGGCCGGGTTGAGGCAGGCAGATAGCTAGGAGTCGTCAGGCAGGCAAAGGGTCAAACCAGGTGATCAATCAGATAGGATAAGGCAAAATCGGTAGTCAAATAACAGGCATGGATCAGGATACAGAATATAGGGTAGTCAATAAGCCAGGCAAGGTCAAACACAGGTAACAGATCAGAAGCTAAACAGCACAGATTAAAGGCACCAGGAGCAAATCCCATCACAGGCAATACATAAATCAAAATGCCCCTTTAACTATATTTAAATTTGGCGCCATTGCGCGCTGACGTCTGCGCCTTTAAATGCGGTGCACGCACTAAGGAGCCGGCAGAGGAGCAGAGCGGCGCGGCGGGTGTCCCCGCCGATGGCGCGGCGGGCGTCCCTGCCGCACCACTAGACCACCAGGGTGAGTGTTTGTCACAGCCCGCCACTCGCTTCTGCCTCTTCATCATATGCGCTGCTACTTCCAGGTTAATGCGGCGCTCTGTAATCATTGGATTTATTCAGTGCCTTCGAGCCTGACATCATCTGGCTGGCACAAAATTTAAATATTTCAGGCCGCAGGCTTCAATTGTCCTTTACCCAACACAAAGGTCTTTTTATAGTTACTGGTAGTGATGGGGGAATTTATTCTCCAGGGGCAAATTCGCGGCGAATTCCCGCGATTCGCCGCTGGTGAATAAATTTGCGAAACGCCAGCGAAAATTCGCCAAAAAAAACGAGTCGTGCGTCGTTTTTGACGTGATGTGACGAAAACACGCGCCGCGATTGACGCAACACGCATCAAAAACGACGCGTGACTCGTTTCGCAAATTTTTTCACCAATTTGTGAATTTCGGCGAAACGGGTGAGCTGTCACAAGCGCCGCCCGGAGCCTTTCCGCAAGCTCCGGGCGGCGTGTCCTCCTTCGGCGGTGGCTAAAACAAGATGGTGGTGCCCATCGCACCGCGCCAAGTGCGTTCCGGCGCCAAATTCAAAAATAAAAGAAGAAGACCCGGGTTCGATGCCCAAGTATAGCTCAATATTATATAGTGTTCCTGGGTGTTCCTGCTTGCTTAATATTCCTGTTTTTGACCTACTGCCTGTTTGAATCTGAATCTGTGCTGCCTGCCTCCTGAACCCTTTTGCCTGGACTTCGACCATTCTATTGGATTATCCTGAACTGTACTCTGCCTGGACTCTCTGGAAGGGGATTCCTCCTTGATCCTGACTACCACCCCACCTCGTGGGTGCCGCTGGTCCCCGCTGACAATAGCCTTGACAATCGGTTTCAGAAATGAATCAATAAAAAGGGCAACAGGTTGGTACAGAAAGCCAACTGCAGAGATAATGGGCCTGCCTGGTGAAGAGGAAAGAGAGTTATGTATCTTAGGTAGTATGTAAATTATGGTAAGGGGATAGTTTGAATGCAGAAATTCAAATGTATTTAGGCATATCCACCCTGTTTGGTGGGCTATGGTAAGTTTGTTATCCAATTCACATTTAAATAAGGTCGCCAGGTCATTGGGCAAAACACGGTATGTAGAGATGTGAGGTTAGGGAGAGACTTAAACTTACACCCATGGGACTTTATGTCATTAGAGATAACTTTGTAAAATTTGTGGATGGATGCTGGGGGGTTAGGGGTTCAAATTTACTTGAAGCTCTAAACCTGGGGTGACACATCTCTTTATTCTCCTTAAAAAGTTCCTTAAGCCTGTTTTCTTTGAAACTTGTGCGTGTCAACAAATAGCCCAAATTTATCTCTGGTTCGACTGGGAACACATGAGAGACCCTTATATAGCAAAGATTCCTCACCCTGGGTGAAAATATAGTGGCTTATAAAAGAACCAAACCTGTAAGAAACCCTCCCTCCCCTGTGTAGACCCCCTCCCCCAACCTACCTCCACCCCGGCAAATGCACCTTTTTTTATACTTACCCCTCTTGCAGATTCTTGCCACGGAGTTCACAGCAGCCATCTTCTTTCTTCTGTCTTCTTCGTAAATTTTGGAGCATGCGCAGTTGGAGGAGATTTCTGGACCTGAAACCACTGTCCATGCGCCGAAGGTCACGAACATTTCCGACTGTCTGCACATGCGCAGTGGTTTCCGGTGCAGAAATCTCCTCCAACTGTGCATGTGCCGAAAATGCTGATCAACTTACTAAGAAGACTGAAGAAAGAAGATGGCTTCCGTGAACTCCTGTGGCAAGAATCTGCAGGAGGGATAAATAAGAAATAAGGGGGGGGGGATGAGGGGGTTCTACACAGGGAAGGGGGAGGGAGGGTTGCATTCTCCTCTAAGTTAAAGATTACATTCTCTTGCCCTGTGGGGGTTCCCCTTTTACAGTTACATCCTCCCCTCCTGGTGAATCATCTCTTTCTTTTTCTCTTTCTATTTTGGAGTCCAATGTCCAATGGTGTTTCATTGAACAAAATGCAATCTGCTGCTATCCACGTCAATTAATAATAGCGTGGGTCGATTATGGATGCTTGGTGCTCTAGCACGCTCACCTCTGAAGCATAAACAGATAATTGGCCGAATACTGGTGATCCCTTTCATTTTGACTCATACAGGTAATGAACTTGATATAAGCAGGTTATGCTACCTATACCACCCACTCTTTCCTCTATATGCATTCTCTTTGCACTCTTGGCTATCCTTACTCCAATATTGTGTCCCTTTGGATCATAACAATGACAATCTAAAGCTTTTTGTAAAATTATAGCGCAATTACATGTCTAACTGTTTTTGACAATGTTGCCTAGCAACTGTTTGGCAACCATCTTGGAAGGGGTTAATATGTTTGTTTTTTGGTGGAGGCTCTGTTTGTTTGCTGTTCCTTTATACAATATAAAAAACAATAATGGTAAAAATTGTCACAATAGAGAAGGTTTATTTATCCAATGTTTCGGTCCCACACTAGGACCTTTATCAAGGGTTTTTTCCTTCATACTTTTTTATTGTACCTATTTTTACACATGAGCACCCAGGTCTCAAAGGCTTTTTCAGGGGTGTGCGGCTCATATACATATATATTTGGTTCCCATAAATTAGTTAAAACGCTTGTGATGGGCAACAGACGTCTTCATTTTTCACAAAAAGGTACTCTAGTATCGAAAAGGTTGAATTGATTTCACTGATAAATTAGTATGTCATCAGCCAAGCAAATAGGATAATTACGGAGGGGAGGGGAAGAAATGCATTGAGGAAGCCACATCTGTGCCTAAACAGCCACTTTGCTGTTCCCACTGCTGTATTTAATGCTCTTTAATGTGACATTGTTTACTCACAGTTAAATTCTTTACCATTAATTTAACTTTCAGGCGCTGAATTGATCACATGTGCCTAAACAGATGTGTTTTATACACTTGTTTAAACACAATGCTCGTTAGGAAGTTAAGTGTGTAAAGCAAGCTGATTATTGCACAATGTAGAATGCTTCTTTATAGAAAATCCCATGAGGACAGGAGCCGGGAATCTGTGTGTGTGTGGCTGATATACCTGTGAAGATTATAATTATAAAAAATCTATTCCAAACAAACCACTCCCAGGCCTATTTGATTAAGGGCTGGGGCAGACAGGGAGATTCGGGGAGATTCTGTCACCTGGCGATTAATCGCTGGCGACTATCTCCCGAACTGCCTTCTCCCTGTCTGCCGCCTGTTTAAATCAAAAAGCGCCAGCGCTAATACACATGCGGCACAGCAGACAGGGAGAAGGCAGTTCGGGGAGATTGTCGCCAGCAATTAATCGCGAGGCGACAAAATCTCCCCGAATCTCCCTGTCTGCCCCAGCCCTTAGGTTCTGTTTTTGATACTATATCTAAAATACCATGACTCGTTTTTCTCTGCGAATTTTCGCCAGGTGAAATTTCGCTGGCGTTTCGCGAATTTATTCGCCAGTGGCGAATCGCGGGAATTTGCCCCTGGCGAATAAATTCGCCCATCACTATCTAAGAACAAACATAGAACCCTCTTATAAAATTGACATTGTTTACACCAGACTAGTGATGGGCGAATCTGTGGCGTTTCGCCGAAAAATTCGAGAATTTTCAGCGCCTCAGAATAGTTTTGACGCACAGTGCAATGTAATAAAACTGCCAGGTGAAATGCATACCCCCAACGGTCCCTTTTTTTGGAGGGACATTCCCTCTTTTGACAGCGCAACCTGCAGTCCCTCATTTCATTTGTATTGGAAAGTCCCTCTTTTCTCTGCACGGAATAGCCAGAAAAAGAAAGAAGTTTCTAACTTAATTGGCTTTCGGCAGAGAGCCTAGAAGAACAGCTAACAGGTGCAAAAAAGATGCTTTTTAACAATTTTGATATAATAAAATAAGTAATTGATTGTATTTGTAACAGTTTAGATAAGGAGAAATATTTTCAAACTTTCATAACCTGCCAAATTTGGTAAAACTAACATGTTAATTAGTGGGTGTGACCACAAAAATGGGTGTGGTAAAAATGTTGCAGCGCTACGTATGTAAAAAAAAATTTCTGTCCCTCTTTTTACTTCCAAAATGTTGGGAAGTATGGAAATGTGAAAAAAAATTGTAAAAAATGTCATCTTTTGCTTTGTGTGTGAATGTGCTGAATAGCATTGGAGTCAATGAGAAGAGCAATTTACACGCGTTTCACTTAGTATACACACATGCCCTGCATTGTTACTGGACTCTTATCTTTTCAAAAGAAAAAAAGGCATCCCATTTTGCCAGCTTCTTAAAAACATCTGTGATTATTATTTAAAATAGTGAAACATTAAAAAGGCATATTTTAATATATATTAATTTATTTTTAAAAATATTTTTCACTGCACAGATTGTGCTGTTTTGAAGTGAAGCGACGAACTCGACGAGCGACGAACTCGACGCGCAACGAAACAAAACACGCGGTGAATTTTCGTGAGCGTTTCGCCAAAACTTTCGCCATAGGCGAATGTCAGAAGTTCGCGCCTAGAAGTTATTCGCCCATCAATACACCAGACTCCAAATTATTATTTACTGAGTCCTTTTAGCAGACTCTATTTCCACACTTACAGTACTTTGTTTACCATCACTTATTGCATCAGGTGCTTCCTGTGTATGTATACAAAAGCTATATTATTTTTAAACATTAAAAGCTGTGTGCTGTATAACTGACACTATAATATGTCACTAGCAGGGCCGGATTTACATAGCGGGTGCCCTAGGCCTGCTGCCATTCGTGGCCCCCCATACTCTGCTCTTTATTCGCAAATTTTCATCATGAGGACTGAAGCAATGGGGATTGGCACATGGGAAATTTCAAAAACTAACTATCTCCTGCGTATCCCCAGTGTTTCTGAACAATTGTGGGTGTGGCTGGCCAGAATGCCGCAACCCTAAAATCCCGGGCCTAGGTGGCATTTCCACAAATCCGGGCCTGGTCACTAGACTTTTCATGTTATATGTTGTGATATTTGTTTACTACAGCTATACTTTTATATGTATACAATGCCTTTTTATGTCTGAAATTGTGTCAGATATGCTCACCCCAGTTCTATGTACACGCCACTCTCTGATTTCTTGGTTTGGGAGACTTGTTGTCATATATCCGAAATACTTGATATGGGTACACTAATTTTCTTCTTATATTATTATATGTATTATACCTGCAGTAGACAAAAGCTAATGGCTAATTGCTTGTTGTTGTTTATTGCAGTGGGGACAATTTGTCCAGTGTTTATAAACACAATTGTTCTTGTATAACTTTAAAAATCCTGTTTAGGTAAATGTGTACTATTTACCCTGTGGAGTATGTTAAAGGAATTGTTCAGTATAAAAGTTAAAACTGGGTAAATAGATAGGCTGTGCAAAATAAAACATGTTTTCAATGTAGTTAGTTAGGCAAAAATGTAATGTATAAAGGCTGGAGTGACTGTAAGTCTAACATAACAGAACAGAACACTACTTCCTGCTTTTTAGCTCTCTTTGCTCTCATGCAGTAACCAATCAGTGAATTGAGGGGGGGGCACATTGGTCATAACTGTTGCTTTTGAATCTGAGCTGAATGCTGAGGATCAATTGCAAACTCACTGAACAGTTATGTCCCATGTGGCCCCCCTTCAAGTCACTGACTGACTCAGATTTAGAGAGCTGAAATGCAGGATGTTGTGTTGTATTCTGTTATGTTACACATCCAGTCACTCCAGCCTTTATACATTACATTTTTGGCTGACTAACTATATTAGAAACATTTTTTATTTTGCACAGCCTATCTATTTACCAAGTTTTTATTTTTTACCCTGTTCTGTTCCTTTAAGTACATTAATAACAACAAGAGGTGTCACACCTCACAACAATCACATCATAACTGGTGTATATACAGGTCTCTAAGGAGAGCACCATGCTGATGCAGTCACCCAGTGGGATTTTTAAACCTGTATTAAATTTTTGGCCAGTTATCTTTTGGGGAGGCAGTCAGGAGGTGCCCATACATGAGTAGATGAGCACCGACTGAATGGACCAAATCGGCATCTTAAATTTGCATTTGTGTATGGCCAGCTTTAGTTAAAATTCTAGATGGGTATTCTACATATAAGTTGCATGAGGTTGTTTAGGGCTCCTACACACGGGCGTTTTTACCTGCGCTCCCCTGTGTTCAAACGCAGGGGAGCACAGGTATAGACGCACTCAATTATTTTCAATGGGGCTGTACTCACACGAACGCATGTGAGCGCCGAACGCAGGAAAAATGCAGCATGTTGCGTCTGAATCTGCGTTCGGCGCTTACACGCGTCTCGTGGGTACAACCTCATTGAACAAAATGAGGTGCGTCTAGACCTGCGCTCCCCTGTGGCTGAACGCAGCCAAACGCAACGCAGGGGAGCGCAGGTCAAAAACGCCCGTGTGTAGGAGCCCTTATACATCCAGTTAGAATATGCAAGTAAGGATGTGTAAACGTTAATCCCTCATTTCACATGCCTTGGTCAGTAAATGATTGCTACCGAAGTCTTAGATCAAAGTACTCAACATTTCTGCAAATCTGACACATAGGGGCAGATTTATCAGGGGTCGAATTTCGAATCCACACGAGATTAGAGTGCTCTACCTGTTACTAATTGCCTCTCGGGTGTCAGGTGCTGTGCAGTCAATCAGACCCCTGCTCAGAGTCATAACGCTTCCATATACAAATCCAAGAAAACCACAGCACTCCGATCCAATTCGCGAATTGGCGAAAAAATTTGCGAAACCAGTCGCAAATTGACACGCATTGAGTCAACTTCAACGCGTCGCGTCGTTCGCATAATTTTCGGCACATTGCATCAAAAACGACGTGCGACTCGTTTTTTTAGCGAATTTTCGCTGGCCAGCGGCGAATCGCGGGAATTCGCTGCGAATTCGCCCATCACTAACAATAACTATTCCAAGTGAAAATACTTTGGAATTCGATCAGTCGAAGTGTTTTTTCGAACAAAAACAAATCGTTTTCTAGTGAACAGGTCCGTTTTCGTTCAAATTGTTCGAATTGTACGATTTAATCGTTTGATTCAAACAAAAAAACTTTGGCTTCTCAAACTTAGCCAAAAAACTGCATAAAGGTTATAGGAGTTCGCACAGCAATTGGCAGGTTTAAGGTGGCAAATAGTCGAAGAGACAGTACTTTGAAATTCGAATGGTCGAATTTGTTCAATTCAAATTACATTTTTTTCAATCCGAATTTTGGCCTTTTTAAAATTCTAATTTTCACTTCAACCCTTGATAAATCTTCACTGACATGGTCTTTAGAGCTCCTTTTAAAAAAATCTCTCCCATTGTGTGTGTGTGTGTGTGTGTGTGTGTGTGTGTGTGTGTGTGTGTGTGTGTGTGTGTGTGTGTGTGTGTGTGTGTGTGTGTGTGTGTGTGTGTGTGTGTGTGTGTGTGTGTGTGTGTGTGTAGGGGGGGGTGTAGTAGTGACAGGCCCCACATAGAAGTACTGGCTAATGCTAATTTTCAGTGTTTATGTACAAAGCAGTTTATCTTACTCAGAGTTTGCAGGATGAGGAGGACCCTACTAAGATTAAGCTCTGGGTAATTGCATTGTTGCATTTGTTTCACAGATTTCTACTCCTCTCCAGTTTTTGTGCCATTGACTCAGTGTACTACATCTTCTTAATATTTTCCCCACAGCCCCCCAAGTACAGGAGCTAAGGGGGTACAACAGGGTCTCATCATTGCATTTACAGTTTCCTCAGTGCAATAATATTTCTCAACCACCCTCCACATGAATACAAACTTGTGTTTTATGCTTAGGTGTTGTTGCTTAGGTTTTTCACTTTTTGTCTTTTACCCATTTCTTTTAACATTGTGATAAAGTTTTTGTGATGCTAAGACTTTGACCTCACCTAAAAATTGACAGATGTTTTTGCTTCAGTTCTTTCATGAACTCTGTGTGAATTCCATGATGTGACAATGAAATACTGTCTTGAGACATGATAGAATGTTGCCCAAAAAGTTGATAAGTAACTATCTTTTGACCTATTGGACACATTTTGGAGTAGGAAAGGTTAAACTGGTATAACTAAAATGGAAATTAAGACGGCTGACTGTAGATATACTGTACAGCTTTTACTTTGCTTTTTTGTTTTTGGAGGAGGAGAAATGTTAAGACCCTTGCATATTTATGGAAAAGTGAATGGGAATTTTGGAAATTTCTTCTCATAACTGAGTAAGCCAAAGGAACATTAATCAAAAAATAATGATGAACTAGATGACAACTAAGCAGATATTAGAACATCCATTCAACTATAAAACTGTATGTTTTACTTTTTGGGAACTAAGAATATGGGTTGAAACATTTTTATAGGAAGTCCTACTGATCTTGCCAGAAATGCTACAAATATGTACCACACCATATGCTGACCCTACTTAAGGGCTAAACTCCACAAGTGCTTTTGTCAGATGGTGTTGGACCGAAAAAAATCCATCTGACATGTCATGTGTAGTCACATGAGTCAAAATATAATGGGACTGTGTAAACTACATGTAAATTTTCCATTAGATATGACACGATTGATGGATGTGACTGCTGAAAAAATGGATGGTATTGTAAACTGTCAGATGTAAATGAATGAAGAAAAGAAGAAAAGACTTCGCCCGACTTTATCTAATACGCCTTTAGATTCTATTTTAGGGGTATCCAATTTTGTAGCATTGTACAAAATCTCATGCTGTTTCATGGTGGATCAGATAAAATTTACCCTGATGAAAAGTGCTTGAAAAGTTTTACCCTTACAAGGTCAGGTGTTATAATGCACACACTATTTAAACTTGTTTATTACATATTATGTTCTATTTCAACAACTGATTTTAAAAATTATTTGGTGAGAAAAGTCCATCTTGCATTTCAAGTGTTCTAGGCTTAAAGGGGTTGTTCACCTTTGAGATAACTTTTAGAATGATGTAGAGAGTGATATTCTGAGTCAATTTGCAATTGTTTTTCATTTTTTATTATTCTTGTTTTTTGAGTTATTTAGCTTTTTATTCAGCAGCTCTTCAATTTGAACTTTAAGCAATCTGGTAACTAGGGCCAAAATTACCCTAGCAACCATGCATTTAGAGACTGGAATATGAATAGGAGAGAGTCTAAATAGAAGGATCAGAAATAAAAAGTAGCAATAAAATACATTTGTAGCCTTGCAGAGCATTTTTTTTAAGGGGATGGCGACGCCCATTTGAAAGCTGCAAAGAACCAGAAGAAAAAGACAAATAAATAATAAACAATGAAAACCAATTGAAAAGTTGCTTAGAATTGGCCGTTGTGTAACATAATAAAAGTTACCTTAAAGGTGAACCTTTAAAAATGACTTTTTTGATTCATTTAGTTTCCTTTATTTGCCAGTATAATCAACCCAACATATGTGCACCGCCTTATGTAGATGATCAAAGACAATTTCATGCATTTTGATGGCTGCATCTGTATTAAAGGACAACCCCCATTCACCAAGAAATGCTTCATATATACTTGTATTGGAAACGTACTGCCATTACCAGCAGGTGATGCTTTTGTTCATATGCCCACATTGCCGCTATTGAACAGTGAATACCAAGGTACAAACTAGTGCCTTCACTAGGAAAACTACATTAGAACTCAGTCCTGAAAAGTAAAATACATTCAGATCCTTTTTAATCTGGGGGTTTCATTATTGCATGCATCCTTTACACTGTATACTATACATATACCCATACTCAAACTCTGCATTAATACTAAATACATGCACGTCACACAGGCACATTATTTACCATATGATTCACATGCAGACATCAGAGTTATAGTATCTAACACACAAAAAAACCATTGTCCTAATGCCACAAAAAATAAAAAATAAAACATAAAATGAGCGTTGATTTGATAAGCTATTTTACACGGCTAATAACATTGGCAAACTTGGTGGAGTAAGTTGTTGCTATCTACCATCACATTTTATGCTTTTAATATGGCCCAGCTGAGACAGACACTTTAATTAACCCCTTGACTGCTAGGGGCTCACAACAGTATTGCATCTGTTGCAAGGCTTTGAAGCCACCCTTGCTTGCTTCTCCAGATTAAACAAATGCTGTGTATATGGAGCCTTGCTTAGAAAGCATTAATTGTTGTCAAGCTAAATTTCACACCAAAGATAACAGACGTGCTGCGTAAATGAGATAAACAACTCGCTTGCCTGAAGTCTAATGAGATGCAAGAAGATTTCAAGAGAGCTACACAGCGACACTGGACTGTGGATAGTGGTGCCATCTAGCTCTGGAAATGGATCATTTTATGCTATGTTTTCTTCTGTTTCTAAGTATTTATTTCTAGAGACTTCATATATGTTATACTTACCACAGGAAAATAAGCTTTCTCTTTCTTTTCTGGGAAACACGGGATATCTTTTTCATGGAAGTAAACAGCACACCGTGGCTTTGAGCCATTTTTTAAACTTTACTCTAAGGGTTAATATAATTGCTAACATTGATTGTATTCATATAACTTCCTAAACACATCAAAATGTTGATACATGGATCTCGGTAAATGTATTATTTGTGACACAAGGAGCTTTATGAGCATAGCAAAACAATATATGAATGGTAACTGAGCAGCAGTTTTGAGAACAAACATTTCAGGCACTGCATAGGGAGTCACTTCCCTAATGTGTACACATTTAATTAATTATAACATGAATTTACAGGGAATGGCATGTCATTAGGGAACAAATGAGGCTATGGTATTAATGATTCAGGCTATTTAATTAATAAAATACGTACATGTCCTAAATATGTCTAAAACTAGAATCCTTGTAACATGGGACTTTAATGGCACAAAAAGCTTTAAAAAATTCTTTATCAGGGTCCACTATGTATTCAGCAAAGGGGGTCTTTTACTGTAAAAAGCCATATTACAGCCACACCATGATGCCACACCAATGTAATTCTCCCAATTTCTTAACGTTTTCTGTCAGATTACAGGTGGGCATATGACTGCCTCTCCCCCAAATAACCTTGTGTGATTTTTTTCTTCCATAAGAAACCCACTTCATTCCATATGATTTAGTATGTATATAACTTGTGTTCACCTGCACTATACTACACAGTTTATAAATACTTTTAAGGGGCCAGTAATTATTGCCCCCCCCTCGTGACTATTCAATCATTCTACTGACTGATGTTTGTTGCTGGAGAGTACATGAGTGTGTGCTTAATTATCAGGCTGTGCTAGCAAATGGAAACTATAGTCCTGATTTGCAGGTCAGTATAAAATACATCACATAAAGCATCCCATATGAAAAAAATATTTTATATTAATAAAGTTTTTTCATAGATTTTTTTCTAATAAAATGCCATTGGATTATTCCACTTCTATGAGGCCCTATGCTTACACGCAAGGGCACATGCAGGGATTCATCAGCCAAGGGGGAAGGTGTGAAGGCACGCAGATGTTCCCCCTCTTGCCCCCTCTGTCCCCTAATTGAATGCCATTCAGACTAGAACTGAGCAAAAAGCTCAGATTCTGAACGCATACTTTTCATCTGTCTACACAAATGAGGAACCAGCTAATGAAGGTTTTGTTATTAATAGTCCCAATTCTAATAATACATATAATGATGCATGGTTCACACATGATGAAATTCAAAAGAGATTAGAACATGTAAGAACATGTTAAGATAAACAAAGGTCCAGGGCCAGGTGGGATTCATCCCAGGGTACTTAGCGAGCTTAACTCTGTGATTGCCAAAACTCTCTACTTAATTTTTCAGGATTCATTGAGGTCTGGCATGGTGACTGGTGAATACTAATTCAAAAAGAGATCCCATTCTCAGCCTCAAAACTATAGGACAGTTAGTCTGACGTTGGTGGTAGGAAAGCTTTTTCGAAGAATTAATAAAGGATAAGATACTGGATACTAGTAAATAACAATACTATGAGTTTGTGCCAGCATGGTTTTAAATGTAATCAATCTTGCCAGACTAACTTAATTTCTTTTTAGTAGAAGGTAAGCAGGGACCTCGATTCTGGGATGGCAGTAGATATGATTTACTTAGACTTTGCTAAAGCATTCGATACAGTGCCACATAGAAGGTTACTGGTTAAATTAAGGAATGTTGGCCTGGAACATAGTATTTGTACCTGGCTAGAGAACTGGCTAAAAGATAGACTACAAAGAGTGGTGGTAAATGGAACATTTTCTAATTGGACCAGTTTTGTTAGTGGTGCACTGCAGGGCTCTGTACTGGGTCCCTTGCTTTTCAACTTTTTTATTGATGACCTGGATGTGGGCATTGAAAGTATGGTTTCTATTTTTGCAGATGATACTAAATTGTGCAGAACTATAGGTTCCTTGCAGGATGCTGCCACTTTGCAGAGTGATTTGTCTAAGTTGGGAAACTGGGCAGCAATCTGGAAAATGAGGTTCAGTATTGATAAATGAAAGGTTATGCACTTTGGCAAAAATAATATAAATGCAAGTTATGCACTAAATGGCAGTGTGTTGGGAGCTTCCTTAAATGAGAAGGATCTTGGGGTTTTTATAGATAACAAGTTGTCTAATTCTGGGCAGTGTCATTCTGTAGCTACTTAAGCAAATAAAGTTGTTTTGCATAAAAAGGGCATAAACTCAAGGGATGAAAACATAATTATACCTCTTTATAGATCCCTAGGAAGACCTCATCTGGAGTATGGACTCCAGTCCTTAAGAGGGATATAAATGAGCTGGAGAGAGTGCAGAGACGTGCAATTAAACTGATTAGATGGATGGAAGACATATTATGAGGGTAGACTGTCCAGTTTGGGGTTGTGCGCTTGTGAGGGCACATGATTACACTTTACAAATACATTAGAGGACATTATAGACAAATATCAGGGGACCTTTTTACCCATAAAGAGGATCACCGCACCAGAGGCCACCCCTTCAGACTAGAAGAAAAGGACTTTCATTTGAAGCAGTGTAGGTGGTTCTTCACAGTGAGGACAGTGAGGTTGTGGAATGCACTGCCGAGTGATGTTGTGATGGCTGATTCTGTTGATGCTTTTAAAAGGCGCTTGGATGATTTTTTGGATAGACATATACGGTTTCTGTGAAAGAGTGGAGGGGCGTGTGTGTATGCTGGGTTTTAATTTAGAGGGGTTGAACTTGATGGACTTTGTCTTTTTACAACCCAATTTAACTATGTAACTATGTAGAAAGGCCATATCCCTACTGTTTGAATTCACTTTTACAGTTTTCCTGTAAATTTTGGGCAAACTGTCTACCATTTATTAAATATTCCCCTTATGTTCTTTGGAAAGTAGATTTATTGTTTTTATAAGTGACCATGGAGAGGCACTTAAATATATTGCAATATATGGACAAACAAACCCTGTTTTGTTTAAGGGTAAAGCATTTTTAGTAGCTTAAGGCACAAAAGAGGCTATGTAATCAAAGGCATTATGTTTTCCCTGGGCAGTAACCCATAGCGACCAATCAGCAGGTAGAATTTGTTGGTCAAGCATTTTATTGGTTGCTATGGCTTACTGCTCCTGGGCAAACTTAGTGCCTTATATTACGTATGGGTATAATGTTTCAATGTCCCTAATATATTGATAATGGTTTGAATGCACAGGACCTCTTGTATTTGTCTATGTGAATTTTGTGTTCACAACCTTTTCTCGTGAGCAGTAACCCACGGCAACCAATCAAATAGTTACATTCATTGTTCTACCTGCAGCTGGCTGAAGAAAGCCACTCACTGATTGGCTGATATAGGTTCCTGCCATGGGTACATTTGCCCAGTGTTGATAAATGAGCCCCAATGTTTTTAAATATAGTGGTGAGCACAACTTTCTCTTGTTTGCTTTAGTTTACACAGGAGCAGTGGCCAGCTCCATGTTGTAGCTCCCACCCTTACCAGCTGTAGTCAGGTGATCCCACTGTTGGCTAATAAAAGAGTTACCAAGTTTGGGAGTTTTACTTTGAAAGCAGCAAGTAAGTTATAGGTAAAATGTAGTCCCTTTGTAAAATGTATAATGAAGCAATAGAATAGAATAGAAAAGAAATCAAATGCTAATTGAGTGTAGGACTGGTCAGATATGGGATGACTTTGATGTAGTTGGCCATCTTAAATATATTGCAATATATGGACAAACAATCCAAATGTTTTGTAAGGAATTTTATTAGTTTAAGGCACAAAATATTTTAATGTCCTTAATATATTGATAATGGGTTAAGTGCAGAGGAGCTCTTGTATTTGTCTATGTGCATTTTGTGGTCACAACATCATTATACCCCCCCTTTATGTTGAATGAATGAATGGTGAACACAACTTTCCATTTGCCATGGAGAGGGCACTGTTTCATTAGTGCTATATGGATGAGATTTTGTTGTAGGTAAGTAAGCCTTCTTAGCAAAGGAGATCAACCAAGGCCAAGAGATAATGCTGTCCATGGTGAATTCATTATATATATATATATATGCCTTAAGTCTTTATTGAGGATATTACAAATTACAGATTTTAAAATTAAACATAAACATTACAGTTCTACAGTGTTATCTAAGGGAAATTCTGTTGTAGAAGGAAATACATGCTATTATTACTATATTAAGATGAAATAATATACTTAATATATATTTAATGTCTAATAGACAACCCCTATTATACAATATATATATATATTCAATGACGGCTATTTTCTTTACCTTTAGATTTCATGAATTGAGGCTAATTTGCCAAAAAAAGAACACTAAACATTTTCACTAAACATTAATGGAATACGAAGCTGCAATAATTAAAGTGTTCAGTTTTCAGTCTGATTCTGAATCCTGAACAAGCCATTGATTTACCTTTTAACTGCTAATTGCAAATGGGACTTGTGATGTTGCAACTGAAAATTTGAAGGCCGTAACAATGCAAGGGTTACGAATACCATAGGCACTGGTAATGTATAACAGTGAATGTATATTTACTATATGTTAGCTTTATTTTTATGCGCTACATTCCTTTGTAGTATCATGAAAAGAACAACAAACTTCTGTTCATGTTTAAACATGTGCACATTTAATTCATTGTGAAAAGTAAGTGAGACTGTTTCCATTCTATCATAGCAGGCATGAAAGATGAATAATAAAGATACTAGCTACACTATAACTGTTCTCATTTACACACAAATGCAGTAGCCCAATCTCCAGCCCCCTATCAACACCAACACACTTAAAATCTTCAAAGGCAAACTGAAAAGTATCTGGTTACAGGGCCAATTCACTTTTTAACCTGGTATAATTGTTTTGTGACCCCTAATGATCGCACATTATGTGGCCAGATTACCCAATCAACGAGCACTTAATAACAAAGACCAATAATTAAGCCTCTTTTGAAAAAGCAACACTCGGTTTCCAGTCAGAATGTTTTGACATCAAGGGGTCATGTGGAGAAAGTTTCTCAAGTGAATAGGACAGAGAGCAGTAACAAACTATCAATCTGTATTATTCTGCAGCCTATCACAATAGAGTGACCTTTGAACCCACCCATTTAATTGTTCCCAATAATTTTTAACCTCAGTGCTGTTTGCAAAAGCTGCAGGTGTAAAGGTCTATGTAACAAATGAAGCAGTAGCAAATGTGTAGGATGCTGTAAAAGCGTTCAGGAGCACAGAAGCTCTGTGAATGGATGAATAGGATGCCCTGTTCTGAAAGAGAACCAAGGAATGCCTCAAAAGTCCTTTACTTTTAGTAAAGTGACAATAGAGCTGTCAGTAATTTGACCTAATGGAACAATGAGAAGTAGAGTGCTGAGACATGATGTGTGTGTATGTGTGTGTGAATGCACAAATAGATGAAAATATAATAAGGTAAGTGCAAACACATGCTGATATAATGTCAAACGTTATTGAACCAGAAACTCCTGCAGGGGAGTTAGTGGTGTTTTTACTGTAGAGGATCTTTAGTGATGTAGCAATATTGCAGATTATAGATCTCTGGTGGCAGCAAATTCAAAACAATTTTTTGATAAAACCTGCACTGGGCCACCTAAGTGTACTAAAGCAACCTTTCACACCCAGGTTTCATGCACAGGTTGGGACAAACGCACAATCCTTCAAAAAAGGAGCGGGGGGGATGTTATTTCCATGACTGGATCAGATGAATTGTACTAGCATAAAAAGAATGTATATTTACTTATTTTATTGATCATTCTCAGTATTATAAATAAGGATAATCTACTGTATGTAGGACTCCTACTGCATAACATCAAACAAAACTGCAAAATGGTTCCTAGGTTGCTGATTGTTACTGAACATGCAATCATTTCACCCTTGTTGTTTGATAATACCTTATAACTTAAATTTTCATTGGCATGATATGTAACCTGTTCCCCAGGTTCAGAAAAATGCATCACTTGTTGTTAAAGAGATATCTATGTAGATTGGCCTATACTACTTTCAATAATTTAGCAAGGTGAAACCAGACCAGGGATCTCTGTCAAATTTCTCCACATATAAATCCAAAACACAAGAATAAACTCATACACTCTGGACTTATTATATAAAGAAATGAAACCTAAAAACATTTTACTTTACTGTAAACATTTCAACACCACAGAGGGGTGTCTTCCTCAGGACAATAGCACCACACAAATTGAGAAACGTATTAAGAGACTGGACACAGTTCAGCCAAAAGGGTTAAATGTTTACTTGGCTTTGATACATATTTTAAGTGTTTTTGAAATGTTGTGCAATGACTTGAGAACTTCGGACCAACCCAAGTCAGAGCTTCCTTTGGAGTTGTTAAACTATAAACTATTTGCTAGCATATTTGTGAAATGCTTTTGTCCTGAGGAAGAAACCCCTCTGTTTTGTGATCTTTTTTTAAATAAAAAGTCCAGAATATGTCAGTATACTGTTGTGCTTTGATTAAAGAGATATCTGTAACTATTGCAAAGAATACACTGAAATAGTAGCAACTGGAATAGTGTTGTGATCATAAATGGTAAACATAATTAATCATGAATTAGTCATTATGTCACAAATATAGTAAAATGTATGTTGTATAGACATCAGTGGTTAGCTTTCCTGCCTTGCAGGGCTGTGGTCCCATGCTAGATTCCAGCCAGGGAGTTTTCTCCATTGGTATTCTCAAAGTATTCTGTTTTCAACCCACTTTCAAAAACATGGGTTAGGTTATGGCTCTTGTGATCATATGATGTGATGGACTTTATATTGTTAGCTCCACTAATTTAGGGGCTTATGTAATGCCTGGGCTCCCTGTAAAAGTGCTGCAGAATATGCCAGCACTATATAAATATATCACAATAATAACATATTCTGAAGTACTCATACAGAAGTGTATTTTATAATATATGAATAGGATTTGTTATCCGGAAACCTGTCATCCAGAAAGCTCTGAATTATGGAAAGGCCTTATCCCATTGACTCCATTTTATCCAAAGAATCTAAATTAAAAAAAATATATATATTTTCTCTGTAGTAATATATATATATTAGGGATGCACCGAATCCACTATTTTGGATTCGGCCGAACCCCCGAATCCTTCCCGAATGATTTGGCCGAATACCGAACCGAATCTGAACCCTAATTTGCATATGCAAATTATGGGTGGGAAGGGGAAAACATTTTTTACTTCCTTGTTTTGTGCCAAAAAGTCACGTGATTTAGCTCTCTGGCCCTAATTTGCATATGCAAATTAGGATTCAGATTCGGATTCGGTTCGGCCAGGCAGAAGGATTCGGCCGAATCTGAATCCTGCTGATAAAGGCCGAATCCTTGTCGAATCCCGAACCGAATCCTGGATTCGGTGCATCCCTAATATATATATATATATATATTCCTTATTGGAAACAAGCTTATAGGGTTTATTTAATGTCTACATGATTTTGTAGTAGACTTTTCTATATTTTCTGGAAAAACCCAGGTCCTGAGCATTCTTGATAACAGGTCCCAAACCTGTACTTAAAATTTATAGCCATATTATATTAAAATGATACAAGGAAATCTCTGGAGCCTCTATTAGCTGTGATATCATGTGAATCATAGGTAGCCAAGACGGGGGGAATGTAATTAAAGTCGCTAAGAGCAAAACAATGCGCACCAATAAGAGTAAAAATCCACATCTCGCAATGCAATATTGTTCCTTAAACAGTTTTTGCATTACGAATTGTTATTGCGCAGTGCGAATTGTAATTGCGCACTCTTAAGAAGTGCTTGAAGGTGTTGTAATCTTTTGGAGCGAACTTTGCGACTTTTTCAGTAAGAATTTTTATTACATTGACAACGCATAATCGCAAAGTATAAAATTCGTAAACGGCCTTCCACTGGCGGGAGTGGTCTCTAAACAGTTTCCGGGTTCGCAAAAGTTATATTGCATTCGCGCAAAGCAGAATTTGTTCGCGCAAAGGCTTAACTTTTTTTAAAACCTTTTTTTGCGTTACCGACTTATATTGCATTCCCCTAAACATTTGTTCTATTCATTCCCAATGAATAATTGATTATAGTATGTAAAGAAAACAAACTAGGAGAATAGAGGTTGAGTGAGGGGATGAAGAATATTAGTACTTAGAGTGGGCCCCTGGTCTATGGTTTTATGGTGGGCCCTAGGTCTAAGGTTTTTGGGTGGGCCCCTGGTGTCCCAGTCCGACACTCTGAAAACATATTTCTTGCTGAATATCTGTTGAGTAAGGGATGCTGTTGATGTTTATATCTTTTCAGGGGTAAATTGTGATACTATTAAAATTGCATATTGTTCAACATGAGTTTATTTTTAGATAACTGTCATAGCTTAATGTTTAGTGATGGCCATTTCTACATGTAACTTTAAATTCATCCTGTATTTGTAGTGTTTGTAAACAAACAAACGGCAATCATATTGTTATAATGAAAGTGCAAAGGTAATTGATATGTGTGTGATAATTTGGAAATGTCATAGCAGAGAAATGCTTACAATCTGAAATAGATATATATGGGCCATCACATTCCTTATTGGGATTGCACCTGCAGAGTCTAATATCACACACAATGTTGTCTTCTAATCTCATCATAGAGATTGACGAATGCAGAAGGGTCACCAGCACTTAAAGATTCAGAAGAAGACAATTATAATCTAAACTAACCCTTTGTCACATCCCTAGTGCTGCTAATCTTAATTGAATCAATCTTTTGGCGTCTCCTGACAATGAAAGATTGCAGGAACCTGGGAGGCCTTCCTCACACAAGTCTATACGATCACAAAAATAAAAATCTCCTCCATAATCATTAATTTCTGCTTTTGATGCTTCACTTTCTGCTTGCTAGACCCTGACGAACTATCCCCCTTACCTCCTCCTCTTTCTCTCTAATCAGATCTGAGTGTTTGTCCTTATATCCTCATGCCTTCGGTCCTGTCTTCAGGGCAAAGTAATTTTGCTAAAACTGCCCTAATGCGCATTCAATTTATCAAATTGTGCTGTCTCTTCTTTGTTTATGAATGTTTGTGCTGAGGAATCGCTGACCTCCTATAAGAATGAATTAAGTGAATGGTGTTTGTCAAATGAAAACCCCTTCAGTGATTAAAGGTCCCTGAAAGTACTGCAAAACAGTGTTTTGAATACATGCATCCAATTTTTTTCTACTCAGCCAAGCACTGCCATTTTTCTTTAAAAATAAACAAGTACAATTTTCCAATATCTGCAATGTTTCTGCAATATCTTTCCCTCTAGTTCCTCTTTCAGGGCTTGGCATTTTTCCAGTTCTCATACTTCTTGATGTTGCTGTCTACATTTATCATCCCCTCTGACTTATGGTCACTGTCTACTACTAGGGGTGGGCGGATTTTTTCACCTTGTTTCATCACGAAAATGACGCCCATAGACTTGAATGGCATAAAATAAAAAAAAGATGCGTGTCCAAAAAATGTTCACTATGTTCAATTGATTGGACAATACCTACCTCTCTTTGCATATTAGCCCTGTGATTCTCCTAGACCTTATGTATAATCTGAACTTGGAAGCGTCTGGCCCATATGCTGTGCAGATGTTCCTGTACACAAAGACAGTTAATTGGTTGTGCTTTTTAGTTTATGCTGTTAACAGGGCCACCATCAGGGGGGCACAGGGGTGGCTGTCTTACCACGTCTGGGGGATTTCTGGTTCACATGGGGGGCCCAGATGTGCTGCAGAAGAAGCTGATCTGGGAAAACGAAAGAGCCATGGCAAAAAAGAATGAATAAGCCACAATGCAAAAGAACAAAGAAGCCACAATCGAAAGTAATGAAGAAGCCATTGCCATAGATGGCGAAGAAGACTGGTCGCAGGGGAGGAGGAGTAAGTTCCACTGAACACCAATGTTCTTCTTTTAAACCCCTGGCCACCAATTAACCAAGGCCCTGACCACCAATGTTTTTTTAACTTGCTAGGGGCACTGGCACCAGTAATTTTTTTGTAGGGAGCCCAGGCATTAATGTTTTTTTTTAACTTGTATGGGGGCCCTGGCACTAATGAATGTGTAGGAGGCCCTGACACCAATGTTTTTTGTAACTGGAAGGTTACCGTGGCACCTTTTGTTTTAACTTGTAGGAGTTCATTGCCACATGTGGGTCCCTAGCTATTTTTAATATTTTTTTTACTTTGTACATGGGACCCTGGCTATCAATGGGGTGGGCAGGAAATGTTTTCGTGGGGTTACCCTACGTCCCCCCCCCCCTACATTTCCTAAGATATGGCAACTCAACTATACAGTGGGCACATGTTTAGGGCAATAGGACAACTTTATTTTTTAAAGGTTTCCTGGGCTTGTGTAGTGTAATGTATTGGCTGTAACATATACTAATATTATGCGTTTAACTTTGCGCCATATGCAAATTAGGCATCGCTAGCATAAATGTGCTTTGCCTCGTGAAGTAACAGTAGTGCAACTTCGCTACTTTTTGACCCCCCTTTAGTGAATTAGCCGGGTGCTGGCGAAAAGCCATCGCTGGTACATTTTCGCGCTTTAGTGAATTTGCCCCTATATATCTGGTGCTGCTATGATCAGTTCCTCAGTGCTTTGCTTGAATCTATCTATACACTGGTACAATTTCCCAGTGTCTGTCACCTCGGCTATCTTTTGATGATAAATTCTATGCAAGGTCTTGTCTTGCCATAGAACATTCTCTTCTTTTGTTTCCTTCCATGTCTGCTGGATTCTCTTAGCAGCTCATCTTTGGGTGCTATCTTAAGCTGGCCATAGACGTAACAATTACGATCTTTCTTGGAAAAGATCTTTCCAAGAAAGATTGTTCATTTCAACACACACGTGTAGAGCTGAATTGTCAAATTTACAGGTAGAAACAATAGAATTCTACCTGTATCTGACAATTCAGCACTAACAATGGCCGATGTTAAGGGTGCTTTCAAAGGCATCTGATCAAAATTTTCCATCCAGCCCAATCAACCAGCCGACCGATATCTTAATCTTCTGACGATATCGGTCGGCTCATTTCCCACCATACACGCACCGAATATCGTACGAAAATTTGTTTCGTACGATATTATCTGTGCTCTGGGTTTTATCCAAGGCCATGACTTTGAAACTCATTAGACCTCTCGAACACTTTTTCTCCCTGGTTTACAGTCTCAGGCTGTGATAGCTGGTTAACAGTCTCTGATTATGTGACAATTGGTACGATATACATTGATGTTGATGTCATGGACCTTGTTCTTGCCACTGAACTGGCTTTTCAGGGCCTGTCTTATTTTTTTTTTTTGGATTTCCTTATTGTAATTCTCAAGTGAACGAGAATAGCTACAATTCTGCAGTCTGAGTTGCATCCCAATGTCCTTACTGTAAATCCATGTCAGGTCAGTAAGTAATCTCATTCAGTCTTAGCATACAGCTTGAAGTCATGCATGTTAAAGAGGTAGATGATGGCAGTTCCAGTCTGGAACTTGAGTTGGCTTCCAGTGTTGTCTTCCACAATCTCCCAGAGTACTTGAGGCCCTTAGCTTCCTGCTGACTTTTTATAGAGCTAGGCATGTACAGATCCATGTTTGTGTGGCATTGAGTTGTAGACTTTCCGTTAGTTGATCCAGGCTGTGCTCATATTGGCCTGTCTAGACCTTGAGTCCTGGGAAAAACTGGTGTTTTGTTTATATATGATTAGGTTATTCAAATGTGGAGATGCATATTGACTTTAAAACAGAGAATTCTTCAAAATTCTAAAACTTGCAACATTTTGGCTAAACTATTGATAGATTTCTAGCAGTGAAGTAACCCATAGAGGTCAATCAGACTTTTTCACACATGATGCAAACCATTTTAGAGTTAGCGTTATTAAAACTATATTTTTCTGGTTGCCATGCAATAACACTTTGGTGTAATTATGCATGTATATTAATAAATGAGTGTCAGTCTTTAATAGAAGCAGTAAGTTACCTGAAGAGGTGGGGGCTAGGTGCTATGGATGAATAAAGATTTGACCTTTTAACAGATGTCCGGTGTGCTGAATTCCACTTTTCTTCCCTTCCTACATAACACACGGCTGAGGACGCCAAGAATTTCCAGCACCCGGTGCTTATCTGTATGCTGTCGACCTTTTGTGTGACTTCGGTGTGTCTGAGCGGTTTACTGCTTTCACCTAGGTGCTAAACTGCCCTCCTACCACAAAGAATGAGCTAACACTCTTAAAAAAAGGCAAAAGCATAAACAAAATGCATTTTTGAGGAAGGAACAGACTGTACTTTTAAATGGCTTATTCACCTTTAAGTTAACGTTTAGTTTGCTGTAAAGAATGCTCGACCTAAAAAATTTGCAAATGTGTTTCATTTTTTATTATTTGCTTTTATTTAGTTACTTTTTTATTCAGCAGCTCTCCAGTTTGTAATTTCAGCAATTTTTGTTGCTAGGGTCCAAATTACCCTAGCAACCATGCAAGATAAGTAATAAAGAGTAGTAATAACAATGAATGCATAGCCTTACAGAGTATTTCTTTTTTAGATGGGGTTAGTGGCCCCTGTTTGAATAGTTAAAAAACTAAATAAATAATAAAGACCAAATGAAAAGTTGCTTATATCTGGCCATTATATAACATACTATAAATTAAAGGTGAACCACCCCTTTAAAGAACACCAACGTTTCAATATTTCCCATAATAGTGATTGCAGCTAAAAAGCTGACAAAATAATGAACCACAACATGGTATTTTAGCTGCCTGAATGTCCTGTATTTCGACAGCTGGAAATACTGACCATTAACAGGAAAGGATCTTGCGGCTAAATTAAACCATGATTTACAACAAAGGATTAATGTTTTCCCTAATCAGTATTTACACTAGCATTTGGCAGAGAAAATGACAGACTCATTTCATGTATTTATCAAGAGACAATAGGCAAATGCCCATTTAAATATCATGTTTAAGGCTATTCATTGCCACCCCTTCATCTGGTTGCATCCTACTTGTAAGATAAATCTATTTAACATCTTAAATATGACTGTCGTCAGCTTGCATGTACGCTGTGTGATAATTTCTCCTTCATTAAAATGCATAAGTTCCTTTTACTCAATCAGCCCAGGATGTTAGTGAATACCCAGGAGTCAAATTCATTCATTATGCATGTACATTATCCTTACAATTATTGATAATGCTTTTCATAATAGTTATTTTACATACATTAACTTTTTCAGTTTTATTAGGAATAAAGATACCTTTAGGATTCTTAAATATATTGCTGAATTATACATGATATCTCAGAGCACCATGGATGGTTAAAAGCACAGTGTCAGAGGCAATGATGTGGATCTGTTATTGTAGAAGTAGAATGGTATACTATATTTTATTAGATTTATAATAAGCAGGCTTTATTACATCTAAATGAAGTAGAATGAAGCCTATACATACTTTTAGTGGTGTCACTTGTGTCACATAGCATATTGAAATGTATATGTTATGTTATAGAAAATAACATACCCCTTACTTTAAAGTATATCTTAAGCATATTGGAAGTCAACATATTAAATTATATGCATATTATAGATCAACTAGTCTGGTGCCCGTAGTGTCTGGCATTAATGTCAATACGCACATGTAGATTTCAGCCAGAAAATGCACGCTTGTACATATTCTCCGACAAATTATTTACAGTAGAGGATACAATATATTATAATATTGTTGATATTATATTATAGATCAACTAGTCTGGTGCCCGTAGTGTCTGGCATTAATGTCAATACGCACATGTAGATTTCAGCCAGAAAATGCACGCTTGTACATATTCTCCGACAAATTATTTACAGTAGAGGATACAATATATTATAATATTGTTGATGTAATATTAATATTATATATTTGTTTGTATTTTTTTAGTCATAAACATATACACTGAGAGCCCTTAATCTGAAGTATTAAGTATATGTAGTAATTAAGTATATGTAGTCATATGGTTCACTGATGTTGGGTAATGTTATCTACATTCTTGTTTATGGTACAGAGTTTCTGCACACTTTTACTGTTGATTAGCACTCTGTATACTGCATATCCATATTGGTTCAGCTCTGCCTACCACTTACTTCATGCTCATTCTGACAGCACTTCCCACCTCCCTTGTTGTGTTGTGTGGATGAATAATCTGGCTTTGGTGTTGAGTGCAGTGGCAGGAGCTCTTGTGTGTTAACTTATACAATGCAGTGTGCATTCATTTGTACATTACCTTGAAATATGGGGGTCTTGACCAAATGCTGAATTGTAGAGGGTATATAAAGTATATAATACCCAAAAGCCTGGAATATCTTGTAAATTATATCCTTATAAACGGTGAGATCTGATGTAATTTCTGTCACATGACTCACTGAAACTTGTGTATTATAATAAATAAAGTACCCCCTCTTGTAAAATATGAGGATTTTAGAAGTTACCTCGGAGTTCCATGACCTGTATAAAAACACTCGGCCTTTGGTCATGAAACTCCTTGGTAACTTATAATATCCTTATATTTTAGAGGGGGTACTTTATTCACTATATAAAAACACCAGGATATCCTTCAACATATATTGCTTGGGTTGTTTTAGATGTTGATGATTGCTTCTTTTATTATATCAGACAGTACTGTACTAGGGTTTTCTTGTACCTTTATATACTGTGTATCTTTTTAAGTGTTTCGGGTATAACTTTGTAATATCATTAATTGGTTATATTTGCAGGAATTACATTACTTGCTCATGTTGCTGTATGTATATCATGGGATATCCAGTGACTTTAATGGCATTACAGAATGATCTGTTAGTGGACACCGTAACTGCACTGAATACACAAAATATCCATGAAAAATCAGATGGCTGCTTTATATTATTATAGTTCATTTTAATTAAGGTAAATCACCCAGAACTCTTACTCCTGGTCTTGCATTAAAGGAACAGTAACACCAAAAATTAAAGTGTTTTTAAGTAAAGAAAATATCATGCAGTGTTGCCCTGTGATGTTAAAACTGATTTGTTTGCTTCAGAAACACTACTATAGTTCATATAAACAATGTGTTAAGTAGCAATGGCAGAAATTGAAAAACAGCTATATGGCAAAGGATAAGTAATGGCTAACAGATAACATTTGGTCTACTGAGTAAATTGAGTCTTTTCTCCTTTGACTAGTTGCCCCATGGCTACACAACAGCTTATTTATACAAAGAATATTAGTGCTTCTGAAGCAAACACTGCAGGTTTACCAGTGCAGGGCAACACTTCATTATATTTTTATTACATTAAAACAATTTCATTTTTTGATGTTACTGGTCCTTTAAAATATTGTACTATGAGGAGTTGGCTAAAGCTTGTGATGTTAGTTAATTTCTTTACCTCTGTTAATAACAATCCATTCTGGTCATGGAAAGTACAGTAATCTAAGAGATTCTGGTCTAGCCAAGACTTTTTCCATATTTAATGATGGTATATCAGCCGTTGCTCCTTCTTTCACCCATTGCAGTGTGTCCGGATATGTCACTCAAAGTGAGATGAACAGTTTTTGACTGCAGGAACTTTTACTCTACATGATTAATTCTCTTTGGTGCAAAAAACCCCTGTAAAGACACTGACTCTGAATCTAAAAATTCTTCATGTATCTGACCCTAATTGTTTATTCCCATTAATCATTGTCCAGTTTTGTCTTACATAGCCTGCAATGGATCTGGAGCCTATCACAATGCACTTATCAAGTGGGATCCAAGTATCTTCTAATCACACACTATAAATCACCACTATCGCTGCAAACAGGTGATATGTAAATGTGATTTCTGTCAACAAGAAGGAAAAGCTGAATATCCTTTTTTAAAATCTCTTTTTGTTACCGAAAAAACTCAGAAACACAGCTACTAAATTAGATAAAGACCTACACTTTATAAAGATATCATTCAACTATTCATTCCATCTGCAGAAAAACACTTGTCAGCGCTACCTTTTTAGGTAAATGGCAACCACCTGTCAATAGTGATGAAAGTTGGACTTTAACCAAGAAATGTGCATTTGAGCATTTTCGGCCCAAAATCTGCCTGTCAGAGCAAACGCCAGATGGGCAAGGACATTAAACAAATTGACATTTTTTTTGCATGTTATGGTCTAATTACGTGTTTACTGCTGGATTACATAAACATTGTGGCCAATATTAATCATTTGGAGGGTCACATCTGGCCTACAGGCATAAATTGTGCAGCTCTCATAGCAAGAATAGTCTTTCTAATCTCAAAATGGCAATTAATATGCAGGTTAAATGGATAAATATCAGTGACTACTGACTTTTATTAAGTATTAAATATAACAAATGAAATTTTGCTGAATTGCATTTTCGTTAAAAATGGACACCACACTCAAAAATAGGATGAAAAAAAAACAATACAGCTCAATGTTATATCACTGAATATGTGTCCCTTTAGACCTTATTACTACTACAACATGATTCAGCAGCCTCTATGTGGAGTTCGAAGCATGATAATTGAATAGAATTAACTTTGGATGTGACTGAAATAGTTATATTTAATTCTCATGCAACTCATAGGAATACAGTTTTCAAAAGGCATAAACCTGAAAGAACTAAAATTCTTTTAATACAAATAATATCTTTCTAGATACACAGGTATCTGAGGTTCATACCATTTCTTTGTGACTTATAGAAATTAATTGGAATGTCAGTGTCATTCTGTCTGCTCCACAAGCATGTTTTAACTCCTGCATACACTTACCAGTGGCATTCCTATAGAGGAAGCAGACCCCACAGTCGTTGGGGGGGCCAGACCATGGGGTCTGCTTCCTCTATTGCTTTAAGAAAACCCCCTCCCGAGCAGCATTCTAACCTACTTAGCACATGTGGATAAGGATATTCGTGGCGAATTCCGCGATTCGCCGCTGGTGAATAAATTCGCGAAACGCCCCAAAAAATTCGCTCGAAAAAAACGAGTCACGCATCGTTTTTGACGTGCCGCGACGAATACAATGCGGGTTGAAAATGACGCGACGAAAATGACTCGACGAAAATGACACGACGCGCGTCAAAAACGCGACTCGCGAAAAAAACGCGATTCGCAAATTTTTTCGCCAATTCGCTAATTTCGCTGGAAATTCGCAAATTTTTCGGCGAAGCGAAACGGGGGAGATTCGCCCATCACTACATGTGGATGAGGAGCACAAGTGGATGAATGGGCAGGCAGGTGGAGGGAGGACTACGAAGATGCACACTGGGCCCCTCTGAAACATTTTTTTTTGGGGGGGGAGTCCTGCGCAAGGTGACAGCACCCAATCAATACTCCTATAATTAGTAGATTTGATTGAGAAAATGTCTCAAACTGAACAAATCAAACTTCTAGTGTGAATGTGGACCAAACAAATGTGGGTCTAATTTACTTTAGAATTAAACTAAGGTTGATTATTTTGGGTTGAAATGAAGCAGTTGAATGCTTTGCTTTCAAAGGCCACACCCATGCATTTTCTAGTACATCAACAGTAAACATAAGTAGCTGGGGAGTGTGGAGAAAAAGCAAATGTGTTTTATATTTTCTTTTTATCAGTATAGGATATGGTCTAAGAAATTAGTTTGAGTAAATGTCAGTGTCTTTTAATGGAATAAGTAGTAATCACTATAGTTTTATGATGCATTGTTCATGTCAACGTTTACTTGCTTTTAATTATGTAATTATGTTTTAAATATGAAACTAAAGCTGTACAGTGAAGCTGCAGGCAGCAAATATGGTATATAAATGGTAACAAAGTAACATGGTAGCATAGTAAGTTAGGTTGAAAAAAGACACACATTCATCAAGTTCAACCTTTTGACTCTATTTGACCTGCCTGCTAGTTTGACAAGGCTTTTTATAGTGGTATATAAACATTTGCTTTATAATATTTAGTCAATTGGACTTGGCTATTTGTCCTTTGGTATTGGTACTATGGCTATTTGTTCTTTGTTTGGTAGAACTACATGAAACATTAAGTATAAATTATCTAAATAGTGCCACTTACCAGGTTACCTTTATATGAAAACACCACACATTAATAAAAAATTAATTATCTGGTTTATTTAAATACAAGATATTTTCAGATTATGATCATTTAACAGTACTAATCAGACATTACTGTGAAATCAACTATACAAACAGATTATGTGACAGCGTTTCTCTTAAAACGATCAGACAAGAATGATAACAATTGCAAAATCACGCTAATGTGGATTTCTTGCACATAGAACATAGAGAGCTAACTTCTAACTTTCTCAAGAAAGCACAAAGCGAGAAATGCATAGAAGTTTGCTCATGCACAGCAGGAAACAGAGAAGAGGAGATCCTCCTCTTGTTAACCCTGGCCTGGAACAAGATTTTATATTGGTAAATTGTTTTTACAGGGGGTTTCTTAGTAATATTTTAAACTGCAAAATAAAGGATTTATTAGGGGAACTCTGAAAAATATAAAAATGTATTCAGGTATTCATTAAAATCTTCATAATTACAGCAGCAAAACCCACAAATAGGCTTCCCGCTTGATGCGTTTCGTGGCTCCCTGCCACTTCATCATGAAACGCGTCAAGAGGGCAGTCTATTTGTGGGTTTTGCTGCTGTAATTATGAAGATTTTAATGAATACCTGAATAAATTTTGATATTTTTAAATCTGTGTCTTCACTGAATTCACTGCAGGGGATGGCAGTACACGTGTAGCACGCTGAGGCCAGTTAAGTCCGGTAAGTGCTCCCACTGGCTTTTTGCTTTTTGTTAGGGGAACTCTGAGTAAGAGACCGGATATGTAGTGAAGTCACAAAGGCCAGGGCCTAGGGAGGCAAAATGTTAGGGGCAGCCCAGTCGCATTCTAAGGAGCACTGGCGACACACAGCTCCTCAGTGCACATGTGCACATAAGTGCATGCGAGGGGGAGGTTGCCCGCACGCAAAGGTGGACATGCAACAATTGTTTTCACCCATTAGAGTTTATTGGCATCATTTTCACTGCAAAACTTTGTGAAAATTCATCACTAATAAGGACCACTCCAAGATGAACGATACAGTGCTACATACAATGACACAATGCTGCTGCCCCTTCAGCAGTTTATCTGGGTTGTGAACAGGTGAACACTGTAGGGACTTACTGGGTGTGTGAACAGTGCATGGCTTTAGGGGGTGTGAACTATGCAGGAGTTTACAGTCAGAATTTAGGTTAAACATTTCAGGAGCCAGTTAATGTCAGTACTAATACCTTTAAAAGCTTTAAGAAAGGAAGCAGTCACAGCAATCATACTTTCATGTGGGTACCACACAAAGGGGAGTAGTGGGCCACCTGAGGACATTGCCGCCTGAGGCGACTCAAGTAATGCCCCCAGCCCAATTACATTTCAGTGGGAGGCAGCAACGCTAGTGTGGATAGCGCAATTGCGCTCTCTCACACTAGTAAAGCCAAATTTCTGGTTTAAAAACCAGACAGACATTTTGCTCTCAAGGGCACCACGAGTGGCTTTTTCCCACCCCTGGAAACGTAGCTTGGCAGAGTGCTCCTGTAACTAGGGATGCATTGAACTCAGGATTTGGTTTGGGATTCAGCATTTTTGCAGCAGAATTCTGATTTTGATTGGTGTTGGTCTTGACTGAACTAAATCCAAATCCTAAAACTCATGTGACTTTTTGCTATCCAAACAATCAAACTGATTTTCTTTATGTTTGCCCCTTCCTTGCCCTAATTTGCATATACAAAATTAGGATTCTGATTAATTGAAAGATTTGGGATTTGGCCAAATCGCAAGATATTGGATTTAGTGCATTCCTAAATAAAACAGAAGATTTGTTTATTTTGCAATGATTAGAATTAGGCTGAAGGTGCCTATTGCAGAAAAAAATGTCATATGTGTACTTGGCCTAAAAAGTTTATTCTGTGCAGATCTGGCATGTATAAATCTAAAATACAGGATATTTTTTTTTATACTGTATAGCTCATCATAGATGATAAAATTAATGTGTGAATGCACTGTTGGTAAAAACATGTCCATCATCATGGAAAAAAACATTTTTGGTTTCAATAAACATTTCAGTGAACAATACCTGCCATCTGAAGTTTTTCTGTAAACCTTTTAAAAACATTTGACACCATTAAAGCATTTGGACGTTGCATAAATTTATAGCTCATCCAACTAATATTCAGTTTCTCTAAAGTAAAACGTCTTGGAGACTCTCTAAAGAATTACATTTGGACCACCCAGTTTTTTTAAAATTCAAAATGCATCTGAACTTTTCAGAACCAGTTGAGCTTACTTTACATTTATAGCTATCTTCAGTAATTGGCTGTGGACAGTTGCTCAACAGCTGTGGATCTTGGCAGGATAGAGGGCAATGTGGTTGGCCTTAGAGTCACCATGCTAATTCTTCAAAGTCTCTATGTTAAATTACCAACTTCCATCTCATGTCATCAAAGCAGGTGGTCATTCAAAACCTTGACCCAACAAAGCAATGCCTTTCTTACACTTTTGAATGATTCTTTCATATATCTATAGTGGATAATCACTGTTACTCAAAGTATCACTGACTATAAAAAACGGGACAGCTTTCTTTGTATATGTGATCACTGTGCCTCTTAGATGCCCCAAGAAGCACAAGAAATACCATCTTTATCTCCATTTAAATTCCCTTAATTGCTCTGGTTAATTTGTAGAAATAAGTCAACTGGACTGGTGTTTTTTTTCCTTGAAGACATTTCACCAGTCATCCAACTGGCTTTCTCTATTCAGAATAACTTGTACGTAGGATCTTGCTTTGGTATATACCCTCTGGAAAGTTGTTACAATCAGCATAATCTGTTTATCATAATCCACAACAATGTCATTAAGTTGGGTGTTGATTGTATTAGCATGATTGGAGCTTTGATGTGTTATTAAACCTTCCAGGGAGAGGTGCCTAAACATAATTGTAAATGGCAAACAATAGATTTCGCATCCCCCCCACCCGCCTCTATTCAAACTTGGTTTCTCAGTAAATGTTTACATATATGAGTTCTTTAACACCTCTATTGACCAGGTCGCTCTCCTGGTCTAGAATCTGGACTTGGCAGTTTTCAAACGTGTGTCCTTTTTCTTTTAGATGTAGGTCCTGACCAGAGGAGCTGGCTCTTCTGTGCTGTGCCAAACACTGGTGTAACTGTTGTTTGGTTTCTCCCACATACAATTCAGAGCACACCTCACTGCGCATGCCACTTACTTGATACTTTTTTTAAAAAAAACTTTCTGCTACTTTTTGTTCTAAGTCTCTTGACTAAACAGCAAGGTGTACAATCTACAATTGTAGAAAATTACAGGCTCCCCAATTCCCTTTTAAATAAAGTGCATTTAAAATTGAAAATGAGGCACTTATTCCACATATATATCGAAACAGCTAAATATACCTTACTTGCTGTTGCTGTAGATTTTTTTTATTATGTAGGAATAATGGGTGTTGTAATAAGAATAATAGGAGTAGACACTTAGAGTTAAAACGGGAGGAGAAAATAGAAGAGGTTGCTTTGGGGAGCACCATTGTCTAGTTTGGCTAGAGTAGCAACAATTCCAAATAGAAATACTCCAAACAGTGTGGCTTCAAAGTTCATTATCCTTTTAGTAAGAATTTAAAAGGGGTGGTTCTCCCTTAAGTTAACTTTTAGTTTGTTATAGAATATGTAATTCTAAGCAACTTTTCAATTGTCCTTCATTTTGCATTTTTTTGTAGTTTTTAAAATGATATGCCTTCTCTTCTGAGATTGTCCAGCTATAAAGGAATTTCTCCATAAGGCTAATGTATTGTTGTTACTACTTTTTATTCAGTCCCTCTCTTATTTATAATACAATGTATTATTCAAATCAATGCATGGTCACTAGGGTAATTTGTACTCTAGTAACCAGTTGAAATTGTAAACTGGAGAGCTGCTGAATAGAAAGCTATAAACACAAGCAAAAACCACAAATAGCACAAAATGAAAATCAATTGCAAATTGTGTCACAATATTATCTTTTCATCATAATAAAAGTTACCTTAAAGTTGAGCAAAAAGCATACTTCTAGGCAGGACTGGACTGAGAATTAAAATAGGCCCTGGCATTTCAGATACACAAGAGGCCCATCAGCCCACATAGAGGCCCAAACAGCCCCCACCAGCCCACTAAACACTGACTTTCTATGGGACCTTATAGCAGCCCCTCTGGCATTTGCCCTAACCCACAAATGGCCAGTCCGGGCCTGCTTCTAGGGGTTATTGGACATGTGGAGATTAGTTGCTCATTGTTAGTCTGCTCTGCCACAACAACTAATCTCCTGAAAGTGCTTTCCCACCAGCAATAATTCATTCACTGGTGGGGAAACTTGGAAAAAAATATGCATTGTGGAACGTATAATTTCCAACAAGCGAATTGCTGGTGAGAAAGCATTTTCAGGAGATTAGCCCACTATGTTAGAGCAGATTATTGAGGGCAAATCTCCACCTTATGTATAAATGACATACATGGACACCCTGTCCCCTGCCACCCCTTGCCTCAGGCAAAAAGCCACTCCTGGTAACTTAAAGAGTAACTTAAAGAGTGGAATTTCTTTTTTATAAACTGGAAATCTGGCTCTTCTAGTACAAAAAAGTGTACTTTCTGTCTTCTGCAGTCCCACTACATCGCAAGATAATATAAGTGCGGTGGGGGCGTCATCACAGGAGGCGCCTCAGGGCGATTCGACCCTGATGACATACCATCTTTAGTATGTAGTCTAGTTTTGAGATAAGAATTAGAAAAGATTCAGAGAAGGGCAACTAAATCAATTACATTAAAGGAATGGAATAATCTACATGGAAAGGCTAGTAAACTGTTACTACAGTTGATGATTTGTGGTTTGCCGGAACTTTATTTAGAAGGAATCTTGAATTTTTTGGAACATAAACATTTATTGAAGATACAGGAACACATCAACAGTAATTATCAGTAATTAGTAATGGGCGAATTTATAAAAAATGTAATTAAATTCGCGAAACGCGATGCGACAAAAACGACGCAACGCTCGTCAAAAACAGCCGCGACTCGTTTCGCGAATTTTTTCGCCAATTCGCGAATTTCGCTGGAAATTTGCGAATTTTTAGGGGAAGCGAAACTGGGTAGATTCGCCTATCACTATCAGTAATTAAAACGGTAAAGGTAAAATGTGCCAGTCTGGGGTACATTATTCTGAGTACTTTCACAGACATTCTTTGTACTTCAGTGGTCTAGCACACTTGCAGTACACATCTTCAACTGATTTTGTATAATGTCCAACATCAATATGTGTAAAGGATTCCAGGAAGCATTAAAGAAAATGGTGGTGTGGCACTCAGAACACAATACTCCAGCACATGTTTTAAAGAGAATAAAGGCCAGTCTAGGGTAGCAGATTAACATTTAGAATTACTGGGGGGTGGGGGGTTTAAACTGTGGTGTTTATATAAATGGCCTGTAGATGTCACTGTGCACATGAGTTATACCTTCTATACTGCTTAAGGTGCTAGAGTTTATGTTACTGTTGTGTAATGGCTGCATGAACCTTGAACCTGCTAATAAAGCACTGTTATACTCTGCTCATCCTTAGCTATCAAAACACAACAAATCAGCTTTTCTTACAAACCCCAGTGAGCCTACCATACCTTTTACTGCTTGGATCTGTATGTTTGAAAATCACATTATTGCTGCTGACCAAGGGGAGATTTCTGCTGCTAGAAAGTGTGCTTTACTTATTCACTGCCTGGGAGTAGAGGGACAGCGTATATTCTATACTTTACCATTACCTAATAAAACTGCACTTACTGCTATAAAGAACTTTTCCATGCCAAGAGTAAATGTGGTTGCTGAAAGATGTAAATTCCGCAAACATGGACAACGTAATGGTGAATCCACAGAACAATTTGTAGCAGCTTTGAGAGAGCTGGTTGTTACCTGTGAGTTTGGGAATCTAACAGATAAAATGCTAAGAGACCAAATATTGGAAAAAAACAAATTCACTTCACATTAGAGATCGACTGCTCCTAGAGCAGGATTTAACCCTTGCAAAGGCGATTACAGTTGCTAACTAAATTGAAACAGCAGTGGCAGAGGCTAAAACTCTCAGTCAGGGAACTTCTGGGAATGCAAAAAGATAGGCCATTTTGCTAAGATCTGCCATAGTTCTGCTAACATGGACAACGTAATGGTGAATCCACAGAACAATTTGTAGCAGCTTTGAGAGAGCTGGTTGTTACCTGTGAGTTTGGGAATCTAACAGATAAAATGCTAAGAGACCAAATATTGATAAAAAAACAAATTCACTTCACATTAGAGATCGTCTGCTCCTAGAGCAGGATTTAACCCTTGCAAAGGCGATTACAGTTGCTAACTAAATTGAAACAGCAGTGGCAGAGGCTAAAACTCTCAGTCAGGGATCTTCTGGGAATGCAAAAAGATAGGCCATTTTGCTAAGATCTGCCATAGTTCTGCTAAAGGTGTTCATGAAGTCACTACTACAAATGTTACAGTATTAAGTGTGGATAAAGCTGGTACAATTATTCCAGACATGTTTATATGCACTGTCAATGCCAATACAGCTTCTGCTGACAAGGGACACTCCTTTAACCTGATGCTTGATACAGGTTCAGCTGCTTCTATACTACCAAAGGATATTATCTTGAAATACTTTGCAAAAGATCCACTTGTTGCACCTGCCCTAAGACTGGTCAGTTACTTAAAGGATCCAATCCCTGTGCTTGGTTGATTGCCAGTGACTATACAATTTAAATCAAATACTGCAAAATGTGACTTTTACTTTGTGAATAAGGGTACTGCTATACTTGGAAGGGATCTGTTTGCTGAATTAATCCTACAATTAGTTGATGGTCTCATTACTACAGCACCAGTGCCTGCCACACAGCCAGTACCATTACCTGATTCAGCATGGGAAAAACTTGCTAATGATATTGTGGGTCCTTTTGCAGATGCTCCTATAGACTGCAGATTTGCTATAACTCTAATAGACAATTACAGTAAATGGCCAGAAATTGCATTTGTTTCTCATATAACATCAGCTACAGTAATAACATATCTGTCTACACTCTTCAGCAGAGAAGGTAATCCAAAGTAGTTAATATCAGACAACGGTCTGATCTGAGTTTCAATTCTTTCTGAGAGAGAGGAATATTGTGATTGTGACTTAGGAAATCTTAAGTGTATTACCCACAAGCAAATGGAGAAATTTACCAATAGAACTAGAAAGAAGCACTACAAATAGCAAATCTTACTGGGGTATCTTGGAAAGTATTTACAACAGAGTTTCTACACAGCTAAAGAGCAATGTGCCATGCAACAACCCAAGCATCTCCAGATGAATTACTACATGGCAGACAGATGTGCACTAAGTTACATGTTGTAGACATCAAACTTCCACAAAATACTGTTCCTACAAACTCATCTACTGCAGCCATTGTCAAACGCCACCAAGCCAAATGCAAGGCTTATACTGACAGAAAACCTGGATCTTTAGTTAGAATTAGGAAACCAGGACTACTGAAACAAGCACAATCTTTACTATACCATTGAACTATTTGATCTAATGCAAATCGTCTTGCACCTGCTAGATATGACTTTGGAGAAGCTACATTTGATGAAGGGCCTTTCCTAGTCCTGATACCAACTGCAATAGGCCTGAAGAAAGTGAATCTATAAGGCATACTAAGAGAATCAGAAAACAACCTGCATGAAACAAGGACTATGTCATGTGAAGAATGTATGTTATTGCTTTAAAATGCATTGTTGTTGTTTATTACATTTACCCAAACGCTTTCCTACTATAGGGGGAATATGTGATGTTTATACAAATGGCCTGCAGATGTCACTGTGCACATGAGTTATACTGTGCATACACTGTACCTTCTATACTGCTTAAGGTGCTAGAGTTTGTTACTGTTGTATAATGGCTGCATGAACCTGCTAATAAAGCACTGTTATACTCTGCTCACCCTCAGCTATCAAAGCACAACAAAAAAAATCAATGTTAACAGCAGAATTGCAGAATTCTTTTCTGCTGAAATATGTTACTTATATTAAGTAATTTATTCTAGGTTTCTGATAATGACCATTAAAATAAATCCAGAAATGTAACTCACAGAAAGAGAGTCTTTGGGTAAATCCCTTAAATCTGATTTATAAAGAGGAAGCAAAAGCTTTTTATATACTAATATAAACTAAAGATCATTATGATGACAGGAATCCATCTTAGCTTCTTCTTGGACATAGTTACCTAGTTACAATGTTAAATCAGGTTGAAAAAATTATTTTGAAAAAATGGAGTCTATGGGAGACAGCCTTTCTTTAATTTGGAGCTACCTGGATAACGGGTTCCCAGATAATGGATCCCATACTTGTATTTTCAAGGGCATAATTAAGGGCTATTTTAATTCTGTGTTTTATTCATATATCCCTCCCATTCACATGTAAATTCAGTAGCTGCTGGGAAGAACATGCAGGGTGGGACCAATGCTGCCACAGTTATTTAGAGATTTGATGCCTGAGGGGTCCATGAACATTTGACTGGTATATAAACATATTTCCCTGTATAACCATTCACAATCATGTATATACATTTAAACATACAAACAGGCAAATGTAGCTTTTACATGCCTGACAAATCAATTTGAATGGTAAACACACACTGGAGCTCATTTACTAAGGCAGAAGAGGCAAGTGCTTAGGGCGCAAAGCTGGAGGGAAGGTGGATGGCAGGCCTGTACCTTCTCTGCCACCTACCCCTAGTCAGGTCCCCTATCTCCACTCTCCTCACTGATGCTGTTGAATCTTTTGTGAAACCTTGATTATCTATCCACGTGTGCTTGAGCGGGAGGAGGAGGGGCCGCATCGCTAGTGCAGCGAGCGCTATTGTGCTCGCTGCACTAGAAGAGCCGAATTTCTGTTAAAGTTACCAGAGGCTGCTCTGTGCCGCAAGTTCTCACCTTGCCTCATGGCCGGAGCTGCCATGCGTGCACACCTATTCAAGTGTCAAGGGGTTGGGGGCGATTCGCCTGTGTGGCTTGGCCTGGCATGGCCACATTCATTTGATATCACTCAATTCTGTAATGATAAATATAGCATTATACCCCTACAACATTAATTTTCAATCCCACCATTTGCTTCAACCTCAGTTTAGGCTCCTGTTTGTAATCATTTGGTCAGGGTACAGTAGCTCTTATTTCTTAAAAACACAACAAACAATTCTTATGGCATGCCATATCTATTACATCAAGTAAGTGTTCATCACAAAGTTAAAACTTGCTGGTCTTCAAGCTGAGCTTCCTGGAATAGCTAAGTTATCTGATACAGCTGTCTCCAAACTTGTGTTAGTTTAACTTATACTTGTATTAAAATGTTTTATATTTTTTAGCATATCTATGTATATAGATTTTAAAACTATTTTAATAGCTTAATAATTTGTCCCCATGCTGCTACTTTAGTTTAAATTATTGTATATTATTTACTTTTAGGGATGTATCCAGAAAGAAAATTCAGTCAGGAAAAACTGTAATGCAAGCTTCAAACAAAAGCTGAATTTTGAGTCAGATGATCTTGAGTTCTGCACCTAACAAGTGAAAACATCTGTAATTCAGGAAAACTGTCCACTGGGTGAAAAAGACTATTTTTAATGTTTGTTCATACCTGCCTCTTGACACTGGTTTTATTAAAAGTGGAATTTACGACTTGAAAGTAACGCGAGTTAAGCAAGGAAATTTCAAAGGGTGTCTCAGGTAAGGCTATAAGTCTAGACTGTTGACCTGCACATTCAGACCTTCCTATCCAGAACTAAACACCAAAACATTTGTTTCAATTTAGCGACAGTTTGCAATTTGAAAGAAATATCGACTGCAGGTGAGATACAAAAGTCAGATTTATTATCAAGTTCATAGAAGCTAAGAAACAAAAAATAAGACCCCACCCTAGTCAATAAATCACAAGGCAAATTATTTTTAAAAATGTAGATCTAAAACTACATAAAAGGAGTTGAGAAGGTAGTAGAGATTTAAAAATAAATATGAGATACATTACTTCAAGATTCAAGTATTTTTTTCTCCCTTCATGATACAGATGCAGCCACTGGGATTGGTGAGTTAAATGCGTCGTGACTCAGGGCTAATTGAAGAAACTGTGTTATCTAAAGTTATCTTAACTCATTTAATGCATGTAACCTTTTCATTAGCATACCAAAGCACCATTGTTTTCAATGGTGAACTCTTTAATTGGATGGGATGCTGTGACACAATATTCTGTGCTAAGTGGGATAAATGGGATAGATGATTTAAGTTTTTCTGTGTCAAATGTACAATCCAAAGTGGCTTCATCTGTACATTCTATTTATCAAACAGAAATGTAAAGCCAAGAATATACTCCTAGTCTAAGGTTGATGATTCCGTGATTACACAGAGAAAAGTAGTGCATGATACACAAGCATTCATCATAGGCTTCCCAAAAGCCTGGTCTTAGTATTTGGTCCCTTTAAACCAAGTTCCATATTATTGGCACCAGGGCCGCCATTAGAAATCACGGGGCCTTGTACAACAAAATTTTTGGGGGGCACCGCAACTTACACAAACACACACACTGCATCTCTCCCGACACAGTCCTCCTGGACTCTCCCTGTCACGGCCACTCACCCTGTATATTGGGCGAACTGCCTTGAGGTGAGAAGGGAGACGTGTCCTCCGCCCTAGACATGAAGAAACCCCCAACAGATCATGGCGATAGCGCCATTGGACTCTAGCAGTGTGAGGCGCTGTTCGGAGCTGTCAAGGGGTGCCCGGCTCTTCACAAAAATGCAGCACTGCTGGGTCACCCATCAGCCCTGGGGCCCGGGACACTTGTCCCCCCTGTCCCCCACTGATGGTGGCCTAGATTGACACTTCAGAAGCTATAAGGGTAGTGGCACATGGGGAGATTAGTCGCCCGTGACAAATCTTCTCTACTGCAGGTGACTAATCTTCCAATATGCCTTCCCACTGGCCAGAGTAAGAATGGCTGGTGAAATGGCATAAACATGGCTTCAATTTTGTTAAGTTACCCGAAGTTGCTTCACAAGGAAAATAGTGGCTCAAGGTAAAATATGTAAGAGCCAATTTGATTGCTAATATGCTAATAAATAAATTAAGCCAGCAAAAAAACTGTGGAAGTGATGAATCTTGATGTGGTTACTGTTTCCCAGCAGTTATTGGTATGTAGCTGTATCTAACTATAGATTGAGAACAATGAGAGGGGTCTAAAACAAAGCATTGATGAAGTCCATAATGGAGAAGGAATCGGGTTGAGATGGAGCTATTAAAAGCATCTTTCAAAAATGGATCAGATAGATAAGATCTGGACAAGCAGTGTCACATATGAAAAATGGCTTGGAGAGGTGGGTGGTTGACTGTGTCATAGGCTACACAGAGGTAAAAAAGAATGAACCAGGAGAATGACGTCAGTTACTTTGGTAAGTGCAGTCTCTTTTGAGTGTATTGGGTGGATGCCAAATTGCAAGGCTTTGAGAGTGAAGTTGTGAGTGAGATAATTGGTAGAAGTCAAGGCTAGTATCAGTGTAATTAGTGTTTGCTTGAACAAAGATGAAAAAGTTCCAAAAGAATATGAAATATGAGTAAGTGAAGGCATGAACATCAAGGGAGCAGTTTGTAGGGTTATAGCAGACCATACATTTTCAAACTTCATCTTTTGTTGAAAGGAAAAAAGAACATAAATGTAATGTAACCTTGCTAATTAATTTGAAATTGCTCAAGACTTTGTTGATTTCTTTAAGGTTTGTGTACTCCATTCTACAATAACTTGAATTAACTAGCAAGGAAGAGATTAATGAAGAAAAGTACAGTTGTTAATATACTGATAGTGTATGCCTGTAGCAATAGGTATGAAAAGTATCTTGAAGTGTATGAAGTGGAATTAAATCTGTGAGCACTGTTGTGTCTCAAACATAAGATATTTGTTTGCTGCATTTACGCAAGACATTTTCAGTGTCACATTTGACACCTTTAACACCATCCTCTAACATGTGACTCGTGTCAGTGTGGGTGCCTTGTGGGAGTTCAGACTCCATTTGTAGTCCATACTGTGGAAGGAGTACATGCAGTTTTATCTTCTCTTTCATGGTAGTATTACTGGTAAGCTAATTGACTTAAATCTTCACTAAGACACCACTACAACTGCCGGTAGTTCAGGACATTGCTGCATTTATGCTACATTTCAGCATTTATGTATCATATTGAAGTTAATGAATCCATGTACCTACATGTATGTAATTTCATCATGGTAGTTAATGCACACCATCTGATTTTAGTTCATTGCAAAGCATTCATGTACTCATTGCATTTTCTGTTATTTGTTACAGTTTACCTCTTCCTACTAATATTCCAGTAAAATCTACAGTCTCTTTATTGGAGTGTGGGGAGGTTTATATGCATGTCAAATTGCACACTGCCTCAGGGTAATATGTAGTGAGGACCGAATTACTATATAAGGCAGCAGTAGCCATTCTGACACTTTTCCGAAATCAAACTTAAAATATAATCACTCTTTACATAGTAACATAGTACCATAGTTAGTTTGAAAAACTGCTTAACTGCTAGCTGATCCAGAGGAAGGCAAAAAAAACCCCATCTAATCACTGGATCAACTTGTACTATGAGCTATCTTCCATAACCCTGTATTGACTCACTTGCTAAAAATCCATCCAACCCCTTCTTAAAGCTATCTAATGTATCAGCTGAGAGGATTCCACATCTTCACAGCTCTCACTGTAAAAAACCCCTTCCGAATATTTAGGTGGAACCTCTTTTCTTCTAATAGGAATATTTGGATATTTTTACATCCCAGTTAAGTTAAATTAAATTTATAAACATTGAATCTCATTTGCCATTTAGCTGCCCAGATTGCCAGTTTGTCAAGATCCTGTTGCAAGGATGCTGCATCCTGGATGGAATTAATTGGGCTGGATATGTTTTTCTGATACATTACTTACAATACCCCCCCCCCAAGTCATTAATGAACAAGTTAAATAAAAGTGGACCCGATACCGAGCCCTGAGGGACCCCACTAAGAACCTTACTCCAAGTAGAGAATGTACCATTAACAACCACCCCCTGTACCCGATCCTGTAGCCAGTTTCCTATCCATGTGCAAATGACTTCATTAAGCCAACAAATCTTAGTTGGGAAAGCAGTCGTTTGTGGGGCACGGTATCAGACGCTTTGGCAATATCCAAAAGAATCATATCTACTGTCCCCCCACAGTCCAGCATCTTACTTACCTCATCATCGGCTCTTTCCCAGCTTCAGGACTCTTCGTCACTTCCGCAGCATGGCTTGCAAGGGGGGCCCGGCTCTTAGAAAAGTGCAGCACTGCCGGGCCCCCCCTTCAGCCCCGGGCCCGGGACACTTGTCCCCCCTGCCCCCCCCCCTGATGGCGGCCCTGCTTGCACACATATTTACTGCCATTTTTTACTGGTCTGATCACACACTCATTTTCTCCATGCTTGAAAGTCTTTTCACATGCAAGAGACCTGGGAAATGGCCACATGATCCTACTATAATTATTGTAAGATATGATTATGGGTTCAAATGGGCTACTTCTAGCAGGTTCCAAAGCACACTATGCGCAAGCACTCTTAAAGTGCACCCACCCTAACAGAGTCTGTTCTCCAGTAGTGGCATACATTAGTCTTTTAAGAAAAAAATAGCTCCCATCAGCACTAGTCACTGGGAAGGTGAATGAGGTCCTGGTGTGGACTGCGATCTTGCATAGTGCAAATGCTCATAATAAGGGAGTCTCACACACTGATATCATGCACATTCATGTTTGTATCAGTTACTATTCACTATGTATGTAATTTTGTTTGCTCTTTGTATAAACCAATTTATTTTGGCGTTATATACAAATACATGTTAAAAATATAAAAAATAATACAAATTTTTTTAACACTGATTTAGTGCCACCCTTGATTCCTAGGATTACTAGTCAGATTTAGTAATAGAACCATAGGCTAGATATTCCTACATTCCTGCCAAACTGTGTCTCTTTGTACAAGTCCTAATAAGGAGGGACATTTTGCTAGAACTATTTGGCTGTGATCCATTTTCCAGCTTGTCTACAAATAGTCACATGGATACAAACATAAAGGTAGATTACTAATAATTATAATGCCAATGCAAATCCAGTATATGCAAAACACCACTTTACCAAAAGATTGAGCTTCCTACATATGAAACAAGGTTGGAAATCATTAAAGGAACAGTAACATCAAAAAAGAAAGTGTTTTAAAGTAATACAAATGTAGGGACCCATAAGTAGCATGGCCCTTATGGCTTCTTCCCTTGCCCTTA
>CM044438.1:22248402-22273563 GCA_024363595.1 Xenopus borealis
TAACCAATGCTCTATCCATGCTAGTTTGGTTTGGTTTAATATAGCCAAGAAAGGGTTACACAAATATAATGCAATGTTGCCCTGCACTTGTAAAACCGCTATGTTTGCTTCAGAACACTACTATTTATATAAATAAGCTGCTGTGTGGCAATGGGGGTAGCTATTCAAAGAGAAAAAGCTCAGGTTACACAGCAGATATGATTTGTATAAGATATGGGTGTTATCTGTTATCTAGTATTTAAGCTGTGCCATATAGCCTTTTTTAATTTTCTCCATTGCTACACAGCAGCTTGTTTTTATGAACAACAGTAGTGTTTCTGAAGCAAACAGATAAGTTTTACCAGTGCAGGGCTACAGTTTATATTTTCATTACTTTAAAACACTTTCATTTTTTGGTGTTACTGTTCCTTTAAGACCAGGGGAGCTGCAGATAATTTGGATATTTCATTTATACATCAATTACAAGAAATGTCACATTTGCACCTTGGAACCAATTATTTTTGCTATAGCCATAATATAAATTAGTAAACAAATCATAACGTTCGTATCACCAAATAGCATATCTTCATCATCGGAACAGTGTTTACAAGTTAATTTGCAGAGTTCTGTAACCTGTAGCAATGATATACAGGAGGAAAGAATTATCCAAAACAGGCGCCAAACTTAAGTGTCAATATTTCAGAAGTTGGAAGCTGAGTACAGGAGGCAGTTTATATTTAACTTGCATGACTGGTAATTACACAGCCTTCTGGCAAAGTTTCAGGGGTAACATTTTCATAAGGATCAACTGTTCTTGAACAATTCCCTTCAGCGCATTGAGCACAAACAGGCATGAATGTGTTTTTTTGTTTCATCCCCTCCTCCCCTCCTTTAGAAACGTGCTTTTTATGGCCAATACCAAGAGAGCGTTAATCTGCCTTGTACTGCTGTTTGATATGTAATTTACAGTCACTAAATGTGATAAAAGAATGCAATTGTGGGAATAAACTGAAGTAATCTCCAAGGGATAAGCACATTTTTTTTCCTTATTGAGAGAGATTATAAAATTAAACTCTTTTGGTAACAGTAATTCAGAAGCTTGTGGGATAGCTTTCTCTGCGCATCTGTCTATGTCACTCTAGGGTAAAACAAAGACCTATGAGAATCCTAATTTTACTGCAGTACATTACTTTATTCCAAAACATATATAATCAGATCTTTTAAAGGAAACATTTTACATAACCTTCATATTCAGATATATTACTTCACCCTTATCCACTGCGGGAATCCGTACAGGCTGGGGGACCACTTGCCATCCGATCCTGGCAAGAATGAGCTCCCTAGAGCAAGATTGAGGAACTCAAAGTTGATTTTTCATTGATCAAGCAGGACATCCAGAACATTAGGGAGAGAATGGGCAAGATGGAAGAAATTGCGGGGAGAGGGGTGGAAGACCAAACTGCTCCTCTATCACAAGAAGTAAGCCGCATCAAACATCAGCTTCAAGCTATGGCAGACCATATGGATGATATGGAAAACCGTCCGTTCCAATGTCCGGATCCTAGGTCTCCCTGAAATAAGTGAAGGCTCTAACCCCCGAGATATTCGCTGAAAACTGTCTCAAAGAAATACTGGGTCAGAATATATTTTCACCACAACTCATGGTAGAACGCACATGTCTGGTTCCATTATTACCCCTGCCTCCAGGTGCACCACCTTGAGCATTCCTGATTAAATTGCATAATTACAGAGATAGAGATATAGCGCTCAAGGAGGCCAGGAAAAAAGGGGATATACACGACGCTGGAGCTCGGATCTCCCTATACCCGGACTACTCATCTACAGTACAAAAAAAATGTAGTTCTTACATTGGAGTCAAGGCTTGGATATGCCATGTTATATCCAGCAAAACTTAAAGTGATGGATGGAGGAAAAGCTCATTTTTTTGTAACAACCAGAACTAGCATTGAAATGGCTCAACCAAAGGCTCGCCAATGTCAGGAGCCTTGAACAGTGTTAAAAGCAGGAACTGGCCTGACACCACAAAATCATGTGGATTTACAAATGATGATTCACAATGCTTTTTTCACAGATAAACACCTAGTTTTGTTGGCCACTCTTATGCTTCATCTGTGGGGGGAATCCATATTTGGAGTGCACAGTCTACTATTCCCTCCACACTGAGCTCAGTTTTCCCTTTAGCTTTGAATGGACCCAGAGTTTGTATACTGCAATAAGTATGACATCCTTATGTGATCATTACTCCTTTTGGCTAGTTAGCCTTTTTCTATTTTTTGCCACACCCCTGTTTGGGTATATTCTGTTTCTGGAAAATGCACCTCCAGGTTGGCTGGAGGATACTGGGTGGGGGGACTAATGCTGGGGTTTATCTGTTATGTTATACTCCTTTTTTCCTATATTTCCTATACATTCTTAGTCCCACAATTAGCATAGAAATGAATCTTGAAGCATCTGGGATTGTTATTCCCTACAAATTCCTTGGATGGTTTCATAAAGGTACAGGCTCCCCAATGGGAGACTCCACATCTGTAACACCCTTTGACCTTTAGCCAGTGTGTCGGTCTCAGAGGCCTGGAATCAACAAATAAACTGGGATATAGAATAACGATAGTACCTAACAATGTGTAAACAGAATAGGTTGTCCTCACCGTAAATAAATATTTGTTCCCACCAGGGGCGTAACTAGAGAGGAAGCAGACCCTGTGGCTGCAGAGGGGCCCAGGAGCTATAGGGGCCCCATGAGGTCCTAATTCATATACAATTACAATAAATATTGGTAAACAGGTTAACCACTGGACATTTTGGGGGCCTGAAAAATTATTTGCTGTGGGGCCCAGTAAGATCTAGTTATGCCACTGGTTCCCACCACCCCATAAAGAGATTTGTGTACGAGGGGGCAAACCTTGCTTCCATCACCACTCCTCACCTTTAGAGGTAGTATAAAGCATTAAACATGAAATAATTGGTTTTCAGCAAGTAATTATGTGCATATAATATAAAATTGTTCTGGGCCTAGAGACATGAGTGATTTAGCCAAAACTGAATGGCTGATATACCCCGGGTGTGGTCAATGGATGGACGACTATAAAGCAGCCACATCCATGGTAACCCACAGAAATGACGAATTCCGTGTCACATTTTGAGTTTTGTTAATACAATCAGTACTATCTTTAAGATACCTAGCTATGCAGATTAAGTACAATTGGGAGTAAGAGGTGATCTAAATATTCCGATAAATGCTCATTAAGGGAGCCAATACCCAAAACAATTGGATGGCACTGCACATTCATAATACTCTTAAGGACTTTCAGTAGCCAATGAAAAATAAGAAGGAGTAGTGCAATGCAAATTCTTTTTCAGTTAGTATTGATTAATTTTTCGCCCAATTTAACAAATCAAAAAGAACACTCCCAGGTCAAATAAACATCCTTAAAATTATATTTCTACCAAAATTCATATATGCTTTGCACAATGTACTGTGTATACTCCCCAAGGTGTGGTTCAAACAGCTAGACACTGATTTCTAAAACAGGCAAACCACCTGATAGATGCAAATCTTACATACCTATTTCACTCCTGAATACGGATATCACAGTAGTGGCTGAAGTCCTGGCAAATAGACTCAAAAAATTGAGCACTTAATACACCCTGACCAGACCTGGTACATACCTAGAACCACTGATATTAACATTAGGCAACTCTTTACAGATACTTGGGCTAACCATAGTGCACAGGAGAAAGGGTGGAAGTATCATTAGATATGGAAAAAACCTTCAACACTGTGGAGTGGCTCTACCGCTAGACCCTTCTACAGCGATATGGGCTGGGTGATCAGTACATCCAGTGGGTGAAAGCATTATATGGCTCACCAAGAGCTAGAATATTGGTAAATACAGAGCTGTCTCAGTAGTTTCCTCTCACTAGGGGAACCAGACAGGGGTGCCCCTTACCCCAATTTTTGGCCATCCAAATATGTAACAACCCAGGAATTGAGGAACTCAGTGACTGGAGGAAAAAATATCACTCTATGCAGATGACTGGTATATCTAGCCAATGCCAATGCGTCTCTCTCTCTCTCTCTCTCTGAGCTCTTAGGTGAGGTCAAGAAATTTGTGAACTTCTCAGGCCTCTGGGTCAACTGGACAAAATCTGTAGTTTTTCCTATTGACCTCAGAAATGCTATGGACCCTCAACATGGACCCCAGCTGTAGTGGGTGTCTTCTTTTACCTACTAAGGCAGTGATCCCCAACCAGTAGCTCGCGAGCAACATGTTGCTCTCCAGCCCCTTTGATTTTGCTCCCAGTGGCCTCAAAGCAGGTGCTTATTTTTTAATTAATGGCTTAGAGGCAAGTTTTGGTTGCATAAAAAACAGATGTCCTGCCAAACATTCTCTCCTGTAGGCTGCCAGTCCATATAGGGGTTACCAAAATGACAATCAGAGCTATTATGGACTTTTTCATGCTTGTGTTGCTCTCCAACTCTTTTTTTAAATTTAAATGTGGCTCACGAGCAAAAAAGGTTGGTGACCCCTGTACTAAGGTATTGTGATCAATAGGGACCCCAGCAAATATTCATAATTAAATCTAGCTCCAATAGTATGTTCTTTTAAAATGAAAATACAACACTGGTCAAGTCTGCTACTAACACTCCCAGGTCAAATAAATATTCTTAAATCTTTCTACCCAAATTCCTATATGCTTTGCACAATGTACTGTGTATACTCCCCAAGGTGTGGTTCAAATAGCTAGACGCATGTGTTAGAGGGTTTATCTGGGTGGGTGAGCGCCCATGAATCAACATGCAGATGCCCCAAGTGCTGATAAAAAAAGGGGGACTGGCCCTTCCTAACTTTATATTTTATGGTTATGCCAGTCAAATAGTGTATGCCTGGTGGTGGCTTAACCCTGATGCCAAAAATCAGACCATGACCTGTAATGATGCAGAAAGAAAAACATTTTGAACGCATTTTACCTCCTAAAACTGTCCTTGTAGCAGAGCTTCAGAGAGATCTGTACAGGTCAAAATCTAGGCTGAAATGAAGAGTGGGATTGTCTGTTCATTCCCTCACAGGAAGTGATCAAAGCACTGACTGACCTCCCCTCGCACCCTTTGTCATATGTGTTCCCAGCCTGCACATAGCTGACTTATGCTGCTGCCTGATCATTCACTTATAACAATATGCCTTAAATGTTCAAGATAAAGCAATAGATGTGAAGGTTAATACAAACTTTAATAGTAATGTAATAGAATTTTTTTTTTTCTTTTATTTAAAGTACAGCAGTATGCTCCTGTGTTCCACAGCAAATAGGCATTACTCACAAATGTACATGCTCAACTGGACAAATTCTATAGTTCATCATGAATTGTTATACACCACAACTCCCAATATTTTGGTAATAAAAATCGGGACAAAAAAATTGGCTTGCTTAGCATGTTTCTGTGTTTTTTTTTTCAGTTATTACAGTTGTTACTTTTGCAACAATTTCGAGATAAGCAAATAAGTTATTGTAACAATATAAGATAACAGGTACCTTGGGAAAAGTTAGACTCACGGTTTCAAGGGCGATTCACGTTCATTAGCAAAATTAATTAAACTTTTCCCAAGAGACCTGCAGTGTCGGACTGGCCCACCGGAACACCAGGAAAACTCCCGGTGGGCCAAGGTGTCAGTGGGCCCTCATGTTGCTAAATTTTTGGCCTATTTCATGGCCATTTCTATGAGAACAAAGAGACTAAATAGATGGAATAATTGATTATAGTATGTAAAGAAAAAAACTAGGAGAATAGAGTTTGATTGAGGAGATGAAGAATATTAGTACTGAGAGTGGGCCCCTGGCTAAGGTTTTTGGGTGGGCCCTGGTGTCCCAGTCTGACACTGGAGACCTGTTATCTTATATTGTTACAATACTTGTTTGCTTATGTCAAAATTGTTACAAAAGTATCTTATCTTCGGCTGTTCTGGGCTCTCTGCCAAGCGCCAACTAAGTTAGAAACTTTGTTTCTTTGTCTGGCTTTTCAGTGCAGAGAAAAACAGGACTTTCCAGTACAAATTAGGGACAATGGGTTGAGTTGTCAAAAGTGGGACTGTCCCTCTAAAAAAGGGACAGTTGGGAGGTATGATACACTATGCAAGTCTCTGCCTATATTACATTGTAAAAGTTATACAAACAGTGTACATAATAATGTGTAGAAAATAAGGATGCACCAAATCCACTATTTTGTATTTGGCCGAACCCCCGAATCCTTTGCCAAAGATTCAGCCGAATCCGAATCCTAATTTGCATATTCAAATTAGGGATGGGAAGGGGAAAACGTTTTTTTACTTCCTTGTTTTGTGACAAAAAGTCACAAGATTTACCTCCCCATTCTTAATTTGTAAATGCACATTAGGATTCGGTTTGGCCAGGCAGAAGGATTCGTCCAAATCGAATCCTGCTGAAAAAGGCTGAATCCTGGATTCGGTGAATGCCTAGTAGAAAACAACTATGGTATTTATACTGACTCCTGATATACAATGCCCCCAGAAAAGAATAAAATACTTTTAGTAGCAGATTATCACTTCCTAGTGCACTAGTGCTGAATGACAGGGGAGCACTGGTGCTTTCAGGTTTGACACGAGAGCCGGATGATTGATGTGACATTCATACACAGGTATATAAAGAGCCGGCGTTTATTGTGCCCAACATAGGTCAATTTTGCTAGATCCTAGGTGCGAATCTTGTTGTTTAAAGCTGTGTTTAACCTTGGCTGTCCCTGCACTGTCTGCTGCCTGTCCTGACCATCTTTGCTTTGATTTGCTCTCTCTGCCGAAGTAACGCTAGCAAAAAATTTGACAGCGTTCGTAGCCGGGGACAACTGAGAAACTAAGAGAATTTGCATTGTTTGAGCACATTTTTGCCCCGCGAAGTGTTGTGATGGCTGTAAATCTGCCCCAATGCAACTTTTGGAAAGCACAACATTCACAAATGTACATGCTCAACTGGACATAATTTATATTACATAGTACATTGTTATACACCATGCAACTCCCTGCCTCTATTAAAATATAAATGTTATTCAGTGTACATTATTATTTATGGTTATAAAATTCAGCAGCTGTAAGTCTTTTCATGCTGCTGTTACTGTGGAACAGTTGCTGGTCATGTACAGTGAATTGCAAGATAATAAATGCAGCTGTTCTTGAACAATTTATGATCAAGTGCAGGTAGTTGCAAGGGACAATGCATCTTTTGTGGAACAGTTTATGGTCAGGTGCAAGGAGTTTCAAGGGAATAAATGCAGCTGTTATGAACAAATTTATGATCAGGTGCAGGGATTTGCAAGGTAAAAATGCAGCCGTACTGGAACAATTTATGTGTCATTGCAGGGAGTTGCAAGGGAATAAATGTAACTGTGCTGGGTCAATTTATGACCAGGTGCTGGGAGTTGCAAGGAAAACCCAAAAGTTGCTACTCCACCTGGACTTAAACGAGAGGTGCAGGGCAGGAGCTCTGGCCAGCAATGGGGCACGACTGTATATAAAGGCCGATGGTCACGGTACAGTCGGGTTTAGACAGATTCATGGTCAGACAGGCTGGGTCGAGGCAGGCAGATAGCAAGGATCGTCGGGCAGGCAAGGGTCAAAACCGGGAGATCAATCAGCTAAGGATTAGACAGAAAACAGTAGCAAGGTAACAGGCACGGGTCAGGTTTCAGATATCAAAGTAGTCAGTAGTCAGGCAGGGTCAAACACAGGAATCAGACAGACTAGAAGCTAAGTAGCACAATGCAAAGGCACCAGAAGCAAATCCTATCATGGGCAATGTAAAAAACCAAGATCCCCCTTTAAACAATTCAAATTTGGCGCCATCGCGTCGCGAGCACTAAGAAGGGAAAGAAACAATGCAGGGGGGGGGTTAAATGAACATGGCAGGGAGGTAGAGAAACAGTGCAGGGAGGAGGTTAAATGAACAGGGCAAAGAGGGAGAGCAACAAACACTGCAGGGAGGGGTTTAAATGAACAGGGCAGAGAGGGAGAGAAATGAACACTGCAGGGAGGGGGTTAAATGAACAGGGCAGAGAGGGTTAAATGAACAGTGCAGGGAGGAAAGGAACATGACAGAAAGGAACAGAAAAGAGCAGTTCAGGGAAGGGATAACAAGCAGTAAGGGTGATCCGATGTGTGCAGGGAAGGACTGAGTGTGACATCACAAACATACCCACTCCTCCCTCAGTGGATGATGCTCTGTAACTAGGGAGAAGGTGCCGGCAGCTCCAGAACCTGATACTGGAAACTCCTGGACAGGAAGCTTGCAAGAGGAGGGCTGAGCACAGTTTTCAAGCTAATTCAGACATTTTTACATGGTTTGCTACATTGTGAAAATGTATGCTATATGCCCCCTTTAAAGGAACCAGTGCCTCCTGATTTAAGATACTAAAACCAACTGCCAACCATAGGGCTTATCTGCAGGTGCACTTCAAACTTAACATCTTGAAGGAAAGCTTATGTTTTTTGTGCATCACATTGAATTCCTAGAGTTCCCTCAGAATCTGTAACTAATTTGGAGTCCATACTTTTAGTCAAGCTATCTAATTGAATGGTGGCCTTAGATAAACCTAATTCCACCATAAAACATGTGCATTAGAGCAAGTAAAATGTGTACTATCACAGCTTGTGTTTTCACCCATTAATCCTTATTAAGCCATATAAACTCTTTGCTAATCACTACAGATCATGTTCAATTAGTGAGCAGGCCTTTTTTTGTGCATACTTTTCTTTTTTTGAACCAGCATTTTCTATATGCCAAATAATACCAACTGTGTGTCACCTTGATCTGTACTCTGGTTAACATCATGTAGTCATTACTAAACCGTTCATAATTAAAAGCAAATCATGATTACCTGTATCCCAATGACTGCCTTGGGCTGTTAGAGATGTCATGTGGAGTAACAGATTGATTCTTTTCATGAAACAAGAGGCCATGACTCACTGCTCACTAGAAGTGTTCACAAAATGTAACCTTTTCATTACTGTGATGTTTTGCATAAAAAGAAGTGAATATTCTACAGATCAAATGATATAAACACCCTGGGCATTAGAGATATCAAGAACCAGCTTTCCTAGATTTAACATGCATTTGAATATATTAATACTGATCAGAAATTATGTGAACCCATTGAAACATTTTTATTAGTGTAGTGTGCCAACACTCATAATGTTGCAATACTTTTTAATGTATAGCAGCTCTATACAAGCATTGTTATGATTTCCCAGATGTGTCCATATTCCCTAGATATGGGAAATGTTAAAACAGAACACTGGGATAATTTTCACCTAAAAAGAAATATATGGCAACTAATACAGGTATGGGATCAGTTATCTAGTTATCTAGAAAGCACCCAAGGAAGGTCATCTCCCATAGACTCCATTATAATCAAATAACTCAAATTTTTTTTAAATTATTTCCTTAAATAATAATACAGTATCTTGTGCTAAGATTTAATTCATCTTTACTAGAGGCAAAACATTCTTATTAGGTGTATTTAATATTTTTAAGTACACTTAGGGGCAAATTTACAAAATTCACGTGAATGGATCATAGTTCGATCGAATATGATCGAATTACGATCGTACAATTTTTTCGGATATTCAAATATACAAATTTGGCCTCTTCGATCATCCAATATCAAATAGATCTAATAGATTGAATGATCGGATATTCGATAATTCGACGATCAAAGGAATTCAAATTTTAAAATCCTTCGAATGCCTACTTCGCCAGATTGAACCTACTGAATACCAATAGAAGCCAATGGGAGCCCCCCCATAGGCTTCTTTTGCTAAGTCCTGCTCGGATACCATTGTACAATCGAATGCTTCGATCGTTCGAATTTTATGAATTTTTCGGAGGCTTGAAGGAAATATCACGATTTCTGTGGGAATTCGAACGATCGGTGTCCAATCGTACGAATTCATCGAGAAATCGAATATCGAGTAAAATGATAGCCTAAAACTATTCGATAAGCATACGATATTCGAATGCTTATTGAATTTCGAATAGATTAGTAGGATTTTGGGTGAATAATAGTAAATTTACAGAAATTCCCAGGTCCCGAGTATTCTAGGTCCCATGCCTGTATTTGCTTTTATTGATATGTCAGCCTGTTGAAAAATCTAATCACTGATTGGTTATTATGTACAATCTGTTGAAAAATCTAATCACTGATTGGTTGTTATTGCACTGGTGCAGATTATCCAAGTGTTCATAAATGAGCTCCAGTATCTTTGTGTAAATGTATATAATTGGTGCTGTTTTTGGGAAGGAGACAGTAAATATATATAGATGATCTTTACTCTTAAGATATTAATCATACTTTCAAACCACCTGGTTAAATAGGGCCTCTCAAGTAAACAGGTTAAACAGACCATCCTGTTTTCCATGTATGGTGTCTCAGTAGGTTAAAACATGAGTGGAGCCACAGCACAATTTCAGCCCTGATCCTTCCTTCCTTTTGGAGGGTTGGTCTAATCAATATGATTGAATGAATACTACAAATTCAAACTGTTCACTCTGGTCAGTAACTAACAGATTAGCCCATATATGACAATTGTGATCAAAATTATCACCATCCAATAAGCTTTAGTAGTTTATTCTGCTTAATTTTGTTTGACCAGAATTGAACTAGAAACAAATAGAAAAAATATAGCCATCTTCTTCTTCAAATTGAAAGAAATAGTGGGTTTGCTTCATTGGTGACCATACCTTAATGAATATAAAGTGAATGCCACCTCATACTTCAGCCAATGTGCTTTAATAATTACAACAGTTTGAATAAGTATACATTTTTCTAAAAAGGAAAACACCCATCCAAAGGCACAGCCCCACAATAAATGGCTTTATCGAATGCCAGTTACAGCTCAAGTGCACTCCTGCTTTTGTGGCTACTAAGAGGAAGGGCAAAATAGTTACACTGTTTGTCAAACGTCTTTGGCACAACTATGTAAAGTTAAGAGAAAGTAAAATTAATTAAGGGTCAGTTTTACTAAGGGTCGAATATAAAAAAATAAATAAATTGAAATTCGACCATCAAATATTTTTAAAGGGCGTTTTCGATCCAAAATGGATCGATAGGTCCATTTTCAATCGAATAAAAATCATTTGAATGCATTGTTTGATTAGAACGATCTTGGAAAAAATCCTTTGAATTCCAAAAATTTTCCAAAAAAAGGTTCCAGGAGGTCCCACATAGGCTAAAATAGTAATTCGGCAGCTTTAAGATGGCGAAATGTTGAATTAAAATTTTTTTAAAGAGACAGTACTTCAAAAGCAAATCCGGTCAATTATGTAGATACAAGCTGATTGAAGGACTCACACTCCATTTTCAAGTGAATAAAAGTGCTGTTTTATTCTTTATGCATTTTCCAATGTTTCGGCCCTTGAAAAAGGCCCTAATTGTGGTTTGAAACGTTGGAAAATGCATAAAGAATAAAACAGCACATTTATTCACTTGAAAATTTTGTGCGAGTCCTTCAATCAGCATATATATATATATATATATATATATATATATATATATAATATATATTTTTTTTTTCATTCAAATTTTCCTTTGACCCTTAGTAAATGTGCCCCTATGCGCCTATTGTTTATTTTTAGTGTGCAGTCCTTAACATTATTAGAGTAACTTTAATGTCACAACCTGAACAATGCATGCCCCACATATCATTCAAATACTACAGAAGTTTGGTCTTGGGTGCCAAGATAGTTTATTTCATGTTTTAAGTTTTGTGTAGTAACAGCAATCAAGGTGTTAACATGTTATATCTTTGCATTACTATGTTACAGAGTTTCTTGTTTTGGAGTTTGTCCAAAAAGGGCTAAAGATTTGTTTTCTTCTCTTGGCCTCTGACCAGCCTTATAACTGCAAAAACAGGTGATCAACTCAGCTGTTAAGTGTCCTTAAGGATTTAAAAAAAAAAAAAAAGGCTTGTAATTATCTAAAATATGCATTATGCTACTATAAAAGGATTCTGAATACATATAATAGGTTTCTGAATTGAACTGTTTGTACAGTCTATGTAAAGTAGGTAAATTGGATGTTTTTTATTCTGGCAATTTGAGATATTAGGGCTCATTCAAGAAGGAAGCACTTGTACCCCCTCCCCTCTGCATTGAAGCCGACGTAGCTTCCCTGCTCGCACTTCTCAAATCTAGTGTTGTTAACATAGGTAGAGCTAGATTTAAGGTACATGCTGCAAGACTCCAAAACTAATAATTCCCAATGCAGCGGAGTGCAAACAAATTCAATTCCGGCCTTTTAGTGCACACTGCATGGGGCATTTTAAATTAGTCCAATCATCAGTAAAATATTGAGGCTCATTTACAAGGACCCAGGTAGTGTGTAAAGTGCAAAAATATTATACTATATCGATGACCACTTTGTGATTATTCTATCAGAAATATCAGTATTTCAGTATTCAGGGTTTACCACAACTTCACATAGTAACATAGAAAGTTAGGTTAAAAAATGACACATGTCCATCAAGTTCAACCTTTTAAATCTACAAATAACCTGCCTAACTGCTATTTGGTTTGAAGCCTCTCAGATTTGAGGGAGAAAAATCCTTCCTGACTCTAAACTTTTCCCCAAATTGTACTATGAGCTATCTTTCATAACCCTGTATTCCCTCCCTTGCTAACACATCCAATCCCTTCTTAAAGCTATCTAATGTATCAGCCTGTATGACTGATTCAGGGAGGGAATTCCACATCTTCACAGCTCTCACTGTAAAAATCCCCCTCCGAATATTTATATAGAACCTCCTTTCTTCTAACAGGAATGGGTGACCTTGTGCCAGCTGGAAAGACCTACTGGTAAATAAAGCATTAGAGAGATTATTATATTATCCCCTTCTATATTTACATATAGGTATCATATCACCCCTTAAAGGGAAACTGTCATGGGAAAAGTTTTCTTTAAAACGCATCAGTTAATAATGCTGCTCCAGTAGACTTCTGCACTGAAATCCATTTCTCAAAAGATTTTTTTATATTCAGTTTTGAAATCTGACATGGGGCTAGCCCTTCTGTCAATTTCCCAGCTGCCCCTGGTCATGTGACTTATGCCAGCACTTTAGGAGGGAACTGCTTTCTGGCAGGCTGTTGTTTTTCCTTCTCAATGTTACTGAATAGTATGCAGTGGGACATGGGTTTTTACTATTCAGTGCTGTTCTTATATCTACCAGGCAGCTGTTATCTTGTGTTAGGGAGCTGTTATCTGGTTACCTTCCCATTGTTCTGTTGTTAGGCTGCTGGGTGGGGGAAAGGGAGGGGGTGATATCACTCTAACTTGCAGTACAACAGTAAAGAGTAATTGAAGATTATCAGAGCTCAAGTCACATGACTTTGGGCAGCTGGGAAATTGACAAAATGTCTAGCCCCATGTCAGACTTCAAAATGAATTATAAAAAAAATATGTTGGATTTCAGTGCAGAATTCTTCTGGAATAGCACTGTTAACTGATACATTTTGAAAAAATGTTTTTTCCCATGACAGGATCCCTTTAAGCACCTCTTCTCCAAAATGAACAGCTCCAACTTGGCCAGTCTTTCCTCATAGCTATGCTTTTCCCATTCCTTTTAACAGCTTTGTTGCCCTTCTGTTCACACTCTCTTATTCAATAATGTCCTGTTTGAGTGCAGGAGATCACAACTGTATGGCATATTCTAGATGGGTAGAAAGCAATCTTCATCTTTCGACCAGCCTCTCCAGAAGTGAAACTGCCTAGTGCTGGTTGGAGGGGTTGGCACCTCTCCCAATGTACTGCAACAAATTACTGAGCACACAAAGACACTACACTTGCCTTCATGTGTTTGGTAATTTGTTGCATATTCTACATGTGCTCTGTACAGTGAAAGAGACTTTATATGCCCTTGATTCTGCTGATAGAATTGCTTGCTACAGCCAAGTATATTATTTACAAGGAGTCCAAGGTCCTTTTCCATAATGGATTGGCCTAGTGCAGTCCCATTAAGTGTATAATTGCATAGATATTTTTACATCCCAAGTGCATGCCTTTACATTTATCAACATTGAATCTCATTTGCCACTTAGCTGCCCAGATTTTCAGTTTGTCAAGATACTATTGCAAGGATGCCACATCCTGGAAGGAATCAATTGAGCTGCATAGTTTTTTATCATCTGCAAACATTTTTACATTACTTACAATACCCTCCCCTAAGTGATTAATGAACAAGTTAAATAAATATGGACCCAATATTGAGCTCTGAGAAACCCCACTAAGTACATTCCCACTCCAAGTACAGAATGGTCTATTAAGAACCACCCGCTGTACCCGATTGTTTCCAATTTTATGCAAACAACTTCATTAACCTTAGTTTACAGGCCCGGATTTGTGGAAAGGCCATCTTGGCCCGGGCCTAGGGAGGCAGGATTTTAGGGGGCGGCAGGCTGCCCAGCCACACCAAAACTGATTCAGAAACACTGGGAATACGCAGGAGTTAAAATTGTTTTTTAAATTTCCCATGAACCAATCCCCATTGCTCCAGTCCTGATGATGAAAATTTGCGAATAAAGGGCAGAGTATGGGGGGCGACCAATGGCAGTGGGCCTTGGTTGCGCCCACAGTGTAAATCCAGCCCTGTTAGTTTAGAAAGCAGTTGTTTGTGGAGCATGGTATCAAATGCTCTGGAAAAATCCAAAATCCAAATAGATCACATCTACTACTCCCGCTCTGCCCATCATCTTACTTACCTCATCATAAAAAGCCATCAAATTAACATGACCCATTGTTCATAAAGCCATGCTGATTGCTGCTCATAATGTCATTAACTAGGACACTGTTGTGTCACCTTAACAGATTTAAGTAAAAGAGTTCACATAAAATAATGTTTAGCTAAGGCAGAGCAGAAAAAATATATTAACATGTTAAAAATTGTTAAGTTTAAAAAAATTATAGAGCTGTATTTAAGCATAAGTGAAAAAAACTCTGTTGTGGTGTCATAGAATTAAAACGTCGATGGTAAAATGGCTATATATATATATATATATATATCCATTTGTATATATCCATGGGAAGCATACAAAGCCCAAATACTGGAGAATGATTTGGAAATGTGTGTATAATGTACAAAGTACATTGCAGATTAACAGGCAGTGCATAATTCATATTTAATGAACAGAATATAATGCAGATTAATAGGCAGTGGAAAATTGACATATAATTCCCAGGACACAGAGCATTATCCCTTTACTGAAAGGGATAATTTCAGTGATTAAATCCACCAAATACATGTTATTTCAAAAGGAAGGGGCATAGTTATGCTGCTTTAAGAATCAACACAGTTCTTTTTATATGCTGTGTAAATTCCAACAAAAGCGTGTAAACAGTGATTTGCAACCGTGATAATTTGGCAAACTTGCCCCTGTGAGAACTTATGCAGCAGTGCAATGCTATAAGGACACCTCTGAGCACACTTCAGCAAGGTGTATAGAGACAAAAATTAAAATGATTCAGTGACATACATACATAGTAAGTTAGGTTGAAAAAATACACATTTCCATCAAGTTCAACCTTTTTTAACTTGCCTAATGCTAGTTGATCCAGAGGAAGGCAAAAAAACCCCCCATCTGAAACCAGTCCAAAGGTATGGGCTTGGTAAGCACCAAAGTTATTTCTATGCTCCCAAGAAATCAAAGACAGAACCAGAACTATACACAGCTGGCATGGTGAAAAGTTTGATTTTCTTTACAAAATTAAAAATGTCAACTTTTCTCAAGGCCAGACGGGGAGATTCGGGGGAGATCTGTCGCCTGGCCCTGCCCTAACTGACAATGAATGCTGGGTCTTGAAGATCAGCATCATCTAGAGAATTTAAAGTTGTTTATCCCATTCATACAATACATCATGCATACACACGTGCACAAGTCACAGTTCCACACTAACATGTTCTCTTCTTTTAACTTGATATTATCTCTACTATACTTATTTCTTCTTTTATAACATTTATACCCATTTCTCTTTTCCTTCTTCATCCAAATTATTCCACTTTTTTGTTCACCCTTTCTTTGCCACCAATTCTCCTTGCTTACTCTTTATTAAACTTCCAATTTCTCTTTTGTTCTCCTTTTCTTTCAAACAATTTACATATATTCTTCTAACCTTCCTATCTCATCTAACATATCTCAAACTTTCCTTCTAGTCTCTCACCTTTTATCTTTTTTCCAATGTCTCTCTACCCCATTTTCCTTCTGCTCTTACCTTTTCATGTTATTTGTGTTTTTTTTAACACTCCATTTCCTGGGCATCAACAAATTTACCTGGCAGGCAGCAATTTTTCAGTCAGGTTTTTTTTTGTAAAAAATCAATCAAGGTGGCACCTGGAAAATACAATTTTGAGAAACTAATAATGCAGTTAGACGTAATTAGGCATCTTATTTATTATATTAATATTATTTTATTATTTTTGACAGTTTATACTATTCAGCTAGCTAACCGTTTATATTATTCAACTAGTTAATGCTTTTTTTTGTAAGTGATCTTTTTTTTACCTAGACAGCATATTGTGTACAGTAGTAAATAACTTAGACCCTGTGATAACTACTCAAATTTCCGCTTCCATCAATCACCAAATGAAGTGAATTTCAAAACTTGCTAAGTTGCTAAGGGGACCTTTTTACACATAAAGAGGATCACCGCACCAGAGGCCCCCCCTTCAGACTAGAAGAAAAGGACTTTCATTTGAAGCAGCGTAGGTGGTTCTTCACAGTCAGGACGGTGAGGTTGTGGAATGCACTGCCGGGTGATGTTGTGATGGCTGATTCTGTTGATGCTTTTAAGAGGGGTTTGGATGATTTTTTGGACAGACATAATATCAAAGGCTATTTTGATACTAAACTCTACAGTTAGTATAGCTATGGGCATATATGGTTTGTGTGAAAGAGTGGAGATGTGTGTGTGTGTATGCTGGGTTTTTAATTTGGAGGGGTTGAACTTGATGGACTTTTTTCAACCCAATTTAACTATGTAACTATGTAACTATGTAAGTTGTTTTACTCTTGTCTAGATTTGAAGCACAGTTTACAGCTGATCCACACTACATTTCTGCATAGGTCTGAAGAAACATGAAAGTCATAAGGAATGATAGAAGAATAGGTCATGCTATAAGCCTCGAATTATTAGGCCAAAGGGAAATAATTTGCAAAAGGTGTTGTGGAAGTACGACACTGTGCTATTCTAGTAAGAGTTTCTTTTGGAATTTAAAACAATACAAGATCTGATTTAAAGAGCAAGGCAATGATGCAATTAAATGCTAGGTAACAGAACCCTGTTAGCTAGCATAACAGCCTCTCTAAATGTCTCTCCTTTGACCTCACAAAGAGAGATCAAACCACTTCTAAAAGCCTGATTCTTTTAACACACTGATCAGATAGCTTTGGAACTTGGTATGTTCCCCTAGGGTTTTGCAAACAAGCGTCCTAGATCTTTCAAATGATAATCTTTACTTAGTCATGTAGACACAAATTATTATGGAAATCCCAATTAAACCTATGAAATATGAATCATCAATCAGTACAGCTCTGTCACCTGCATAAGGATTTCATTTGCTTCATTTTTTACCTTTCCTGTGGGGTTACAAGTAATTTTCTCTCTCAAACAAACATTTAAAGTAATTAAATTTTTTTCTTATTATGAACTTTGGAGAGAGAACAAATGATAGCAGCACTGCAGGGTTTTTGGTATTAAGTAATAATAACATCTGCATGGTTACAGTACAGATTAAAATATTTCAAAGTCGATGTGTCATTAAAATTAGACTGCTTTAGCTTTACACATGTGCAGAACTTCTGCGCATATTAATGTGAATAAAGAAAATACAGTTTCTTGTAAATTGCTGCAATGTAGATGATGCAGTTACAGATGTAAAAAATTAGGAAAATCACATGAAGATAAGTAAATAATTATCAAAAATTATAAATAGTTTTTATAGCACTTTCTTAAAAGACAATTTAAATAATTATACCATATTCTAATGAAACCGTAGAAGAAAAACAATAACATTTAAATATTTTTACAGGTATTTATTCCTTGTAAAAGAAAATCACACCTTCTTACTGAGAAATTTGTGTAAAATGGGGCAGTATATTTTGTAAAAATGTAGTCTAGTAATTCACACCATTTGAATTCTCTTTGTTTCAGTGCACCATGTGTGCTTCAGTGCATGCATGTACCAAGAGGGGGAGATGTGGATAGATTATTACTACAAAGGGAGGCTTTTTGGACATTTGAGTTAGAATGTGTAGCTCCCCGTGGCTTGAATAGTGCCCTACAGCTTAATTGTTTTTTGCCTAAATAGTTGGACATTAAGTTGGGACATTTAACAGATTGGTATCTTGGTTATCCTTGTTGCAGGAGGAGATTTCCCCCTGATATTCATCTCTAGGCCTGTCTGTGTATTACTGTTTCCCCTTTTTTTCCGCCTACTTTGGTGTATGGGGGTTGTGATTATCTATACTTACATGTTGTATAATAATATGGCAATTTATATACTTTGTTGTTAATTGATGCTGGAATAAGCAGTACAGGAAAATAGGGTAGATTCTACCAGGGGGCCCTCTTAGGTTGAGTCAGCAATATAGAATACAGCAATTTTACTTTTTTCACTTATTTGATTGGTTTTACGTATGCACAATTTATCACTGGTCACTTTATTAATTCACATGAAGCTATAATCATATGCACGCGGTCACTTTCACCTTTGCACCAATCACTTTAATGCTTTGAATGTGATGTCATTCCTTAATTGCATTTGTATGATTGGACCTATATATATCATATGATGTTTAGGGTTTGTTTGCCTTGAGAAAGGTCCCAATGGGGACCGAAACATCACGTTGGCTGGAACACACTTGAATAAACACATTTTTTTGTTTTGAGAAATGTCCAGGTGTTGCTGATTCTTATATATATATATATATATATATATATATATATATATATTTACACGTACACACACATGTATACATGGATGCATTATTGAGGTCCCTGCACTTTATCCTTATCAGGGCAAGATCAGGGCCCTGTCTCTACTGTTTGCGGCAACTAACATGCCAGTGTCTGTGCACATACATTAAACATAACATTATGTAGCATTTAACATAAAGCTGTCACATTACCACATTATGCTCAGTCCAGGTTCCACCACTACCAAAGAATGCCCTGTGCACTAGAACACAGTTGCTAATAATGTGTTTAATGTTAGGAACAGAAAAAGCACAGCCAATTTGTTTAAAAGTATTGGAGAAGCAATTTCAAAGCTGTAATTACACCCAGTTCCACCCAACTGATTGATTCATTCCTCACAAAGTTGCTCAATCTGTGTAATAGCGTATTGCAATAAGTATCCATATATATTTAGCACTTTGTAACAAGCAGCTAATCTGCTAAAGAATGCCTAAACCAGCACTCATTAACATCTGCTTGAGGTGACTGAGAACCGGCTTATCCAGTTCCTGGATTTCTGAAAAAAATAAAACTGAAAAATAAAGCTCACCACAGAATAATGTTGTATATATCATTACAACTACAACTAAAGCACACAATTATGGCATAGTCTGCATGGACTAATACATAAGTATATTCTGCTTTCTGTATCTAGGGATACTGGAGGCAGTTTGGTACACTGTAGTCCCTTGTTTTCTGATTATCTTTACTAAGAGGTTCCCAATGCTGCTTATGTGACTAAAGATTTGTTCTCCCTGAAACCAACAGTTGTATTGCAAGCCCTCCATTAGTAACTGTATTTTTTTGCTGAAATGGAATCAAACTTTTTATAAAATCCATTCCATGTATTTGTCAGTACAACCTGTTTAAGAGGACATTTCCAAAACATCACAGTTCTCATAGTAAAAAATTTTTGTTATATATTTACATGATAGATGGATTTGAAAAAAGGCACATGTTCAGCAACCTTTTCTCCAAGTAAAACCAAGTTCCGTGAGATCAAAAATCTGTTCTTCAGTAGGCATGATGAAAAAATGGTAAATCATAACTGTGAAACAAAGATCAAGCAAGTATATAAAGGAAAATATAAAAAAGTTGCCTTTCTCACTACCAAGCTTTGCTCTTGGTAGTTATATTTTTGTTCCTACTATTAATCCGTTATGACTAGGTCACTATTCAATCATGGCAGGTGGTTCACCCAGAATTATAACCTGAAGTAACAGTGTGTTGGTGTGTGCACACGTGTAATTAACTCATATGTTCGGACCTTCTGGCATTTTGGCTCTACTCATGGCAAACTGTGCAGGTACTTGTGTTTGTTGATGCACTTCTGGGGCCTTGGATGTGCTGTGGCAATTCTCCTCTCAAACAAGCAGACAAAACATTCCAATTCCAGGCCAATATCAAGGCAGAAGGGCTAGACAATGGCCAGTAACATACATTTTTTTTTATAAAAAAATGTGTTAGTGTAGAACGAAAAAAAAACAGAGACATATTAAACCTTTAAATCGCTAAGGGGCAGATTTACTAAGGGTCGAATTTCGAAGTTAAAAAACTTCGAAATACGACCATCAAATTTTTTTGCAGTGTATTTTCAATAAAAATAGACCTTTCTCAATCAAATAAAAACCTTTAGAATCGTTTGAATGCATTGATTGATTTGAATAATTTTGCCCAAAACAAATTTCGATTTTCAAAAAATTTCATAATCGAACAATGCATTCAAACGATTCTAAAGGTTTTTATTTGATTGAGAAAGGTCTATTTTTTATTGAAAATACACTGAAAAAAAATTTGATGGTCGTATTTCATTAATAATTTCAGGAGGTCCCCCATAGGCTAAAATAGCAATTGGGTAGGTTTAAGGTGGGTCGAATTAGAATTTTTTAAAGAGACAGAATTTGATTTTCGAATGGTTGCATTTAAAAATTCAATTCAACTTTTTTTCAATTCGAATCGAATTTTGGCCTATTCGATAGTCAAAGCATAGTTTCAGTATTTTTTAATAAAGACTTAGCGATTCAAAAGTTCAATATGTCTCTGTGGTTTTTTTTTTGTTCTACATTAACAAATTCTTTAGTAAAAAAATTAATGTTACTGATCATTTAACAGGTTCTGCAACAATATACAGTACATTCAGGGTCACTTCTGCCATGAGGCAAGGTGAGAACCTTGCCTCAGGCAGCATGGAGAAGCCAGTTATCAGGGGCGGCAAATAACTGCCTTTAATAACTTTAAAAGCCAAAGTTCAGCTTTTTAAAATGGAAATTTAGCTCTGCTAGTGCAGAAAGTGCAATAACGCTCACTGCACTAGTGATGCAGCTCCCCCTCGTTCCACTCTGATGCTAGAAGGGTGGAGCTTGAGGGGGGAGAAGCAGGTGACAGCAGCCCCTGAAACACCCCTCTGTATATTCATCATCAATCAGTTACGCAAAGGCAAATGGAGGAAGCACTGGATTTTGTGCTAAAAGGGTCACTACACAAAAGTGCCTTGCACAGTCTTGGAGCCAGATTACCCACTAAAATGCTGGAATGCGAATTTCCGCGATTCACCGCTGGCGAATAAATTCAGCAAAAAAAATGAGTCACGCGTCACGCGACGCGCTTCGAAAATGATGCGAAGGAAACGACTAACTAGTTGTATTTAAATAATACAATCTACTTATGTTCAATGTCAATCATAGTACAGGTATGGGATCTGTTAACCAGAATGCTTGGGATAACGAATCTTTCTGTAATTTGGATTTTCATACCGTAAATCCATGAGAATATCATTTAAACATTAAATAAACTAAATAGTCAGCTTTTTTTTAAATTATATCTTAGTTTGGATCAAGTACAAGATACTATTTAACTTTGTAACTATTTAATTATTACAGAAAAATAATTCAAACTTTTTTTTTATTATTTGGCTAAAATGGAGTCTATGAGAGATAATTTGGAGGTTTCTGGATAATGGGTTCTGGATAAAGGTTCCACAGTTTCATTCACTGTATTGCTTGTTTTTGTTAGATAAAACTGATAGGCAGCTTTATTCTTTAATTTTTATTTATGGAACCAAGCAACAGAAATGACTTTTTAATTACATTTTATACTAACGTGCAGACTACATTTTTATTGGAAACTTACTAGAGATTGCACAAGCATCATACATTAAACAATACCCTAGTTTATTACAAAAAAATTACATTGTGTTTTAATTCAACTTACATACACATCCTTTTTGTGTCCTGTTTAGGAAAAACCTTTATAATTACCATTTTAATGTTAATTTATTCCCAGCCTACAGCCACTGGCTTGTTAAAACCTCTTTAAACAGTAAGTACTTGATCAAGATTTATATACAGTTGTAAAACACCATCAAACTCTTAAAAGTACTGTGTGAGATGCCAGTGATTGATGAGCAGAACTTTGTCAAGCTGCCTGCAATAAATTTTAACCACCAGCTCTACACTCCCTTGTTAGCAGGACCATAAAAAGACACTTCTGTGCAAAAGTTTGATTTTACTGAGGTGTTCAGAAAGAAAGACACAATAACTAAAGCATCTCTACGGAATCCCATAACTAGCAGTTATGTAAATATACAAGGAGATTAAAAGGGAAACTCTCTGTTAATTAAACTTTTTTATTATTTACATGTTATATATAATTCTAAGACTTTGAAAATAAAATGCTTTCTGGTTGCAAAGGCTTATCTACCTAGAAAAAAGGCAGCAAGATGTGAGAAGGTGACAAGGAGGTTGATTAGTAGAAGTCCTGAATTGAAAGATAAGCACCAAAAAATCTAACATTCTGTTAGTAATCCCAAAAGCAGGATAATATTTTCAAATTTTAAGAGGGAGAATTAAAAAAAAAATCCCAAAAAGGTTGTACAAATGTTCTTATTGTCTGTGCAATAATATTACTAACCATATGGCATTGTTTAAACATTTTAGAAATATACTAGATTAGAACAAGTGAACTAATTAAAAAAAACTCAACCTCCCCATATCAAGGGATCTGTACCTCCTTGGAATTATTGTACAACTTCCTTGTGTTTATAGTATGTAGCCCCTACAAACCTTCCCTTCACAGAGTGTTATTTTGAAATGGAGAAATGTATTATCCAGCTTTGGAAATGCCATGTCCTTCATTTGTGTGAACAAAGGTGTTAGGTGGAAATAGCTTTATTCATCCATAAGGGTTATCGTAAAAAAAATTGCATTTATATATCTGTATGCACTGTACTGTACTCTGTAATCAGTTTTATGTTATAATGGTTTGTCTCCTCCGTAAAGCTAAGGGATTGGGCTGGACCACCCACAGGGACATCGGCGATTTACTAACAGGTGCAGGTGCTAGTTTGCTAGCGAAGGAGACCGTCGCTAGCGCTCATTCACACTCTATGGCGAAGCAACTTTTTGCTCTAATGAACAGACGTTACTCCTCAAATTCACTAAAAAAGATTTTACAGAATGTTACCTCTTTTGCCAGAGTTGGCTTCACCACCTCAGACCAGACGAAGTGCTATAAAGTAGCTGGAACTTTCTGAATCTTCTGTCACATACATCATATCCTGTGTGCCGAAAATAAATCAAAGTTAAAAAAACGCTGGCGATTTTTCCTTTTTTGATTGCCTGCAAAAGTCCTAACAAACTTTTTTGAATTTACCGGTTTCCCCCATACATTTTCAAACATATGGAACATTTATATTGTCTTTATTAAGGTTCCCTGGACATGTGTTTTTGAAAGTGGAATTTGTAAGCATTTGCACCATTTCACATAAAGAAGTCCATTCAACTTTAAATTTCCCATAGTATGCAAATTGATCTAAGCACAAGATCTCTAACGATTTACTAGGCACAAATGAACCGTAGTTCATCTTTGCTAGGATATGCCTACACTGCCAAAGTACAGCTACAGACATATCTTTTCTGCATCCCTTCTCTACCGCCTTCTGAAAATGGTACATACATGGAAGCCTTAAAATTAGGAACATTTCATTGCATTATATTGCTCAACAGTCAGGCCCAGTTGAATATTTACTTAAAGGACAAGGAAAGTCTAAAAATGAATAGGGCTAAAAATGCCATGGCTTATATACAGAACAAATTGCACCCGCCTAAAGTTTCAGCTTGTCAATAGCAGCAATGATTCATAACTTCAAACTTGTCACAGGGGGTCACCATCTTGGAAAGTGTCTGTGACACTCAAACTCAAACAGAAAATGAGGTTGGCCTGTAATATAAGATGATGCTACAGGGATTATTATTAAATTCTGATGCTAATTGCATTGGTTTCTGTGCTGCCATGTAGTAAGTATCTGTATTAATGATTAATCAGCCTTATATTGTAACATTTCTATTCTATGTGTACTGTATATTGTGAGTGGGTCCCTAAGCTCATTAACCGACATCAGCACAGAGCATGTGCAGTTACTCAGCACAAAAGAAGATGGGGAGCTACTGAGACGTCTTTGGAGACACAGATCTTTATTGCTAAAGGGCTGTGGTTGCCTTGGGCTGGCACAGAAGCCCAAAACATAATGTTCAACATTTCTAGCCTACTTCTTTAGTTTCACTTTCCTTGTCCTTTTAGGGCCCCTACTGTGTCGCTACCATGTACACATGAGTAAATTATCTATCTTTATGTACAATTTTTATTACAAAACTCTTGTCAGTTAGCACAGGCTGATCAAATGTATTGGGTTTTTCTGAGATATGGTCTGTTTGCACTCTAGGCCCTGGTGAAACACTCATTTGGAAAAAAAACTGTTCTGATTGAATTGTATGGAATCAGTGAATCCTGCAGAGGAGGATGTGTCCTTTTATGTATGTAAGAACACGTTTTAACACTGTCCTTAAAATATTGGTAATATTTGCAATGGGGTATACCTTTCATTTATTTGCAGGAGGAAATTAGTCAAATGTGACGAGAACACAAATATATATTCCTGGTTTGAATGGAACCAAGGACACCAGTGCTGTAAAGCAGCAATACTAACAACTGTGACTATCCTTTCCTAGTAAAATTTGCTATTCCTGAGCTGTACTAAGTACAATATCTTTAATGTGCTGTTCCTACTGATAATGCTTTTTGGTCCAACCGTAAAGGTTACTGGACCCCCCACCATACAAAAATGCACTGGGGACCCATCTTTCCACTGCCCCCCCCCCCCC
>CM044438.1:22290423-22387575 GCA_024363595.1 Xenopus borealis
AGGGCACCTATGGGGCTGATAGAGCCCGCATTCCGGTTTGGGGTTCTAGTAGTTAAAAAAGCTTTTCATTCTGCACATGCACATGGGGTGTCATGGTGGCTCGCACCGGGAGCTCCCTCCCGGTGCGAGTAAGCCAGCGCAGGCCGGGGGAATTTTTTTTTTTTAAAGTACCAAATTAACTGGCAGTGAAAGAGTTAATGTCAACTACCCCTTTAAAGGAAAGTTTCAAAGGGGTGGTTCACTTTTAAGCCGACTTGTTTATAAAATGGCTAATTCTAAGCAACTTTTCAATTGGTCTGCATTTTTTTAAAATAGTATTTTACTTCTATGCCTTCTTCTTCTGACTCTTTTTCTCATCTAAAAAAACAGATGCTGTGTAAGGCTACACATTTATTGTTATTGCCACCATATTATCTCACCATATTCAATCGCTCTTCTATTCATATTCCAGTCTCTTATTCAAATCAGCGCATGGTTGCTAGGGGAATTTGGACCATAGCAACCAAATGGCTGAAATTGCAAAGTTGGTAAAATACTGCCCTTCCTGTGTTTATATTTCTGCCCTTTTTATAACATTGGCAAAGTACATCATTTTACTGACTGGTGGGTAAAATATCAGCAGGTGTGCACCCTATGTGCATGGCTGTGTGCTTGTTTGTCACAAGGCTGGGGTGTTTATGTTTGGGGTAGGGTTGCCACCTGGCCGGTATTTTACCTGCCTGGTCGGTATTTTTAGTGGTTGATCCCAATGTTACTAATAGGAAAAAAGATAAATATATAGGAAGGCCGGTAATTTTTTCAAGAAAAGGTGGCAACCCTAGTTTGGGGACATGGGGCCAAATACACAAATTTAAACATAATTTACTTGAATCCGTACTAGAATATACTATGGGCTCATTTATTAACAATCAAATTGTGTTTTTTTCCATGAATCACAAATAATTTGTGGTTTTATTATGTTTATAAAAAGCACTAAAATTTTGAGATTTATTAAGTGACAAAAAGCATGAAAGCCTTTAGTAGTAATTTTCACCAATTAAACATTGTCAAGGTGCTGTAGGAGTCAGTGGGAGATATAATGAGCCTGCTGGACCATTTTTAAACCAATCACAATGTTTTAATTTTTGGAGGTACGTATTCGTATTTTCTTCCCAGATTGTTCAGGGCTTTATTTCATACTTTTTAGCTGTTTTTGATATAAAAAAAAAAAACATGGTCATTCATTATTATCCACTGCCTGTCTTTCCATTGACTACAATGCATTTCAGTAAAATGTGGTGGTTTTGCAAAGCAAAACATGCGAGTCTCACTGATCCCTGATGTCCATCTTACTGTCCTTGCCATCACCAAGATCACTGATGATCATATTGAAAAGGGCTTGATCTTGGGCCCTTTTGTGTTTTGCGAATAGTTTTGATGCTGTTAGAATATTTATATTTACATTGTATTACCATCCTTCCGCCTTATCATTCATGCTGAATATTTTTATACACAGGTGATAACCATAAGGGGATACGTTAAGAATGTTTGATCTCATACATGGTTATAGCACCAAAATGCTTGAGCCCAAAGAATTGAGTCTTTTAAATTATAAAGTTAGATATACAGTGTATCTGAGTAAAGTAAAGGGGATAAGTGTAGAAATTAGATGGAAAGTGGGACTGATAAAATGGATAGAAAAAGGTTATTAAAATGAATTAGTAAAGTTATACTGAAGCGGCAGTAGGTTTAATGAAAGATATGAAAAAAAGTTAAAATAAGATTGGAAATAATTAGAAATGAGAAAAAAGGAGATAATGCTTTGGAAAATTGGATTATTAGTGCAAGATTTCTCAGAATGCTCTAGTATCAAAATCTGGAAGAGTTTCAGGTAAGCTGCAGGTAGGCATATCTTGCTACCAGTACCAGAACTAGGGGTTGTGTGGGATGCCAGACATGTACCTTCTCTGCCTCCTTTCCCTAGTGCGGTCCCCTCTCTATGAACACTACTATTCGCACTGGTGCACATGCGATCGCTTACTCATGTATACTGGTGCGCATGTGTGTGCTTACTGGGCGCAGCAACCAGCCAGGTTGCCTAGGTCACCTGGTGGGCCTGGCACTGCTTCCAACAAGAAGATGTTGGATGTATAGATTGGCTACTCATACAGAAAGTAGTTGCTCTTCTAAAGATATGTTGCTTTTTGTAAGTTTGTTTTTGCAATTTTCAGCGCTGATATCTCAGTCTATGTATAGTAATAGCGATAAATTGCTTTGGTTAAAAAATATTCTGGCTAGACTAGGTATATTGTAAATCATTATCTAATAGCAACTTTATGTTAGTTCTTATAGTGCTTTAATGTTGTTATTGTTGTTTCTCATTTATGATTTTGGAGGTGTATCTATTGTTAGCTTCCCAATATAGTGCATATAGCTTGGAATGCTTCTCTGTTTAATAGCACATCTTTCATGCCTTAAAGCATTAAATTACATCCAGATTTATGAATTACAGTGCACGGATCTACTTGTTTTTCCCTGAAAAACCAAGATTTGGAATTAACCCATTAAAATAGCTACATTTTTCCATGCTTGTTATTACTAGTTCACTGAGCTCAGATTAATAGTCTATTTTTAATTAAATAAACTGTCTGAAATAAAGGGAACTAATTAATATTTTTGTAACAATCCTATTTTCTTAGTAAAAACTGTAACTGTGCACTATTATACGTTTCATCAAATTCTGTAAATAATCATATTTTTAGCACACTAATAAGAATCAAAATAATAACAGACAAAGCCTATACAGAGTTATTTAGAAAACTTTGCCTTTGCTTTATATACTGTCAAAATTGATTGATTTGGTATTTGATTGTCTGGACTTTTTGAAAGCTAGGAGTTAGTGATTATTATTGTCTTTCTTTATGTTAACACTTCAGCCGCCATTGTAACAAAATCATTTTAAATGATTTTTGAAATGTAAATGGTGAACAGGATAGCCCCAGGGGCTTGTAGGTTATGACCATGCACTTTGAAAGACCTGCAGGTTAAAACAAGGTCACAGCTCATTAGGGCACAGGAATATGGAATCCTAAAAGCACAATCTGTTATTGCTTGAAATAGAACAAAACATGGTTTATTGTGCAAAGACTAAAAAAACTAATAAAATGTTCTTGCATAAAAAAAATCCCCTAAGATATTTGTTATTTTATGTGTATAAAATATATTGCATATAAATAATAAAAACAACTTCTTGTTTACACTTTAGCTAAATCTGATTTTTTTTCTGAATTGTTAAGTACAAAAAGTCTGACCTAACTAGAATCCATGATTTGACCTTAACATTTTTCGTAAAATCGCTTGACACCCCTGCATTTTTCGGATTTTTGGCTGAAACTCAGTGCAGATCACATCTTCAAATTTCAAACGGAAACTTTGACTCTGACTTCTACAGGATCCCAACAGATTGGAGATGGAGTATTTTCGGATTCAGATTTTTAGCAGCCTGCAGCCTCGTTTTTCCAGCGAATTTTCGCTAACCAAAATTTCGCTGGCGATTCGCGAATTTATTCACCAGCAGTGATTCGCGCGAATTCGTCCCTGGCGAATATATTCGCCCATCACTAGTTATGATAAATTATAAATTCAAGTTTTTTCCATTTGGACTTTAATAAACAACCCCCAAGAATTGGGAAAAATACCATAAGGGAGTTATTTATCAAAATTCTAACTATTTTCTGAAAACTAAATTTTTCCTCTGTGGAAAAAGACACAATAAAAGACACAATGAAATTGTAAAAAAATCCAAATCCTATTATTTTTCAGATTTTGCACTAGAAAGCTATGATTTTCTTCAGAAACCCAGTGTTAACCGGATATTTGCCATTGACTTTTACATGTTCTTGGAAGGTCTGAATTGGAGTACTTTTTTTCATCAGATTTTTAACACCATCAGACTAAGAAATCCAGAAAAAAATTTGAAGTCTGACCAGATGTGTATCCATAATTTATAAATAAAATTATTTCTTTGATCACCAGTTGAATGTGTGTAAATCTAATTAGCCATCCAAACTAGTTGAATCTGCATGTAAACTTACAATTAGCACCCAGGTTTTTACTGAAATAGTAGAGGTATATCAGGATAATCAGACAAACAATTTAGAGGATAATTTTGAATAATGTATGACTGGCAAAGTTTGCTGTTTGACTTTTATTTGTACATTGGGTTATTGGGTGCTTCTCTCTCAGCTGTGACTTTTTGGATGGATCAATTTTTTGTACTTTTTTAATGGAATTTAAAAAAAATCTGGAATGCTTAGGACTTTGCGTTTTCTGGACAAGAGGCTTTTCCATAATTGTGATATACACACTTTAAGGCTACTAAAGCATTTCAACATTAAATAAACCCAATATCTTTGTTTTGTCACCATTTCAGACACAGGTAGCTTAGTTAGGATCAAGTACAAGATATTACTTTATATTAAAGAGAATATGAAATAATATATAGTATATATAAATTATTTGCTTTATATGCTTTGTGTGAGTTGGCCTGTAATTCAGAGCTTTCTGAATATTTGGTTTTCAAATTGCCTGCATATTTCTCAGCATGATGCAATACACTAGTCATACATGTATAGGATCTATAAATCTGAATGCTTGGGATCTGTGATTTTTGTACAAGGATTTTTCCATCATTTTCATCACCATAAAAGTAGGGGGATATTTAATAAAACTCTACTTTTTCTCACTATAATGTAAAAAGAAATTCAACAAAAGTCACAAACCCAAATCCCCTTAATCTACTATTAACTTCTCAAAAAAATTGGTGTGAGAAATTCGAAATATGCGTCAATTAAAAAACTTATCAAATTGCCACCACAATAACTCAACAGTTACTAAACATGACAGCACAAAACTATTGAGAATCCTGAAAGTAAAAAACATGCTCCAGTTAAGGGACCATCTTCCATTAGCTTCTACATGGTTTTGATGGAGTATTTTTGGATTTTTAGCAACTTTAGATTTAAAGAATTTGCATTTCTTTAAAAGGGGAAAATGTGTTTTCCCCTCTAAAAACTTAACCAGAAAAATTAGAAATTTAATAAATTGTTTTGCCACCAATATGGATTTATGTCATTTAGCTACCATCATACAAACTATGTTGTTAACATTACAGTGACAAGTTTAATAGCTAAAACGTTTCTGATTTTTTTTAATTCAAAAGTTTTATTATTGTTTTAAGATTTTTCATAAAATGTGAAAATATAGACTTACAATTGTTAAGATTAACTTAGTTCTAATCAAGTGTACAATAACAGAGTGATAGAGTAGAAAGAGAGAGTGTGGGGGGAGAGTGGGTGGGGAGGAAAATGGGTGGGGGGGAGGTTGGGGTCTTAGTGTAAATTGTGAGGGTTGGGAGATTGTGGGAGTTCTTTCTTCTTTGCAAGTTTTGGATCTGTGTCTTCCATCTTTTTGCATATGAGTCTGTGAGAATGATCCTCAACATTTCTAAATTATTATTTACTTAAAATATACTATAAATATGGTTATATGAAAATGTGGCTTGATAAGAGTTTTGTAATAATGGGGGATATTTGGACAGATCTATGCATCTGCTCATTTAAGGACCTCAGACAACCAAAGGTTCTACCAGCCAGCCAATGGCTAACTATATCAGAATAAATCATGACTGATATCTGCCAATAGGGAAGAAGTTATTTATGGGAACAGGCCAATCTCCATTTTCAACAGGCCATCTGCCAAATACCTTTATGCTTTACTACTGCAAAAAAGCAGGGCATCCTCCATCTTAAGTGGGAAGCAGCACGAGATATTATAATGGATGAAGAATGGCAGAAAGAGATTACAGGAGGAGTTTATAGATTATTCAACTATATGGGCTGATTTATCAAGGTTTGATTTGATATCAAGGTTTTTGGCGCGAAAAACAAATTCTAATTATATTTTCAAAAACTTGAATGTCTGGTATTTATTAAGCAAAAGAACCTCCCACAAAAATGCGACATATGTGAGATATTGAAGTTTTTTCAATCAAGCTTTTTACATACAGATTTTTTCATAATTATGCAAACTTTCGAGTTTTTTTTAATTGTGAATTTATTTGAAGTGGAAAAAAACCTCTAGAAAAAAATCTGAAAACCTCAAAAATTCTGGTTTAAAAATGGTCCAATAGGATCAGCTAACCTCTCATTGGTGTCTATGGCACCTCTCATTGATGTCTATAGCACCTCTATAAGAAAACCAAAAATGTAAAATCTATGGACAAAAAAAAAAACACTGAGCTATGCACTAAAACAAGAAAACAATGAAAACCTATGCAAATTTTAGTTTTTCAGACAATTCCTGGAGAAGAAAAACTCCTCTAAAGACCTCTAAAAGTCTGAAATGATTTAAATAGGTCAAACAGAATCAGTGCAGCTCCCATTGCCTTCTATAGCACCATGACAACTTTTACTTGGCAAGGTTTAGTCTTTGATTTTTTTATGGTTTTTACCCTTAATAAATCACAAAAGTTTTTAGAAAATAGAAACACCATGAATTTTTCAACATTTCTGAAAAAAAGCAATTTGATTAGTAAATGGAGCCCATAGTTTACCTCAAAAGAGGGAGTCCTAGTAAGTTCTATAAAATGTGGGGTCATTGGCTAGATAAGTACACTTCCAAATGATGAAAGCAGTTAATAATGTAGTAACATTGTTTTTGGTTGTGTACCCTAAAATAGGCTGCAATAAACACCTACACCCATTACCTCTGTTGTACACTGTATGATGATGTTGTACACTGTATGATGATGTTGTACACTGTATGATGATGTTGTACACTGTATGATGATGTTGTACACTGTATGATGATGTTGTACACTGTATGATGATGTTGTGATCTGTACCCACAAGAAGATGTACCCGTGAAATCCGCTGGACAGGATCTGGAAGGCGGGCTAAGTAACAAGTTAGGGGCATTTGCCCGGGGGGGGGGGGCAGGTAGGCCAGGGGGACAGAGTGAGGGGGGCCTATGCAAGGTTGGGAGGGAGGGTTTTTTCAGATACAGCTGAATTCTCCTTAAGCAACAGATAGTTTACATCATATGAAGTGGCATGTTAAATACTCTTACCAAACTGGAATATATATATTTAAGTAAATATTGACCTTTTACATCTTTCTCTTGAGCCCCCTGATCACCTGATCAGAAATACTTCAACTGCATCATGAAGAACTGTGGAAGCAAAAGACAAAACTTTGTGTTAGTTGGCTCCTGTGACTAGTGATGGGCGAATTTATTCGCCAGGGGCGAATTCGCGGCGAATTCCCGCGATTCGCCGCTGGCGAATAAATTCGTGAAACTGCCCAAAAAATTTGCCCAAAAAAATTCGCCGCTCAAAAACGAGTCGCGCGTCGTTTTTGACGCGTCGCGTCAAAAACGACGCGACGCGCGCCTAAAATGACGCGCGACTCGTTTCGCGAATCGGCGAAAAATTCGTGAATTTCTCTGGAAATTCGCTAATTTTTCGGCGAAGCGAAACGCGGCCGTTTCGCCCATCACTACCTGTGACCAAAAGAATTTGTGTGCATTGTGAATTCTAGGATCCCAGGGGGTAGCCCTTATTTTCCAGTTTTCCATTTAGGATTACCCAATGTCACATACTACTAAATAGTAGATTATGAAAGTGGTTTATTTACACAAAACAGGGTTTTGCATATGAGCTGCTTTATGCAATATATTTTATAGAAACCTACATCTTTCAAGGGGTTAGTTTTCCCTTTTGAAGATCCTCTTTAAATGATAAATTATTTTCAGAAATGCATCTTAGTAAACCACTCGGTTTTTTTATGTTCTTCATGGAAGAAGTACAAGAAGTCCCTATTTTTTGTCTAAATCTGAAATATAAAAACAATGTCACAGGGACATTTTGGGAAATTTAGGATTTTACATCTGTACTGTGCCAAACAAAAAAAGGCATTTTTCATTGTGGCACTGAGGGATACAATGTACAAGATTAATTTCTTCTGCCTTCATTTCATGTACACAATTTTGGAAAAATTTAATTATTGTTCTGATTGTACAAAAAAACTGATCTCAATATTGGACTACTGAATTTTTCATACATTTCACCTTTTAATAAACATGCTCACAAGTGTTTAGGTTGTTCACCTTTGAGTTAACTTTTAGTATAATGTAGAGAGTGATAATCTGAGACAATTTGCAATTGGTTTTCATTTTTTATTGTTTGTGGTTTTATAGTTATTTAGCTTTTTATTCAGCAGCTCTCCAGTTTGCAGTGTCAGCAATTTGGTTTCTAGGGTACAAATTACCCTAGCAACCATGCACTGATTTGAATAAGCGACTGGTATATGAATAGGGGGATGGACTGAATAGAATGATAAGTAATAAAAAGTGGCAATAACAATATATTTGTAGCCTTACAGAGCATTTGTTTTTAGATGGTGTCAGTGACCCCCATTTGAAAGCTGCAAAGAAATAGAAGAAAATTGCAAATCATTAAAAAACTATGAAAAATAAATAATGAAAACCAATTGAAAAGTTTCTTAGAATTGGCCCTTCTACAATATACTAAAAGTTAACTTGAAGGTGAACCACCCCTTTAATGTATGGTAAATTAGTTATATAGAGAAAATATTTCAATTCAATTTTATCCACTGAGTGTAAATTAATTTATAAATGCCATGCTGATTGCTGTGGGAGTTATTTAATTTTTCATCCCATGTTAGCTTCCATGTTTTCCACTGTGAAAAGGGGGTTCATTCAGTTTATTATAATTGGTTTCACTCTTTTTCTCAAGGTACTTTTTGTCTCTAAAAAGTTACGAAAGCTTTTATCAAATCACACTAGTCATCCCATTTTTGTTCTATATGCAATCTTTCATATGATATAAAGAAAACCATGTTTTCTTTATCATGTTTTATAATTTTTTTTAATAAAATAGAGTTTTAACTCTGCTTTACATAAATTATACTGTTTATGTTGTTTGGAGTGCTAAGTAATTTTGAAAAGATTGATGACAGCCATAAAAAGCCATGATTGTTACTTCTGAAATATGTTAATGGTCTTAGAGTTTTATTTTGTGCTGGCGCTTGTGGATTTAAATAAAGAATTTTGGAAGAAATATGAAGGAGGAAAATGTTTGTGACATGTGCAGGGGGAACAGAGAACATTTTCACTGGAAATCATTTTGTTGTTTACCTATTTGTAAAGCACAATCATATGAAAGAGAAGATGAAATGCAAAGTAAAAACAAGTACAAGCTTAGGATTGTGAACTTCATTTAAAAAAGAAAGTATGTTGCTGCATTCATTATTTTTTAAAAGTGTAATTAATATTACCATATCGTTTGAAATCATGGATTGCAGGTTTCCAGATGCTCTCTGTGGGGATTCCAGACTTACATTGTGTCTTCAGCAAATCCAGGACCAAAAGCAGGAATCTGACCATGTATTGGTTTTGCTAGACTCTTGATGCTGCCTTACACATATTTTTTTTTGGTTCAAGTGAGATTTATTGAGGAAACAGAAAAAAAAAATTGTTGTACAAGTGATATCACAGCTCAGTACATTTACAAAGGGATATTACCCAATACGCAGATTGGGTCTAGACATCTTGCATGCTCAGAAGTTTGACCAAAAAGATAAATACATGACTGTCATATGCATTGTGCCTCCTTTTACTGAGAAGGTAGGAGGTCTCACCAGGAGATGGAAACTTCGAATCCTGTACATTCACATCTGTATTTACAAGAATGACATAAACCAATAGCAGTTTCATGAGACATGCAGTAGCCCATAATTAAACCTGGAGATGGTTCGTACCTGAGAAAGTTTTGCACTTTCTTGTATCACAGGATTAACTGGCTGTTAACTAAACTATGCTTTAGGTGTTTCTTACCAACCCCTTGGGCTATTTCAAACATGCTCCAGAATCCACAGCTGCCAAATAGTGGTGTTAGCCTTAGAAGAACCCTTTCTCCTGGCAATCAGATCCTCCATTTTTTGTAGGTCCTGAACCGCCTTCAGCCACGTCTGGTAGGATGGAGGGTCAGGGGCCTTCCAGTGCTGGGCAATGATTTTTCGTGCTAAGAAGAGTCATTTGTGTACCATAGTGTGGGCTGGTTTCGTTAAAGGTGTTGGGGGGTCCATACCCATTAAGTACCATTTGGGATCCAGCGGTATTTCAAACCCTAGCAACCCTGTGATACGACTCTGTATCGCTACCCAAAAGGGTACTATTTCTGAGCAAGCCCAGAAAGTGTGTAAAATTGTGCCCTCTGCCACCCCACAACTTAGGCATGATGGCGAGATTTCTGGGTTAATTTTATGTAGTACTGTTCTGGAGTAGTAGGCCCTATGTATCATGTACAGTTGTAATATCCTATACTTATAAATAGGAGAGATCCGAAGAGGGGTATGGAGTACCTGTTCCCATCGCTCATCAGTAAATGGTGAGAGATCTGCTTCCCAACGGTCTCTCACTTTTAGGGAGGTTTTCTGCAGGTTAATGGTTTGTAGGGCTTTATAGAAATTAGAGATTTTGTTGCCTTACACATATTACCTCCCACAAAACAAAGCCTATACACAACGTTAGGGGTTGGTAGTAACTGTGTATAAGCAGCATTATAATTTCTTTGAATTGGCTACATTATTTATAAGAAAGGGTTCCTCTGTACATTACTTTTTAATTTAAAAATAATATACATAATAAAATCCTTCATAAAAATACATGAGAAGGTGATACAACAAACTGATAGCTTCCTCTCTTGGAGTCATAGTTCCACATAAGTATGAACAACTATGCCTACTCAAATGGAAATCTGTGTTTTGCTATGGATAACTTTTTTAATCAGAATGTCTCAATCCTGTTAATGTTTCTCCAAATGAGAATGCACAGGCAGCTGCATAATTCTGTATGTAACATCAAACCAGCTATTATGGCACTTGCTGACACATGCCAAAATATATATGCTTAGAAATAGATGTAGGAAAACATCATAGGGTATGATAGATCTCCTTTAATATAGTAAAGTGTCAAGGCAAAGACCTTGGTTAAAATATATTTGTGAAGAACAAAGTCAACGATGTCATTTACATGGAGCACATTGCAAGCTAAATTTGCTTCTATGTAATCTAGCTCAAATCTGTAACATGTATAGCTATTCTGGTTATCCTGGATAGAGTAGAATTGCAAATAATGACAACTTGTTCATTGTTTGTTTAACATTAGTCCTATTTTGTTTTTTGTATTACAAATTTCAACATTCTCTGTAGTTGTTTAAATAGGAGTCAAAGTTTTATGTCCCTTTTTAATCCTGGTTTGAATTTCATACATTGATTCTAAATTTAAGGATCTGGTACAGTAAAACGTTTCATGGATCTGACAAACTTAGTACAAGTTTATGCAGTACTTATCTTTATATTGCCCACATTTACACTTACATTGGTTTATTGGACTTAAAATGAGATTAGGTGCCAGGTGGTTTAGGAGCCCTCAGGTATAGTTAATAGCAGGGCTGCCTTGTGTCTGTTCACCCTGTGCTTTGTACCTTGCAGCAAAAAGTGAGAAAAAAACACAACTGTCCTTTAAAGGGGTGGTTCACGTTCAAGTTAACTTTTAGAATATTGTAGAAGGGCCAATTCTTAGAAACACTTCAATTGGACTTCATTATTTATTTTTCATAGTTTTTAAAGATTTGCAATTTTTTTCTGTTTCTTTGCAGCTTTCAAATGGGGGTCACTGACACCCTCTAAAAACAAATGCTCTTTAAGGCTACGAATGTATTGTTACTGCCACTTTTTAATCATTCTATTCAGTCCCTTTCCTATTCATATTCCAGTCTCTTATTCAAATCAATGCAGGGTTGCTAGGATAATTTGTACCCTAGAAACCAAATTGCTGACACTGCAAACTAGAGAGCTGCTGAATAAAAACTAAATAACTATAAAACCACAAACAATAAAAAATGAAAACCAATTGCGAATTGTCTCAGAATATCACTCTCTACATTATACTAAACGTTAACTCAAAGGCGAACAACCCCTTTAAATACAGAGAAAAGTGTAAAGATACAAATATTTTTATGCATAGCAGGTTACACAATTTTGTGCTTTTTTGCCTGAAAATAATCAAGAACCTGGAGATCATTGCAGACACATGATGTAAGCAGGTGCAGATTGATAGAATGTACAGGCAAAACCCTCAGTAAGGAGAATAATTACGAATATAGTACATCTGAGCTATGACAAATATATTCCGGTAAAAAGATAAAACAAGGTAATAGCTAGTCTAGGAATTGTCTAGCAAATTACAAAAGCACTTCTATTTATAGAACGTAACTTGTAAAAACAGGAATGCTTAAAAATTATTTTATAAATAAGTTTTATATATATATATATATATATATATATATATCTATATATTATATATGAAATATATATATAGTATATATGAAATTAGAATTGTGCAGTACATGTGTGGCTGACCATTACAAAGTTTGGCATTAGCTTGTAGATGCCTTTGAGTAACTAGAACAGGGCTGACCAATTAGTGACCAGTTACCCCCATGTGTGTGGCCCCCCAAATGAAAGTGTACCTGTTGTGTCTGCTTACCATATGTAAACTTTAAAAGGTATGACTACAGAGATTAACTGGCCCCTGCCTCAAATTCAGACAGTAATCCCCTGTATTGTTCACACTTGTAACACCTCTATTGTTCACACCCTTAAAGTACAGTACTTTTCCTACCTGAGCCCCAGACTGAAACTTCCCTCATTGTTCCCCTTTTCACACACATACAAACTGCGTAATGGGCACCAGCACTAGGCCACTGTATGTTGTACATCTTAGAGTGGTCCTGATAGGTTTCCCGTAGTCCTGCTCTGTTCTGCCTTCTCTGTGCTCCCTGTGTGTGCCATACTCTGCCTGTCCTATGGTCCTTGGGTATGCCTTACTCTGCCTGTCATATGGTCCTTGGGTGTGCCATACCCTGCCTGTCCTATGGTCCTTGGGTATGCCTTACTCTGCCTGTCCTATGGTCCTTGGGTGTGCCATACTCTGCCTGTCCTATGGTCCTTGGGTATGCCTTACTCTGCCTGTCCTATGGTCCTATAAAGTCGCTGAAAATTGCCTGGCGAGGCAATTTTGAGCAACTTTGAAAATCACGTTGCCGCGTTTGAATAGGCGCAGGCGACTTTACTTCTAGCGGGTGCGTGCTACGAGCAAGCCATTCGAGGAGATTAGTTGCCTCAAAGATGTGGCGTTTTGTCGCCAGGCGACGAATCTCCACGAATCTTCTCGTCTGGATGAGCCCTTAATGTGGGCATGGTCTTGTGTTAACATGGGTTAACACTGGTTTCCATTATCGGCCCTTCACCACAGAAGATGTGCAACACTGAAAAGAATATTGTATAGAAGTAAAATATAATGTGGTAAAATGCTTTATTCCTTAAACTTCTGACCCTTGTAATGGGCTGGACTAACATAAATAAATAAGGCAGTAAGAAAAATAAAGCAAGAGCATTTGCATTTAAAGCAAAACTGTCATGGGAAAAAAATGTTTTTTTTTTAAAACACATCAGTTAATAGTGCTGCTCCAGTAGACTTCTGCACTAAAATCCATTTCTCAAAAGAGCAAACAGATTTTTTTATATTCAGTTTTGAAATCTGACATTGGGCTAGCCATTTTGTCAATTTCCCTGCTGCCCCAGTCATGTGACTTGTGACAGCACTTTAGGAGGGAACTGCTTTCTGGCAGGCTGTTGTTTTTCCTTCTTAATGTAACTGAATAGCACGCAGTGGGACATGGGTTGTTCTTAGATCTACCAGGCAGATGTTATCTTGTGTTAAGGAGCTGTTATCTGGTTACCTTCCCATTGTTCTTTTGTTAGGCTGCTGGGTGGAGGAAAGGGAGGGGGTGATATCACTCCAACTTGCAGTACAGCAGTAAAGAGTGATTGAAGTTTATCAGAGCACAAGTCACATGACTTGGGGCAGCTGGGAAATTGACAATATGTCTAGCCCCATGTCAGATTTCAAAATAAAATATAAAAAAATCTGTGCTTTTGAAAAATGGATTTCAATGCAGAATTCTTCTGGAACAGCACTATTAACTGATGCATTTTGAAAAAAATTTTTTTTTCCCATGACGGGATCCCTTTAAAGAGAAAGAAAGCAAAGTTAAGAAAAAACTTGGTTTCTGAGTCATCACTATGCATTAACTGAGAACTATGCACTGAGCACATCATGCTATAATCTTTGCCACACTGTGATCTCTGAGAACAAGCACAGAGATTCTAAGGGCATATTTATTATGCTGTGATAATAAACCACACATCGCCAGACTGTGCCATGTAAAAAATGTTGTAAAAACGGTGTAAAATGTTTATGCGTTTTTTCTCAGCATGAAAGCTGTGTGAATTAAGGACATCAAATCTGGTTTTCTTATGGCCTAAAATTACACACACCTTGATAAACTCGCCATTTATTTTACACAGTTTTTTCTGTGAATTTTGTTTTACACAGCATCCTAAATATGCCCCTTAATGTGAAGGTTCCTGCTTGAAATTAAAAATATTCATCATATTGAACATTAGACTGACAGTTGCTCATTTCTGTATACCTGGTAGACTAATGGGAGTAAATTATTTTACTTAATTTGACTAAACATGATTACATTAAATGCTGCTGATATGGGACCTGTTATCCATAATGCTTGGGACCTGGGGTTTTTCAGAAGAGGTTTTTCAGAAATTTGGATCACTATACTTTGTCTGCTAAAAATCATCTAAACTTAAACAAATATGATTGTTTTATCTCCAATAAAGATTATTTATCTTATTTGGGAAGTACCAATTATTGTTATTATACAGAGAAAAAGGAAACATTTTTCCTGTAATTAGGATAATGGGGCTCTGGATAAGGGATTCAATACTTGTATGTCTCAGTATGTCTCATTTGGTATCATATATAGCCATTGCTGTTTTAATAATGTGAAAAATGTCTTTAGTGGGAATCTTTAGCTCTCATAAAAGCTGCATTAATAACATGCTGTTATAATGATGACAAAATCTATTTAGCTGTGTAAAAATATATTATATGTATATGTTAATCTTGTCTATGCTTAGCCCCATTGTTAAAACAAGTATGGGGCTGAATATGAATTGTTGAAGAATACTACAGAGAGAAGTTGTATACTTATCAGAGAGGGTAACAACTGTACAGCACCGGCTGTTTATAATATTAACTGCAAGAACAGTTTCCAAAATAGTCATGTAACATTCACATTGTATCTCATACAGGGTGATGTTCAGTTTAAACCCTTGCTCCATCTATGGCTTTGGGCCCCACAACTTAAGAACATGACCTCTGAGCACTTTTAACTGCCTTCAAATGCCTCAGACCTTCATATAAAATGATTTTTCCTAGTCTCTGAAATTTTCTAAACTATAATATGAGGTATACCTCTTGCGTTACTTCTGAAAACTACAGAAGAGTTAAAGTTGATGTTATATATATATATATATATATATATATATATATATATATATATATATATACTATATACATACACACATATACCTTCATAGGTGAAAAATGTTATCAGATCCTTGAGTGATACTTTCCTTTTCATGTACAAAGTGCATTAAACGAGGCATTTAATTTTACAAATCCAGGGGCGCAGTCAGCCAGGAATGGCTGGTGTGTTCAATTTGTAACAAACAATCTTAGTATGATCAAAGCCTTTGAATCTGATTTCAACATACTGCTTAAATTAGCCTAACACCGAACGTTTTGGCTTCAGGACAATATTTTGGAATGTCTAACCAGAAGAAAAATTCCTCTGGACACATGGTTCCAATATCCAGCTGTGCCAGCCTTGTGTTTTAATGGGCTGTGCTGGAGACGCTTTACTAACTTTTGACTCCAGAACATTTTTCTGTTCTGTCACCCACAAAACAGCCCTGGTTAAATTTCCATCGGCTTCCTTATTAAAGCCTGAATGAAGGGGTTTGTGTGATGTTCTTAACATGGCGAAGGCTATGAGCTGTAAATTTTACCCATGGTTGATGAAAGGTTCACTTATATTTCTCTGGGAACGAGCAGCACGATAAAGGCTTCCCAGTAAAAAAAAAAAAACACAAAGTCAAAAAAACATATTTGTACATACTCAGTGTTTGTTGAGCTATGTAATGTTATGACATCAGCTCAAAAGAGAAGGCACTTCTGGTACAAACACTGGTACATGATACTGATGTCCTTGAACAGAGATGTCATTTACTGTCTTCAGCAGTTTTAGACTATTATACACAATATCCTTAATTGTTGGGAGATTTTTGTAGCATGATGGCTCAATAAGTAGCACTTCTGACTTTGAGTACTTCGGCCCAGGGTTCAATTCTAGCCTAGGCACTCTCTGCTAAGCATTTGTAAATTCTCCCAGTGTCTGTTTCCCACAACCCAAAAACATACAAATGACCATAATGTATGTGATAGGTACTTAACATTGCTCTAGTGGTCCAGGAATGTATGTGAATGATAGACCTGTAAATCATTGTATAAAGTGTATTGGAGCTATATAAAAAATATTAAAGAGGTAATACTCTGTGCTCCAAAAAAAGTGGAAAAGATCACAGACAGAAATGAGGACTAGAAACAGCCCTAATGGAGGTAAATATCCACAACCTTTGCTGAGCATCACAATACACAGCATTTACTGGACCTATGCAGCAACTACATGGCACACATACTCTGGCATCCTATTATCCTGCAGTCACACCCACAACATATGTTAAAATTACATTTTCCAAATGCACAAAATGTATTTAGAATGGAATAGCATACTCATAGTTGTGGATGGAAAATTTTCTTCCTGATTCCAAGATGGCAATCCCTGGATCAGCTTTGTACTACTAAATATTTTCCACAACTCTGTATTTTCTCATCTCATCTAACCCCCTTCTTGAAGCTGTCTAATGTATTTTCCAGCATAACTGATTTGGGGAGAGAATGCCACAACTTCAAAGCTTTCAATGTATAAAACACTTTCTGAATATAAAAATGAAAATCCTTTCTTCTAATTGGTATTGAAATGTCTGTTGGAAGGACCTACTGGTAAATAACAGGGTCTATTAAATGGTCTCCTTATATATTTATAAATAGTTATCTTAAACCCCCTTAAGCACATTCTCGGTCCTTCTCCATTATAGATTTGCCTAATGCAGTGTCATTAAAGGTATAACTGGCTTGCATGTTTATATATTTCAGGTGCATGACCCTACATTTATCAACACTGAATTTTATCTGCAACTTAGCAACCCAAATTGCTGGTTTGTCAAGATCCTGCTGCGAGGATGACACTTTCCTGTATGGAATTAATTGGGCAGCATACCTTTGTGTCATCAACAAAAACTGATACATTACTTACAATACCCTCTCCTAAGACATTAATGAACATGTTAAACTAAAGTTAACCCAATACAGAACCGTGTGGGACCCCACATAGAACCCTACTCACAGTAGAAATTATACAATTGATAACCACCCTCTTTACACAATACTGTAGATAGTTTCCTATCCGTGTATAAACAACTTTATTAACATGATCAGACCTTAGTTTAGAAAGAAGTCATTTGTGAGGCACTTTATCAATCACTTTGGCAAAATTCAGAAAGACCACATCTACTACAACTCCACTATCTAACACTTTGCTAACCTCATCATAAAAAAAACAAATTTGCCTGTCATAACCAATCCCTCATTAAGCCATGCTGATTACTGCTCGTAATGCCATTTCTTAGAACATAATTTTGAATGTGATCTCTCAACAACCCTTCAAATAACTTGCCACAACATATGTCAAATTTACAGGCCTATAATTGCTAGGCGGAGATCATAATCCCATTTTAAATACTGGAATTACATCTGCTCTCCTCCAATCCATAGGTAACATACCAGATGAGAAAATCAGAAATACAGGCCTGGCTATTACTGCACTAAATTCTCAAAGTACCCCAGGGTGTATTCCATCTGCTTCTGATGCCATGATCATATTAATTGTGATTTAACCTTTATTTACCATAACCTATGTCAACCACTGACAAGTTGAGACTTCTGTGCTCCTATTGGGTGTTTCTTCAAACTATGACTCCTTAATAGTATACACTGAAAAAAATTAACCGATTAAGCACATTTCTTGCCTTTCGATATGCTTTATGACCAAATTATTTCTATTATTTAATGGAGCCAAATGCTCAACTATTTTTACTATTAATATACTTTAAAAACTTTTTGAGATTAGTCCTAGTCTCTGCCGCAAAACTAGATGTGCTCCCCTTCCCTCTTACAGACTCATGACTGTTGCCCGTTGGATTTGCATTGAGTTCTGGTAGCCCCCAAGGGGATGTGGGTCTGCAGCCACTGTTCTGTCCCACTGACTTTTTAAATACGGTCCTCTTCTTTCCTATTACCTTTTTCTTTCCTTCTACCTTTTATTACCTTTTTAATGAGATTGACTAGCATTGTATACAGAATCACCTCCTACGTTAACCCGGTTGCTCTGTTAAACCCAGGGGCAGGCTCACAGCAATAGTGTTCCTTCTAAACCCTGACAACATTCTGGGACATTAGAGATCGCTAGGTCCACTATGAAAAGATTTCTGTTTGGCTCCTCAGCAACCTTTCACATAAAATTTTCATGCAGCAGCTTATAAAATGTTTTCCAAGGCAGTTGCTCTGGTCAATATATAGGTAATGACAACCCCCCATTGTTATTATATTCCTTTTCTATTTGTTCCTCTTCACTTACATGAAGGTGTCTATAGCATAACCCTACATTTATTTTGTTAGACTCTTTAGAATCAGTTATAATTAGCTGCAATTTTTCACCAACAATATAGTTGCATAAATAATTTGAGTTCAATAACCATTACATAGCTACATAGTTAAATTGGGATAGGAAAAAAAACAAAGTCCATCAAGTTCAAACCCTCCAAATTAAAACCCAGCATATTCATACACATCCCTCCACTCTTTCACACAAACTGTATAGGCCCTTAGCTATACTAACTGTAGAGTTTAGTATCAAAATAGCCTTTGATCTAATGTCTGTCCAAAAAATCATCCAAGCCCCTTTTAAAAGCATCACCCGGCAATGCATTCCACAACCTCACTGTCCTCACTGTGAAGAACCACCTATGCTGCTTCAAATGAAAGTACTTTTCTTCTAGTCTGAAGGGGTGGCCTCTGGTGCGGTAATCCTCTTTATGGGTAAAAAGGTCCCCTGATATTTGTCTATAATGTCCTCTAATGTATTTGTGAAGTGTAATCATGTCCCCACACAAGCGCCTTTCTTCCAGAGAAAACAACCCCAACCTGGACTACTCTCATAATTTAAGACTTCCATCCCTCTAACCAGTTTAGTGCAGGACAGAACTTTATTTGCTTTAGTAGCTACAGAATGACACTGCCCAGAATTAGACAACTTGTTATCTATAAAAAAAACAAGATCCTTCTCACTTAAGGAAACTCCCAATACACTGCCATTTAGTGTATAACTTGCATTTATATTATTTTTGCCATTTATCAACATTGAACCTCATTTTCCAGTTTGCTGCCCAGTTTCCCAACTTAGACAAATCACTCTGCAGAGTGGCAGCATCCTGCATGGAACCTATAGTTCTGCACAATTTAGTATCATCTGCAAAAATAGAAACCGTACTTTCAATACCCACATCCAGGTCATTAATAAAAAAGTTAAAAAGCAAGGGACCCAGTACAGAGCCCTTTGGTACACCACTAACAACACTGGTCCAATTAGAAAACGTTCCATTTACCACCACTCTTTGTAGTCTATCTTTTAGCCAGTTTTCTATTCAGGAACAAATACTATGTTCAATGCCAACATTCCTTAATTTAACCAGTAACTTTCTGTGTGGCACTGTATTGAATGATATAGTAAAGTCTAAGTAAATCTGCCATCCCAGAATCGAGATCCCTGCTTACCTTCTCATAAAAAGAAATTAAGTTAGTCTGGCAAGATCTATTACGCATAAAACCATACTGGCACAGACTAATAGTATTTTTATTTGCTATGAATTCCAGTATCCTATCCTTTATTAATCCTTCGAAAAGTTTTCCTACCACTGATGTCAGACTAACTGGCCTATAGTTTTGAGGCTGAGAATGTGATCCCTTTTTGAATAGTGGCACCGCAATTCGCCAGTCTTTCGGCACCATGCCAGACCTCAGTGAATCCTGAAAAATTAAATAGAGAGGTTTGGCAATCACAGAGCTAAGCTCGTTAAGTACCCTGGGATGAATCCCATCTGGCCCTGGACCTTTGTTTATCTTAACATGCTCTAGTCTTTTTTGAATTTCATCATGTGTGAATTATTAGAATTGGGACTATTAATAAGGAAACCATCATTAGCTGGTTCCTCATTTGTGTAGACAGATGAAAAATATGCATTCAGAATCTGAGCTTTTTGCTTGTTCTCATCAACCAGCTTAACCCCCTCAGATAAAAAAGTTCCTACCAGTTCCTGTTTCATTTTTTTACTATTAATATATTTAAAAAATTATTTTTGATTCTTTTTACTACTTACTGCTATATGCTTTTCCCTATCGATTTAGCTTGCCTGATAGCTTTTTTGAATGATTTATTGGCCTCCTTGTACTTTTTAAATGATTTGGTTGTCCCAGATAACTTGAAAGCCTTAAAAGCACGTCTTTTCTTACCCACCTCAACACCAACACTTCTATTGAACCAAAAAGGTTTTGCTTTGCAACAACGTTCCTTGCTTACAAGCGGAATATACTGACATGTATATTTATTAAGCAGCATTTTAAAGACTTCCCATTTTTGTTCAGTATTTAACCCTGTGAAAAGTATTTCCAACTTAATATGTTGCAGAGATGCCCTTATACTGTCAAAGTTTGCACACCTGAAATTCAATGTTTTTGTTACTCCCTTATAGAGTTGCCTCTGCAACAGAATCTCAAAGGAGACCATGTTATGATCACTATTCCCTAAATGCTCACCCGCACAAATGCTAGAGATGAGAACCGTTGTCTATTAAGCTTTGACTATTTATTAAATCTCCCACCATGGTTTGCCTTCAGAGCCAATATCCCTATTTCTCTTTACAAATGTAAAGAATTTATCTGCAAATACCACACCTTGCACTTATATATGTTCCCATCTGTACATTGTTGCTGTCCTCTATTATGACTTTGAGGATTCTCATTCATCCAGGTCATGGTATATCTAACACAAATAACTCAAAACAACTGGACATGCTGAGAAATATTAATGAAGATGTTTCACTGCTCATCCAAGCAGCTTCTTCAGTTCAACTGACTGGTGTAGAGGAGTTCGGCATATAGACTCTTCCAACAATCCAACCACAACGGCATATTGTAACTCTTCAGAGAGGTGACATCTGAAATTCCCAGAGAGAGAGATTCTGATTCCAAGATTCATGGCATTACACTAGAGTCAGAAGAAACAATGGTATAATATGATGTCACATCTTTGTTTACATGTATACCTCCAACAGAGGCAATTGAGGCTGTAAGAAATTGACTGCAGCAAGATAACACCCTTAGCAGTAGAACGGAGCTCAATCATAACCAAGTTAACACCACATAGTTCAAGTACAAGGACCTTTTATATTGACAGAAACATGGTTGTGCAATGGGTTCTCCAGTCACTCCCATTGTAGCTAAATTTGAACATGAACGAACTGGAAAGGTGGCATTTATTTACTTTCCGGGGAACTACATTGAGTCACTGGTTCAGATTTGTGGATGACAGGGGTTAAGAGGATTTTCAACAAACACCACATCCCTATGTTTTTCAAACCTAGTAACACACCGAGACAAAAACTGGTACACCCAAAGGATCCAACTTCTAAAGGAAAACAAAGTAATGTGGCATACACAGTCCAGTGTAGTGATGAGTGCACTGATCTATACATTGGAGAGACAAAACAACTGCTCACTAAGCGAATGGATCAGAATAGGATGGGGAACTCTACAGGACAAGACTTGGCTGTCTTTCTACACCTAAAAGACAAGGGACACTTTTGAAGATAGCAATGTCCAAATCTTGAATAAAGAACAAGTATGAAAGAGGCACTTTATGTTAAGGTGGAGAAACCATCCCTGAACAGAGGCGGGGACCTTCGACACCACCTGTCTGCTACATACAGTGCTTTTCTAACATCTGTACCCCGGCAGTTTCAAACATCCATTTATGCAACTCTCACAAGTGACACCTGTGTCTAGGAGTTGCATGACACATTGGTAATCCTATCATAGTAACTACACATATTCAACACCTCTGTGAATTACAGAAGTCAGAGTTACAATGTGCCTTTGTGATAGGATTGTTGGAAGAGTCTATATGCTGAGAACTCCCCTACACCAGTCAGTTGAACTGAAGAAGCTGCTTGGATGACTGTGAAATGTCTTCATTAAAATTTCACAGCAAGTCCAGTTGTTTCGAGTTACTTGTATCAGATTTAGCCTCTATTCTTCTTCAAAGAAGACACAATTTCTACATACCACGTAAGTCACTGTGCTCAGAGAAAGGTTTAATTCAATTTGCAATTTTCTGTAATGCTTTTTACAACTGAAATTGATTTGATTCTAATTTGATTCAATGTTTTTGGTCACCCAAATTTAGAAAATGTGATTTTTATAATAAATTTAGATTTAAACTGTTAGTATTATAACCAAAGCACATAAAATACATCCAATAACTTCCCTTAACCATCATTTCTCAAATGACTACTGTTAGCAATAAGTATCACATGAAGTTCCTACCACTCTAAACAAAAACACAAGAACAGGGTATCCATGTCCTAGTATATCTAGCAATATGGAACTAATCGACCAATGTATCCAGACAAACAAAAGCTTGTTGCAATATAAATCTCTGTCATCTGCATCAAAGCTTTGCTATTTTGTTAAGTACGTTTGTGTAGTTCCATCATTTATGCAAAAAAACACAAAAATCTTTTGGCAGCATTGCAACACAGCAGCTTTGATTAATATCCACCTAATTTATTGTCATGTCAAGTGTGTTCTTACAAGAAAAACATTTTATTTTTGGTGAAAATAGCCAGTCCTTCTATTTGATCAGAAAAAAACAGTAGGTCAAAGTAATGGAAAATACATTTCTTTGGGGGCATATATTCGTTACAGATATCACTCTTGATGTCGTTATTCTGCTCATCCTCATCTAACTTTTAAGAAGATTTTAAGAAGATTTTCTAATATAGGCCACCACTGAACAAAGACAGTTTGGTGGTATGTGTGCACAGCTACACACATTATGTATTTATTGCCACATTATTTTAAAGTAATGTCACATTAAAATAATTAACTGACACTCAGTGCTTCAGTACAATGTCATATAGAGTATAACTTTTAATGATTTTTCATTCACAGTAAAAATGACTAGGGAGTTATTCAAATTTGATTCAAGTTTTTAAAACAATTAGAATTCAATTTTCGAGATTTATCATACTCTGGCCCTTTAAGAATTTTAATTAGACTATTCGCCATATAAAACCTACCAAATTGTTGTTTAAGTCAATAGGAAAGGTCCAGGGATCAATTTGAAGCTATTTGCTGTGTGTAAGAAAGAAGACTAACCCTGGTGGCTCCTCCATGCCAGCTTCCTATTAGAGCGTGCGTCGAGTGCATTTCTTATATTTAAAGGTGCCAAATTTGAAAATATTTAAAGGGGCATTTGGGTTTTTAGCATTGCCCGTGATATGTTTAATCCTGGTGCCTTGCACCTGTGCTGTAAAGCTTCTGTTGTTCCTGAATACCTGTTTTGACCCTGCCTGGCTTTGACTATTCTGATTATCTGTATCCTGACCCATGCCTGTTATTTGACTAACGATTCTGCCTCATCCTTATCTGTTTGATCACCCAGTTTGACCCTTTGCCTGCCTGACGACTCTCGCTATCTGCCTGTCTCGCCCCGGCCTGTCTGACCACAATTCAGCCTAATCCAGTCTGTACCGTGACCTTTGGCCTTAAAGACTTCACATACAGTCGTGCCCCATTGCTGGCCAGAACTCCTGCCCTGTACCTCTCGTTAAGTCCAGGTGGCATATGAGTAGATGAGGGCTCCTCCTGAAGCCAAAGGCGGTCACACTACTGGTGAAGCACAAGCCGAGACCAAGGTGCTTGGCATTTGTTCTAGTATTGGGTGCTGACCGTGACACAGTGTTCCTGACATTCAAGTTTTTTTCGGAAGATAACCTTGAATTGAGTTTGATCGAATGCGATTCAAATTTTTTAATTAATTTCAATTCATCCAAAAATACGATTTTAATAATAAATTTAGAATTGGTCGAATTTCTCATTTATGGGAGTTAAGGTGAGTTATTAAAAACTCACATGAATTCGAAATTCGAAATTTTTTTTTATTCAGATTAGCATCAAATATATCTTGAAAATTTTAATAAAAATTATTGCCAACTAAAACTTGCCAGGCTTCTATATAGTACAACAAAATAGCAGCAGACAGATGAGTGCCAGCAGGATAAACCTTTGCAGTTTAATATGGAAAGTGTCATGTTTGCAAGAGGCTGTTTGAGAGTGTGCAGATCTTTCTATAACTGAATATCAGGCTTTGATAATTTTGGGAAGGCAAGGGTGTGCTAACATTTGCAACTGGTTTTTAGCATAAGCTGAATCCAGAATCTCACAAAGAATTCAGCAGAATCCCAAACCTAATATTTTTGTTATAAAGGAAATGGGGGATATTGCAGTTTCTTTCACTGTGTGAAAGTTAAACAATTTTAAAATTAATACTGAATTAAAAACTATTCTTTAAAATATGAACAGTGCTACAAAATATGTTGGAACTAGTGATGGGCGAATTTATTCGCCAGGGGCAAATTCGCGGCGAATGTAGGCAGGTAACTTTTTTCATCTTATCTGGAAATGTCACTGGGGGTCATTTATTAACACTGGGCAAATTTGCCCATGGGCAGTTACCCATGGCAACCAATCAAAAGGCTGAATTCATTGTTCTACTTGCAGCTAGCTTTAAAAAGCTAATCACTGATTGGTTGCTATAGGTAACTGCCCATGGGCAAATTTGCCCAGTGTTGATAAATGAGCCCCACTATATTTAGATTTATGAAAGAAGAACCAAATCTCCCAAATACACTTGCGCTCAATTCTGTTTGCTGGGCCTAGAAAATTCCTTAGTACCTCTGAATAGCATTAGGGAGCTTATAATACTTCTATTCTATGAAAACACTATCATCTGAATAAATTCACCTCCTCTGTGTCTGCATTACTTGAAAAAACTGATTAGAACTGAACTGTAGGTTTATAAAGCGACTTACCTAACTAGAGGAACACCAGCTCAGTTTATTTCCCACGTCAACCACATGATACACTTTACTGAATAAAATTGCTTAGTCATGTCTGCTATATCTTTGTTTAACTGTCCACTTGTTTAAACTGTTAAACTCAATAACCTAGGGGACAATTACCACCTTTCAATAACAAATCTTAGAGCTCTTCAGAGCAGCAGCCATTTCTCTTAATGTTGGTGTGTTTTAAGGCAACAGTCCTCTACTGCCCAATTTAGTGATGAGCAGTGAATCTCTATATAACTTAGTATGTGTTGTTGTGTGGGCATAGCCCAGTGTTTTTGGTATTTTTTTAGCTTTAAATATTAAAGGTGAATTTTTAAATGTTACTTTTGTTGTTTAACTAAATTGGACCTGCTGGTCCACCTGAACTAGTTTACAAAAGGGATGGGGGAGGTGACAACCACACGCCAGACACCTCTTTCCCAATTCCCTATTCGTCTTCTTATTGTATGCTCAATTGATTTAAACCTGCAGGCACTAGAATATTACTTTTTGTTTTATGATGCAAAGCTTGCCTTAATAGCAGTGTCCTGTCTGTGGAAGTAGACTTAATGAAACAAGATTGTAATCATTTACATTTCCTTGACTAACATTATAATATAATATTTGGAATTGTTTCTTAGTGTGACAGGTTCCCTTTAATGCTTATAGGTAATAGAAGCATCCTTAATTTATTAACAAGTTAAAAGATACCAATTGCAAAAACTGGGACTTTTCATCCAGATCATGAATGATAATTCTGTATATAAATAAGCCTGTCAGTGGTTCATATATTTACACCCCATTTGTAATGTTTAATATACCCATTGTGACTGTTACTTGTTTGCAAAATGTATCAGAGCTAAACTCGGCATAAATTACCTATCTGTTCATGCCATTAATTATATTATTTTTGTGTCATTTCTTACCACGTAGACCAGAATATCCCAACAAACCCCAGTGACAGTTGATGTGTTTCCTTTCTCGATACTAGTTTTAACCTCTCATGGACAAGAACCTATTTTAGAAAACATCTCAGTTTTTGTTTCATGTTACCCCAGTAATACAGAAAAATATTTAAAGCTGTATGCATAAATATTTTATTTGTGAAAGGAAATGTCTTTCATGTTATAAATCTATATGGAAATAATCTATAGATTGCAGTGAGCTAAGTGGGGACTTTTAACAACCCTGTAAAAATACTTCTTAAGCCTTTACTTCTGTAAGACATAAAACTTTCTCAACTCAGGATAAAGTGTACCATAAACATTAGTAAATTGGTGCAACAGCACAAAGCGGCAGGCCATAATTTCACTTGTAAAACACTTAAAACTCTAAATGACCTTTTTATGCTTAGTTCAAGCTAAAAGCCTCAGCCAGTGTAGCTATGGTTTCTATCACTATTCATTTATGTTTAAGAATAAAATTATGTGATCATACAGAAAAATATCGCAGTGATTGCACTTAAAAGTCTAACAGAAATAATTCCACTGGCAATACTTTTATAACTTCATCAGCCAAGGCTGAAAATACAGCCGGAACCTCTAAATACTCATATAGGTAACATACATGGACCTGAGACTCAAATGTGTCATAATGAATATAATGTATTTCCATTTTATTAGTATAAATGGTGTAAAAAAAAAAAGATATTTCCCTCTCTGCTGTCATGATGCAAAACCCATTTGGCTCTCCTACTTTTTTTATGCAAGTTGTTTTGATTCAATAAATATATATATATTTATATATATATATATTAAAAAAAATATTTATATAATATATTGTCTAATACAATTTTATGCAATCTTGTACAGAGATGACTTACCATTCACAACACACTATGCTCACTTCAATGCAGAAATCCAGAGTTCCTATAGGATACACACAAAGATTGCGGCGGAACATAGAAATCTCTTGCACGCAAAATTTAGCACTAAATACAGACATCATTGTCAAGCACTCCTCCTGGGGTAACAGGGCTCAATAATGCTGCTTCACTGTATCATCTTGGCATCAAACTAGATTATCACAGCTCTGCATGAGTTTTATAGATAGAACCATCATGTGTGTTAGAGGAAATTGCTGAGTGTAAACTATGCAGAATATGCCCCAAAATGTGGTCTGCTTTCAGCTATTGGAATTGGGAACTAAATCTACCAGTGTTACAGAATTTACAGTCTACCATACATGAGCTATACATAAATTACAGTATACTTTACCATCTACTCATAGACTCAATTTTACAAAAATATTCAACATTTTTAAAAATGATTTCCTATTTCTCTGTAATAATAAAACAGTACCTTGTACTTGATACCAACTAAGATATAATTAATCCCTATTGGAATAAAAACCAGCCTATTGGTTTTAGTAAATGTTAAAATGATCTTCTAGTAGATTTAATGCATGAAGATCCAAATTACAGAAAGATCCATAACCTGGAACATCCCAGGTCCTGAGCATTATGGAAGACAGGTCCCATACCTGTATAAATAAATATATATTTTGAAACTTTGTAGTTTACTTTTTTTTTTTAACTTTACTTTATACTATGCCTTATTTCAAGTCACCAACATTTTTCTGTTTGCCTAATATGTAGAGTAAAAATTACAGCGAAGTATTATTAAAAATCTGCCAGTTTTCAGTTTTATTATTCAAATCATTATTGTTACAAAATGATATTGTTTATATCTGTTTATATGTGTTTTATGTGCCACTGATCTTGTCACAAAATGGAACTGCTGCTTTAATGTTGTCATTTGTTTCCAATCCTGATGTTAATTGACCCTCATTTACATTCAGTTATTAGGATATAACAGAGCAAATTAAAAACATCTGGGTATGTATGCGCAACCATACTGGTAAGAATACACCGAGAGAAGGAGAGGAAAGAAAAAAAACTCTTCATTTGGAAAAAAAAGAACAAGTCCAGAGTGTAATTTCCAGATAATTAATGTGTTTTGAGCTGTTTTATTTCTTTTTAACACTATTTGCGTATGATGCATTTTGTAAAACATGAGGGTTTTGCCCATGGCCCTTATTTGTATCTTTTTAACAGCTACTCACAGCTGTCTTCATTTTAAAAGTAATAGGATAAAATTCCATTGCAAACTTTAGTCAGCATGAAAAAATAAAGTTGCATTAAAATATGTGTCTGTGATATATCAAAGTCAATAGAAAAAGTCCTCAAGAGATTTGCAGTGAAAATGTTCTCGTAGGCCTCAGGCCTAACAGAGAAACTTAGAAAAAGGGAGCTTAGGCTTAAGTAAATTAAAACCATAGAACACCAAATCATAGAGAACAGATGACGGTTATCAAAAGGCACCAGGGTGGAGGCTTATGTTACTATTTGCAATCCTGATGTTTCAAAACATGGTTATATATGGTTAACGCTAGTCAAAGAACAAATGAAAGAGCTTTTGAAGAACCACAGAGCTCATAAATCTGAAACACTAGAATGTGTGGATATATTCTGAAAATTATGCTTTTGTTTATAATGAACAGTTGAGGTGAAAACAGGCACGACCATCAAAATCAACTCTTCCTTAAATATGTCATATCTAGTTAGTGGATCTCTAATCATCTAAAAGCAACAGTCTACTAGATGTATCTGTTTTGTAGCAATACACAGGCTTCTCTGTAGCAGGAATATTCACATTGCACTTCTTAAAACAAGAACAAAAAAGTGTTATGCATTTAACAAAACAATAATAATACTAATGAAGATAATAATAACAATAATAATAAGCAATAGGACTGATGTATGGTTAATTAGAACCCAGTGCACTGGGCAGCATATGTGACTTGGTTACCAATAATCCATGTATTTTATGGGATTTTAATGGTGTTGAATTTTAAAGGCATAAGTGGGCTGTACTATTGATAGAGCATGTACTACAGGTCTAAAATACTTCCAGGAGTCTAATATTATGTCTATTGTAACTGATATTATATTTCGCATAGCCTTCGCTACATGGAAGATTTCCCAGGTGGAGTAGTTTAACTACAACTCTCACGTTACTTTGCTACACCAAATAGAAGTAATGGGCTCCAGGATAAAACAAACAAATAACTGTTCATTTGTACAAGACAAATGAGCGCAGGGTTTACTTACAGAGGTACAAGGCATACACAATGCCACACAGCAGCTGAAACAGCTTACGTGACAGCAAAGAACAGTGACTTCCATCAGGCAAGGTAGTTGAGTAGTGCATCTATTTTCTTCTGCAATATACCCCAGAGTGGTCCGGCTCCCACCCATTGGAATGGTCAGGGATAACACCTTTCTAATACTGACACCCTATCACACTGGAATTTTCATGAAATATAAGCCAACCACTATTTTTTTGGGTATGTTGATAAGGAACGCTTACACTGGTGCTATTTTGTATTATGTTTGGCTATGACAAAGTACTTTCAAAATTAATTCCATCAAGAATTTGGTTTTACTTTTATTGACTGAAAAAAGCTTGCTGAATTTGCCATGATACTTGTAATTTGTCCAGTGGTGCCTGCCATTATGTGTTATTATTTAAATAACTTGTTTTGGAGAATGAACTCCAAAAAGTTAGTTATTAAAAGACTAATTTTGTCAAATGAGTCTCCTCTTATTATTGCTAGTACACAGCATTATATTGCTAAATTTTTCACTTTTGATACAGCTTGACAGAGCTTTATTAATTGTCTTCATGTATTAAAATCTTGCAAATATGCTCTCTAACACCCACTCTGCATGTGTCTATGTACTGTAGATATATAGAGAAGAGCTCACACAAGGCAAAATTAAAGTGCAATTTATGCAAAATGTTTCAGGTCACAAGTATATATACTAGAGCTAATTATTTACAAAGCACTGTACAGTTTTTGTATAGACAAAAGTTTTCTATGAAGATATATTGTGATGCTTACCTTAGTTTTTCTCTTTCACAGATAAGACTGACTGTGGGGGCATACAGAAAAATAAGGCTAAGTACCAACCCCACTGCCTGTGAGTAGTCTTGATTACAAATGTCTGGTTTTATCAATTTATTACAATAGTATTAATGGATTTGTATTGATTATCATAATACTGTCACCTTTTGTGTAAAACTTTGAAAATGGACTTAAAATCTGCAACATGATGTGTGTTTTGTTGTTACACAATTGGTTAAATTGTATTTGTAGAATTGTGGGTAAAAGGGAGGAGCTTTGGGTATAAAGGTGTTTTCATTGCACTTGTGAGGTTATCCTGATGAAGGGAGGGTTATCCTGATGAAGGGAGGGTTACCCCCCCCCGAACCCTCCCCCCCCCCCGAAATGTTGAACCTGTTGATGGTGAAATAAAAGGGTAAATTCCCCAACTGTTCGTATTGAGGTTACATTGGGTGGCATTGCAATATAAGTGCCACTTCACAGTTCAGGTGTTATGAAGGGAGGGGAGAGAGGGGAGATTCTCTCCGGAGGAATTCAGGGATTCCGTTCTTAATGAAAAGAGCAGCAAGAGAGAAAGGTTTAATATGTGTGTGTGGGCTTGGTGTAAGCAAAAGTTTGCTCTGAGAGGGGTGGAGTTGAGAGTTGGGTGCAGAGGGATGAAGGAACTTGAAGGTTACAAAAAAGGACTATATAAGCAATTATTTGCTTTATGTGAAGCCATGGCAATGATTTCAGCAGTGGAGGGGCATATACTCTTGGATGAGGAGATTTCTGGTGCAGTATTAAATACAGTTTGTAGTGAGGAGATATGGGAGATAGGAAGGCCAGTTGGTATAATGTTATAGTAGGGGCAAATTGCAATACATGGCTGTTCAGAGAAGATCATTTTATATTCATGACAATGGCTTTTGCCAGCTGCCAGTTTGTAAAATACTAAACAACTACTATCCATCTACTATGTTGCTGAGAGTCAACTAACTGCATCACCCTGTTGAGGAAATTATTAAACAGCTTAAAAATCATTTTGCACCCACAACATCTGAAACTATTAAGAGGCTCCACTTTAACAGACTCAGCCAGCAGCCAGATGAGAGTATTGATGCTTATATAGCAGAGCTGCGCAGATTAGCAGAAAGCTGCAATTTTGGCAGCAGCTTGGAATCCTTGCTAATGGACCGCCTTGTGTGTGGGGTCAGGGATGCAGCACTGCAAAGAAGGCTTCTAGCAAAACACAACCTAACCTTTGCTTTGACCCAGGAGGAAGCACTTGCTTATGAGGCTTCATCTGCGCATTCCAAGGAGATACAGGCCTCTTCCAGTTCACTTATTGCACCAGAGCTGCATCAAGTGTATATGTTAAATTACAGCCTACATCAGCACAGGTGTCAGATCCAGCAAAAACTAAGGTGCCACAGTGTTGGGGAGGTCACCTGCATGTCATTAAATGTTAAGTAAATGCTGTATGTTAGAAATGCAAGCACCGCGACCACATACAGAGAGTCTGCCTCCAAGATGATAATTCACAGAGACACAAGCAAGCCAGATTAATTCTGTCTGGGATGCTACCCATATAGCAAACATAGAAAATGACACTACTGAGAAGCAGAAACAGATTATATATATATATATATATATATATATATATATATATATATATATATATATAGTGTTGAAAATGAGCCAATGCACTAAAAGAAATTGACTGATGTAATACTAAAAGGATCTAAATGTAGAATGAGTTAGATACAGGCTGTGTCTATTCCTTAATTTCAGAAGAATCTTTCCATGTACTATGGCCCACTAATTGCTTACCTATTTTACCATGTGAAGTGAGACTTGTTGATAACAATAAAAAACCTGTTGAATGTTGTGGGCACCTGCTTTTTTAAAGTCCACTATGGGAAAGACAGTGAAAAAATATGCCTCATTATTACTAAAGGACACAGAGCAAGCTTGTTAGGATTAAAGTGGTTTGAGCTCCTAGGCATTTAGTTAACTGGAGTAAATTATGCAACAACAGACTCTTTGCAAGGTGTCCTCAAAGACTTTACCAGTACCATTTGCTCTCCATCCAAAAATAGATGCTGATAGCTTGGTGCAACAAGGAGTGTTAATTCCAGTGAACTGCCCAACTCAGGCCACCCCAATAGTGCCTCTACTGAAGCCAAATGGAGAAGTGAGAATATGTGCTGACTATAAATGTACAATCAACAAGGCATTACAAGAACATCCATATCAAATTCCTGCTGTCAGATTCTCAGCACCTTGGCTAAATGAAAGTTATTTGCCAAACTTGATTTAGCTCAAGCATACCAGCAGTTAGGGTTGGGGCAGACGGGGAGATTAAGTCGCTTGGCGTTTAATCGCTTCTTCTGCGATGCAAAAAACTCCCCGAACTGCCTGCTCCCTTCCCGCCGCCTATTTGAATGAAAAAATGCCAGCACCAATGCACTTGCGGCGTTTCGATTTCCAGAATCGCCCGAAGTTTCCTCGCTGGGCAACTACGTGCGATTCCGGAAATTGAAACGCCGCAAGTGCATTGGTGCTTGCGTTTTTTCATTCAAACAGGTGGCAGGAAGGGAGCAGGCAGTTCAGGGAGATTGTCACATCGCAGAAGAGGTGATTAAACGCCAAGCTACTAAATCTCCACATCTGTTAGTTAAAACTTAAGAAAGAAAAATGTGTTCTAGGAGTATCAAGTGTTGAGTTCCTGGGGTACAAAGTTGATGCAAATGGGATACATCCAACTGATGCAAAAGTAAAAGCCATTCATGAAGCTCCAGCCCCCAAAAATAAACAGGATCTGCAAGCATTTCTCAGCCTATTAAATTTCTACCACTCCTTCTTGAAAGACAAATCTACTGTGGCTGAGCCAGACTTCTGGACAAAAATGCCACCTGGAAGGGGTCAGCCCGGCATGAGCAGGCATTCAAGGATGCCAAGAGACTCTTATCATCAGACAGTGTGATAGTACATTATGATTCTCATAAACCTCTTAACCTCACATGTAATGCTTCTCCTTATGGAATAGGGGCTGTTTTAAGTCATACTACAAGTGGTGGTCACGAGGCTCCCATTTTATTCTATTCACGGACCATGAGTACCACAGAGAGGAATTATGCCCAGATTGATAAGGAAGCTTTAGACATTGTGGCAGGGGTAAAGAAATTCCACGAGTACTTGTATGGAAGAGGTTTGGCTATTATTACTGATCAAAAGCCATTATTGCGTCTGTTAAAGAATAATGGACCTACTGCACAGATACTTTTTCCAAGCATGCTGAGATAGTGTAGCTTCCTGACCAATGTCTTCCATGTTATATATCAAAAGCTACGCCAAATTTAGGAACAGCAAGAGAAGTTACTTCAAATTTCAGTTTGAGTGATCATCACTAAAGCAAAATAAGCTACAGCTCTACCTGATAAGCTCCATCATCATTAATGGTTTCAAAATGGCTTATTATATACCTCTAAAAACACATGGAATTGCTTTTCGTTTGGTAGCATCAAGCTATGCTGTTTGCAATAAACACTTCTTCATTTTCATCCAGAAAAAGCCCTGTCAGCTAGGAAGCACACAACCTGATCCTTACAAGTAGCAATCTTCAGTTGGGACCTGCTACCATTCATTAAAGTTTCTGACAACCCATAGAATCTGGTTTATTCAGTGTGCCATTTTTGGTCATTTCTCTTTCTCCAACCAGATAGCCTTATCATGATTGTTTTCAAGTACAGCAGGATGCGTTTGCAATAAAGGGCAGAGAGGAATAAACATAAGAGAAAAAGACACATGATTATTATTTTTACAGTTATTTCATTATACACATTGATGTATGCAGAATTATTCAGACATGGTGGCTGCATGACTGTGTAAGGTTTATAATATAGGTATGGTGCCTGAGGCACAGGGAGATTTAGTGACTTGCCCAAAGCAAGTCTAATTTTGTACATTCTGTAAATGGAATGTCTGCTAAGGTTGCCAGGATGTAAAGGAAGTGAGGGAACAATGCACAGAATTAGTTTGTGTATATAATAATTTCTACAATATCTGTCTGTCTGTTTATCTATCTCTGTCTCAGTTTTGAATACATTTGTTATTTACTATCGTGATTACCACCCTGCAGTCTCCAAGGTGCACCCTTCACTACACTTTGTACCACAGGTACAGGTCCTTCACCTATTCCTAACCATAAATCCTAACCATATCATGAATAGCGTAAGTTTTCACTAAAAAGTACAATTTTAAACTCATTAGTGCTCTTGTACTTGCATCTATAACATTGTTATGTCATGTGTGTATCGGTGTGTTCTAGATGGAATGCTGATTAACCTGATCTACCAGAAAGAAAGGGTCCTGGGGTTTTCCAGATAAGGGGTATTTCTGTTATTTGGATCTCCATACTTTGTTTATCGAAAAAACATTTAACCATTAATTAAACCCAATAGTATTCATCTCTCTCAAATATATCTTAGTTGGGATCAAGTACAATGTACTGTTTTACTATTAAAGAGACAAATTAAATAATTTTGAAACATATTAATTATTTGATTAAAATAGAGTTTACGGGAAATGGTCTTCCCATAATTCAGAAATTTCTGGATAATACATGTCTGGATAATGGATCCCATGCCTATACAATTAAAGGGGAAATATAGCATAAATTTTGATAATGCATCAAACCATGTGAAAAAATACTTTTTATTTTAATACCTTTTGAGTCAAAGACTCAAAAGCTTGCAAACTGTGCTCAGCCCTCCCCCTTTGCAAACTTCCTGTTCAGAGGTTTCCAGTATCAGTCTCTAGAGCTGCCGGCACCTTCTGCCTAAGTAAAAGAGCAGCAGGAGTGGGTGTGTTTGTGATGTCACACTCCTTCCCTGAAGACATCAGATTACTATTTCCTTTCCCTGAACTGCTCAGTTCTGTTCCTCTCTGTCCTGTTCCTTTCCCCTCCCCTCCCTTCACTATTCATTTCTCTCCCAGTCTGCTCTGTTCTTTTAACCCCCTCCCTACAGTGTTCCTTTTTCCCTCTCTGCCCTGTTAATTTAACCCCCTCTCTCCCACCTCCCTGCAGTGCTCATTTCTCTCCCTCTCAGCCCTGTTCATTTAAAGGACCAGTAACAGTATTTTTTTTAAATTTGTTTCTTTATAACGAAATAAAAACACAGACACAGTTAAAACTTTAATTTCACAAAGCTTTTATTAAGAAATTACTTACCGATTCTCTGCATTCACTCCTCTTCCGAAACTGCGGCACTCAATTTCTCCTCCCTGGCTATCTCCTTTAGAAGGCAGGGAGGAGAAATTGAGTGCCGCACAACAGATCATCGCCCTGTCGCCATTTCAGAAGAGGAGTGGTAAGTAATTTCTTAATAAAAGTTTTGCAAATTTAAAGTTAAAACTGTGTTGGTGTTTTATTTTGTTAAAAAGAAACACATTTTTTTTTTAATAAAAAAAATTACTGTTAATGGTCCTTTAACCCCTCCCTGCAGTGTTCATTTCTCTCCCTCTCTACCCTGTTCATTTAACCCCCTCCCTGCACTGTTAATTTATCTCCCACCCTGCCCTGTTTATATAACCCCCTCTATGCCCTGTTCATTGTCCTTCCTCCTCCCTTTACTGCTTGTTCCTCTCCATTGCCTCGCTATGACTGGAAAAAAAAAGAAAGAAAAGCAAACAGCTTTATAAATAAAACTTAATCTGCTACAAAAAGTCTTTTATTCTTTTCTGGGGGCAATGTGTATTAGGAGTCAGTGTAACTACCATAGTCATTTTCTACACAGTATTATGTTGTATACAAAAAGCAATCAACATTTGTTGAGTTTTCATTTGTAATGCCCCACATCTGTTATTATATGTTATACAATTCCAGAACATAATTTATTCCCTTGCAACTCCCTGCACCTGATACTAAATTGTTTCAGAACAGCTGCATTCATTCACTTTCAACTCCCTGCACCTAAACATAAATTGTTACACAACAACTACATTATACCTTGCAACTCCCTGTACCTGATCATAAATTGTTCCAGAACAGTTGTGTTAATTTCCTTGCAACTCCCTGCACCTCACCATAAATTGTTCCAGAACAGCTGCAAGTATTCCCCCTGCAACTCCTGGTGCCTGGCCATAAACTGTTCCAAAACAGATGCATTTTCCAATTGCATATTGTATAACAATGCAGTATGGACTATAGATTATGTCCAGTTGGGCATGTACATTTGTGAATAATGCGTATTTGCTGTGGAACACAGGAGCACACTGTTGTACTTTAAATAAAAGAAAATATTACATTACTATTACAATTTGTATTAGGTTTCACATCTATTGGTTTATGTATAACATGTAAGGTATATTGTTAATATATATATGTATATATAAGTAAATGATCAGACAGCAGAATGTGCAGGCTGGGAATACACAGGACAGAGGTTGGGAGAGGAGGGATTTCCCTGCAGAATTCAGCTTGTCAGTCAGTGCTACTACCAAATGAACAGACATTCCCACTCTTCATTTTATCCTAACTTCTGTAGCTCTAATATAATGACAGTTTTAGGAGGTAAAATTCTTTCAAAACTTTTTTCTTTCTGCATCATCACATGTTTCTGAGGAAGGATCAGTAATATGTCTGAATAAAGTGCTGCATTAGAGGGCTGTTTGACATTTTACACAATATAATCTACTGACCTGCTACTCAACTCTTCTCTCATTACCTCCTCACATGCTCGCATTCAAGACTTTGCAAGAGCTGCACCCCTCCTCTGGAATTCTCTCCCATGGTCTGTCCGACTTTCTCCCAATCTTTCAGCTTTCAAGAAATCTCTAAAAACCCACTTTTTTAGAGAAGCCTGCCCTCACTGTTAACCACTCATTGCAATACCGCTTACATTACTACATCTCTCACCCACTTTACTCTGATCTTGCCCTCTCCCACACCTTGTGTATCATTCCCTTCCCATTAGCTTTTTCTGTACAGGGCCTTCCTCACCTCCTGTACCAGTATTTATTGTGATGCATGCACAGTAACTCCATATTTATTGTGATGTATGTAACTCTTTATGTTCTATATATGTAATTCATGTGATTTGGTTGTATAATCACATTCACTTTACAGCGCTACGCAACAAGTTGGCGCTATAGAAATACATGTTAATAATAATAATAATAATAATGGAGATTAATGACACAATAGGGTTTATTCCTTCAATTTGGTCTACCTTTTTTTTTTAATTTGTGTCAAAGCTACCAAAATCAACCCTGCCCCACCTCAAGATAGTTTTAGGAATAAAGCATTTGAAAGAACATTCAAATGCCAAAAACTATGTTCCACTCATATAGTAAATAGTTATCTGTATATGTGTGTATATATATAAAATCAAACTAATCGAACACTGACTGTGCTTAACAGTGACACTGATGGGCATATTTATGAAGGGTTCAATTTCAAGTTTATGAGGGTTATTTTAATCTCCCATAAACGCAAAATTCAGGGAAAAAAATGTATTTAAAAAATAGATTTTTTAAAATTCGGGCGAATCTGAAAATACTCCAGCTAAAACCTGTCAAAATCATGTAGAGTCAATGACAGATGGTCCCTTTAACAATTGGAACATATTTTTTACTTCAGGATTCTCGATAGTTTCCAGCTTTTTGCATTCGTTTTATAATCTGATAAAATTGAGTTTTATGGGCACTGATTTTGTTGATTAGTTAAATTGGGAATTGGAGTTTGGTTGAGAAAAAAAAATCTAGTCTTAGTAAATAACCCCTACGTGTCCACATGTAACATTTCTTTGATCTGTAGACACTGATAATGTCCCAGAATGTACAAAACTTATATATCTATACTACAGCAAAACTTGATGGAATTAAGATTGACCCTTGGGTGTCTACTTTGACCTGCATCATATCCCTCAGGTCAAAATCTTCCCTATCTCCATGATTAATGCCAAAAACACAGGGAGGAGGCGAAACAAAGAATAGCAGAATGATTTCGGTGAATTGGGCAATCTTTTATAGAATTAAACATGACTGGGCAATGCTTGACTTTAGACTTTCCTTTTACCTTTTTTCAGTTTGGTTGTTTTTAGATTGTTCACCAGAAATAGATTTTTTTTCAATATATTTCTATTTTTTTCTATGTTTTATTTTTCTATCCTTTGATCCATGCATGCACACACTGACCCATCCATACACTCACAAAAACTATACAGTATATATCCATAGCTATACTAAATATAGATTTTAGAAGATCAGTGTTTATATTGTGCTATTGCATTCAGAGACCCCACTTTCCTAAAACTTGTCAACGAACAGGGTTCCCTGCATGTACTTTACCCCTTAAAAACCAAGACAAACAAAGCTTTAGGAAAGTTATATTAGCACAGCATTAATGCACTGAAAATTGTTCAGAGACATAATACATAAGGCTAATGATGGAATTTAGAAATATCTAGTGTTGCCATTTTACTTGCAAACATTGGAAACTACATAAGCAGTTTAACTCTCTAATAACAATATTTTTCCAAAGCTACAGTTATGTGCACATTGAAAAAACACAGATAGAGGAAGGAGATAAACATCTAATATGAATTGCCTTTGTTTTCTAGAATGATAAATTGTTCCTGAATAGGGCTGATCTCTGCTTTTGTTTTTCGTCTGTAGAGAATATAAATAATGGTCTTACAATATCATGTTGATACCAAAATGGCACTGCCCATGTTTATTGTTCAGAATATCCATTTATCTGAAGCAACAGAAAAAAAACAATGTTTTTCTCCTTTGCACAAAGTTAAGACATTTTCAGTAGTTTTAAAGAAGACAACTTTTGCACACATATGTTGAATATGTATTTGGAAAACATACAGTAAAGGAGGCCTCTGAACCTCTAAAAAGCTGATAATGAATTTTATTTCATTCATAAAGAATTCACTGCCAAGAATCAACAATAATGTGCCACTTGTATCAGTTGGGTGCCCTTTAAATTGGTAGAGAACAGAGTAGCAGTAAACATCTCTGGCCATCACAACCAATACTGTATGCAGTGCATTTTGAAGACTGATTGATTAGTCAAATAGGAAGCTTAGTATTCTCCAGCAACATATGGGTTTCACTAGAAATGATCCTGAAATTTATGAGCTGATTCCTCAGATATTGCTTGCTTATTTGTCTGTCATGGAAAACATATTTTATATCCTGCGTTGAAATACAGTTTTTCAAAAAAGCAGATTTGAATATCTGATATGGGGATAGACATGTTGTCAGTTTTCCAGGTGCCCTGCCTTTCCTCCCAGCAGCCCATCAGCAGAACAATGGGAAGGTAACCAGGTAATAGTTCAATGATTCCTGCAATGCTAAAAACACTCCCATGCCCAGCCTAAATATAAATATGAAAAAAACAGAGAACTACACAGACGATTTCGGTTAGTTTTTCAACGCATCTGACGCTGGGAGTTATAACACATCTCTCCTGTTTTCAATTAACTATATTAGTTTGAATAACAAATTGGCAGTGATAAAAGGGGGTGTAGAAATACCTTCTGAATTTCTATTGGGGTCCCTAATGAATGGGAGGAATAGTTGAAAACAACACATGGTTTATTCGACATAGTGAGGCACATAACAAGATGGCCCAAAAGTGCTTTACCCATTTTATTAATACATTAAAAAGTCTAAGTAAACAGTAGTGATGGGCGAATCTCCCGAGATTCGCTTCGCCGAATTTTTCGCGAATTTCTAGCGAAATTCGCGAAATGGCCGAAAAATTCGCGAAACGAGTCGCGCGTCGTGTCATTTTCGACGTGTCGATTTAGGCGCGCATCGCGTCGTTTTCGGCGCGTCGCGTCAAAAACGACGCGCGACTCGTTTTTGCCGGCGAATTTTTGGCGGCGAAATTTGGCTGCCGTTTCGCGAATTTATTATTAAATTCGCCCATCACTAGTAAACAGTCTTTGTTTGTTGAAACCAAACAGAGCTGGGTACCTCGTTACCACATTGAGAGACAACTCCCAGTGCTAAGGATTTAGCACATTTATAAAATCAATTAAAGATAAATGCAGTGAGCAAAATTGAACGGAAAACATTTTCACAAGTTGCTGATTACATGTTCAACATAAGTACTGAAGTACTGATCTTAACAGTAGGGATACTTTTTTTGGCCTGTGTTCCGAGTATATCCCCATGTTCCATAAGCAACATTTTGAATGGGGATCAAAGCAAATTATTATCATACAGATAAGTTGGCATCTGTATGCCAGCATGCTTTTTTAGCTGCAATGTTTTGCTATATTGGTTAGCTGCTTGCAATCTTGCTGCATGCAATCACAAAAAAAGTTTAACCTTATCTTTTATGCATTTGCAAGCAAGAACAAGTAGAAAATGGGTCACACTGGACTATCTTATCCTCTCGTTAAGGGGAGGAGAAAGGTTGAGGGTGTTGGGAAACTATTTTTGTAGCAGATCTTTTCTGTTCGGACATTTAGCAACTATGCTACAGGCCAGGCTTCCATGTGGTTGTAGCACCTCCACAACCGTCCCTTTAAATGGTGGTCCCATGCTTTTGGAAATGGGTGTTGGTTTGGGCAGTCTCGCTCTCTTAAAAGCCACATGTGGGGGACGATTAATCTCGCTGTGGTCTAGGTTATCTCTCTCCTTTAAAAGCTAATGGTGGAGGAGGACTAAAGCTGGCCATAGACGTAACAATTATGATCTTTCTCGGAAAAGATCTTTCCAAGAAAGATCGTTCGTTTCAACACACATGTGTAGAGCTGAATTGTCAAATATACAGGTAGAAACAATAGAATTCTACTTGTATCTGACGATGCAGCACTAACAATGGCCGATGTTCACGGTACTTTCAAAGGCATCCGATCAAAATTTTCCGTCCAGTCCGATCAACCAGCCGACCGATATCTTAATCTTCTGACGATGTCGGTCGGCTCATTTCCCACCATACACGCACCGAATATTGTACGAAAATTCGTTTCGTACGATATTATCAGTGCGTCTATGGCCACCTTAAGCCCTATGATTGAAACTGATGGGAGACCTTTATTTCAGGTAATACATTTATGCCGGGAGGCTTTGCATTTGAGTATTATGACCAGAAGTAAATAGTTAGGGATATATGGGCTTTACATTCATTTGGTATGGTGGCTCAACAATTTTATGATCATAATTTTGTAACTTAAGAACCCCTGCCTTTGTAAACACCTGCATCTGCATATATTACTTATGTGACAGGGGACCAGGGAATGTGCATTGTTCAATCTCTCTTTTTATCTATAGTGGGAAACTACACCTTTCTACTGCTGGATAAAGCACAAGCTGCTTGTACTAGCTTGACTTACTATCTTATTTTCTCAGTAAGAACCCCTGACGAAAGCTGTACTGATTTTGCAACAGTTAATAAAAAACTTGTTTATCCCTATTACTTAAAGGAACTCACTTTTTGAATGATAAGGTGGTATAATTACCAAAAGGTAACTATACTGATTTTATCTAACTTTCAATAGAAGGGATATCCCTGTAGGGCAGAAATCTCTACTGGACCTTTTTAGCACCAGGCTACCCAGTCAAATCCACTTGGAGAGAATGTAGAAACATGTGACAGGAAATAATAACTAGCTTTGTGGCCCAATAACAAAAATATGGAAATAAGACAATTTAGATACATAGGCTTCTGCTTATCAAGTAGAATAACACTTCTAGGCTTAAGACTTAAGGCAGTTAGTACACTTGAACTGAGCTTACCCTAATTGTGTTTTGCATTTTATAGTTTAAAAACTGGGGTACAATGCAGGCTCAAAATGGTCTGAATAATAATATCCAGACTAAGATTTCCGCAAATCCTATACTTCTATACCACTTCATAATTTTCCATAGTTTCCTGGTTGTTCACACTGGTTGTACACTGGTTCAGTCCTACAGACTTGTGCCCGACCCAGACCCAATGGACTGTAAAACAAACGGCACCAAATACATCTTCCTACCCAGCAAAGCATACACTTACCTTCTGACCTGGGACCCAGAACTATAAGTGGTATCGTCATAGACCAGGGGCCAAGGAATCAGGGACTTTTTGCCCAAAACCCTACCACTTTGTGGGTATTCCATGGGCACCCAACCCTGTGAAGGACTCTAGTTTACACATCTGGCTCTATAGTTCATGTAAATGAAAGAGTCTGTTTCTTCAGATACTGTTACTTTTTGCTTCAGCTTGCATTCTGGCCTCCAAAATGCAACTGTGTTTCTGCCCCCTTACCAACATCAGGCCTTACTACCTTTAAAGAGGACCTCGGCTAAAAAGTGTCTTTTTATCAAAGGAAAGAATTCTGAACAACTTGCCAATGTACATTAATTTTAAGTTGTTTTAAAGTGATTTATGAATGTGTGTGCAGGTGAATGCAGTCTGTGTTTATCCTTTTCTGTTCTTTTGGTCTATAACAGAATTTAGTTCTGTTCTGTTTCAGAAGTCAGAGAGGAGTGCAGATACTGTAAAGAACCAGACAGATACTAGGGAAGGAAGGAAGTGTGCAAACAGCAAAAAAGTCCACAATTCACCTTTGTATTTGCACACGTCCTTCCTGCTTTAGACTTGCCGCAAATCTCTGGTTTGGAGTAGTAATATGTAAAATATTTGTCCATGTTTCGCAGTGAAAAAGACATAGACTCCAATGGGTGAAAAAAATGGTTGTGCGTCAACAAACTGTCGCACATCAAGAAAAAAATTGTCAGTCAGGAAAAAAGTTGTCTCATGTAGATTTCAATGAATTTGGTGAATCTTTTACTGTTTCACAAATTTTCAGCATAATTAAATGGGTCAGATTCATCCATCACTAATTTGGAGCACAGAGACCTGTAGCCACCTCCATGAATAAAGAGCTGCCAACATTGGGCAACATTTTATTCCTGAGGGGTGGGAGAGGGGAGGCATGGATCTTCTCCCCTCCCTGCATAGGAATGCATCAGTTAACTTGTGCATCATTTAGACTGATTAATTAAACAATGTGCAAGTTTGGGAAGAGCAGCAGAAATGGGTAGAATTGAGGAGTAGAATTCTGTTCACTTACTCAGGAAGTAGGGAGGTTAACAGGAAAGCTTAATCTAATTAATGTTCATCTGTAGTATGACTATGAAGATTTTCATTCATCCAGGTCATGGTATATCTGATATAAGTAATTATAAAACAACTGGACTTACTGAAGACGTTTCACTACTCATCCGAGCAGCTTCTTCAGTTGAACTGACTGGTATGGGAAGTTCTCAGTATATAAACTCTTCCACTAATCCAATCACAATGGCACATTGTAACTCTTCAAAGAGGTGACATCTGAATTTGAGTCTGTGTAGTTACTGTGATTGGATTACCAATGTCTCATGCAACTCCTAGACACAGGTGTTACTTGTGTGAGTTGCATGAATGGATGTGCTTACAAGAAAAAGGTGATAGCTTGCCTACAACAACTTGAAAAGGAGAAAGCCATTGATCGAGTTTTATACCGCTGCCTGTACCCCAGAGAAGCCACACCATGCTTATACGGACTCCCCAAGATACACAAAGAAGGAGCCCCACTAAGGCCCATTGTCAGCAGCATAAACTCATTATTTTGCATATACAGCATTGCAAAATTCTTGGCTAACATCTTAGCCCCATTGGTAGGCAATACAGTGCATCATATCCAGAATGCCAAGGAGTTTGTAACCAAGATTCATGGCGTTATACTAGAGGCAGAAGAAACAATGGTATTTTATGATGTCACTTAATTGTTCACATGTATACCTACGACAGAGGCAATTGAGACTGTAAGAAATCGACTGAAGCAAGATAACACCCTAAGCAGCAGAACGAAGCTCAGTCCTTCCCAAGTATGTTTGTTGCTAGATTTGTTCCTTAACACCACATACTTCAAATACAAGTACCATTTTTATAGACAGAAACATGGCTGTGCAATGGGTTCTCCAGTCTCTCCCACTCTAACTAACTTCTACATTGAGGAAGTGGAAAGAAGGGCCTTACTTACATTCCAGGGAACAACACCGAGTCACAAGCTTTATATAATTAATGTTCATCTGTAGTATGACTATGAAGATTTTCATTCATCCAGATCATGGTATATCTGATATAAGTAATTCTAAAACAACTGGACTTGCTGAGAAATTATTGAAGACATTTCACTACTCATCCGAGCAGCTTCTTCAGTTCAACTGACTGGTATGGGAAGTTCTCAGTATATAAACTCTTCCACTAATCCAATCACAATGGCATATTGTAACTCTTCAAAGAGGTGACATCTGAACTCTGTGTAGTTACTGTGATGGGATTACCAATGTGTCATGCAACTCCTAGACACAGGTGTTACATGTGTTGCATGAATGGATGTGTGAAGTGTTCTGAAACTGCTTTGGTACTGATGTGAGAACATCATTGTTTGTAGCAGACAGGTGGTGTCGAAGGCCCCCACCTCTATTCAGGGATGGTTTTTCTACCTTGACATGAATCTTTTCTTTCATGCCCCTTTCAAACCAGCGGTCTTCTTTATCCAAGATTTGGACCTTGCTATCTTCAAAGGAGTGTCCCTTGTCTTTGAGGTGTAAAAAGACACTGAGTCTTGCCCTGTAGAGTTCCCCCTCCTATGCTGAGGCATTCGCTTGGTGAGCAGTTGTTTTGTCTCCCCAATGTACAGATCTGTGCACTCCTCGCTACACTGGACTCTGTATACCACATTGCTTTGTTTTTGTTCTGGTGTTGGATCCTTTGGGTGTACCAGTTTTTGTCTTTGTGTTGTGTTGTGTTGCTGTTGTTGCTGCCCTGTGTTGTGTCTTTTTGTTTTTGTCTTTTGTCTGTGTTGCTAGGTTTGAAAAACACAGGGACGTGGCGTTTGTTGAAAATCCTCCTGAGTTTATCTGACACTCCAGCTACATATGGGATGACTATGTTTCGCCTACTATTTGTCTCTGGGTGTTTACTTCTTTTGGTGTTCCTGTTGGGCTTGCTTGCTGCTGTTTTGACAAAGGCCCAGTCTGGGTAGCCACAAGCTTTCAACGCTCCTCTGAGATGTTTTTGCTCTTTGTCTTTGGACTCTTTATCAGTTGCCACACATTCCGCCCTGTGGTGCAGAGTTCTAATGACACCCAGTTTGTGTTCCAGTGGATGGTGGGAATCGAACAACAGATATTGATCCGTATGAGTGGGTTTTCTGTATAGTTCTGTTTTCAAGTTACCCCCCTTTTGGATGCATATCAGACAGTCCAAAAAGGAAAGTTTGTACTTATGGACATCTTCCCTTGTGAACTTGATGTTATTGTCCACTGAGTTAATGTGTTCTGTAAAGGACGCCACTTCATTGGATCTGATTTTTACCCAAGTGTCATCCACATACCTGAACCAGTGACTCTGTGTTGTTCCCTGGAATGTAAGTAAGGCCCTTCTTTCCACTTCCTCCATGTAGAAGTAAGCTACAATGGGAGAGATTGGAGAACCCATTGCACAGCCATGTTTCTGCCTATAAAAATGGTCCTTGTATTTGAAGTATGTGGTGTTAAGGCACAAATCTTGCAACAAACATACACAGAATTCCGATGTCACCTCTTTGAAGATTTACAATGTGCCATTGAGATTGGATTAGAGGAAGAGTTTATATACTGAGTAGTGATGGGCGAATTTATTCGCCAGGGTCGAATTTTCGGCGAATTCCCGCGATTCGCCGCTGGCGAATAAATTCGCGAATCACCAGCGAAATTTAGCCGGAAAAACGAGTCGCGTGTCGTTTTTGACGCGACGCCCAAAAACGACGCGACGCGCGCCAAAAATTACGCGATGCGCCGAAAACGACGCGCGCCAAAAATTACGCGATGCGCCGTAAACGACGCTCGTCAAAGTTGTCGCGACGCACGTCAAAGTTGACGCGACGCGCGTCGAATGCGTCCCGCGACTCGTTTCGCAAATTTTACGCCGATTCGCGAATTTCTCTAGAAATTCGAGAATTTTTCGGCGAATCGCGGGAGATTCGCCCATCACTAATACTGAGAACTTCCCATACCAGTCAGTTGAACTGAAGAAGCTGCTCGGATGAGTAGTGAAATGTGTTCAATAATTACTCAGCAAGTCCAGTTGTTTTAGAATTACTTATATCAGATATCATCTGTAGTAGTATACTTAAACTTTGGGGTATGTGTCAGTTAGAAGTGATATTACACTACAATTTTGGATAAATCAAAGTAAGAGATCATCAGCATTTGGACTAACCCAAACTATACTTCTGGCTGACTGCTACAATTCATCAGTTGCTAGATATACAGCCATTATTTGCACATACAAATGAAGAGTCACTATACATCTATAGTAACTAAACATTATTATTTTTTGGCTTAGGTTTCATTACCTTTATATGAGGTAAATATAATTCTCATGTTTTCACATTAGTTTTATTTCCTTGTGTTGGAATCAGCACAATATAAACATTAATTTCTTTTAATCATAGTCATTTTATGCTGTGATAACGTAATTTCTATATGGTTTTTTTTTTAGGAAAACCCAATAAAATGTTGAAAAGAGAGCAAAAGTAGTTTATTGTATGCTATTATTTATATAATATTTTTTCTAAATCAGTAACAAACCATTTGCTAACTCTCCTGTAGTCACTGACTTGGTTTAAAGATAAAGAGCTCCATATAAACACCCTCTCACAGTGTCCCTTTAGTGTGATTATTTTGGTTTATAGACACACCAATGATCAAAAGTTTGGAACCAATAAGAAATGTATATGCTGTAGTGCTATTTTGACTATCTTACACCAAAAGGGTTGATGGCCAGCTAAACCAGAAGAGCAAGGTCATTGCTATGTGATATGATAGTTGAAGGTACACCTCTGAGATGAAATGCCCAGGTGTCATCTGGATCCCATACAGTAGAACAATCAGGGAGAATATATCTAAAATCTGATTCCCTATGCAGCTGCAGTCCCCTCACTATAAGCCGACTCAAAGCTTAGGAGAGAGCTACTCCTTACTACAATTCTGGTTGGAGCACAGGCTGCTCATGCTACTTAAACTTACTATTTTACTCTTCTAGAGAGTACTATAAAATAATCTGACCTGTCCCTTGCTGGCCTCATTCACTGGGTCCCTGTTCCCAGACTTATCTCTAGGGCAAAGCAGCTTTACTGGGTCTTGGTGAACCCAGGTTTCCTGAAACATATCCAGCTGGGCCAGCAACCAGAAGCCAAAACAAAAGATTCTCCCCTAACCAGGCACTATGTTAATGTGTGGCAGAAGGTGGTCATAAGGCCTGTAGGCCAATGATAGAGATATGTAAATTAGATAACTAGATATATGGGCATCTGTCCAGTAACTAGTGAGATAAGGAAGTTTAGCGATTAATTGATGCAAATGTAATCATGCAGCAATACAGCAATCTGAATCATACTTCTAAATTCTACAAATTTGGTTTAGTTAAGTGGCACAATCATCCCTTCTAAAACCTTTCAAGCTACTGAGCAAAGAGCTTTACTGTAAGGTCAGAGAAAGATTCCAAACAAGCCAGTGGCACCTCTGGGAAGAGGTACAGAGGGTGTAGTTTGAAATGTTTCCTGAATATATTTAAAATCTGACAGCTAGTATGCTATGTCTGCAAGCTGGATTTGCTGCAAAGTCTGTCTAATAGAACAGTTATACAAGATATAAAAATAATTATATAGTTTTTCAGTCTATTTACAGTGATATATGGTCACTCTAAGGCTACTTTGTTGAATAGAATGTCAGTTTTTATCCAAAACATCAACCAAGCAATTCCAATCTTAAAAACAAATAAGAGGCTGAATGACAGGGGATCTGAACAACCAGCAGCCAGATTACACTGGTTTATGTTTAGATATTGGCAGAATCAGATGTAGTTGTGATTGTGTGAGAGAAGGGTGTAGGTGGAGAAAGAGAGGGATGTGATATCAGGGGAGAAACAGTTCACTTCCTTATCTTCTGAACAGTTAGAAACATCCCACTCACCCTCACCCTTTTTTGCATATTTTGCAAAATGTCAAGAAATGTTCCTCATGGAAGGAGATACAACTCCTGCTGGTAGAAGAGCTTGGGTCCATCCTATCGGTAGGTAGAGGCAGCCTAATACTTAGTGGTAGATATAATGACATAGTGCTGGTCTCAAGTGAAGAGTGGCAGAGCATCATTGCGATCTCTTATGGAATTCTGACTTTGAATATTGCCTTGGGGTGAGGCTGGCAAGCAGGACTGGACTGGGATTTAAAATAAGCTCTGCCATTCCTACTACACAGAGGCCCAAACAGTCCCCACGAGCCCACTTAATAGTCACTTTATATGGCATCTTACAGCAGCCCCTCTGGCATTTGCCAGAACCTACAGATTGCCAGTCCAGGCTTGGCCAGGAGCGTCCAGACCAAGAGACGTAGTTGTCTGCTTACACTACTATGAAAGGAAAGAAAGTATCATCAGCTAGACTCCCATGCTCCTTACATTGAGCACCAAGGACATAGGCTTCAAATATATAATGACATTTGCCAGAACCTGCAGATTGCCAGCAAGGTCCTATTTATGTGATAAAATGTGAATAAATGCTGTGGCCAATTAAGGTATTAACAATTTTGGATGGGGTTTATCTTTTGACCGGTAATCTATTTACTAAGTATCCACTAATTATCTTCTTTTCAACAACAAGATTACCTACATTTAAATAAAAAATATGGAGTAGCTTCAATATCTTTGTTCATCTTGCTACTTTGGAAATAAAAAATGGTCATAAATTAACCTTAATTTAAACAATAGACAAACATATGTTAAACAAATAGACTATTCATTGAGCATTGAACTAAACAATTGGTATACTGCCCCATTAATGATTTAAATCCAAGCACTGAAAATACAGGCACGCATTTACAGAGAATTAAAGCATCCACACAAGATGTAATTTTTCCTATTAGAAAATTATATTTAGTGTGCATACATGCTAGGTTTCTCAGGCTGGGGGAATACTCCCTCCCAGTGCAGGTGGCATATTGCTCGTGTGGAGCATTTTCTTGCAAAATAGTATTGTTACTCCCATCCAGTGAGTCCTACTCAATACTACTACAGTGAGGCTGACTCGACTTAGCATCCAGGTTACACAAATGGTGATAACCCATATGACTACCCCCACAGGTCACTGATTAGATACTGACTGGTAACCAGTAAGAGCTGACTAATATGTTAGCCATTCAGTCTCTCCAGCCTTTATATACATTTTTGGTTAACTATCAAACATTTTTTATTTTGAGCAGCCTATTAGCCAGTTGTATGAATAATCCCTGTAAGCTTATAGGTGCTAGATTTCCTAAAGTACCGTTAACTCAAAGAACATCCTGAGAAGTACAATAATCTTTCAAACTAATACACTATTCTTCACATTATTACAGGAGCTTGTAATTCAGGCTTCAGACAAACAGAGAAAATCTAATTATAAAAGAATAATTAAAACCAGTAGTTGAAAATTAAAAAAGATGAATGGTAACGAGGCAGAGCAATACCGCAGAGTGAATCAATTTAAAAAATACTTAGGCCATAGAGAATGATCTTTCTAAAGTAAAAAAAAAATAGTAAGGTGGTGGAAAAATGGAAATATATAAAAATAATAATACAAATCTCCCTCTCTCTGTCACCCCTCTCTCTATTTATATATATATATAAAAATTAATCAGTTATACCAGAGATTTGAAATATCGCTGGTATAACTGATTAATTTTTTTACATATATTATGCACAGGGCACATGGATTAAGCATTGGCGCCTGAATAGTATTACACCTCACTGTCACTTTGTCTCTAATAGTATATTGAATACTTTTTTGAATGTACATCAATCACAGATGATGTATGTCACGCCTAGTACTTATTCATTGCACCAGGATGTTGCCAATCATGACATCACTCTTTGAATTTGGCGCCTCTTTTGGGGTTAAAAGGGAATGTTGGGGTCGAGGGTTCACTTCCTGATGACGGCTCGAGTTTAGGAGCCGAAACGTCGTAATACATTTTAAATAATTTTTTTCACTGAAGTCCTATGAGTGTGGTTCGTTTTTTGACTTTATATATATATACAAATATTCAAAAAGTACCTGCACACTTCCAAGTTTAGTTGTGGGTGCTTGGTCAAATGGTGTATACGCTTCAGAATCCTTGATAAAGGCCCCAATGTGGGCCGAAACGTTGGACACTACGAGTGATGTTTGAATAAATCATTTTGATTCACTATATCCCGGAGTGCTGGTCCATTCTGAAGCATATATATATATATATATATATATATATATATATATATATATATACACATATATATAATTGTCCCACAGTGCCCACACTCACCCTTTTAGTAAGTCCAGAGGTGAACAATCAATTGTAGAGTATATATGAAAGAAGCAGGATTGGACACTGGTGACCAGAATTGGACACTGACCCTGACGACACGCTCGACCCCCCTACATTGTATCAACTTGTACTATGACCTATTTTTCATAACCCTGTATACCCTCCCTTGCTAACACATCCAATCCCTTCTTAAAGCTATCTAATGTATCAGCCAGTATGCCAGATTCAGGGAGAAAATTCCTCATCTTCACAGCTCTCACTGTAAAAACCCCTTTCAAATATTCTTCTAATCAGAATGGATGACCTTGTGTTAGCTGAAAAGACCTACTTGTGAATAAAGCATTAGAGAGATTATTATAGGACCCTTTATATATTTACACATAGTTATCATATCACCCCCTTAAGCACCTCTTCTTCAGATTCTTCAGAACAATTACAATGTGGCCAGTTTTGCCTCATTTTCCACTGATTTTCCATACCAGCTTAGTTTACCTTCTTTGCTCCCTCTCTAATTCAATAATGTCCTGTTTGAGTGCTGGAGACCAAAACTGTATGGCACATTCTAGATGGGGCCTTATCAGTGCTCTGTACAGTAGCAGAATTCATGTGATTTAGTTGTATAATCACATTTACTTTACAGTGCTGCAAAATATATTGGCACTATAGAAATACATGTTAATAATAATACATAATAATAATCATTTAATGTATGGTGGCAAAAAACTAATATACACTGGGGCAACAAAAACCATGAATTTCGGAAAAGCTAATTTTAGTGCCTTGAGGGCTGCCCTTCAGAGTATTGATTGGGGCATTAGTTTGCAGCTAAAAAACACAGAACAGAAATGGTTGTCATTTAAAATGATATTACTCTTCTCTATTTATAACCTTAAGTCGTAAATGTAGAAGCTCTAAGAATCACCCTATGTGGCTTAATATTGAAGTAAAGAAATTAATAGGAAAAAAAAGAAAGGCATTTAAATACTACAAGTCTGTTGGGACAGACACTTAATTTAATGAATATAAACACTATAATAAATGTTGTAAATCAACAATCCGGAAGTCAAAGACAGGAAATGAAGAGTTAATTGTGGTGGAGGCAAAAACTAACCCTAAAAAGTTTTTTTTAAATATATTAATAGTAAAAAGATGCAGATTGAGAGTGTTTCTCCACTAAATAATGGTACCACTATGGTTGTAACAAATACAAATCAGTTCTTTTCTTCAGTGTATAAAATAGAGGAGTCTGAGTTCCCAGGCTCACTTCAGTGGCTGGCTCAGGATATGATTCAAAAAGCTTTAATAAAATTTAATGTATACAAAGTTCCATGGCCTGATTGCATACACCCCTGGGTTCTAAGAGAGCTTGGTTCAGTTTTAGACCAGCCCCCAATTCTGATTTTCTCAGATTCTCAATTATAGGCCAGTAAGTTTGACATCTGTGGTGGGCAAATTATTTGAAGGCTTGTTAAGGGATCACATTCAAATGTTTGTCCTAGAGAATGGCATTATGAGCAGCAATCAGCATAGCTTTTTAAAAAAAAACCAAAAGTCCTGAGCATATATACTGTATATACACATATAAACATACATTGGTCAAAATGTAAAATGCATAATTCATTGGTTTTTATGTAGCCATGTCAACTAAAAACTTCTGATAACGGGGAGAATGGGGAGAGGAAAAAAAAAAAAAAAGGGAAATGTTAGTTTGTCCTTTAGATACTTTTCTTCTCTTGCCGATCCTTTTCCCACTCTCCTTTGTTTTTGGGTAAAAAAAGTTCCAATCTTGTAAAGGGATCAGCGCCTATGGCAAACAGAGAGACCAGGGACCGTATATGGTGTAGTATTTTACAATTAAATCTGGATAGGTATATACCCCGTGTAGATATATATTTCGTTCACCCAGGGGAACAGTGTTTTTCTTCCCAGTAAGGTTTGCAGAGTTCCTTCACCAATAGGGTAAAAGTGCCTACTTACAAGACGACCTCCCTAGATTGCATATAGTGTCAGACTCTTGCTGTATCTCCTTCTCCCGGATGTTTTAGCTCAAATATAAAAGCATGGAGATTGCATAGTGTAACATTGTTTATTAAAAAATTCTTTAAAATTAGATAAAATTTCACTCACATTTGTTTAGGAGTTTCAGTCACATTCCATCAAGATTTTACATCACAGCATAGGTAAGGGTAGAGGGTTGTAGTTCAGCCGGCCTGTATAAGTTCTTTCCTTTCCTCTTATCTCCTACTATGGTGTCTGTGGATCTGGCTTGTGCTCCTTGCCTAACGCGTTTCGCCCAATTGGCTGCCTCTGAGGAACTAAAAACTTGCATGGAAGCATACAATCATGCATTTTGATCTTCTAAACTAGGAACACTGGGAAGTATGGAAACAAAAAAAGTTCCAGCGCACTTGTGAAAATCACTTTGTGTGCATGCTACTCATACCACCCCCCCCCCCCTTTGCCTTAAGTCTGCAGACCAGAGCAATGATAAAGCAGTTTTTTTTTGTAATAAGCTGATATAGACTAGATAATGGGAATCACATAATTTACTGAAATATACATGGGATGAGATGTAAAACAGCATAGGATCATGCTGAAGAAGCATTTGGTTCCCAACAACTATGCTTTTGAACTGATTATGTATAAACTGTTTGACATGTGACTTTTCTATGGTTCAAATTATGAAAGATTAGATGCATTCTCCAGGAAAGTTGCGTATGTGATTTGTCTCCCCCATGCACTGTGCACTGAAAATTGTTCTCTTTGTGTACAAATATTGGCTTTTTATCATTTATATCAGCTGGTCAACTCCAGATTGTGGGTTAGATCGAGCACTGGGTGTTTCTAGCAACTTGTCAATGCCACAGCATGGGTTAGACCCAACTCTGACAATTTTTTTCTGTGTTTTGTGTACAAACCTCCTGCAAGCCACCAGTCCACATAGCGGCTACCAATAGCCAATAGCTCATGTTTGGCAACCCAGGAACTGTTTAAATTCTTGTGTTGCTCCCCAATTTTCCCTGCTCTAGTTGGTATCTCCGTAATTAAAACCATCATAATTAAGGCTTGCAAAACTTTCTATTTGTACATCTGAATTCAGAGGAAAGTGTTCACAGCAGGTTTCTAGTGCTATAACTCTATCTAATGGTATATGACAAAAACTGTTTTGTAATAAACATTTTGGGGAAGATTTGTACCAGCCTAGTGCTGTCGCAATAGAAAATCAAGCATTCTATTCTAGACAAGATTAGTGGAAACAATAGGTTGTGTAAGAACAATTATCACTGTAACCTAAAGCAATAATAGCAACTAATGCAACTTTTGGTAATCCCACTGTTATTCAAAGATTCAGGGGCCAGTATCACTATTCAAATGTGCCCCTCACCATTGGATCACCCATACCGGCATTTCATTCATACATCTACATCCTTTCTGTGATTGTTGTAAACAAATATAAATTGTTGGAGTGCCTACAGACCTTAATGATCTTGCTTCACTTTGTTTACCTGAATTGCTCTATTTTTAAACCTTGCACCTTTGAAGTGGAGCAGTGGTGAAGCAAACTCTGCTCAACATGGTTGTGTCAAAACCACAGTACCTAGGATACACTCTGGCCTTCTATAGAGGGTGCCTTTTAATGTTGGCAGTGTTGCATAGCAATAAACATGAACAAGGTATAATAAACTTTTTTCTGTAAAGGCTGTTGCTAAAATACTAAGAGTAGCTGCAAACCAAAAGACAACAAAATGATCAGGTCTGTATTTTCAGACTACATGCTATTTGAGTTGATATAAATTTGGGGCAGATAAAAAGGGTCACATACAGATTCACGGGATGCAACAGCTAGAATGCTAAGGGAAGCAAGAGTGCATCCCTTAGTGCTCATTTAACAAGCACTTGTGCCCCAGGAATGCTTCAGTGCCAGAGGGCACAGGACCAGCCACATTGTGGTCTACAATTGCATTTTTAAAAACATTTAAACCACTCAAATGTCTACTGGAAAACTGCTTAGCATTATATTTTCTTTCACTATTTGTGGACAGAGTTCACCTCTAAAGATATACTTTTTGGGCTGGAAGAAAATCAAACCAATAAGTGTGAAAATGTACCTTACAAGCTTTGTTATTTTAATTAAATGATATAATGTGTACTGAGTACAAATTTATTTTAGTTTTTGGTCTGGGGGTTTATATTTAACACCCATGTAATAATTCTTACATAAACAATGTTCACCACTGTCTTTCATAATTTTAAAATATAGCTTCCTACCTGGCTTTACAGAGTTCAGTATAACAATTTCCTGGTGAGCTGTGGGATTTTTCCCATGACAATTTCTCATATTTAGTTTGGCACCTGCCTCAACCAACGTCACAGTGAGAACATGGTACTTCTTCCCCTCACAATCCCTAACATCATCATTTCCTACACGTTGACATGACATAAGCACATTCTTTTTTTCCTCTTTTTTTAATCAGTCAAAGGGAAAATATCTGATGCATTTCCTTAAAAAAGGAAATGAAAATGTTTGTTCAAGAGATGTACAGTTGAATAAGCTGCACTTCTGTGAAGCTCATATCTTCAGTATAGCTCTTTTTACATACAGTGAATGTTTAGAAACATTTTACTGTAATACCTTGTATCTATAACTAAGACTTTTTAGAACTAATACCCCTTATACACAATTTCTACTTTTGTTGGAAAAATAAGTCTTATCTCTTGCAATAGCACTGTACATCTCTGTATAGTTATAGTACATCATTACTGTACGTTTTAAGTTGCTTGTTTCCTGTCTGTACCACCTACTATATTGATCATTCACTTATACTTTAAACCTTTACATTTTATTGTTTTTATAACCTGCTGGGTCTTCTGACCACTTGGTGCATTTTCAGAAAAGGAGATTAAGCTAGATGAAAGCACACTAGAGATTCAGTAAAAAAGCTTTGCATGATTCAGCTCAGATAAACAGTACTATGTACTTCTGTTGGGGTAATTTACAGAGACCCCAGATGCAAAGGGGTGGATAGTGCACCCCTTAGTGTTCAGTGAAAGATCACTTGTGTTTGGTGTCTGACTGCATTCTTGAAGCGAATAAAGAATCCTTAACTTGTACATCTGAATGACGTGGCAGAGTACAAAAAACATGTTGGATATATGGAGATATAGATATATGGAGATATAGATATATGGAGATATATAGATATAGATAGATAGCTTGCAGCATCAGGCCTTTGTCAATTCATTATGAATTGTACCTCAGAGCCACAACATTGAGTAGAGGTGGCTTGACCTAGGCTCACCCCATGCAGGAGCCCATAGGTTAATTTGATTAAAGGGGGGCATTAAATTCAGGGGGTAGAGTAAGTGGCCATTTTAGTGGCAGGTTATGGACAATTTGCTTCAGTTAGGCAGCTGACAGCAAGACTCCCTCCCTAGTTTGGGGGATCATTTTTTGTTTTAGTTTGTTATTTTACCTAGTTGACACACATGTGGCTCTGGGTCTGTATGTTACATCCACTGTTCCATCAACTGCAAGGGGGGGGGGTCAGGCATGCAAGAACTTTTTGTGGGTACAGACTGGGCATGCATGAAGCCATGTGGGCAGGGGGTTGGTTACTGTGGGATTACCTTCCCATCCTCCTACTGTCCACCACAAACAGGGTGCAGGAATGCTGATGTAATTTAAGGGCGTGTGGGCCAGGGGAGGTGGCCCGTATGGTAGCCTGGTCTGCTGTATGTTTACGGCAATTAGGGGAAAGGTGTTTAAGGCCGAGGGGCAGACATGCAAGATTGTGGTTTGAGGGTGGACTGGGGACAGTTGTGAATATAACCCTATTTTGGTAACTGTCTCTTTAAATAGCAACTTACCCTTGGCAATCCAGGGGCCCTGAGTCCCTTTTGTGTATGAAAAATACTGGGAACTGGGAATTACAGTGCAGTGCCTCCACCTAGGGAACACTGAGGAGCACACCTCAGGGGGGGTGAAGATTTGCACAGTTTGCAGATGAAACAAATATGAACTTTATATAAAACAGTAATAAACAACTTGAGCAAACTAATACAAAATTCCCTCCTGCACTGGGGACACGTGTGACTTTGCCTAAATCACTATTAGGTACCTTGACTTGTTTCTCCAACACTGTCCTTTTTATTATCAAAGTCCCAATCCTCTGGAAGGGGTTAATAACCACACAGTTCAAATGCAATGTCCCTTCCCCAGAGCTCTAATTCACCAGGTAGCGCTACCATTTCCCAAAAGTACCTCTCCTTTTGGAATTTAGCAACTCTCCCATGTAGCAGGTAAATACACAAGACCTGTCTTCAGTTTGGGGCCCCACACTTGTATCCTTGCCAGTATACTCCCTTGGGTGGCTCACTCACCAGGGTGCTCTCAGAGGCAGTCACACTGGAGATTACAGGCAGCTCTGCAGCAAAATCAATCTCACCAATTGCACCTTTCTCCTTCTGAGTCTCTAGCAGCTTGGCAGGTAACAGGATGGCCTCTTTTTGTACTTCGACTGATTTAAAGGGACGATAACCCCCACAACCCCGTAAGCCAGCTCCCTCCTTCCACCTGGCCTACCTCTCCCCCCGGGCTATTGCCCCTAAGTCGGTACTTACCCCTGTGTAGGTCCCCTCCAGCGAAGTTCTTCCTGGGGCAACTTCTCTTGCAACGGCTTCTTCTTGAATCCGGCTCCGTCAGCAGCACATGCGCAGTAGGACCCTGGTACTGCGCACAAGTTCAATCGGTGACCCTCGTGAACTTGGCATGCACAGTGGTAGCAGCATCCAGGAAGAAGCCGTTGCAAGAGAAGATGGCCCCCATGAACTTCACTGGAGAGGACCTACACAGAGGGGTAAGTAGTGACTTAGGGGCAATAGCCCGGTGGGGGGGAAGTAGGGTTGCCACCTGTCCGGTTTTGAACCGGACAGCCCGGTATTTTGAAGGGCTGCCTGGGTCAATACTTCCTGCCCGGTTTTCCAAATAAGGAAAACCGGGCGGGATTAGCTTGATTGACGCAGCGATCGGCCAATCGTCATCATCACTCTGCCCTCATGGGCCCACCCACCGACGTCATGGACCGCCCCCTATCCAGCCACAGCAACCCTAGGGGAAAGGTAGGCCGGGGGGAGGAGGGAGGGGGTTAAATTTCCCTTTAACAGCTTGAACAGCTTTACAGGACTTGGTTCTGGCTGGATCTTTCACTACACAGCCTGTGTTCACAGGCCCTGCACACAAGGCTCCACAGACAGGCACACCCTCTCTCTCCAGGATGCACTGAGGTGCCTAGCCAATCAGGTCGCTCTCTAGCCTGTAACTGGGCTGGATGATGTCACAGGCAGAAAAACAGGGTTAGGATTCCTCTTGTCAGATTGTCCATATATGCATGTACATGTAGGTATCTTTGCAACTGGGTTTCAATACAGTTATATTAAGAATCACAATTATACTTTTAGGAGCTGGTACATTTAAGCTTCACCCAAAATGTTAATTAATTTACATCTAATTAAGTAGATGTAAATTTCAAATATTTTTACAGTAGACACATTATCCAAACATTTTGGGGACCAATAACATTATTTGTTTTGATATGGCTATATGTAGGAGGAAGGTGGTATAGGTCTTTCTTGGGCCTCCCTTTCTTGGGCTCCCCTGCTGTATTGTAGTTACCATTGATTCTGTCTGTGTGTACAGGGCCGCCATCAGGGGGAGACAGGGGGGGGGACAAGTGTCCATGGCCCGGGGCTGAAGGGGGGCCCGGCAGTGCTGCATTTTTCCAAGAGCTGGGCCCTTACAAGCGCCGAGCCTGTGCGGCTCCTTCCGATGTTCCGATGCTGAATGCGGAAGTGCCGAACAGATGTGAAGTCCTGAAGTGGCAGAAAGACACAAAGTCTCGAAGAAGCCGACACTGAAGTCCATGAAGCGGCGAAACCCAATGTCACGAAAGGAGCTAATGCTGAATTCCTGAAGCCATGAGTTCAATTCTACTGACACCAATGTGGGTTTTTTTTGTTTTTTTTTAATTAATCCCCTGGCCACCAATATTTTCTTTTAATACTCTATAGTATTTTATGGGGCTCCAATTTTTTTTTAAGTTGTAAGGATGGCGACCATCAATAGGGGGTTACCTTTTTAGCACTGATGTCTGTGTGGTCTTTTAACTGTGATGTGGAGTGGGCAGGATCAGGGGTGGGGCTTGGGCACCAGGGTGGGCGGCCCCGTGATTTTTAATGGCGGCCCTGTGTGTGTACACACGAGTTTAAAGCTTTTTTTGGGGGTGGGGGTTTGGTGGTGGGAGTTCTATTTGGGTTTTAACTCCAAATCCAGTATAAAGCAGCAGAGCATACATTTTAATTTTTATATATATATATATATATATATATATATATATATATATATATATATATATATATGTGTGTGTGTGTATGTTTACATTTAATACCTACTAGTAGTAGGGTAAAGAGCAGGTTTTGCCAATTTTTAATATGGCTCCAGAAATAAGCAATAATAAGCAGGCACTGTAGACACAAAGCCATGGATACCAGCTGTTACTAGAAATGTATAAGTGCCTCTTCATATACCTCTTCTGTTTATACCAGTGAGAGCTGACACTTGAATTTCACTTAAGTGCCTATTTCCTTATAACCTTTAGATTGTGATAATGTCTGTTCAGTAACTAGGGAAAGAAGCATAATTTGTTTGCACAGAGATAATTAATCTATTTTGTTGTAAAAATTGTTATTCACTCACATTTTAGGTTGATGACAGATGCACTTTATAGGCTTGAGTAGGCCGAGGCTGAAAATTGATTCCATATTAACTCTTTTTCTGTTTTAGTAAAATAAAGCTTATAGAAATTTGCAAATTTTGTGAAAGAACAAACAAATCATTAGGTTTTTTATGGAAAATATTCCCAATTTTGTTTGTATTATTATTCTGTACTATTAAGCAATATTTTCTAAAATGTCTTATTCCCCCAAGTGAAAATAATGCATCATAATGCCGACAGTAAATACAGTACATTATTGCATAATTCTACTTTTGCAGCTGGGAAACAGGGTAGACAGTAGAGATGCACCAAATCCATAATTTCTGGATTCAGATGAATGCTAAATATATCATTGTTTGATTTGGCTAAATACTGTGTATGAACCCTGCATATTTTACAGCATCTGTAAGCAAAAAAAAGTGTTCAGAGTTGGTTCAGCTCAACATTTCGAAATTAGACAAACTCTAACCCTTAAAGGGATACTGTCATGGTAAAGCTTTTTTTTTTTCAAAATGCATCTGTTAATAGTGCTGCTCCAGCAGAATTCTGCACTGAAATCAATTTCTAAAAAGAGCAAACAAATGTTTTTGTATTTAATTTTGAATTCTGACATGGAGTTAGCTGTCAATTTCCCAGCTGCACCTAGTCATGTGATTTGTGCTCTGATAAATTTCACTCTTTACTGCTGTACTGCCAGTTGGAATTATATTATCCCTCCCTACTAGTAGCCTTACAACAGAACTATGAGAAGGTAACTAGATAGCAGTTCTCTAACACAAGATAACAGCTCCCTCCATGGTAGAATCCAGGTCCCACTGAGACATTTAGTTACATTGAGTAGGAGCCTGCCAAAAAGCAGTTCCATCCAAGTACTGGCTCTTTCTGAAAGCACATGTCAAGGCAAATTGACCTATTACAACTAAAAAAAATACACATAAAAATCATGATAGAATCCCTTTAATAAAGTTGTGGGAATTGTCCAGATTCCAAGTCGAATTCTAGTTTTGGTGCAGCTTCAGTCATAAGATCCATTCCTGTCTCATCTATCTAATCCAAATAGTCAAATATAATACATGGATTACACAAAGAAAGTATAATTTTTGATCAATTGTTTTAAAGAAATGATTTTACATATCTCACACTGTAATATTTCATATTAAACTCTATTTTTTCAACACATATTAAAAAACATGTTTGAAAAACATACAGCTGTAGGATTGATTACAACATGAGCCTTAATATGTAAAAGCCTCCACATAATGTGCTACACATCAACTTGTACAAGGATATTGTTGTGTACATCAGCCCAGCAGACCTTAGCCCTATTTGATGTTACCTTTAACTTTTGGCTTGCTTATTCACATAGCCAATCATAACATATCAGGAGCCAGATATATAGTGTATATCCTGCCCCTGCTCCTAGCTCAACCTTACATTTAAGCCGTCTGAAGATGTTTTTTTTAGGAAGCACAGGCAAAGTGACAGGTTCACAGCTCTATTTATAAGAATAAGTGCTGCCCTTGGTAAACCTTTTGTAGTTTTGTCTGCTAAGGTCACATCCTCCCCAATTAATAGCTGCAAAAGCCTTGCTGGGATATGGCATCTAACCTTTATTGTGTTTTCTATCCTTTGGAAGACACCAGCACACCCTGTCTCTTTGATTTAAAATAACAATATTGTTGTAAGTTTTTTACCCTTAAAAAATATTTACCCAATAATTCCCAAGGGTCCTCAAACTGACCCCTGCAAATTGCATATTATGGGCAGAAGAGAATCTAATTGATTTGAAAATTGTTTTTTTTTAATGAAAGCTTTGAAAGCTTTATAAGACCTAAAGCTATGTTTAAAATCAGCTCTATAAATGGTTGTATAGCTGCTGTGGCAATTTTTGCACATACAGGTGATAGAATGCAGTAAGTCCATTGCAGGAAATTTGCATTTTCTACATAGCAACCAATCAGTAATTTGTTTTTATTGTTTCTAGCTGTGGGAATAACGAGAATAAACGTTTATTTGCCTCCTATGAAGTACAGCATTGATCTTAGAACACTAACCAAGGAAGGGTAAAACTCTATTATGAGAAATAGTATAGTCTGCATTTTAGATTTGAGACACTTAGGATCAAGAACTCTTGGAAAAGTAGCATCTTAATCCATGGATCCATATGGAATTCCATCATATAAATTATTATGCATATGTACACTCTGTGCCTCTTTGGCCTTTGTTGTAAATGTACCCATTCTAATAAACAGTAAAAAAAAATTCTCTGTACTTTCAAAACATTCCTGACAAGCTCTTACTAAGGTGGGGTTGTAGCCCCTCTAAACAATTTTACAGTCAAAATGCAAAATACTGTGGTTAACACAGAACATCTCTTTGAGGGGGGCTCTGCCAGTGGCCCATATTTAATATGCAGAGGCTTCCACAAAACAAACATTTTGTTGATGTGCTGACAATGTGAAGGAACTAACTTCCTTTCTGGTAAGTGAGTAAATTACATGGCCTCAACTCACTTATTTGCTAATCTGAAATAACAGGGTCTTTAAAACACGGTGCTGGACTGAAATAATATATATATATATATAAATACAAAAGTAAAATGCTGGGGACCTAGAGAATTAATACTTAAACAGAGGCTCATTATAATCTCTGGGCAAATTTGTACCTGGGCAGGAACCATTAGCAACCAATCAAATGTTTGCTTTTGTCGTACCACCTTGCAGCCAGCTGAAAAAAGCCACTCGCTGATTGGTTGCTATGGGTTACTGCTCATGGACAAATGTGCCCAGTCATCATAAATGAGCACAGTGTCAGTTTCTTAAGAATAGCTACTATGTCAGCCTCTGTTGGAAATGTTCATTTAATAATCCAGAGTCTTAATACATTTATTATTATTGGGTTTGTAAAAACCTTTCAGTGGTGTGCACTAGCTGATATTGCAGAAATAATCATACACTGTATATAGATAGAAATCCCTTCTACTTTTGGTTCTTGATAAAGACAAATAAAGTATTACATTCCCAAATTCTATGTTTGTGGCATAAACCAGCATATTATTTTTGTGCCATCTCCTGTTTTCAGAAGTACTAGCATCATGTAAACCTGGCTAGCTTTATGCCACAGAAGTGAGGTTGTGCGATGCACATTGTGCTGGTACAGATATGAACCTGTTTTGATTTATCAGGAGGTAAAACTGAATTTCTTAAAGCCTGCGGGATATCTTATAAATGCAGAACTAAGTGCAACACATTTCTGTAAATTGCTGTTTGCAAGAAGCTGTGTGCCACTTTCTATTAAGTGTTATTTATTTATTTAAAAGCTTGATTTCTCCAAAAGCGTAAGATGTGAATGAAGTGTTCATATATGAAATGATTGATCTGTTAATAACAATCAAGCTTAACAGCTCTGTTTATGTATATAATATGATAAAGGACTTGGGGGCACTAAGGGGCAGATGTACTAAATTCACGTGAAGGATTCCAAGTTCGATCAAAAATCAAAGGTAGGATTTCTTCTTTTGGTTGAATATGTGAATTTTGGCATATTCAATCATCGAATAGGGTATGATCAAACGATCAAATACATTCGAATAGATTCGAATGGATGAATATTCAATCATTCGATCAGCGAAGGATTTTATTTAAGTTTATTCGATTGACTACTTCGGCAGATTGGACCTACCGAATTGTAATAGAAGCCTATGGGAAGCTTCCCATAGACTTCAGAGACTAAGTTCTGATCGAATAGGATTCGTACGATCGAAGTGTTCGATCGTTCTAATTGTACGAATCATTCGAATGATTTCTTCGTTCAGTCGAATGATTTATTCAACTGATCAAATCGGTTTTTATTCGATTATTGAATGATTGAATATCGAATAAAAGGTAGCCTAGAACTATTTGATTAACATTCGAAAATCGAATGCTAATCGAATATTGAATAGAAACGAATAATTTTTTGGGAATAATAGTAAATTTGCCCCTTAATGTGTGTCGTCAACAAATATTACATCTAGCAAATGTTCTTAATCAAATGGAACTTCTGCCTTTATTTCTTATTTTTATCATTTAACAAACACTACTGAATGAGACTAAATGACTCGAAAATCAAAGTACAGGCTAGAGAATGTAAATTGTCTCATCTTTACACCAACTAAAGGTATTCTTTTATTAGACAGGGCCTCTATGTTTCCTGTCATTTTCTGTAATAATACATACATTGCTCTTAAAAATACTTTTCTCTTTTTCCCTAATAAAATAATCTGTAATTTTAAGGTAATAGAAACAATGCAAAAAGTGATGAAATAAGAGACAATTAGTAAGTAAAATGGTAAAATTTAAACTAATTAGGACAAGTGATGTGTAAAATGTAAGGCGTTAGCAATAGCAATTTTCTTATCACAAATGTAATAGATTATTCAAATAAGAGTGTCACTCCATCAGTTTACCAGGCTAGAATAAGATATTTCTGTAAGTCAAAAGGAACACAACAATTGTCATTCATTGTGAGAAGGCTTTATAGACCATCACCCGTGTGTGGAATAATGGGAGACTGTTGACCTTTTTATGATAGACTTTTCCATCTATTTGGTTTCCTTTAATATGCAACTTTCCCTGTACCCAGTCCAGATCTCAGAGCTGTATGTTATCTCAAATAATTACCCTGTGCTTGCACACATCCCCAGTGATTTCCACTATGAAAAACTACTCATTGTCAGTGGGAGAGAGGGAATTTAAAACCATCTTCCAGTAGCCTAGTGGATCTTAATTAAACCACCCAGGTATTGAGATGCCCTGCTGATGACCATATGGTGGAAAAAGGTTTGCTCTCTTTATTCTTAGGGGGAATTCATTGGAAAAAAAAGACATTATGTCTTCAGAGTTAATATTTAAACTCATTTTATTGTAAAACTGAATTGTGGTTTTATCTTTATAAAGAAATACAAATTGTGCAGTGTAAAGAGAAATAATTTCAAATTGAATTACTGTACCTGATTATTATACTGTGAAAGTGTAAATTTTTAATTGAATACATTCAATTGAAAACGGTTACCTAAATGTTCCTATTTATAGAATTAATGTGATAGAAATTTACTTGTGTGCTTGTAATATTAACTATTTATGGAAGGGTGCCTGGCTAGGCTGATGAATACATGCATTGGGGTATTTTTTTTATATCTGTCTTAGGCATTTTTAACAGATTCAGTTATAGAAAAATGTGTATGAGACAGAAGTAAAGATTAACATTTTACTTAAAGGGCACGGAAAGTCTAAAATACAGTAGAATAAGGCTAGAAATGCTATATTTTGTATACTAAACATAAACATGAACTTACTGCACCACCAGCCTAATCAAACAAATGATTTATGTTTTCAAAGTTGGGCACAGGGGGCTGTCATCTTGTAACTTTGTTATACATCTTTGCAAGACTAGACTACATACACATGCTCAGTGTGGTCTGGGCTTCTTAGAGATCATCTTAAATTATCAAAAAACAAAGCTGCTGGAGTTCTGCATGGCTGGTAATTAAGCAGGGGCTCCCCCTGCTGTTCATAAGTATGATTGTTTCCCTGCCAGAAGTAAGGGACCGTCTGACAATTTCTATCCACAGCGTGAAGGGAGAATTTCACTGCATACAGTCAGGTTTCTTATAAAAATGGTACACATTTTTTAATTAAAGTATATTGGAGATAGATTTCTTTTTCATTAAAGAAAGTAAAAATGGGATTTTATTTCTTTGCCTTTCCTTGCCCTTTAAGGAAATATTATTTCTACTCTATAAATTAAAAAGGATTTAAGCTTTTGTTGTTGTGTATGTTGTATTCTTCCTGAGAATATTTGATAATGTTGTCCATACTATAACTCAGTAGTTAAATCACAGTAATATTTGTCTGAACTGACCTTTCTGAAGTTTTAGTAATTTTTCATGCTGACTGTGCTATTGTGCAAATCTGCTGTTTAGAAATAAAATTATTTGATCATATATATGTTTAGTGTCTGAATAATATTAACAAATAAAAAACTTTATTTATATTAAGACAATAGTTAAGGATGGGCATTGCAATAAACCAAAAGATAGTACAGTACAGTAAAAATTTACATTTCTCTGTTGCAACATTATATGCTTTGAACAGGGCTTCTATAAATGACTGTATTCTGACATTAAGTGATGTCAAATTCTTAGTGGCACTAAAAAGACTGCAGCTATGACTGCTGATTAGGAATGCCATAAATGTAATGTGAGTTTCTGTAGCTTGTTCTTGGGAGTTCTTTAGACATTACAATATGAGAAGCAGTTGCAATTGTATTTGCTTCTAAAAGCCTGCCATATCAGTCTAACATTGTAAAGGGTCTAGGCAACTTAGAGTAGCATTGCATCTTCAGAAACAGAAAGCTCAGCAATCTATTATTTGGACCAAGTTGCTCCTCGTGTAAGGTTAAATACTAGAGTGGAAAATTCCCACCACACAGAACTTAGGAAAATAAATGTTTAATCATTGTAAAATGGGAAAACCCCCATATTAATGTTTGCAGGTGGTGGCATTTGTAAAATGGAAAAAGCTACTCATGAACATCGAACATCACATTTCTCTTTATTACACACTTCTGGAAACGCTGACAATTTCTCAAGTGACAGTGCCAGGGCTTTGTTTGGGAAAATCCCTAAATGTTAATTTTCCTCTGTTTTTTTCATGCTGTCAAAATGTATCGCTGTGTTTAAAAAATGAGGGTTCAGAAATCGCTGCCAGAGAGCAAGGATGCTGTAACAACCCCTCACTGACAGTGGCTGGGCTGTCACATCACAAGAGGATTTTCCAGCGTATCAAGGTGGGTTAGATGAGTGATAATGAGAGGAGAGCATACACATGCTAATTTAACTATTCATGCGAGTGCGCCTTGTCTTCGTTAAGCAGACCCAGGTAGCATCTGCAAACTGTCAGACTCCTCTGGGCCATAAGCTTTTTGATTCCCATTTAAGTTCAGATTCTCTCACTGCCTGTCAGGGAACTCTCCTCTCCTAGGAGCCTGAAAGCTCTCAGTTGATTTGCTGGCTTTTGACATAACTAAATGTCAAAAGAAGCTTAACCCTTTATAATAGCCCACATTGCTTTTCAGACCACAATGACAGGAAAACATCTCTACAATGCTTTTATTAGGCAGGGACATGGGAGGTTATCTTGTATTTATACTGCCAATCAATGTTTTTTCTTTATATACTGTACATTTACTGGGTTGTGGCCTTATTTATATATAAATCTATACATTTTATATATTTATAACAATAAACCCCTTACTCTAACAGTAATGCAGAGCAAGTGGTACATATTAAAGTAATTCTAAAAGACTAGAACTCTGAAAGTTATATTTTAGGATTAAAGAAGGATTAAGGAATCATGTAACATTATTGTTCACATGATCAACTTCAATTTAAAGGGTAACAATAGTCTGTTTATCATAATCAGTAGAGTTAGTGCTCAACTGATATACTGAAAATAATTCCAAGCATCTCTACTTCAATGAGAACAGGTACTTTTTTTTACATTCTCACTACAGGCTTTTCACTCACACACACACACATATATATTTATATATATATATAAATATATAAATAAAATACAAGGTTGACTGGTGCACGCTCCACTTAAATCATCTGCCTGGGTGCTGGAGAACCATAACACATCCTCAATAAACACTCCGCACTCCAAGGTCTCGTGTAAAAAGCAACAAAGCTTGTGTTTATTCCCTCATCGTTTCGGTCTCCGTATTGGAGCCGTCTTCAGGAGAAAAAGAGCTTTTTCTCCTGAAGACGGCTCCAATAGGAAGACCGAAACGTTGAGGGAATAAATATATAAATATATATATATATATATGTGAATTTGCTGTAAAGACTGGTAAGAGTGCATACACTAGAAAGACTGTATATATATATATATATATATGTATATAATGAATAATTTAACCCATTATAAAACTTTTATTTTCAAAGATATCCATATAATATATTGTAAAGGGGTTTGATATCCGTCACACCTGACAAATGGACCTGTAAGGAGGTAAGCAATTAACTACAGTAGGACAGGTTACATGCAATGGTACATTTATTCTCACTGGACTGCTGATTTTGTTTTTACCTTGCTTGTCAGGACAGGATGAAGAAAGTGACTTTACTTTCAGTTACAGATTTTGGGCTGTTTATTGCAATACATTACAAAAACAGACACATTTACCAATTAAAGCAATATACAAAGAGTTTTAGCACAAAGTTTATTTATTAAACTAACATGGTATACTGCTACTTTAACTTTATCTAGAACTATAAGCCTATTACTGTGTTGTACTCCTTAATAATGAGATTCTGGGTATTGCAACAGCAACTTATTTATTAAATTGGTTGTTCACCTTTGAGTTAACTTTTAGTATAATGTAGAGAGTGATATTCGGAGACAATTTGCAATTGGTTTTAATTTTTTATTGTTTGTAGTTTTATAGTTATTTAGCTTTTTATTCAGCAGCTCTCTAATTTGCAGTTTCAGCAATTTGGTTTCTAGGGTACAAATTAGCATATCAACCCTGCACTGATTTGAATAAGAGACTCGAATATGAATAGGACAGGGACTGAATAGAAATATGAGTAATAAAAAGTGGCAATAACAATACATTTGTAGCCTTACAGAACATTTGTTTTTAAATAGTGTCAGTGACCCCCATCTGAAATCTGCAAAGAAACAGAAGAAAATTGCAAATAATTAAAAAACTATGAAAAATAAATAATGAAAACCAATTGAAAAGTTTCTTAGAATGTGCCCTTCTACAATATACTAAAAGTTAACTTGAAGGTGAACCACCCCTTTAAAGTGGACCCGTCACCCAAAAAAATATTTAAAATCATATTTTATGACATAAGTCAAGCAAAATGAACATTAATTACACTATATATATTATTGTAATCTTGTTTTCTTCAGTCTGGGAATTCATAATTATAGCAAGCAGGCAGGAGCGATTTTTGTAGATACTGTTATTGAGGCAAGCCTTAATCTTGTGTGTGCACCAGAATGGGGGACCTGATGTCTATCCCCATGTCCTGGCTACACAATTAAATGGTTAAGAGAACTGAGGGAATGTGTGGGGAGCAGTGGCATCTAGGAAGTGCTGAATGGTGCCTAAGGCATAGAGGAGTGGCAGACAATATTTGATTGACAGCCGAGATGTTTAAATGAGCTTAAAGCAGCTATGAATGTTTTAATAAAAATGTGAAATTGGATTTCATGTTTAATTTGAAAAGGACTTTTATTATACAGATTTTTGCGTCTGGGTGACGGGTCCACTTTAAAATACAGTGTATGAAAGAAGCATGGCTCTCTGACTGTACAACTCATTCTTCTCTCCTTGTAAAGATGGCCCCACCTATGTGCTTATTTTTCTATAACAAACTTTATTAACAACAACTATTATCAACATATTTCCCTTTTTAACATAAATGGTGCTAATAACAACACACATTAATAGTTGTAACTTAGTACAGGTGATTTTACTGTAAACAACTTTAACACGTCACTTTAACACTGTTCAATAGTGATGGGCGAATCTCCCGCGATTCGCTTCGCCGAAAGATTCGCAAAACGAGTCGCGGGACGTTTTTGACGCCCGTCATTTTAGGCGCGTCGCGTCGTTTTCGGAGCGCGTCGCGTCGTTTTCGGAGCGCGTCGCGTCGTTTTTTTGTGATTCGCGAATTTATTCGCCAGCGTCGAATCGCGGGAATTCGCCGCGAATTCGGCCCTGGCGAATAAATTCGCCCATCACTACTGTTCAACTAGTCGTGATGGGTTTTTGATAACATGGCCATAACATGTTTGCACACTATGAGTAAGTGTTTGTGTCTGGTTATTGTCAGTTGTATTTTGTGTGTCAACTGTGGCATGAACTGAGATTCCTGTTCCTTGGATGGGCGCAGTATCTCTCAGAAAAGATTTTGATGTGTCCATCTGGTTGTCCTCGCTGTTATCTACTGACAATTGCCTATTTCCAGTGGCATCTTTTCCTTGATTGTCCTCTGGCCAGTAAGCATCCACTGGTAGATGCTGCCCCATGTGAATCAAATCCTGGTCCTGTGGCTTCTCTGACTTATTACAATGCTGGCCATCAGAATGAGTCACACTTGGTATTTTTTGGATTTTATATAAATGCCTTTTATTTCACCTTAAAATTTTTCTATCACTTGTTTCAACCTCATAAGAATGAGGTGAGACTGGGCATAGCACTTGTGCTGATTCATACCAGGTAGATCCATTCCAAATTCTGACATCTCTAACGTGTAAATGTTGAAGTGTTTTTGTTCTGTTGTCATCATTTTTCTTTTGTCTCTCACGCATGATTTGTTTCTGTTGTCTGTCCCTTCTATGTAGGGTAACACTGATGCAGGTAATTTCGTCTGTATTTGTATTGCAAGGAATAACTCTGCTGGAGATTTGTCTCTTTCCAGAGCTGTTGCTCTGTAATTTAAGAGTGCCACTTCTGGGTCCTGACCTGAATGAACAGCTTTTTTCAACAACTGTTTTATAATCTTCATACCACACTCTGCAAGTCCATTACTCTGTGGGAATCTTGGGTTTGAAGTGACATGCTTAAATCCAAATTCTTCTGTGAATCTTACAAAGTATTTTCCTATAACCTGAGAACCATCATCTGTTCTTACTTCTCTTGGTATTCCACATCTGCAGAAGAGTGTGTTTTAAGTATTTTGCATACCAAATGATGTGCTATTTTTTAATTTTCGAACATCTAAATAATTGGAGTATGCGTCTATTATTGACATGATAACTTCCAAAAGGTGTATTAAAAGTAACAATTTTCTGCTTCTATTAGTGAGAGGAATCTGCTAAAATCCACTGGAGGCATCTAGGATTGTAAATAATTTGCCATTTCACTCAGGATTCCACTCCGAGTGGGTATCTGAAAATGTTCTCTCCTTATGTATTCATTGAACTCTTTGGGATCCAAGCAGAATATCAGGGATCGTCTTTTTTCTATGTATGTACCGAAGCTGAAGGTTCATCGATAGGCTCAATTACATCTCACTCATTCAAGCACTGCAATTCACATCTACGTCTTTCTCTCAGTGTCACTGGCACATGCCTGTTTTCTTGTACAACTGATTTGCATCAGCTTTTAATGAAATATCAAATGTAACTGGCAGTTTTTCAAGACCTACAAACACATCCTTATATTCACTTAGCAGTATATCTATGTTGCTTTATGGTGATTCTTCCACAACAAATAATTTGTTTACCAGTCCCAACTTCTTACAGGTTTGTGCACCTAATAGGGTATAGAGAGTTACTGGTAATCCTCAATTCTTAGCAGGTGAAAACTTTAAGCCTTCCTTCTTGTATGGCACCTCCGCCTCAGTGTGCATATAATTGCAATATAAAGAGTACAATAATTAGGCTTCAAAATGCAGAGGTTAACTGCTCAAGGTGTTTATTTTCCACACAACATGTTTCTAGCCATTGTGGGTTCTTTGTCAAGTGTGAATAATATACAAAGAAAAACACATATTTAAAGTCTGAAACAGGAATCACCACCCGCCCCAGGAATGTATTTTCCATGGTTAATTAACATAGAAACATAAACCTTTAAAGTCCAAATTGTATTAGTCCATTGTTAACTTGTGATGTTTTCAAGTGTGGACACTTGGACAACTGCAACAATTTTCTGCAAAGAGACGGACAGGAATACCCTTTTACATCATGCCTCCTGTCACCCACCACATCTCCTCAGGAGCATCCCATATTCACAGATGATTCGAATAGTACGCAACAATACAGACCAGACATGACTCAATAATCAACTTGATGAACTCACTTATTGTTTTATACAACGGTGGTATCCTCAGCATGAACTCCTCACCATCTGCTAAAGGGCCACACACCTTACACAAGATGAGCTATTTTCCTCAAGACAGACCTCCACTCCAACCAGCAATGATAAGCATCTCACTTTCCTGACTACATACTCACCCAGTACTAGGTCCTTCACAAGAGCAATTCACAATCATTGGTCGATTGTGCAAAAGGATAGAACACTTCCTCCTTCTTTCAAGCTTCCTCCTAAAGTTGTGTACAAAAAATGCTGTAATCTCAAGGATTATTATTAGTGAATACAGAACCTGTGCATAGTTACCAACCACCCACAACATCAACTTGGCTAACCAATACAAAGACTGACTGCTATCGATGCATGGACTGTACGACCTGCAGGCAGTTACTGACTGGTACCACCTTTTCCCATCCACATTCTGGAAAACCAATAATCATCAAGTACAGGTTGACCTGTACTGCTAAATTAATTTGCCCCTGCGGTCTGATGCATGTTTTAGGGAAAGGATCACACAGATCAGCCATTCAGGCCACATTGAGCAAAGGAAAAGGGGACACACCAGCCTCACAACATTTTGTTGAGAAGAAACACACCTTAGCTTCACTCAGAAGCATGATTTTGTGCCTATACCTCCTAGAAGTGGCAATAGAGAACGCTTGCTACTTCAAACTGAACTCAAATGGATCCACCAACTTTACACACTCAGTCCAAGAGGTCTGAACAAACTCATTTCATATGCCCCATTCTTCTAAAAATAACCTAACCTTGATACTAATATAAATATATGCATGATGACAAAAAATTCATTATGGCAAAACATGAATTATGTGACCATGGAAACTTCTGTTCATTGCACGATGGTGTTCATAGTATTGGATAAGTGGATTTTCTTGTTCTTTTCCTTACTCCTTTTTTTTTTTGCTTGTTTCACTACTGTAGGTGTAGGGATCTCTGCTTAATAGGTGACCAGAGGTATTTTAATTTGCTGAGCCTTGCCATCTCCCATATACTTTGTTACATGACTTTAACCTATTTATGCATAGCTGAGCATATCATAGTTACATAGTTAAATTGGGTTGAAAAAAACAGTTCATCAAGTTCAACCCCTCCAAATTAAAACCCAGCATCCACACACACACACCCCTTCACATTTTCACACAAACCATACTGTATATGCCCATAGCTATGCTAAGGGGCAAATTTACTATTATTCCCCTAAAAAAATTTGTTTCTACTCGTTATTCGATCAGCATTAGATTTTCGAATGTTAATCGAATAGTTCTAGGCTACCTTTTATTCGATATTGATCATTCGATGATCGAATACAAATTTATTCGATCAGTCGAATAAATCATTCAACTGAATGAATAAATCATTTGTTCATTCGAATGATTTGTACGATTGAAATGATCGAAGACTTCGATCGTACGAATCCTATTCGATCAGGACGTAGCCTCAGAAGCCTATGGGTGTGCTCCCATAGGCTTCTATTGCAATTCGGTATGTCCAATCTGCCGAAGTAGGCAATCGAATAAACTTTAAAATTAAAATCCTTCGCTGGTCGAATGATCAAATATTCGCTCATTCAACTCTATTTGAATGTATTCGATCGTTCGACCATTCCCTATTCGATGATCAAATATGCCAAAATTCACATATTCGACCAAACAAAAAAATCCTACGTTAGAAATTTGATCGAATTTGTTCGAACTTCGAATCCTTCACATGAATTTAGTAAATCGGCCCCTAACTGTAGAGTTTAGTATCACAAAAACCTTTGATATTATTGCCTCTGCAACATAATCTCAAAGGAGACCATGTTATGATCACTATTCCCTAAATGCTCACCCACACAAATGCAATTCCTACTTCACTCACCCCTGCCCATGTATCGCAATCATTTGAATATGTTGATACTAACTGTACCTATTATTGACCTGCATTGTAGACCTGCCTAATACTCTGTACAATGAGCTGTAGGATGAGATACCTTTAAAGGGTCTCCAAATGGACCGTACCAACTCAGTATCCAGAGTGTAATACGGACTACTTATTAAAGTACTGGGTCCTCAATAATGGTAATAATACTGATGCCCATATATTTGGATGGGCTTTGTGTCTATGTACCCCTGGCGAAAATAGAGGTGGCTAGCCAAACCCAGTATCCAGGGCGTCTTCCACTACCATGTATTCCTTTACTAAGCATTGGTTTCTGGTGGAACAAGACATGTAGATTTTTTCAACTAGCATTGCTCACCTAGCATTGCTCACCGTTTTCTCTCTGTCTCTCCTTCCCCTTTTTCCTCTTCCCCCCCTCCAATTTTTTATTATCTCCCTTTTTATTATATTTGTCCATTTTTCTTTTTTTTCTATTTGCTACATTTTTATTTTTAAGTTGTCTTTTTGCTATGTTCTTTTTCTGTCTACTCTACTAAATTTTACATGAAATTGGGTCATTGCTTATTTACGTATTGCTAAATCAACTTATACATCTATGGTTAACCTGGACATTGAACATACATTTTTAACTTCAACACCAATTGCTAGGGAAATAGCCCATAACTATGGTTGTGAGTAACTCCACATATGGCTATGTCAATTTCGGCCCTGAGTGACACCTGCTGGATACCTTCAGTGCTAGTGCACATTCCACAAACTCAATGTGCGAAGCTTCAGGAAACAGCAGAACCTTGTCCACTAATGGACACCTTGCTCCACGCTACGCTTCTGCCTCATTAGCATCAGATATTTAACCAGGACATTTAATTAATTCCAACACCAGTTGCTAGGGCAATAGTCCATAACTACAGTTGTGAGGAGCCCCACACATAGCTATATCAATTTTGGCCCTGAGTGACACCTGCTGGATACCATGAGTGCTAGTGCACATTCCACCATCTCAATGTGAGAAACTTCATGAAACGCCAGAACATCGTCCACTCCTGGATATTACGCTCCACGCTACGCTTCTATCCCATTTACATCAGGTATAAGTTCTAAATGATATTCCTTTATGATAGATGACAGTTTTCTCTCTGTCTCTCCTTCCCCTTTTTACTCCCCCCCCACTCTCCCCCCTCCAAATTTTTATTATCTCCTATTTTATTATATTTTTCCATTTTTTCTTTTTGTTCTATTGTCTTTTTGCTATGTTCTTTTTCTGTCTACTCTTAATTTAACATGAAATTGTAAAAATACATTAGTGGCATATGCGGAGGATTGTGAGAATGGTTACAGACAACCCAAAGATCACCTCCAACGACCAACATATTCCTGCAGATGGTGTGTCTGTGCATCATTCTACAATGGTTGTCATTTAAAATGATATTAAATCATTACTGTTATCAATTTATTCCCTTAAGGAGCAAATGTAGAAGCTCTAAGAATCATTCTATGTGGCTTAATACAGATGTAACAAAGTTAATAGGAAAGAAGAGAAAGGCATTTAAAAACTAAAAATCTGTTGGGACAGAAGCTGTATTTAATGAATATAAACACTGTAATAAATGTTGTAAATCAGCAATCCAGAAGGCAAAGAAAGCAAATGAAGAATTAATTGCAGCGCAGGCGAAAAGTAACCCTAAAAAATTTTTAAAATATATTAATAGTAAAAAGATGCAGATTGAGAGTGTTTCGCAATTAAATAATGGTACCAGTATGGTTGTAACTGATACAGAAAAGGCAAATGTGCTAAATCAATTTTTTTCTTCAGTGTATACAATAGAGGCTGAGTTCCCAGCATGCACTGACTCAGTTCAATCTAGTCAGTGGCTGACTGAGGATATGATTCATAAAGCTTTAAGAAAAATTAATGTAAACAAGGCACCAGGGCTGATGGTATACACCCACGGGTTCTGAGAGAGCTTAGTTCAGTTTTAAACCATCTCCTAATTCTGGTTTTCTCAGATTCACTTTCATCTGGTATGGTGCCTATGGATTGGAGGAAAGCTGATGTCATCCCAATATTTAAAAAGGGATTACGATCTCAGCCTGGCAATTATAGGCCAGTAAATTTGACATCTGTGGTGGGCAAATTATTTGAAAGCTTGTTAAGGGATCACATTCAAAATTTGGTCCTAGTGAATGGCATTATGAGCAGCAATCAGCATGGCTTTGTGAAGGATATGTCATGCAAGACAAATTTGATTGCTTTTTATGATGAGGTAAGTAAGATGCTGGACAGTGGGGGGCAGTAGATGTGATCTATTTGGATTTTGCCAAAGCATTTGATACAGTGCCCCACAAACGACTGCTTTCTAAACTAAGCTCTATTGGTCTAAAAGTTGTTTGCACATGGATAGGAAACTGGCTACAGGATCGGGTACAGAAGGTGGTTGTTAATGGTATGTTCACTACTTGGAGTAAGGTTCTTAGTGGGGTCCTTCAGGGCTCGGTATTGGGTCCGCTTTTATTTAACTTGTTCATTAATGACTTAGGGGAGGGTGTTGTAAGTTAATGTATCAGTGTTTGCAGATGTCATCTGAGATGACACAAAACTATCTAGCCCAATTAATTCCATCCAGGATGTGGCATCCTTGCAACAGGATCTTGACAAACTAGCAATCTGGGCAGATAACTGGCAAATGAGATTCAATATTGATAAATGTAAAGTCATGCACCTGGGATGTAAAAATATTCAAGCCACTTTTCGAGTTATTTTTGTATACTTCGACTAGGGAATAGTCCAAATTCGATTTGAAATTTCTAATTTTGAAATGTATCCTGTACTGTCTCTTTAAAAATTTGCCATCTAAAACCTGCCGAATTGCTGTTTTAGTCTACGGGGGACCTCCTAGAACCTATTCAGAGTCAATTGGGAAAAAACTTTGAAACAAATTCGATTGATAATGGACCTATTCGATAAAGAAAAATTCAGATTAATTTCGCTTAGTCTTTTCACACTCAGTTTTTGCACTTCGAAATTCGAGCCTCGATAAATCTGCCCCTTAGACATCTACTAAGGAGAAGTACAATATTCTGGAATGGCTGTCACAGTCCCCTGACTTGAATATCATGGATGATCTATGGGATGATTTGAAGCAGCTGCCCATGCTTAGCAGCCTTCAAATTTAACTGAACTGAACTGAAGAGATGATGACAGTGAAGTTGTGGCCTGTGCCTCCTACCCCTCCCAAACTTTTGCATCTAAATGGCAGACGGGTAAGGGGTATGCAGGGGACACTTACTTCCACCTCCTGCCCCTTAGAAACACAGTGTTAGCTAACACGGTCAGCACTGTATGTGTGGGGGAAGTTGCAGGTCTCTGTGCTTCATTTCAGAGCAGAATGTAGTGTTCAAAGGGCAAAATGGCAGATTGCAGGCTTTTTTATACTTCACAAAATGCATTGGCTACTCAAATGACCTTCATTGTCTCTGGTTCCCAAGACCTACACCTCCTCTTCACCACCTCTTCAAATAAATATATTAAAAATGAGTAAGTGCATATTATATAAATAAGTATGTTAAAAACGTAATATTAAAAATATATACATATTTTTATTTATATAAATTGATGTCAAATCATGTAAAAACAATGTGATTCAATGGATAGTGTTATTGTACTTTGTAATAGTTCCTTAAAGGGATACTGTCATGGGAAAACATGTTTTTTTCAAACCACATCTGTAAATAGTGCTGCTCCAGTAGACTTCTACACTGAAATCCATTTCTCAAAAGAGCAAACAGATTTTTTTTATTTTCAGTTTTGAAATCTGACATGGGGCTAGCCATTTTGTCAGTTTCTCAGCTGCCCCTGGTCATGTGACTTGTGCCAGCACTTTAGGAGGGAACTTCTTTCTGGCATGCTGTTGTTTTTCCTTCTCAATGCAAATGAATAGTACTCAGTGGGACATGGGTTTTTACTATTGAGTGCTGTTCTTAGATCTACCAGGCAGCTGTTATCTTGTGTTAGGGAGCTGTTATCTGGTTACCTTCCCATTGTTCTTTTGTTAGGCTGCTGGGTGGGGGAAAGGGAGGATATCACTCCAACTTGCAGTAAAGAGTAATTGAAGTTTATCAGAACACAAGTCACATGACTTGGGGCAGCTGGGAAAAATCTGTTTGCTCTTTTGAGAAATGTATTTCAGTGCAGAATTCTGCTGGAGCATTAAATCACATATAGAAGGTGTACAGCCTCATACTGAAAAAACATTTATTTGTGCAAACACAGCAAAAAGAAATATAATCACAAACACATCTTTTTTACAAAATCCACAGTGCAGTGTTACCCCTCTGTCTGCCTACCTGTGTTAGCCACTCCCTCCTGACGCGTTTGATGAAGCGCCCAATAGCGCGAAACGCGTCAGGAGGGAGTGGCTAACACAGGTAGGCAGACAGAGGGGTAACACTGCACTGTGGATTTTGTAAAAAAGATGTGTTTGTGATTATATTTCTTTTTGCTGTGTTTGCACAAATAAATGTTTTTTCAGTATGAGACTGTACACCTTCTATATGTGATTTAAAGTTGTAGTGTGTGGATCTAGATACAGCATCTACTGTTGGAGACAGCAGTTTGCCCAATTAAATATTTAATTATATTTAAAACATTCTGCAGGAGCAGCACTATTAACTGATGCATTTTGAAAAAAAAACATTTTTCCCATGACAGTATCCCTTTAAGTAAGGTATTTGTAAGTCATTTAACATGACAATTTGCCATGTTCACACTTCATACATATACTGTATATTTATACACAAACTGATTCCTTACTATATAGTATAATGTTTAGATTTTTTCTTTCTAATATTTTTCTTCCATGTATGTCTTCAAATTTACCATCTTCTGATATAATGGAGGAAAATATTTTAGAAATTTGTGGTCCTTTGGCTTTAATCATATGATGAACTACATGAACTTTGCTTCAAACCTCCAAATGTCTTATTAAACATGGACTTTGAAGCTCAGGAGTATTTCTGCCTCCTTTGTTTTCTTATTAAATTACTGGGTTAAGCCTTTGTCAATAACCATGTCGAAGCCAGCAGGATCAAGACATCACAGCAATAATAAAGCTTCCATTCAAAGCTGTCATTGGACCAGTCAGTCAGAGAACTAACTGTGCAAAATGCAGAGACATTTCAACAAAGTCTGAGCTCTGTCTAATTTGGGTTTAAGGATGCATTTTATTTGTTTATTTTTAAAAGGAGCAGTCCCTAGTTTATTCATTTACCAAATTATGATGTCACATTTGCACAATTTTTTTAAACTTGTTAAATACTGTTCTTATTAAATATTGCCACAGTGAATAAAATTATGTATTGCCATATATTTATTAGAAGTGCAGTTGACATAATTCATTAATTCCATACCAGATGGGTGCAAAGAGGTACAATGCCAGTACATTTTCATGATTAAATCATTTCTGTGGATTGAACTGAGGCACCCTAAGGCCATGATTAATTAACCAAGTATGCTCGGGTGCTAAAAGCCACATACCAGACCATTCAACTTAGAATATTACTTCACATCCTTTGCAGCACTTAGGGCTTACCAGCTCCATCAAGGCAAAGCTCTCCATACCTTTGCATTCTGGTTAGGGATACGCCAAATCCAGGATTCAATTTGGGATTCGGCCTATTTCAGCAGGATTCAGATTTGGCCAAATCCTTGTGCCAGGCCCAACCGAATCCAAATCTTAATTTGCAAAAGCAAAATGAAAAATGCTTTTCGTCACAAAACAACAAAGTAAATTAAAATTCCACTTTTTCCTTTCCAGATCCTAATTTGCACATGCAAATTAAGATTTGGATTTGGTTCTATATTTGGCAGAATATTCCGCAATGGATTCCATGATTCTGCCAAATCCCAATTCGTGGATTTGGTGCATCCTAATTCTGGTACAATGGGGTCCGTTATCTGGAAATCAACTGACAATACAGCTCTGAATTATGGAAAAACCATTTCTAATTTTTTTTAATTATTTCCTTTTTTCTGGTAACTAAGCTGCATAAATCAATATTGGTGGCAAAACAATCTTATTAGGTTTATTTAATGCTTACATTTATTTGTAGCAAGCTTAAAGGAGAACTAAACCCTAAAACTTAATATGGCTAGGAATGTCATATTTTTTATACTGAATTTATTGAACCATTTTAAAGCTTCAACATTTTGATATTTTATATGAGTTTCCCCATCTTGGATTCTTAGTATGCTTTGAGTAGCTGATGAGAAGCTAAGCTTAGGAGTTGTTGCAAATCAACAAGCAGAAAATTTGGTTTACCTCTGACATGATTTCTACAAGGCTGATTAAAACATTCTGATGCTACTTGTGCTGGTTTCTGAGCTGCTGTGTACTAATAATCTGAAATATTTACTAACCAGTGGTAAGGATTCACCTTGGTGGTCTAGCAGGGTCCACTGCTGCTCCTTCGGAGTGGACGCCCGCTGCACTGCCCCTTCATGTGGCAATTTCCTGGTTTTGTAGGCACATGCCAGCGTGCAATGGCGCGAAATTCAAATGTATTTAAAGGCACATTTTGTATATATTTTCACTGCCCGTTATAGGTTTCCTCCTAGTGAGTTCCTGGTGCCTCTGTACTGTTTTAAACTGCTATATTCTGTGATCTGATTACCTGTTGTGACCCCTGCCTGTTTTGACTATCCTGACTTCTGGAATCCTTACCCTGCCTGGTAATCGACCCTTCTAACCTGTACCTGTCTGATTGATCTCCTGGTTTGACCCTTGCCTGTTTGACTCTGTCTGTACTCTGCCTGTCCCGACTCGGCCTGATTCCGACTACGTTATCTGCCTCCATCTTGTACTGTGACCTTCTGCCCTAAGAACCTTCTGCTTAACCGTCGTGACCCTTTTGCTCATCCAGAACCCTTAGCTTGGCACCTCTCTTAATAAGACCTGGCAGCATCTGATTAGCCAAGGGCTCCTCCCGAAGTGAAAGGCGGCTTTTATAGGCGGAACAAGAGCTGAGACCAGGGTGCCTAGCACTGGTTCTGGATTTAGGGTGCCGACCGTGACACCAGCCTCATATTTTTGACATTTATATTATATATTCAGTATATTGTGAGTCAGTCTCTAAGCTCATTCTGTGACAGCAGCACAGAATATATGCATTGAATCAGCAGAAAAGAAGATGGGGAGCTACTGGGGCATTTTTGAAGGTGCAGATCTTTATTACCAAAGGGCTGTTGTTCCCGTGGCTTGTATAGAAGCTGGTATATAAGTCCATAATATACCTAATATGCAACATTCTGCCATTTCTGTCTTTTTTTGGTTAAGCTTTAGTTAAGCTTTACAGAAATATCCCTTATCCAGCAAACCCCATGTCCCAAGTATTCTGGATTCTATATCTGTATTGCCAAATACCATTTTTAATGGTGCTGGTAAGTTTTTTGCTACCTTATACTATTATATTATTGACACAATTTAAATTTGGGATATGGAAGCCTTTGAGACACGAAGATGAAACCTGACCATCATTTGCATATTCAAATTAAGATATGGATTCAGTTCGGTATTTGGCAGAATCTTTCACAAAGGATTCAGGGATTTGTGTATCCCCAATTCTGGTACAGGTATGGTATCCCGTATCTGGAAATCCACTGACAATACAGTTCTGAATTATGGAAATACCATTTCCCATAGAGTACATTTTAAGCAAATACAGTATTTCTAATTTGTTGCAATTATTTCCTTTTTTTAACGGCACTGGTAAGCTTTTTGCTAAAATGTTTTTGGATACACAGCGTTAACACTCACTTGTGTCTGATCCCGCTAATGACCTTGTGGCTGCTACCTGTCGACTGGTCTCCGCTCCAGTCCCAATTGTTACATCCAGTAGTATTGCGCAATGACAGGAATTTTTAACCATGGGTACTTGGGATAAAAAAAACTTTATTCTTCAATTCTCAAAGACATGAACAGGTACCTTGTTAGAAACCTATATCTACACCATGGTGTACCCATGGTTAAAAATTCCTGTCATGGCGCAATACTACAAAATGTTTTTGGACCACGCTAATTTTGGGGGCCACATCCAAATTCAAATACCATGCACATTTTTGCCATAGTATGAGCTATAAAATTATCAATATACCAGTATGGGAAAAATCCTATTTTCGGCCATTAGATCACATAGGTAGTGGAGCCTAACATTGATGTACTTGCACTTGGTTCTGGAATTGTTTCATATTTTACAGCTTAATAGTTGCTGATGCAACCAAATTGCTTTGTTACTAATATGAACTGCTGGCATGTATTTTGATTCTGGAGAGCTGGTAATTTTGATGGACCAGACCTCTAGGCTGTTGATTAATAATATATTTCTATAAAACTATGTTGGTTACACTCTTTTTTAAATAGTGATTAACCCTTTGCAATCGAGGGCCCTGAGCTCTCTTTGCATATGAAAGATACTGGAAACTGTGATTTACAGCACAGAGCCTCCACCTAGCACTGAGGAGCACACCTCAGGGGATTTCAACTAGGAAAATAATACAGTTTGCAGTAAACCAAGATAAACATTATATAAAGAATAATGGAAAGAATAGGTTAAACAGTGCAATGTAATAATAATATTCTTAACAAGCTGTTGTCTAGTAACTAGCACAGTATCTCTCCACCCCGGGTGGACAACAAAGTTCAGTTTATATGAAACATCCCTTTTTACCAGAGCTCTTTATTCCCCAGGTAATGTTACCTGCCCCAATGTACCTCTCCTTTAGGATATAGGCTGTAGCTCCCACATGGCAAGCTAACGAGAAACACCTGTCCTCACACCGGGAACACACAAGGGTTGCAACTGGCATCCAACTGCTGAACGGAATGCAGGGGGCACCCTTTGCCTCTAAGCTGAAATTTAAATCTGTCCAAGCGAACACAAACCACAATTTCTTAGTACTGGCTTAGTTCTGGCTGGCTGCTGCAGCAGGGACACCTTTTATCAGCTCTGTCTGTAACCCTGTGCATTTGGCTCCAATGTCAGTCACTCCCCTGGGTCCTCTTCCTCTCCCAGGGATGCACTGGGAAACACAGCCTATCAGATGGCTCTCCAGCCTGTAACCAGGCTGGATGATGTCACAAAGAAATGTATTTGTCTGATTTGTCTAGCTTATCTGCTAGTGTATGGTAACCTCCGACAGGCCACCCAGACTGATATCTGGCCAAAAATTGGCCATATCTCAATCAAGCAGGTCTAATTTTCCTGCCCAATCAAGGACCATATTGGCTAGTTGATGCAGACCTTGTCCCATTCATTCAACTTTATTTTGAATGATTGGATTAGCCCAATATCACACACCTTTTGGTGGGCATATCAAGGGAAGTTTGAAAAATTATCATTTAAAAGTTCTAAACTTTATATACAGTACAGGGAAAGAATCCTTACTGCATCTTACAGATGTTTGACTGAAGTTGAAGCTGATTCATTCTCTTCCTTTCCAGTAATTGACTCACTTGTATTTTAGTGGTCCGTATAATTACTATTGAACGGAGCAGCTGATGTTTAGACATAAAGGATACATCAATAATTACACTTCTCTTTCAGAGGTGTTACTTACGTAATTACAGTCCAGCTAATATATCATACCTAGTGATGGGCGATTCTTGGCAGATTCGCTTCGCCGAAAATTTTTTGTGTATTCACAGACTGGACACAGTATGGCCTAGGGGTCTAAATAAGGATTATACCCCAGCAATGTTTATTTACCAGTAGATAGGCAGACAATGATTTAGTAATGGTACTGTTTTGTTTTTAATAATGTTCCATATGACGTACTAATACACTGTTATATTTTTAAGATCATTGAAGAATGATGGATCGGAACATTCTGAGTGCTCAGGTTACCTTCTGCATGAATGGAGAAATTACAGAAAAGACACATATTATATATACAGTGCAAACAAGGTAATGCAGCAGCATCTCAGATCATCTGATCAGAATGTATGTTCAGTCCAAAAAGATGAAGACTCACAACGATAATTTTAGAAATTTTTTATAATTTTCTGCCTTCTTTTGTTTTGGTTACACCATTTGTTATATTTATGTTCACATTCACTTAGGAGATGAATCACATCACTGCACACAATTTACGTTTGAATAAGGTGAAGAACCAGTATGAATTTATGCCACATTTTTATTAAAAGTGTATAATATTCACATTGAATGGATTGAAATTCAAATGGGATACATAGGAGGTAAGTCAATCGGTGTCAAAATAATTTTGATGCAAGTGACACTGGACTATTTTGTCCAAGTCCATTTTCTTTAATGCATGGACAAAATAGTCACGTGTCGATTGCATCAAAATTATTTTGACGCCCGTTGACTTCAATGCAAATTTTTTTGCCGTTTTGCAAATTTTGCAATAACTTCAAATAATTTTGACGGGTGTCAATTTTATGCTTGCGACTATTCTGATACAAAACAATTTTATGCTTGCACTGAACTGTCACACAACAATTTTTTTTCATAGTGGATTTTTCGACTGTGAATTTTCATCAGTTTTGTGAATTTTTTCACTGGCATTGAAACATTTCATGCAAATTTAAGCATGGCAAATTTATTCACCCATCACTACTAATTTATTACTGTGTATTGCCAAGATATGTACATATCTCCCAGACCCAGGCCTTGTGGGCCCTGGATGCCCAGTCTGATCCTGCTGTGGGTGGATTTGATGTAACCTCTTGTATATACTTCCTTGTAACACTCTTTATTTGCAGCATCTTTATTTCAACATCCAACTGGTAGTTAGGGTTAGTCAGTTTCGCTATTGAGAAGACAGTTGCTGTCTATTATCAGCTATTATTATACATTTTTTTTTTTTAACTGCAACAATATATAAAAATATCCATGTATAATAGCTGGAGACTGTATCTGGACCCATTATTTGTAAGCAGTTTGTTAGTAATCTGGTGCAACTGTTACAGTCTGGGTGTTTGGCAGTCAGTATGATGCTTAATAGTAAGAAGGTGAGAAGGTATTTGTTGCTAAAATAACTAAACATGGAAGGCGTGACCAAGATGGCAACTTGAGCAGACGTGTTTGCCTAACGCTCTGCATCGCAGCTTAATATTCTGACATTATAGCAGACAAAGCTATCTCATAGGAACAGTGCGTGGTGCTGCTTGATCTCGGCTACTAAATGGGGAAATATGGAAACAGAGCTTGGTCGGAAAACCGACTTGATCGATACTTGCAGCCCTCTCAGGGCTCTGAGCAGGCCCCGGAGGAAGAGCCGCCATCTCCAGCATCAGACCACGAGGCACCAGCAGGCCCCGCTCTTGAGCCATCTAACATAGAAATACTTGCGGCCATCAAGGGCACACACGCCTCCACTACAACACAGCTGGAAACGATTAAGGTGGATCTCTCTTTACTGCGGCAAGATCTCCAGAATCTTAGGGAGCGTACAGCCAAGACAGAACAGAGAATATTAACAGTGGAAAACACCATACGCCTGATACCGGACGAATTTACATCACTGCGCCAACAGGTACAGATACTTAATACCAGAGCAGAAGACCTGGAAAACCGACATCGTCGGAACAATGTGTGAATGCTAGGCCTCCCCGAGAAAGCAGAGGGTGCCTCTCCAGAGACATTTGTGGAGCGTTGGCTAAAGGAGGCGCTAGGGACAGAGGCCTTCTCTGGTCCCTGGAAATAGAGCGGGGCTCACCGAATACCGACGCGGCCTTTGCCCCGGGCTCAAACCCTCGACCATTCATTATGTGGTTTCTAAATTACAGTAATAGAGATGCTGCCCTGACTATCGCGAGGAAAAAAGGCCCAATCACCTCGGATGGAGGCTCCATTTCTCTGTATCCGGACTACTCGCCAGCTGTACAAAAGCAGAGGGAGTCCTACCAGGGAGTTAAAGTGCAAAATTGAGAGTGGTGGATGCTGGTACAACACATTTTTTCCAAACCCCACAAGACGCAGACCACTGGATTAATAGGCGCGGGCGACAGGCTAGCCCGCAGAATAGCCCCCACCGACAAGCTTAGAGGTGCCGCAGTGAAAGGGAGTGCATGGGCTACAATAATATACATACCACGCTTATATGTTGGGTACTGACAGCTTGAAATTATATGTGCTCTACACCTATGCTGGAACTATATCCATTTCTGCGGACACTCTTCAAGGGAACGTCTATGGAGACTGAGCCACCAACGATTCTGCAGGCTGGTAAACACGGCAAAGAGGTTCTCCAAAAGGGGGCAGCTCACCCTTTCTCTTTCATCTGTGGCACCCCTGGAACACAAACTACCTCCACTTGTTGCGCCTACAAAGGGAAAATGAAGTTCCAAACCCATGGCTGAGCCCTACTATGGCCCGCGTTTGGATGCCGTATGTATAAACACCCTATAGTAGGAAAGCATTTGGACAGATGTAATAAACAAGAACAATGCATCTTAAAGCAATAATATACATTATTCACATCACATAGTCCTGGGTCCATGCAGGTAGTTTTCTGATTCTCTCACTACGCGTTATAGGTTCATTTTCTTCAGGAAAATGTCCTTTGTCAAATGGAATGTCTGCAAAGTCATATCTAGCAGGAGCAAGACGACTTGCATTCCATATGCGTCCATCAGACAGTTCATATGTGTATGGTCCTCGCTGGCATCTCACTTCAAGTGGTGTAGTAAATTTAGATTGTCCTTGTTTCAGTATTCCTGGTTTCTTAATTCTGACTAAAGATCCAGGCTGAAAGTGTACTTCTCTTGCACCACGTTTTCTATCAGTATAAGCCTTGCATTTGGCTTGTTGACGTTTGACAATGTCAGCAGTAGACAATTTTGCAGGAACAGTATCTGGTGGAAGTTTGATGTCTCCAACATGTAACCTAGTGCACATCTGTCTGCCATGTAATAATTCAGCTGGAGATGCTTGGGTTGTTGTATGGCATGTTGCTCTGTAGCTCTGTATTGATTTTACATCTGATATCAACTTAACTTTGTGTACAAAGTTCTTTGCACAAGCCAGTGATGTGTTGCTTTGTGGTGAAATTGTAGACACTGGCTGTGTGGCAGGTACTGGTGCTGTAGTAATGAGACCATCCACTAATTGTAGGTTTAATGCAGCAAAGAGATCCCTTCCAAGTATAGTACCTTTATTCACAATGTAAAAGTCACATTTTGCAGTATTTGATTCAAATTGTACAGTCACTGGCAAGCAACCAAGCACAGGGATTGGATCCTTTAAGTAACTGACCAGTCTCAGGGCAGGTGCAACAAGTGTATCTTTTGCAAACTATTTCAAGAAAGTATCCTTTGGTAGTATAGAAACCGCTGAACCTGTATCAAGCATCAGGTTAATGGAGTGTCCCTTTTCAGCAGAAGCAGTATTGACATTGACAGTGCATATAAACTTGTCTGGAAGAAATGTACCAGCTTTATCCACACTGAATACTGTAACATTTGTAGTAGTGAATTCATGAACATCTTTAGCAGAACTACGACAGACCCCAGAAAAGTGACCTGGTTTCAAACATTTGCGACACTGTATAGCTTTGGCCGGACGTTTAGCATAGTTTGCACAGCGAAAACAGTATTTTTTATTTGTATTTACTGCACGATTTTGCAGTGAATCCCTTTCCTCAGCACTGTATTTTTCCGGTGACTGCGCATTATTAGGCCACGGTTTTGAATTCACAATCTGTACATTCCCAGCAGTTCCCTGACTGAGAGTTTTAGCCTAGCAACCGTAATAGCCATTGCAAGGGTTAAATCTTGCTCTAGGAGCAGTCTCTCTCTAATGCATGGTGAGTTTGTTTTTTCCACTATTTGGTCTCTTAGCATTTCATCTGCTAGATTCCCAAACTCACAGGTGACAACCAGCTCTCTCAAAGCTGCTACAAACTGTTCTGTGGATTCGCCATCACATTGTCCACATTGGCGGAAATTATATCTTTCAGAAACCACATTTACTTTGGCACAAAAAAGTTCTAGGAGTAAGAGCAGTTTCATAAGTCTCATCAGGTAATGGTAATGTAAAGAATATACGGTGTCCCTCTGCTCCTAGGCAATGAATAAGTAAAGCACGCTTTCTAGCTGCAGAAATCTCCCCCTGGTCAGCAGCAATAATGTAATTATAAAACATACGGATCCAAGCAGTAAAATGTATGGTAGGCTCACCAGGGTTTGGTAGAAAAGGTGCAGGCTGCTGCAGAGGTAGAAAAGACATCCTCATAAGAAGGTAGATATTCTTCTCTGTTGTTAGGCAAAACTTATATTTATTTCGAAAGCCCCCTGCAGGGTACACACTGAGGTCTGACACCAGTCAAAAGAAATTGTCAAATATAGAAAATTGGACAAAGGAAACCCCAGTTGTAATTACGAAATCGAATACCTTTTTCGCCTTGACAAAGCTCATTGGCGAAACGTGCGTCGGCGAGTTTTTTTATTTTATTTATTTGAATCTCTATTCATTTATTGCCTGATTGGGTCTTTTTAACACTAAGGGGGCGGTTCGATTCTGTTGTTTTATCTGCGATTCTCCAACTCTTCCTTCCTTTCCAAGGGGCCGTTGATTTGTGGCTATTCAGGTCTAGTTAGTTCTTCTTAATTGATAGGGCAAGGTAACTACCAAGGCCACAGTCTCGGTTCCCTGACCTGCCTTTACTTTGTGGTGTCCCAGGCCTTAGAAACATATACAGGCAGTTATTTCTCTTTGGGACAACTCCACCATTCTGCTTTTTCCAATTTCCCAAATACTTTTTGCAATGAATTTTAACAACAGGGCTTTTTAACCTACCTCCTTATGCCTGTCATACAAATCTATTTATAAACTCATCCCTTTTTAAGCTCCCCTTTTTTAGCACCGCACTATATTTATTTTGCACATCACTATATGAATTGAGCTGGCACACTTGCACTTCCAGCACTTTAATTTAATTGATTTAATAGGAATCGATAAATTCAATAATCCCAATTGAATTGGGTTATACTATAGAGTTGATTTTCTCTGGAGAGTGTGTTTAACGAATTCATAGAAACCATTTCAATTAATGTATTAACACTATAATTTAAGATTTAATTATTGGTACCTAACTAGTGGGATGTATTAGATTTCGTAATTAGAACTGGGGTTTTCTTTTTCCAATTTTCTATATTTGACAGAAAAGACATCCTCGTCGCCATTTGTTATATTTTGGTAGCCAAGACTGAGGAGTAGGGATGTAGCGAACGTCGGAAAAAAAGTTCGCGAACACCATAGACTTCAATGGGAAGGAGAATTTTAAAAGCTAATAAAGAAATTTCTGGCCAGAAAAATGATTTTAAAGTTGTTTAAAGGGTGCAACGACCTGGACAGTGGCATGCCAGAGGGGGATCAAGTACAAAAAAAGGGGTTGTGGGTGCACTCCTAAGGCCATATAAAAATATAATTAAGTACAATAATCCCCTGTCTAAATATTCCAATGAATTTGCAAGTGCATATATTTAAAAAGGAAAAACAGGGTTTTTTGTTACAAAGTTATGATCATAAAGTTGATAAGCCACCATACCACGTCAAGGTAAACCCCACACGGTGGTCCCTAACTTGTTTACCTTTGGTTGAAATATAAACGGTCAAATACCGGTCTGCTTAACAGCATTACTTGGAGTATAATTCTCCTAAGACTTGGTTTCAATCTGTGGGCTAGATCCTCCCCAGCCACCTGCTTATGCAGCTTTTAACGGAGAGGCTGCCAAACCAACGCCCATTTTTGAAAAAAGTGAGATGAAAAGACTATAAAGGCAAAGTAAAATTGTATATATATATATAGGTGCACACAGAGGGGGATCAAGGGCAAAAATGTATCTGAAAAATCCATTGTTGACACAGCGCTGCGTTTTGTGCTGTAAAGGGCAGAAATCACACTACATTTCTAAACCTGTGTAATAAACTGCTTTAAAACGTCCGGCGTCTACATGCCAATCAAGTCGTGTAAAGGTTACAGCCTGATCACATGCAAAGACGAAACGCGGCGCTTACTGCAACGCAAAAAAACGCAAAGAGCTTTAATGAATGATACCGTCAAGTGAGCAAATAATAGTTGTTAATTACTAGTTGAGCTTGTCACCTCCAGTATGTTCGTCCTGTTGGTGGCAATATTTCTGTAGTGGTGTGTTTAGCAGTCACCGTGCTTGTGCGCACGTGCACGGTCAGGCAGAGGTAATTCAATGTACAGTGAAGTGAACCAAAAAACACTGATTCTGCAGTGTGGGCCCAGTTTTGGTCTACTTTATTGATCACCTGCGGTGACCATAAAAGATGCGATTTTGCCACTGTTGCAAGTAGATTACTAGCCAGCAAACTTACTATCAACTGTCCCTCAAATCACTAACAGCTCTCTCCCTACACTAGCTCTTCCAAGCACACACAGGCAGAATGAAAAAACGCTGCAGGGCTTCAGTTTATATATGGAAGGGGAGTGGTCCAGGGGGTGTGGGGGTGGTCCAGGAGGGAGAGCTTCCTGATTGGCTGCCATGTATCTGCTGGTCTGGGGTGAGAGGTAAAAAAAAGCGCCAGCTAAGGCGAACCCAAAATGGCGAACGTCGTGAGACGTTCGCGAACATTCGGCGAGCGCGAACAGTCGATGTTCGCGCGAACAAGTTCGCCGGCGAACAGTCCGCGACATCCCTACTGAGGAGGGTATAATTGCTTTATTAACAGATTCATGCAACTGTTACATAACTGCCTTACTTCCTACTTTCACTTTCAAACTGTACAGAAAGTCCTGTGTATGCACAGTACAGGTTCTGTGCACAGTGACACTTGCAAACCATGACACCCTGTGTGGTCCTGATTGACCCGAAAACACCCACAGAACATCGGCCCCTTCCCCGGTTGGGGTCTCCAACCAACAACACATTGAACACTTGAAGTAGGCTCAGGGAACCGCAGAGATGATATACGCGTATACCACGGAAAGAACTGTAACTGCAGTAGTGAAATAGAGGCAGCTGATCAAGGATAAAACGCCTCCAGCAAGAAAGAAAGTTGACTAGGCTCCATGCTTGGATACGACCTTCATTATTTAGCAGTACTCACTTCTCACTGGCCATATCTCCCCTCTTTATACACACTGTTTTGTGATACAAAAATGTTCTTACAGTATATATTGTTCTGCCTAAGATGATGCAAGCGTGATGGTATTACACATGGAATGTGAGTATATCTAACCACATAACCTCTGTCACCTCTCCTGTTATAACTGTTTTGGGTATAGCCATCTATGTTTTCTAGATGTGCACGGTGGGTAGGGAATGTATACAAGTTGGGAATTTGTTTTATATGTAAGTTGTTGCAATCAGGTATGGTAAAACAGCAAACCACTAAGTGTTACGCTATGTCAGCATGGTACGCAGAGTTCATAGAATTGCTACCCCACAGCACCATACTATTAATCATTATGTAAAATGGAAGGGGGAAATGTAAAAGTACTCTCGTGGAATATCTGAGGACTTAACTCAAAATTCAAACGAGCCCTAATATTCCATTATGTAAATATATATAAACCCTGATCTCCTCCTACTACAGGAAACTCATCTAGTTGGCCAAAAGTTGTTATCCCTCAGGAAACGCTGGGTTGGACATATGTACCACTCTTCCTACTCTACGCATTCGAGGGGAGTGTTGATTCTGGTGCGCAGATCTATGCGCTTTGAGTTATTGAACCTGTCCACAGATCATTATGGTAGATACATGATCCTGCACTGTAGGGTAGAAAAGACGTATTGGACCTTATATTCACTAAAGCAGCAGCATTCCTCCCCTGTCCAATCTGTTTTATTGGTGATTTTAATACGGTGGTGGATCCACAGATAGAATCCCTGCTAACACTCATGGAGCTGGTCCCTTGCAACAATGGATGGGAGCCTTGAGACATATGGTGACACAAACACTCACTAGACAAATAGTTTTCCTGTCACTCAGTTGGGACCCATTCGCTATCCCGGATTGACATGGCTATTGCCTTCCCAGACTTTACACAATGGTTCATGATATTAAATTTCTTCCCGGGGCCCTATCTGACCATGCCCCCTTGCTCCTAGAGTTCCACACTGCCATTAAGCACAGGCAACATACCTGGAGATTATCTTCAATATGGCCATCTCCAGAGTGCGCACTGTAGCTAAGCAAGCTGTTATTGAAGCAGAGAAAGAGGTACAATCTGCTGAAAAAGCCTATTGTGAGTTATAGGATGATGTTAATCACCAGCATTACTTTTAGCGCAGAAAAAGTTGGAACTAGCCCAAATCACTATGACCAGGAAAAAGCTACTTTACATAGGTCAACCGTCCTTTGATCAAGGGGATTGCAATGGTAAAACGTTAGAGCACCTAGCCAAAGCAGCAAAACCATCCACAATAATCCCCAGAATCAAAACCCCTACGGGCACCTTTGTCACAGACCCTGCCGAGATAGCCAACACCTTTTCAGACTATTTTGAGGACCTCTACTCCTCTCATGTGCAGTACTCAGAACCTGAGTTCAAACAATACCTGCAATCGATTACATTCCCCCGACTAACCAGAGAAGACTCCCTCTACTTAGATAGTTTGATCACTCTAGAAGAGGTTACAGATGCCATAGGCAGTCTCCCCTCCGGGAAAACCCCAGGCCTAGATGGCCTACCGGTGGCCTGGTACCGGTTACTCCAAGACCAGCTTACTCCCCGACACTCTTAAAGGCCAACAAAATAGGCTTTCTCCCTCAATCATTCTATTTGGCATTCATTGTACTCATATTAAAAGAGGGGGAAAACCCGGACCTATGTGACTCATATCACCCCATATCACTAATAAATACAGATGGTAAAATATTAGTGAAGATTCTAGCTAGAAGTCTAGATAGTTCAACCAGATCATCTGGGATTCATGCCAAACAAGAGCACCTCCATGAACTTGCGCAGACTGTTCTCCCATCTACAAACTTCCCATGTGAATCAGGGTTCCAGACTAATGGCGGCACCTGACGCCACCAAAGCGTTTGATTCGGTTGAATGGGCGTACCTCTGAAAAGTATTAGGAAAATTTGGTATAGGGGAAAACTTTATAGGATGGCTCAAGCTTCTCTACTTGGCTCCAGTGGCGCAGGTCCAGGTCAATACTACTCTCTCTAGACAATTTCCCTTGACACGGGGCACAAGACAAGGCTGCCCTCTTTCTTCGCTATTATTCACGTTAGCAAATGAGCCATATGCTCTATTGATCCGGCAAACTGACGGGATCATAGGCCTCAGATGTGGGAGAACAGAAGAAAAGATTGCATTATATGCTGATGATCTGCTCTTGTTCCTGGCCGATCCACCAGAATCCCTTGGGCGAGCGCTTGGCATGGCGGACCAGTTTGGTGCCTACAGTGGCCTGGTCATAAACAAGAGCAAGTCAATCCTCTTTTCGCTTGAGGCCGCCCAAGAAGCAGGCGACATACAGGGACTGCGCTGGGAATCTCAGTTTAAATACCTGGGTATACAGATCTCCAAGGATACGCAAATATATGTAGCTGATAATATTGACCCAATAATGCAGAAGTTCAAAAGTGTGACAGCCCAATGGGTGAACCTGCCATTGACCGTATGGGAAAGGTTGAATCTCTTTAAAATGATATACCTACCAAAATTTCTATAATTTCTACAAAATGCCCCGGTATGGGTCCCCCAACAAGTGTTTAAGCAGATAGACTCTATCCTCCTCTCCTTTATCTGGGCAAACAAGCCACCTAGGATTAACAAATTGTCCCTCATGGCCCCCCTTAGACAAGGGTGGACTGGCCCTCCCCCACCTGCAGATGTACTATCTCGTGAGCCAACTGACCTACATACACAACTGGCTTAACCCTTGAATGTACCAATGCCACCCTGGCAGGCTCACTAGAGGCACTTAGAAATGCACTCTACCAGAAAGCTAAAGACACACCAGGTTTGCCACCCACACTAACCTGTCCACAAAGAGCATGGACGCTCGCCACCAAAATTCTGGCAAAGACTCCCCTCCTGCCCTCCCCCCATGCCCCCCTATGGGGGAACTCTAATTTCCCGCACTTACGGCAACTCCAGGACTTTATTTATTGGCCTAAACTGGGGATCCAGCATATGACTGACCTTCTAGAGGATAGCATCCTCATATCACAAGCTCAACTGGCCGTGAAACTAGGGCATCAAAATATCATCTGGCATAGATACCGGGGACATGCTGTTGTGGCCCAGTTTAAATCCTTAATTATTCCCACAGCCACACAGCCCCATGAGGAGAGACTATGGAACCCGAGCCCCCTGAAACTTGTATTCAATCTATACCACATATTGCTAATGTCTCCGAGTAGCCCCTTTGCCGAAGCAAGACTAAAGTGGGACACCCTCATCCCCAATCTAGAAGATGAGGCATGGGAGGAGGCAACAATTAATAAATACCACTTCCTTATCTCCATGAAAGACAAAATGATTAATTTCCAGACAATCCACTGTACATATATCACACCAGTGCGGCTTAAAATAATGGGGAGGGATCCCGAGGCAAACTGCCCCAAATGCAGGCAACCAGATGCAGATTTATTTCACTTATTATGGTCCTGCCCCAAGGTTGCCAGCTATTGGGTCGAAGTAGTGTCATACCTCACTAATGTGGTTCTACTTCCGGGAGTACTCACACCGGAGGTATGCCTGTTGGGAATAGTGGAGGAGCTAGCACCCCTCACAAAAACCAGATGTCTATTACACACTCATTTATTCTATGCAAAAAAAAGTTGTTATTAAGTGGATGAGCCCCCAGCCCCCAACAGTCAAACAATGGCAAAAATTAGTCAATGACCAACTTCCAGTCATAAAACTAACATACCTAGCCAGGAACTGCCCCCAAAAATTTCAAAAAGTCTGGGGACTATGGCTGGAGGCACATATCGAAGAGAAACTTGGAGTACAAATGGTACACTTAGGCACAACTTAAGATTCATTAAGACTGATGGACAAGGTGGCCTTAGGGCACACATATTGGTTCTGAGGGAGCTGCTTAAACTGGAGCTGGTCTGTAAACAGCTCACACAACTAGAGGATTATCTTGGGCATAGTGAAAGGTTTCTTAGGATATGATGCTATGGTCCTGTGAAACTGACCACAGCTAACACAATTGTCTACCTAACCTGATTTCACCTGACTGTATTTTTACTTTAAATATGTAATTTGCTTTAAATATGTCTTGTCTTGCTATTGTTTTAATGTTTAAAATACAAAATAAAAACCTTAAAAAAAATAAAAAATAAATAACTAAACATGTTAGTTGATGATTTTAAATACACTTTCCCAATGTTTCTAGAAGGAATTTATGCCTGGGAATTCTTGGTATACTTCTAAACCATTTACACAACTGAATTCAACCTGGTCACAGTGGAATTAAAGTGCAGGTACCAGTAGGTTCAATATATTGGATACATATTGATGAATCCCTTTTGCTGCTTTTGCTCCTTATGACTGATCAAATTGTAAGAAATGCTATAGTGTATATTTATAATAATTCAGAATGGCTAACCAGCCATCTTTTCAGCCATTTTATAGTATATGCCATTTGACTATTTATAAAGATGTCTTAACTTACAGTGTTCTATTATACTAGTGTACATTCTTATAGTATGAGTGATATTGTAGATGTGGTGTGATATGATAACTATGTATAAGTATATGCAGGGATCATATAATAATCTCCAGTAGGTATTTCCAGCTGACACAAAGTCACCCATTCTGATTAGAAGCAAACTAAATATATAGTTTATTTATAGTTAACAAAACATTTTTGCTGCAGGGTAAAGGAAAACTATACCCCCCGAACAATGTAGGTCTCTATAAGCAGATATTGCATAAAACAACTCATATGTAAAACCCTGCTTCATAATAATGTACTTTTTTAGTAGTATGTGCCATTGGGTCATTATAAATAGAAAATTGCCATTTTAAAAAAATAAGGACAGCCTCCTGGGATCCTAGGATTCACTGGTGCACACAAACATACCAAACAAACTATAAAGTTAGGTCACATGAGCCAACAGACAGAGTTCTGTTTTTTGCTTCAACACTTTTTCCTGTTACAGTTAGAGTTGAAATATTTCTGGTCAGGTGATCTCTGAGGCAGCACACAGACCATCACGAAAGGGTGGTTCAAGGCAAGAGAGGTAAAAGGGCAATATTTACTTAAATATATATACCAGGTAGGTAAGATTCTTTAATATGCCACTTAATTTGTTATAAACTATCTGTTGCTCAAGTATTAATTTTTGGGGTATAATTTTCCTTTTAAACAATGAAATAAAAAATCTGGTTGCTAGTAGTTATCTAGCAAGTTTGCCCAATGTTTATAAATGACCATCAGTCACTTTTATTATGTAAGGCCATATGCACGTCAGACATTTAGCAACCTACAATGTCTAAAGGGGTTGCCTTGGAAACAGATGTTGTTGCATTATACAAGTTAATACACCAAAGGAAAGGTTTTAAAGACCCTATGGATTGTTATGTATCTTACTCATTGGTACCAAGCATTTTATTTTAATGTATAATTTATTCCTGTTCATTGATCTTCTAGCTCCAGAGATCAACAAGCTCAATGAAAGGAAGCTCCAGGGCCATCAGTGGAGGTCATCTAATCCATGTAGTGGTGGGAGGAGTAAAATATCTTTGGGAATAAAAATTTAGAAATAAAAGAAAAATTATTTGAGAAGCTGTAGACGATTTGTTGTTTACAGTAAACAGCATAGAGTTCTAACTAATTTATTAGAGGTCTTCATGATACAAATATGAATTTAGATTATACCTGTCAGTATGTGAAGTTTGAAATTAGTATAGACTGAGACAATTTTAAAGAATGTGTTCTGTTGATGCATTAAAATACAGGCCTACTCTTGTCAACCCAAATATCACAATCATAATAGGCGTGTCTTTCATAATGTACCGAAACTGAAGTAAGATGAATGGATTGCAGTGATATTCCTAGAATATCAAAGGATGAACCAGGATGGTGATTGGTTAATTATACAAGGCAGTTGCAGGGAGACCTTATATGGCAGCCTAATTTCTTCAATTTTGCAGCAGGAACAGCTTTTTATTATAAATGATGCCAACTGTAATAGAAAGTATGTGATATACTTACAGACATTTAATTGGTTTGGGACTAGATATGTAGGCCGTATAAAGGCTGTTTTTAACTTTAAAAGTTATGCTATGCATTGAGCTGTGCAATAATTGGAAACTGATTGTGAACATCATTATACCCTCCCATGATACCGTCCCATGTGGATGTTTTTGAACAAAGATTATGTGTATTTTAACACTTCTTTGACTGCAAACTTCTCCTTGATCTTTGCCATATGTTATCTTGTAAACACAGATCAAAGCAACAACCAGAAATGTAGAATCTATGATGCCAGGTCTAATTACAGGCGCACTATAGACCATACAGTAGATTCCATGTTGAATGGTACTAAAAAGGTGTAACTGCTTTATTAAAAGTAACTATAATAAACTATGTGCAACATATAAAATGTTTACACTATGGCTCCATTAATGTATGCTTCTAATTGCAGTGACTGAATAAAACTTACTCCTAAAAGTACAGAAAAAAATCACCATTGCTCAGTCTAACCCACACTGTGACATTGACCAGCTGCTAGAAAAATTCTTGTGCCAGCTCTCAGACTAATCCACAATCTGGAGTTGACCAGCTGCTATAAATGATAAAAAGCCAATATCTGTGCAGAAAGAGAAAGAGGAAAATTGCCAATGAACAGGTTGCCTTTAAAAATAATTATTAGATAAAATGAGGTGTAAAATGAGGTGAGTCAAGTCATGAGTCAAGAGTCATGTTTAGGGATGGCGCGAACTGTTCGCCGGCGAACTAGTTCGCGCGAACATCCGGTGTT
>CM044438.1:22410665-22448339 GCA_024363595.1 Xenopus borealis
TTGTTTGTTGTATATATATATATATATATATATATATATAGATATATATATATATATAAAGGAGTACCTTATACTTGATCCAAACTAATATATAATTAATCATTAATGTAGTGAAATCCGCCTATTGTGTGTTTTAATGTTTACATGATTTTCTAGTAGACTTAAGGTATGGAGATCCAAATGATGGAAACAATGGATTATGGATTTTTAAATGTTATTGTTGTCATTTTAAATTAATTCTAGAAATAAAATAATAAAAAGGTTCACAAAGGCTGCTGCCAGAGTACTAGACAGCAGTGTTTGGCTCCACTGTTTATGGGACAGCTTACAAATACATTAGACATGTCACAGTGAAACAGTGACATACTTACATACAGTGGAAGGTTGGACCAAAGGTGTTAGCATCAGGGAGCTTCAGATAAACAGACATGTAATTAGTGCATTTATCTTTTTTATGCTGTCATTTTTAGGCAAATACCATCATAATGTAAATTAGAAATAAAAGAGGGTTCATGGAAAATACAATTAATTGCAGGGAGGTCAATTACAATGTAATAACAGAGTTACAGGCAGCGCATAATTTATTGCAACATCGAGTCTTTTTTCCCTCCCTGTTGCCAATGACAATTTTTCTGATCTTTGCTATCAAGTGAAAGTCAACTCCTCAGACAGTAAACTCTGTTCTAATGAATTTAATTTTCTGTACAGAAAAAAACTTGAGTGAATCACAACACAGGAGCTTTTACAGCCTTTAATGGCATTCTATGGATTATTGATTTTTGATTTACTTTCTGCACGGCAAAAGCCCATTTTAACAGCACCATTACCTCCATAACGATTAGAGACAAAAAGTTAATTATATAATTATAAAGCTAATAACAGACTTGTCTGGCTTACTTTGCCTTAGTCAGTTTAAACATTATCTTTGGCACACACATCATAATAGGTGAGATGTGAGAAGAGAAATTTACGCCATAAAAGCAGATGTGAAATTTAATTTTGTAGGCTACGGCTGTCTCAAAAACCATTAAGTAATCATAGAGTTTTGCCTCTAATAACAACATTTTGCTTTGCTTGGTGGGAGCAGGGAGGAAGTAGTGGGTGGTAACAAATTAGAGAGCAATATATTGCTCCTTACCTGCATGGAGGGTAATGCAGCATCACATGTAAGAAGCAGTTGAGCATCAAGACCATAATTGTACATTGTGCCATTAATGTCATGTTTAGATGCTGGTGAATGTTCAGCAGCATGAAGCCTATATGCTGGATAACCCAGTTGACACACATTTACTGCAGGAAAATCAGCTGAAGCGATGATATGGTGAAGTAGGTTTAGTCGTAAGAATGAAAACAATAATGAACTGGAGTGAAAACTCAGAAATAAAAGCCTGGGTAGAGGCAAAGCGAAATCCAAGAACAGGCAAAATGGTCTTGACTGGCAACAGGCAGGCAAGGTCCGAATGGTAGGCAAGGTCAGATGGGTATCAGGAACCAGGTGGGAACTGGAGTAAAGGGAACAGGCAGGGAACACAGAACCAGGCAGGGAATACAGGAACCAAGAATCACAAAGTAAGGGAGCTGGATTGGCTCAGGAGCTCAGATGATCAAGCCAGGATCACTGGGTAGGGACAGGTTTATAAGGGGTCAATAATTGGAAATGGGAAACACATGTTGTTAACGAGGCAAGATAGAAAGAACATTATTGAAAGTCTGTCCAGAGCAGTGTCCAGCAAAAGCACAAAGATCCTCCAGTGGCTCACCAGATACAGGAGTGTCCAAACACCAAGGACCGGGTTTTGATTCCTGGTGATTCCTGATAATTAAAGCCATCCCGTGGTTTATATGTTACTTGTCCTCAAACCTCAGAACCAAACTAACATTCATTTAAAGATATTCCTTCATTTCGAAAATGAAATTAAACTGAACAGTGCACGGGTTTCTTCACATGCAACATTTGCAATCATGAAGGCAGTGTGTGTGATAAGTAGGTGTAGTCCACTATTTATTTGAACTTTGTACAATACTTTCTTTATTTAAAGAAGAGAGACCTGTGGCTAGCCCTATGAATTGTGTTTGACCAGGCTACAGTAGGTGGTGTTTTACTATGTTGTATTGCATTATTTGAATCTAAAAATTCTATTGTGCAATGTTTTTATTGTGTTAACATTGTGCCCTTTCACATCCATCCTAAGCTCTGTAGTGTGTTTTTTATTTTGTCTATGCAAAAGGTGGTAGACTGATCCATTGGGTATGGTAAAGGATTTTTAAATGTTGTGCTCTTTCATGGTCTAGCACTTATAGTAGCAATTTATTTAAATAAACCACAGTTTGTTATTTGAAAACATAAACATAAAATTGTCTTTTAACACACTTTTATTCATGGCCTTAGTTTGCAATGATTTTTCAATAGAATCAATGTGATTAACATCAAAAGTGCCATTAATACTGTGAAATCAATTCCTGTTATCAATTATAATTTAAAAAATGTTTTTTTTTTTACTGCTATGAAAAATATTCCATATGGAAAATATTTATTCATATAAATGGGTTTAATGAATGAACTGTAAAACATTAACCATTTGAAAGATGTTTAAGGTCTCCAAGGGTTTTAGCAAATAAAACATTTAGCAAATAATATTTCATTGCATAACACTGTCTTTCATTTCCTGCCTGAAAAATTTGCGAAACGAGTCACGGCACGTTTTTTGACGCGCACTGCATCGTTTTCACTGCGCGTCGTTGTCAATTGCGACGCGTCACGTCATTTTCGACACACGTCGCATCATTTTCGGCGCGCAACTCATTTTTTTATGCCAGTGAATTTTCAGCAGGCGAATTTTCGCTGGCGTTTCGCAAATTTATTCGCCGGTGGTGAATCACGGGAATTCGCGCCTGGCATATAAATTCGCCCATCACTAATACTAAGATATAATCCTTATTGAAAGCAAAACCAGCCTATTGGGCTTATTTCATGTTTACATGATTTTCTAGTAGACTTAAAGGAAAACTATACCCCCCGAACAATGTAGGTCTCTATAAACAGATATTGCATAAAACTACTCATATGTAAAACCCTGCTTCATGTAAATAAACCATTTTCATAATAATACACTTTTTTAGTAGCATGTGCCATTGGGTAATCATAAATAGAAAATAGCCATTTTAAAAAATAAGGACAGCCTCCTGGGATCCTAGGATCCAACGGTGCACACAAACATACCAAACAAACTATAAAGTTAGTTCACGTGAGCCAATTAACAGACAGAGTTCTGTCTTTTGCTTCATCACTTCTGTTGCTCAAAAATTCATTTTCGGGGTATAGTTTTCCTTTAAAGGAAAACTATACCCCGAAAATGAATTTTTGAGCAACAGATAGTTTATATCAAATTGAGTGACATTTTAAAGAATCTTACCTACCTGGAATATATATTTAACTAAATATTGCCCTTTTACATCTCTTGCCTTGAACCACCATTTCATGATGGTCTGTGTGCTGCCTCAGAGATCACCTGACCAGAAATATTTAAACTCTAACTGTAAAGGGAAGAAGTGTTGAAGCAAAAGACACAACTCTGTCTGTTAATTGGCTCATGTGACCTAACTTTATAGTTTGTTTGGTATGTTTGTGTGCACCGTTGGATCCTAGGATCCCAGGAGGCCGTCCTTATTTTTTAAAATGGCTATTTTCTATTTATGATTACCCAATGGCACATGCTACTAAAAAGTGTATTATTATGAAAATGGTTTATTTACATGAAGCAGGGTTTTACACATGAGTTGTTTGATGTAATATCTGTTTATAGAGACCTACATTGTTCAGGGGGTATAGTTTTCCTTTAAGGTATGAAGATCCAAATTACAGAAAGATACATTATGCCGAAAGCCATAAATCCCGAGTATTCTAAATTACAGGTCCCATATATTATGTGTTTTAAAAGGCATGGAAAAATCTACTTCCTCATTTGGACAATTTTTTAAAAAGAATTATACATCTGGTCAATACAAATTAAACAACTCAAAACAAGCTGATTTGTGATCATATAGAAACTTATTGCTTGGTTGAAGCCAAAATCTGAATTTCTCATTGGTCATAAGTTCATATCTGCATATAATGTCCAAAGACAAGCCTAGTGACCATGGAAACAATGTATGGACAATAGCATACTTCACATCCTTTTGACACAAATCTATACTTTTTACATCATATAACAAGGCCTGGCATTTGTCAGTAGCACTCCGTTGTGGAGAGCTCTGCTTCATTATCGTGGCATCACCCAATCCTGCACAGTGTCATTGCACCATGTTGTGCATGTGATGTCATTGCTTCAAAAACACTAATAAATAAAATTAATTAATTAAAAATAAAAGGGATGCCAAAACACAGGTTCAATGCCCGAAATTCATACTTGTTAGTGTTCCTGGGTGCTTTGAAATTTCTCTTCCTGGACATCTGACCATCTGCTTTGTTCCTGACAACATTGATTGCAGCCTACCTTTTATCCTTTGTTTGAATATGACTATGATCCTTCTTAACCCCTTGGCTACCACATACTACACTTTACAGTATATCTAGTGCTTCCTCCTTGGTCCATACTTCTCTGCTAATTGAACCTTTAGACCTTGACAATATTTTCGGGCCTAGACCCTATAGAGGAAGCTCTGCCTGATGTGGAAAAAACTCTCTGGGGTTTGAAGACTTGCATGGAGGGTTAAGAATCTCAGCAGGCTTGCATAGGCCAAGTCCATGAGGCCCTACTCTCCTTGATGCCTTCCAGACTTGCGCCTGCCTGATGTGTGCATGTGAACCCCCTGCTGTTCTGCCCATGATATGTCTTTATTGTGGCTCCAACTGCCCTAAGGGGGTGCTGTTCCAGGTGCTATTGCACCACTTGCATGCAGTAGTTATGCCACATAGTAGTTATGCCAAGTAAATTAATATGTTTGGCTGATCAAAGCAGCCAAAAACACTGACATTTTTATGAGTTTTAATAAATGTCAGTTTGTTAACATCTTTCTTGTCAAAAATCTTCCTGATAAGAAAGTTTTGATAAATCTAAAAAAATTAAGTGTTGAGAATCCTTCCACAGATTTGCCTTTTATGTTTGATATTATTTTGAAAAGTAAAAGCAAGATTGAACTATGAAGCCTAAATACTTAAGCTGAGTTTGTTACCACTGTAGAAGAAGCATTTTAGGGGGTAATGCCCCATATTCCAGAATATTACATTAAATACATAAATATTCTCTAAAAAGAAAAGCAAACTTCCATTCCAGTATAAATAATTAGTGATGGGCGAATTCGCGGCGAATTCCCGCGATTCGCCGCTTGCGAATAAATTCGCAAAACGACAGCAAAAACTCGGCAAAAAAATTCGCGACACGACGAAAACGACGCAACGCGCGTCAAAAACGCGACTCGTTTCGCAAATTTTTTCGCCAATTCGCGAATTTCGCTGGAAATTCACGAATTTTTCGGCGAAGCGAAACGGGTAAGATTCGCCCATCACTATAAATAATATGCTACGAGTTTCTTGGTAGTGGTGTGCTTGTATTAAATGACCTACAAAGTATATTCCTCATGAATGTTTATCTGTTTGCTGGAACATACCAGATATGGGTACTCCTGCTACATTTGGCATAATCAGCAGGATTCTTGCTACTAGTCCATGAAAAAGCCTGAGCCGAGTGTGCCACCATGGAAACGGGAAGGAGATGGAGTACTATTACCTCTATGTTTAACAATATCAATAGGTGGAGGGCACTCCAATAAGTAAATTTATACGTTCAAAGATAGGTGCAAAGAAAGCCCAGAAATGCTACCCATATAGCATTTACCAAAAGTACTTTGTCAAAAAGAGGGCTTTCACACTCAAAGAAAACAGAAAATACAGCGGTATGCAAAAAAGTTTTTTTTTACTAGATCCAAAAAATGTGTCATACAAAACAGGATTCAATATACAAATATATTGACATTGGCAAATAGCATATACATACCACTCAGTACGCTTTCAAAAATGAGAAAACCAACAAGTTGCGGATACACTCGCCAAAGACGAGAATCACCCCAATGTTTCGGCGTAAAGCCTTTGCGTAAAGCCTTTGTCAAGGGGAATTCCCCTGAGTGGTACCTCTATGTTTAGTCAGGGTGAGGATGTGCAAATGGCCAGTAAGGAGAACGGCACATTTGCTCTAGGCATACCTATTTCTTGAGGGGCCCTATTGTGCCTTTTATCATGTCGTATGTCATTTTTATATATTTATACTTATTTAATTACAATTATTTATTATAATTGTGTCCTCCCTGTTGGTTCTATAATGTTAAATTGTAAAGCACTGCATATCCTAGTAGTGCTTTATAAATGTATACATACATAAATGACATATTTTCATTACTATTTTAGAGTTAAATGATATACTGGTGTTCAATTTTGTGAGAATTTAACTTACGTCTCACTTCCTCTACCTCTTATACATAAGCTCTGACAAGCAGGGCTCCCTCCCCCTTCTCTCTCCAGACAATATCATACTATGAACAATGTTCCCTCTAATTCCTTCTTGGGTATGTGCACCAGAAAATTATTTTAGACTTGTGTGCACAGTTTTTTGTTCAGGTCAGAATTGATAAACATGTTATGTTTTCACACAAAAGTCTTTGTGTGCACTGGCCTCAAAATCTGCACTGCGCACAGCTCAGAATGAATATGGGCTGAGACTCATCATTGGTCTTGTATTTGTATCCCTTTACTCTAAAATGCAAGGTGTGAAATTACATAATAATAATTAATAATAGTTATATAAATATTTTACAGTATATGCTGAAAATTACCATACCTTTTGACTGAAATTATTTCTTGAATAATTTCTGTACCTAATTTGTTTTTGAGTATGTTCACCCCAAATATATGCTTCAATAAAAATACATACAACTCAAATTACATTTTTATTATTTTATATTTTTTTTTAAATACTGTATTGTTAATAAAAAAAATTGTTCTAAGTACAGCTTTTTTTTTATATATAATTTTATAGGCAACTGAACTGTGCAGATTTAAATGTATTTTTCTTAGTTAAGGAAGAAACCTGAAAAAAGAAAATGTTAACCTCTCTACTGGCCCTCTGGGATCAGGGTTTAGATGTGTCAAATATTGCTGATAACACTTTTAAAGTCTATAAGTAGTTTTGAGAGAGAGAGACCTGGAAGCAGAGTTTGTGACAATATCAATTATTTGTTGGTGCTAAAAGCATAAAGACGTCTTTCTGAAAAGAACTGTTGGGAGTTCCAGGGACTGTCAGTGTGGCTAGAATGATATGCCAGGAGACAAGGACATATAAATGCTACACAGAATAGTTCAACTCAAAAGACAAATGAAAAAAAAAATATTTGGAAAAATATTTGTGGCATATTTTCAGCCAGTCAAACATTTTAATGCTTAAAAATATTTATTTTCAATCCCTTTTGACAGTGGCTCAATATTATCTTCAATTCCGACATGCATTTAAATCTTTGTAAAAATACATTTATTTTAGTTATTTTAGTTATAAGAACTATTTGCTACAGTTAAAAAAAAATTATATCCTCAAGTAAAAACACAGAATCACTGTGGTCCTTTTTAGTGCTTTGTGTAAGTACACAAAGACATAGTAACATAGTAAGTTAGGTTTAAAAAAATATACATGTCCATCAAGTTTACCTATTAAATCTATTTATAACCTGCCTAACTGCTAGTTGACAAGAGGGAGGAAAATTCCAAGACGGACTAGTCCCTGGATCAACTTGTACTATGACCTATCTTCCATAACTCTGTATTCCCTCACTTTCTAAAAAGCCATCCAATCCATTCTTAAATCTATCTAATGTATCAGTCTGTTTAACTGATTCAGGGAGAGAATTCCACATCTTCACAGTTCTCACTTTAAATAACCCCTTATGAATATTTAGACAGAACCTCTTTTCTTCTAATCGGAATGGGTGACATCACATCTGCTGGAAAGACCTACTGGTAAATAAAGCATTTGAGAGATTATTAAACAATCCCCATATATAATAATGTCCTGTTTGAGTGCTGGAGACTAACACTGTACTGCGCATTCTAGATAGGGCCTTAACAGTGTTCTGTAAAGTGGAAGAATGACCCCCTCCTCCAGAGAATCTATACCTCTTTTAATACAGCTCAAGACCTTATGCCCTTGTTGCTACTGACTGGCATTACTTGCTACTGCCAAGTCCATTATCTACAAGGATAGATTATGGATCTCCTTAGAGCAGTCCCATTCATGGTATAAGGGGCTTGGATATTTTAACATCCCAGGTGCATGACTTTACATTTATCAACATTGAATCTCATCTGACACTTAGCTGCCTAGATTGCCAGTTGCAAGGATGCCGCATCCTGGATGGAATTAATTGGGCTGCATATTGTCATCTGCAAACACTGATATATTACTTCCAATACCCTCCCCTAAGTCATTAATGAACAAGTTAAATAAATGCGGACCTGAGCCCTGAGGGACCCCACTAAAAAAAAGAAAAGAATGTACCATTTACAACCACCCTCTGTGCTGGATCCTGTAGCCAGCATGCAAACTGCTTCATTAAGCCCAACAGTTTAGAGACATGGTATCAAACGCTTTGGCAAACTCCAAACAGATTACTTCTACTACTCCCTCACTGTTCAGAATCTTACTTACCTCATAATAAAAAAGCAAATTCATCTGACATGACATATCCTTCATAAAGCAATGCTGATAACTGCTCATAATACCATTCACTAGGTCAACATTTTGAATGCGATACCTTAACAAGGAAATAACAAATAATTTGCCCACCACAGATGCCTAACTTACTGGCCTATGATTGCCAGGCTGAGATTGTAATGCCTTTTTAAATATTGGTATGACATCAGCTTTCCTACAAACCATAGGTACCATACCAGATGAAAGCGAACCCACGAATTTGTTTATTTCCAAAAGAACCATTCGCCTGATGCGTTTCATGTCCAAAAGACACTTAGTCATAGCCTATAAATGTAAGCTTTTTAACCTTTTACAACCTGACTGTGGCTTCACTATTTCGTCGGTTTCAGGCTTGTGCCAGCCTCTTTACAAGTTTCCTGGTCTAAAACTTAACTAAGTTCTCTTTGCCTTTTCTGTATCTGTAACAACCATACTGGTACCATTATTTAAAGGAGCAACACTCTCAACCCACATCTTTTTACTATTAATACACTTAGAAAACTTTTTGGGGGTAAGTCTTAGCCTCTGCAGCAATGCACTGCTCATTTCCTAGCCTTCCGGAATGCGGATTTCCAACATTTATTATAGTGTTATTATTTATTAAAGGCAGCTTCTGTCCCCATAGATGTGTCATTTTTAAATGCCTTTATCTGCTTTCCTGTCAACTTATTTACATCTATATTAAGCAACATAGGGTGGTTCTTGATGCTTCTACATTTGCTTCTTAAGGGAATAAAGTGAGAACAGCAATGATTTAATATCATTTTAAATGTCAACCATTCCTGTTCTGTGTTTTTAGCTGAAAAATGCTCTGAAGGGTAGCTCTCAAGGCACCATCTTTTCCAAATGAATTTAAGTCTAGGTAGAAGTCATGTGAATTTGTTAATGGTTTGTCCATACTTTCTTATTGAGCATTACTGTGAAGTTACAGATCTGTAGCTTTACCATGCTTAAAACCTGCACCAAGTTTTGCAAAACGGGAACTTGCATGTGAAATACTATTTCAAGTAAAAAAGTAAAATATATAAAATAGGATAGTGGCAATAATGTGATATTGTATTTTAGTAATCCAACTGATACAGATATGAGATGATTTGCTGACCTAATTTTCTTAGAGAGGAGACACAAGCAACAGTTTCATTCTCATTGTAAAGGAAAATTAATATGTACTTTTTATGGGTGATTTGTGAATGAAATTGCTGTTTTTGATTAATTGATAGAGCCACACCAATCAGGTATACAATGCGTACTGCTTACTTTGGTTTGATGAGTTAAGAAGCGGTCAATCTAGATTTCTCCAAACATTTAGGGGCACATTTACTAAAGGTCAAAGTGAATATTCAAGTACAATTTGAATCAAAAATATTTTGGGCTACTTCAACTATCGAATAGGTCAAAATTCGATGGAAATAGAAATTTTTTTGAATATTTGACATCGAATTTTCGAAGTACTGGCCCTTTAAAATCGTTTGAATTCAACACTTCGCCACCTTAAAGCTGCCAAATTGCCATTTAGCCAATGGGGGACCTCATAGAACCTGTCCTGAAATTTTTTCTAAGTCCTAGGAATTCGAAGGATTGTGAAAAATCTTTCGGATAGTTCAATTCGAACAATTTGATTGATTTTTATTCTATTGAAATTGACCTATTTGATCGAATAGGTCCATTTTCGATCAGAAAAGCCCTTACAAAAAATGTTATGGTCAAATTTGAAAGTTTTTTCACTTCGAAATTCAACCATTAGTAAATCTGCCCCTTAATATTTGCACTTAGCTAAGGCCTACAAAAGCATTGTCTTATGGAAAGTTAAGAAAATGCGACACAAAGGACACTAAAGAAATTGGCCATCTGTCAAAACAAGAGGCTACTTCACCTTAATGGTGGCAACTCATCTTACATTTTATCCAGTAGTCAGTAAATGGGTTATTTTTAGTTCTTCCAGGAGGATATATAGAAGACAGAAACAGCATCCATTCTCTGAGAACATAGCATATCTTATGGAGGGAATTCCATAGACAATTATATAAACTTTTCATATAAAAGAACTTTCATAAAAATCCAGATGATAATTTTAAAAACATGGGAACTCGATTGTGGCCCTTGGGGACAAATTATATCAGGTGGATGCAATCAATGAATATCGATTGACAACATTGCAGCTGATCTAAAGGTGGCCATATACAGGCCGATAAAAGCTGCTTTAGAACATACAGTATTTCGAAATAGCTCCAGATATTTGAGATTTATTAAGTGTAAAAGAATACGAAAACCTTGATTCCAAAACTTTGCTAAGTAAAAGTTCTCGAGGTCCTATAGAAGTCACAGGGAGCTGCACTAATCTTATTGGACTGCTTTTAATTAATTCAGACGTTTACAGGTTTTCAGATTTTTTTTGCTAGGAATTGTCAGAAAAACTCTGAGAAATTTGTTTTAGAGGTTTTAGAGTATAGTATTCATATTTTTTAGTGCATCAGTCAGTGTTTTTATCTGGTAAATGGAACATTTTCTAATTGGAACAGTGTTGTTAGTGGTGTACCGCATGTGGTACACCACTAACAACACTGTTCCAACATTGAACCTCATTTTCCAGTTTGCTGCCCAATTTCCCAGCTTAGACAAATCACTCTGCAGAGTGGCAACATCCAGCAGAACTATAGGTTCCATGCTGGATGCTGCCACTTTGCAGAGTGATTTGTCTAAGTTGGGAAATTGGGCAGCAAACTGGAAAATGAGGTACAATGTTGATAAATGCAAGGTTATGCACTTTGGCAAAAACAATATAAATGCAAGTTATACACTAAATGGCAGTGTGTTGGGAGTTTGCTTAAGTGAGAAAGATCTTGGGATTTTTATAGGTAAAAAGTTGTCTAATTCTTTGCAGTGTCATTCTGTAGCTACTAAAGCAAACAGGGTTCTGCCCTGCATAAAAAAGGGCATAAACTCAAAGGATGAAAATTTATACCTCTTTAGGTATGCAGTGGACTCCAGTCCAATACATATACATGAGCTGGAGAGAGTGCAGAGACATGCAACTAAACTGGTTAGAGGGATGGAAGACTTAAATTATGAGGGTAGACTGTCCAGGTTGGGGTTGTTTTCTCTGGAAAAAAGGCGCTTGCGAGGGGACATGATTACACTTTACAAATACATTGAAGGACATTACAGACAAATATCAGGGGACCTTTTTACCCATAAAGAGGATCACCACACCAGAGGCCACCCCTTCAGACTAGAAGAAAAGGATTTTCATTTGAAGCAACGTAGGTGGTTCTTCACAGTTAGGACAGTGAGGTTGTGGAATGCACTGCCGGGTGATGTTGTGATGGTTGATTCTGTTGATACTTTTAAAAGGGGCTTGGATGATTTTTTGGACAAAGGCTATTTTGATACTAAACTCTACAGTTAGTATAGCTATTGGCATATACGGTTTTGTGAAAGAGTGGAGGGTGTATGTGTGTATGCTGGGTTTTAATTTGGAGGGGTTGAACTTGATGGACTTTGTCTTTTTTCAACACAATTTAACTATGTAACTATGTAACAATAAATCATAAAACATCAGAGGCCCTCAACATAAGACTACCAATTATTACAGCTGAACTTCGACTTCAAAAGTCAAAGTACAACTCTCCATTACTTGGGAATCGATATTCCACACAATAGAACTATCCCATTCTACAACTTTGGAAAATGGCAGGAGAAACCCTGTGACAATGGTCAAAGGTGGATCTTTGACGCCTTGGGAGAATACACACTTTTAAGATGTCCCTTTTACCTATATTGCTATGCTATTTTAGAGTGATACCTATTTCCATCCCTGATAAACACCCTAGAATTACTAGACACACCATATACGGAACCAAACACCAAGGTGGTTTATGTGGCTCAAATTTATCTAGCTACTATATAGCAGCACAACTGGTACCCCTCATACACATGCACACTCCAACACCTCCCAAATGGGTCACCGAGTTGAAACACCAGCTTCCTTCAGTTGCCCGTGTACGCTGCTGTTGTGTCCCTCTGTACAACATCCAGAAATCAGGACCCATTTTTGGCTCACTCCATGAGGATACAACATGGGATAAGTACAAATGCCCAGCCAAATTCATCTCGCCTCTCCATCAGCGTAGATTTTTGACAACCCTCTATTCTCTCCAGGCCTAAACCTTTCCAGTGGTCATCATCCAACAACATTAGATGTTCAGTATATACAATTTCTACTCTATAACATGTCCCAAAATCTGGCCTACTATACAAGAGACATGTAATCCTCTCCCATCTGAAGTTTCATTACCAACATATAATCCATTTTGTTCATACCTTCAGTAAAGACAAAACCACTTAAAACCCTCATATTTTGAGACCATCTGCATTAAATACTCATACTCAAGGGGCCTAATTTCTTACTTATATAGAATACTTCTTCAAAAGCCCCCCCCCCCCCTTGCCTTATGTTTTAGCCTGGGAAAGGGAGCTTAAAGGAAATGTTTAGGGTAAAATTAAAAACTGGGTAAATAGATAGACTGTGCAAAATAAAAAATGTTTCTAATATAGTTAGTAAGCCAAAAATGAAATGTATAAAGGCTGGAGTGACTGGATGTGTAAAAATACAACACAACTTCCTGCTTTTCAGCTCTCTAAATCTGAGTTAGTCAGCGACTTGAAGGGAGGCCACAATGGGACATAACTGTTCTGTGAGTTTGCCATTGATCCTCAGCATGCAGCTCAGATTTAAAAGCAACAGTTATGGCCTGTGTGGCCCTCCCTCAAGTCACCGATTGGTTACTGCCTGGTCACCAGGGTAACCAGTCAGTGCTAGGGATGGCACGAACTTGTTCGCGCGAACATCCGCTGTTCGCGCTCGCAGAATATTCGCGAATGTCGCGCGACGTTCGCCATTTTGGGTTTGCGCATAGTCGCCGCTTTTTTTTGCCCTCTCACCCCAGACCAGCAGATACATGGCAGCCAATAAGGAATCTCTCCCTCCTGGACCACCCCCACACCCCCTGGACCACTCCCCTTCCATATATGAACTGAAGCCCTGCAGCATTTTTTCATTCTGTCTGTGTGTGCTGCTTGGAAGAGCTAGTGTAGGGAGAGAGCTGTTAGTGATTTCAGGGACAGTTGAAAGTTTGCTGGCTAGTAATCTGCTTGATACTGCTCTGTATTGGAGGGACAGAAGTCTGCAGGGATTTGAGGGACATTTTAGGTTAGGTAGCTTTGCTGGCTAGTAAATAAATCTACTGTTCTTCAAACAACTGCCATACATTGACCTGTATTTTTTCTGTGCTTCAGTGGCTGCGACTATTTTCAGCATTTATATGGCGTATTTTTTCTGTGCTTCAGTGGCTGCGACTATTTTCAGCATTTATATGGCGTATTTTTTCTGTGCTTCAGTGGCTGCGACTATTTTCAGCATTTATATGGCGTATTTTTTCTGTGCTTCAGTGGCTGCGACTATTTTCAGCATTTATATGGCGTATTTTTTCTGTGCTTCAGTGGCTGCGACTATTGGATTTTTCAGATACATTTTTGCCCTTGATCCCCCTCTGGCATGCCACTGTCCAGGTCGTTGCACCCTTTAAACAACTTTAAAATAATTTTTCTGGCAAGAAATGTCTTTTTTAGCTTTTAAAGTTCGCCTTCCCATTGAAGTCTATGGGGTTCGCGACGTTCGCGAACCGTTCGCGCGTTTTGTCGCAAGTTCGCGAATATGTTCACGAACATTTTTTCCGCGGTTCGCGCCATCCCTAGTCAGTGCAAACAAAAGAGAGATGAAAAGCAAGAAGTAGTGTTCTGTTATGTTAGACAGTCACTCCAGCCTTTATACATTATATTTTTGTCTAACTATATTAGAAACATTTTTTATTTTGCACAGCCTATCTATTTACCCAGTTTTTACTTTTATACTGAACAATTCCTTTAATATTACCCGAAATAAGGACATTTGGAACAAAATATGGAAATATCAACTAGCAGTTAGGCAGTTAAAAAAAAAAAAAAAAGGTTGAACTTGATGGACGTGAGTCTTTTTTCAGCCTAACTAACTTACTATGTAAATGCACAGCTTGCTGCTCTAGGAATATTTCATTATTGGGAATGGCTTACAAAGTCCTCACACACTGGTACATGGTCACTTCCCATTTAACCAGGATAAATCCCCAATTTAGCAAGGAATGCTTCGGACGTGGTGAGCAAACAGGTATAGTGTTTCATATGTGGAGGGAATGTATGAATGTATGAAGGTTTTGGTCTCAGATCTATAACATCATATATTCAGTAACACAGGTTAATTTTAAGAAAGATAATCTAAATGCTTTTTTGAATACAAAGATACCCAATGTAAATATCCATACAAGAACATTGATAATTTTTATTTTCTTGGCAGAAAACATCACAATAGCCAAACTTGCAATCAACCTTTATTCCCATTTCAAGAACAAAATGAATTGTGTAATGATAAATGAAAGATTAATCAGCATACTCACAGATAAAAACAAGCAATTCAAGAAAATATGGTATATTTCTTCCTTCCCGACTATGGGAAACCCCTTCGATTTTTATGTTCTAAGATCAGCATTTGTATTTAAGGGTATTCATTTCTGCAAGGCTGTCATAGCTTATGTCAATATACAATCAACTGGCAAAATGTAATCTTTTTTCTTCACTGTAATGTCTTCTTTCATCGTCCCATGTCTCCATGTTCCCAACATGTTTCTTGCTTAACTAGCACTACATAAGGAGGATGAGGGTAACAACAAGTAACACCATTTTATAAAGCTAACATATTAACCAGTTCATTACTCAATTTAGTCATATAGAGGTAAACAGAGAATAAAATAGTGTAAACAATTAAATATACAAATTTTATCATATATCAATTTTTAAAATATCTTACAGTGGCTTGGAATGAACCCCTCAAGACAGACCTCTTGCGATTAGCACTTTTAATATTTAATGGCTTTGCCAGTCAATACATAATCTAGGGATTCTCTTCAAGCAAGGTCATAACAAGACTTTAAATCCTTAAAAGAAGACTTTACTAAGTGCCTGTTCTGAAACACACAGTGCCTCATATGCCTTACATCATTAAGGTTGATACATCAACACTATTCCAGGAGTTATCCTCTCTTAGAAATAGGAAACTGATGGAAAAATTGCACTTAGAGAACAATTCTCTTACTAAGAGAACTATAGAACAGAAACCAGGAATTGCTCTTTCTCAAGCTTACCCTTGCAGAGTGACAACATATGCTGAAGGAGAACATTAACGCCTTGTGATACAGATCACAAAAATTCTCTATCTACCTTCTCTAAAGGCTGAACACCAGACCAGATATTTGGGAGTAATCTAAATTTAAAAATGTTTGCATCATGTGTATTAATCCATAGCAAATAAGCAGAAGTTATTGTTGGTTACTGATTCTATGGGATTACTAGACCTTATGTAAACTTGGTAACTTGTTATTTCCAAATATTATCAATATATATAGGGGCAAATCACTAAAGGGCTGAAGTGGCCGACGCTAGTGAAAATTAACTAGAAATTTCATCTACAGGGACATTGCCTATTTTGCATAACTCCGCAAATGCGAATTTTACTGAACGTTACTTTGCCACCTCAGACCAGGTGAACTGATAGAACAAAGCTAGATCTTCCTTAATCTTATGTTCGTGACATCCAGGGCCGGGCCAAGGGTTAGGCAGAGTAGGCATGTGCCTAGGGTGCAAAAGCAGGGGGATGCCAGGCACGCACCTTCTCTGCCTCACCTTCGGCACTCTTGCCAGCTTTCCTTCTCTTGTGCACACGTCTCTTTCGGACATGCGAGCAACTCCTTGGAAATTTGTAATAAAAAGTCACAATTTCAAGAATTTGCACCAAAATCTCTAATAAAGACGTCCCTATGACTTTAATGTCCCCTTCCCTATTCAAATTGACCTAAGTGTAAAGCTGGTCATAGACGTAAAGATTTTTGAAAGATCCAATTGTTATTGTGAGACCACGATTGTCTCAAAACGATCGTTTAAATGCCTGATGTGTCCATCAACTAAAAAGACCATTTCAGGAGATATTGCAGCAAAACTGAAGGATTGCAGCCTGCTTGGCCCTGCAAACATAGGTAGATTGCATGGGGACCGATAAAGATTTTCTAACCTGGCTGATCAATCATCAGACCGACGTCAGACAAAAAATTGTAAGATGAACGTTCGTTGGTATCCCACTAACCACATGATAATTTGACAGATTGGTCGGACTTCCCGAAAATTGGTCGTTCGGCAGGCAAAGATTGTTGCATCTATGGGGAGCTTTAGAGTACTAGTGAAGTTTCGCTAGCCTGAAATGAACGCTAGTGAAAATTTACTAGGAAATGCTTGCACTACTGAAGTAATGCTAGCAAAAAATTGCCAGTATTTGGCTGCCTAGACACAACTTTACATTTTAGTGAATTTCCACCTGGTGAAGTGGGGCATAGTGTGGCAAAGTAGTCGCTGGTGAAAATTCCCCCTTTAGTGATTAGTCTATATGCAGAAGTTTGACTTAGTATATAACGGCAGGGGCACACATTACATATCCACCACTTCTCTCCACCTGCTGTTTGTAATCAGATAGAGAGCAGTGCAAGGATCAGCCTGAAAATGCCTAAAGTTTCAAGTTTTTTGGGCAGATCTCAGCGCTGTGTAGCTGCACTCAAACGGAAGCTGTATTTGTTAGTGCAGAAAAACACAGATGCTGATTAGAGTGGATTGGAAAGCAAAAGCATACAGAACCCCATGGAAATATAATAATAAAACAATATTTGGTTCTATCTGCAACAGGAAAGTTTTGAAGAACAAAGAAATCACATTTTACTGTTACATGATGCTTTTTTTATTATTCTGACTACAGTATAGCTTATACCTTATTTATTAATCAGTATAATTGAATGTACTGCACAAAATGAAATGATTTTTCCATTAATTGTTTTCACTTATTGCCAATTATACTTGCTCAACTTTTTAAACAACTCCTGTTTAAATATATAGTATTATCAAAAAGTCCTTACTATTTCTGTTCAAGGGAACATTACTCTTCACTTTTACAGAATTTTCCAGCAATAAATGGATTTACTTCGACACCTCACTTCCTCAGTGCACTGAATAAGTGTAAGAGCCAAAGTGATTTTTATCTGTAATTGGATCAGTGATATTCACATTTGTCCAACTGCTTTTCAGATTGTTTTAGTTCCTTTGTCCAAGTTCCTTCTACAGATTAAAAGCAGAAAGACTCTGCTCTCCTGAGCAAAAATAACAGCATTATCATTGATCCTGGAATCAGCTAAGTACTAAATTAGCAGCTACATGTGCAGAAAAGAGGTTGACATGTCAGGAGATATTAAAACTGCCCATTTAATGTAAAAACGCAGATAATACATGAGTTAAAGTGAGAAAATGAGAGAAAGCTTTTAAGCATTCCCCCAAGATTGATGGCAGAATAATATTATTGAACACACAATTGGTTTATTCAGGATACTGTTAGGTAGCAGGCCATAAAATCATTATAGTAAAAAGCATATACTAGAGCTAAAGAGAGATAGGAGAAACATATAATGAATTATCAATAGAAATCTTGAGATTCAAATTACGTCCCACATGGACAAAATGCTTCCTGGTCTTGGCAGTTTGGCAGATAGATGAATATTTAATTCTATCTTCCGGGACTGGTAATTTCTCATCATTTGATCAGTCTAAAAATGTTTGAGAATCCTCAGACATGGCTGGTGTTGTGGTTTTGTGTGGGAGACAAATTGAAATTAAAACTCTCAGTTTACAAAATGGTTTGTACTATCTTATTAGATGCAGTTAGAAGAGAGCTAAGAGTAGCACAGTGAGTAGCTTTACAGTTTTTTACACATGGTGCAAGCTTGAATATTTGCTTCATTGTTTACAAACATCCTTTCACAGTTAAACAATGAAAGAGGTTTTTTGCATCAGATTGAAAAGATTCAAAAGGGATGTTTAAAGGTTATATGCTAGTACTGTATGGGACTCTTTAAACAGAATGCTTGGGACCTGGGATAATCTGAATAGCGGATCTTTCCATAATTTGGATCTTCATACCTAAAGTCTACTAGAAAATCATTAAAACATTAAACACAATAGGCTGGTTTGGCTTCCAATAAGGATTCACTATATCTTAGTTTTGGATCAAGTACAAGGAACTGTTTTATTATTACAGAGAAAAAAAAAATTATTCTTAAAAATTTGGATTATTTGATTATAATGGAGTCTATAGGAGACTCTTCTGGATAATGAGTTTCTTGATAACGGATGCCATACCTGTACTATTAATGGGCTTATTTGAGTTTGTGTAATGTTAGAGTTTTTTCTACTTCAAATAAACAAAATGGGAAAAATGGGAATTCCTAAAAATGGGTGTGCTTATTAATTAAAAAATCAAAATTGATAGAAAAAAAGGTTAGCTCAATTTTTTTATAATTTTCAATGGGTCCAAACATTTGAAAAACATACATTGAAAACATGCATTAAAATGGCCATATATAGCTTCCATTAAAAAAGCTAATAAAACTAATTGATGGTAGAAGTAAATTTTTTGGACAACAAAGTTAGTAAAATTGTAAATTCAGTGGACAAGTATAAGCCTAAATGTGAACATGATTTTATTAATTAAAGCAAATATTTCAATAATATTTATTTTTTATTGTAAAACAAAAATAACACAACACTAGTGAAGACTTATGATGAAGTGTCATCCCTCAGGTAGAAAATGCATAAGATCTACTATCTCTCTAAGCTGAAAGTCTGGAACATCTCTCTTGTTGAGTTATACTGTACAATAACTAGTGGGACTTTGTATTTGATGTGTGTTTGCATTACTTAATAATACTGACTTAGGCCTCATGCAAATGAGTAATATAAAAATTATATATATTAAATATGACAATGAAGATTTTCATTCATCCAGGTCATGGTATATCTAATATACCTAATTTAAAAAAAAAACACAACTGGACTTGCTGACTAATCATTCAAATGATTAATCAGCAAGTCCAGCTGTTTTAGAATTACTTATATTAGAGACATATTAAAGTAAAAAACAGAGAAAGCTAGAAATTGTTGTGGTGCATGCTGAAACAGCTTTTTTGGTTTTTTCCTCAAAGGGCCCTTACATGTGCTTTTATTTAAAATATATATTGGATTTTATTTTCAGCATATCAGTCATATGCTGAGACTTTTAACATACAATGACAAATCAGTTTAAAGGGCAGACATATAAAAACTGAAAGTGGGTAATGGTACTAACTGTCAAAGAAAATGTTGCGCGCCACTTCACATCACTTCAAATCCAGGACTATCACTCCATAATAAATCAAAAGCTCAGGAGGCATTGGGTTGATTTCAATACAAAAATTCTTTTTTTATGTTATGCTTATCTGAAATACAGTGGAATGGAAAAATTTTGTAAATTGGTTTATAGTTGAAAGATGCTTCTTCAGCATATGGATGCATATCAGTTAGCTAACACTTTCCTTCATTGCAAGGCTGCACTACAGGGACACACTATGGGTCAGATTTATCAAGGGTCGAAGTGAAAATTCAAGTTCAACTTAGACTAGGGAATAGTCCAAATTCGATTTGAATTTGCAAAATTTAAAATTTGAATTTCGAAATGTATTATATACTGTCTCTTTAAAAATTCAACTTCGACTATTTGCATTCTAAAACCAGCCAAATTTCTGTTTTAGCCTATGGTGCACCTCCTAGAACCCATTTGGAATCAATAGGTGGACTTTGAAAATTCAAAGTTTTTTTGGGGACAAAAATAAAAAAAAAGAATTTTGATCAAATGCGATATTACTTCAATTCAAACAATTCGAATTCGATCGAATACGGACGACCCTTGATAAAGCTGCCCCTACCTGTATGTCAGTAGTAGCAGAGTAACTTTACATTACCTAAGTATCAGAGTAATAATTGTAATGTAGACTATGCCTAGGTTTGGTAACCCAGACCAACCAATCTTATGTTTGTTTTACAAGAGCTGACTAGTAATTGTTACATGGTGACTGCTTGCTATGGGCTTTTAGCATACCTCCCAACATTTTGGAAATAAAAAGAGGGACAAAAAGAATGTGCCGTGCCTAGCATGGCAAATGTTTGGCCATACCCAATTTTTTGTGGTCACACCCACTGATTACCATGTTTATTTTACAAAATATGGCCAGTTATGAAAGTTTGAAATATATTTCTGTAACACACACACATACACTGTAACACACACACTCTGTAGCACACACACACACACACACACACTGTAACACACCCACTGTAACACAGTAGAACTTGAGATGACGCCCTCCCCAGCGGAGTTTAGGAGTAAAAGAGCTCATCCTGGCACGCGGCTGACACAGAAGCTTTAGCACCGGCAGTCTGTAGGTTGCGCCTCCCCAATTACGCTGTCAGCTGAGCCTGTGGTTAGAAACTTTTTTCTTCTGGCAATTCAGTGCAGGGAAAGTTGGGACTTTTAAGATGCAAAAGTGGGACTGCGGGTTGAGCTGCCAAAAGCGGGACTAGCGGAAAAAATGGTATGCTTTTAGCCCTCCCAGCAGAGAATTGTACTGTCTTAAAAGGATCTTTTCAGGGTCAGGACCCCATCACAGGTGTTGGAACTGAAGGGTACATGAATATTAAATACGTGTACAGCAAGTTGGCACAATAAAAATTATCCTTCTGTAATTGTCTTGCTGTCTTATAAAAGCATTTTGTAGCTTCTGATTAGTTTTGTGCACCTTTTTTATGCATGGAAAGTCAATGCCTAACATGACAACCTTCCTCCGGAATACAATGCTTGTAAGGTTCACTGGGCAGAGAACTGCATTGGGTCAGGTACCTGTTAAATACCTGCAAAGCGTTCATGTATCTATTGGAAAGTCCCCAATTCTCTGACTTTGTAGGCAGTCTGTGGGTAACCTGACTGGGTACCTGGATAAAGTGCAGGAGTGATTCCCCCCACCCTCCCCTAGTGCTACGGGTACCTTTTTCAGTTTACCCGGTTCATCCTTCTCCAGACTGACAACACTTCCGGTTTTGTAAGTCCCGGATCAGAAGCTAAATTAGCCTACTGTGGGCCAGGTCAGATTGTGGGTCTGGATAGGGGGCATAGTGGGGTGGTGTGTTCAGGTCAGGTTGTGGGTCAGCGGTTCTGGGTTGTCACAAGTCTACCTGACTGGCCCTGTACAGGACTCTACCACTTGCCCATGAGGAAGAGCACAAACAATTTTCAATTACCCAACATCAGAACAGAATCAGTAAAGATTTAACAGGTCATCAACACAGCAAACACAGTCATGCAAATTTGCTAAACCCCATTTCATTAAAGCCATTTGCATCAAAAGGCACTCCAAGGCCAAATAAAAATACAAAGAAGTGCAGCTGATCTGGCCAGGATAGTTACAAACATACAAAAAAGAAAAAAATGATCAACGGACATTCCCTAGTCCCTAGTGATGGGCGAATCTCCCGATTCGCGTCAACTTTGGTGCTTCGCTTCTGATGCGCGTTGCGTCGTTTCCGATGCGCGTCGCATTGTGTCCGACGCGCGTTGCGTCGCTGGTGATTCGTGAATTTATTCGCCCATCACTACTGGTCCCCTGTTTTAAGGGGGTTATTTATTAAGCTCCAATTTTTTCTGGTCGGACATTTAAACGGGATACCATTTTTTCCGAGGAAAAACATCCTTGATTTTTTTGGGGGGATTTATTCTGATGGTGTTAAAAGCCAGATGAAAAAATTAAAAACTCATCAATGGCAGATGTCCCATTAACAAATAGAAGATTTTCTGAGTTGCTATGGGTTTCTGAAAAAACTTCGCTTTTGGACGATTTTATGAAAAGATCCTAGGTTTTGAGTGCAAAATCCAAAGAAGTCATGGGATTCAGATTTTTTTTAATTTTTATTGTGACTTTTTCCATACAAGAAAAAAATGTATTGATAAATAAGAGGGAAAGATAAGAGGGAAATCCGTGCAGATTTGGTCGGAGTAGTTTTCAGAAAATAGTGAGAACTTTTGAATTTTGATAAATAACCCCCTAACGGGCAGATTTACTAAGTGAATTTTCAAAGTGAAAAAACTTCGAAATTCGACCCTCAAAATCCTATTTCGATTGAATAGGTCCATTTTCGATCGAATAAAAAAATAATTAGAATCGTTCGAATTGATTAAACGATTCTCAGCAAAATCCTGAAAAGTCTGTGCATATTTTTTCAGAGTAGTGAGAATAAAATTGATAAGGTTCCAGACCACATGAAGACAAACCCCATATGGTAGTCCTAACTATTTACCTCTGGTGAAGTGTTTTCTCTGGTTTGTTTTCTCAGCGTCTCCAGACTAATACATCGTCTTAAATAGACTTGATCCTCCCCATGCCAGTAGCATTTTATAAGGGGAGAGGTTGCTAATACCAAAGCCTAGTTTTAATGCATAAATGTTCCTTCCTCTCCTGCCTATGGCTTTTAAAAGAGAGTGACTGCCCAGACAAACACCAAAGTACTGATCTAACTGGGCTTGATACTCTTCTATGCCATAGCATTGATACGAGAGATGTTGCCATGATCTAAGCAATGGTTTCATAGGCTTGTCCTTCCTTCACCACTTGCAGCTTTTAAAAGAGAGCGATTGTCCAAAACAATGCCTATTTTTAAAGGCAAATAATTAAAGGGACCAGTCTGGGGGTGCTGAAACCACATGGACCACTTCCATATAATTCGCCCTCCCTCTTCAGTGCAGTGCAACTAAAGTATTATTACATCTGGGTTTTCACAGCAACCTGTATCAATCTCCACAGCACAATAGTACCAAACAATTTGGGTGCAAATGTCAATTTCACATTGAATGCTGAAGTGATGCCAACCAAACTTAGACAATTGTGCCAAATGTGGTTTCATGTTGTGTACAAATACTCAGAATAAATAAATATATCCTCAGGTACGATACAAAAATATTTAGTAGCGATAAGTCATAGCCAACTGATAACTGATATTTAAGTATTCTGTCATTCACAATTCACAAAACAGAATCAATTAGTAGGCGGACACAATTTGCTCCAATGAAACAAAAACACTATTTTTGTTATGAAGTAACCCTTTTAAGATTAAATTGATTCCTCTGGATCAACTAGCAGTTAGGCAGTTTAAAATAGAGTTAAAAGGTTGAACTTGATGGATGAGTGTCTTTTTTCAACCTAACTTACTATGTTACTCTTTTGAAGAAAATGTTATCGAGATCACAACCATCTGACAACCTTGAAGGCTTTTAGCCTATTTTAATACAAATGCCATTAAGAAACCAACTCATACATACATACAACTATTACGGTTTTCATTTAAGTTTTTAAATGTTTCCTCATTCTTTTTCAGAACAAGCTCTATTGTTTCCAAGTCATGACTGTTTAGGAAACATATCTAATTTGTAACAACTGTAGGACTGCCAGGAACATATTATTTGGATTCAGAATTTCACAATGGCAAAAGGCTAACTATCCTTGAATTTCAGCCCTTTGTGACACATCAATGAGCTTACAATGTGCTGAATTAGAGGCATATTAATGGCCAGATGCATTGCAAGTCCATTCATTCTGGGGTAAATCTTCTTATGCAAATATGCCATGCATCGAGTTCAAAGAGTGGGGTTTTAAATTGAGCTTCAGCACACACTAAGACAAGTCCTCACTGCTTTTCAGCAGAAGCAGCAGGGCTTAGTTCGAAAGTGACATGAGAAAACTTTGGAAACTTGTTTTGATAACTGAACATGATCTTGTTATCATAATCTGTTGCTGGTAACTTGAACAGAATGTGAAAGCTCCGAGAGAGAGATAATCTTACCCATTGTAGTTCTATGTAGTGAATTCTTGGCTTGGTGAAAGCTATCATTGACTACAACAGTCTGGTGCTTTTCAAACACATCATTTCTTGCTAAGATCTTTTTATCCGTTGGTAATTACTGAAATCATCATTGAAGAGCATGAAGTGTTGTTACATTTTAAAAAAACGGTTCAACAAAAAATATAAAGTGAGAACTAGTAAACAGCATTCTCTTATTTTTTTTTAATCACTTTTATTTATACATTTTAATAAAACAGATTCAGTCATCATCTGTCCAAGCTTAAAGTAGTAGTAAATAGATGATCATTTGAGTTACAACTTTAACATTGCAATGTAAGAGGGGAAGGGGTTCTTTAGTACAGAGTAACAATGTGAAGAAGGAAAGGAAATGAAAATAAAACTAAGGAGGAGAAAAAAGGAAGGAAAAAAAAGCCATCTTCAGGGGGGGAGCAGGGAGGGGGGGGCTATGTAGGGTAGGGATTTTTTTAGTTGGGGGTTTAAATTTTCCTTTAAATGCAAGTTTAATATTTAGCTGAACATTTATAGGCTTCAATATAAAATCATAAGCTGAATTAATTAATTCATTGGAGTCAAACATAAGTCATTAGGAGTAATAAGTCCAACTGTGTTAATATTACTTGAGGAAAAAATTAACAGAGCTATGACACAGGCAGTATTATATATATTATATGTTATACAAAATATTAGAGTTGGATGGAGCAAAAAGGGCTTGCTATGTTTTATAAAATCATATAAATAACACTTCATTATGGTTAGAAGTTAATATTACTAAAATAATGTATTTTCTCTTATTTTGCTCAAATTAAGTCCTGATATGATAAACAATTTATTATGCCCAAAAAAAAAAAACAATTCAATTTAACAATTTAATAGGCGAAGGAGTGCTAGAATGTTTAAGGGATACAAGAGTGCAGTTTACCTTTCACTTAAAAAGCAGTTGTGCCCTGGGGAATGCTGCATATTGCAGTGGATTGAAAATCCAAAGCATAGGGCAAAGAGCGTCACCAGGAATGTGCGGGCAAGCCCTATGCTTAATGCCTGCCACAGGACAGGGTCTTGTTGAGACCTACACCCCCTACAACTCCCTAACTTGTACATCAAAATGAAGTTAAGTGATGAGTAGTTCATTGAAGGCTACATATTGTTACATTTGTATACTTTGCTCATTACCATCCATGACAGGAACAACTAAGCAGGCTTAATAATGCAGATGGAATCTAACTCCAAACTAAATTAGTATTCAATGCAACCCAACAAAATACACAGCTTAATTGCAATATACAGTACTGAATCCTGAATCTTGCAGTTGTATGGCCAGATTTAACTGATGAATAATTTTCAGCTTGTAAAAACTACTTTTTTTACATCTGGGACCAATGTGTACATGAGCTAAAAGACTGACAGTCACAGATGAGATCTAGATATTTAAGCCATCTATAGTTGGTGCTAGATATATAGTATTGAGTTAAACCTTGTTTTTAAGGTTCTAAAATAATTAATCTTGTTTTTACATCTGGGAACAATGTGTACATGAGCTAAAAGACTGACAGTCACAGATGAGATCTGGATATTTAAGCCATCTATAGTTAATGCTAGATATTTAGTATTGGGTTAAACCTTGTTTTTAAGATTCTAAAATAATTAATCTTGTTTATCCAATTGTCATGAAAGCAATTACTACTTCACATGTAGTACATATGTACTTAATTTTATGTACATTAGTCTTTTATTGCAACATGAATATTCTAGACTTCACTGCCATTGCATGACAATGCACATTGGAACATTACACTTGTGCATAATTAGCCTTTACTAAACAGTTGTTCATCAACACCCGTAGTAAAATACTGGAAAGTCACAGTAATTTACAGTGTGTATAATTTACATAAGTAAAAATAAGGAGTGATATTACAACCAATGAGAAGCTTAAATCCAATGAGCTACAGCTGTCCATGGATACTGCAGCTATTACACGTAGAAATGGATTACCTGCATATTGTTTTATTCTAGATCTTTGCTCTGAAATAAGCAAGAATGGCTATACTTGTAGTGTGACTGTGTGAAACTTATAGTGCTATAGTAAACTAACTCTATTGTGGTCAATAGGAGCTAACTTTCAAGGTGGTGTGATAGCACAAATGAGTTCCCCTTTCCTTAGGGGAGGCAGGGTGTAGTGTAACCGTAACTAATGTGCTATTGCACAAGAAATGGGCGCCAGTGGTTCTTTTATGCTTAACCAAGAAACAGTCTTTATTGTTATGATCAAGTATCCATAGTGGAGTATTAGCAGCAAATAATATAATGGAAGCACATACTCACAGAACCATAAATTGGGCTGGATCCCTACAGGCAAGGGTTCATGTCAGCAGAGGTTAAGCAGCGGTTTGGAAGGTACAACCAGGTTTCAGCCTTTTCCCTAAGTACACACAGGGGACTTCTATTTCCCTAAATCTAACACTTATGGGAAAATTTATCAAATTCACATGAAGGTTCGAAGTTCGATCGAATTTTCAAAAAGAAGACCACATCGACCATCGAATCTTGAAAATTAGATCAAATCATATGATTCGAATAATTAGAATAAAAATCTATTTGCATATTTGACAGTCGAATAACTTCCTCTTTAATTTTTTATTCGACTGCCTAGTTCACCAGTTTCAACCTACCGAATTGGCTTTCATTATTTTAGATTGAATAGAAAAATTCGATCAAATGTATAAAATCGTTCAATTCAAACGATGAAATCGTTCGATCGAATTTTCGCTATTCGAACGTTCGAGCAATTGAATAGCAGTAAAATCCTTGAATTCGACATTTTCCAGTTTTCATTCTTACTTTATAGTATACTGTATATATTTGAACAGTTAAAACGTAGTTTAATAACATGATTTGTGCTGCTGGGATGTACCTTGTTTTCACACACCTTTCTTGGCGTGTTCTTATTTCATTCATCTTCTGTATATGTATTTTCCTAATGTTATTCTCTTAGTCTGTTAACGGACAGAATGAATTAACATGGCCTGGGTGTCCAAGAGCATAGGAAAGTCTCAATTTCACAAATTATTTTAAATTCTCTGACTTGAGCTTCTGCTTTTTGTCCAATATTGAATCTTTTTATATTTTTTTCCTCAAAACACAATTTGTGTAAAATGCTTTGACAACAACAATACTGACCTGAAATTTAACAGAAAATAATGCCTAACAACAGTGTAGCTTTGCAATAAAGTCACTTCTTAGTACCACACACAACCCTTTTTTTGCCCTAACAGTATTGTGGTACAGTATGTCAGCTAGTAGTGCCCATGGTTGTAGAAATACAGGTGTGCACAGTATTTGCATAAGGTACTTGATGATACGTATGATAATTTGTAACAGAAGGGCAAATGGGTATAAACTGACACTTCCAATCATTTCCCAATAGTGCCACATTAAGACATGAATCCTATTAATCTTATTGAAAGAATTAATTGAATCATGATTCATCCTGATGATCCTATCCGAGTTATCATTTAAACGGACAGGGCTCTCCTTTTTTGTCCAACCATGCCTGAGAGCTAAGTAGCCATCACTTAATAAATTGAAAAATCCACCTAGGACTCATCAGGGCTTCAGCAATAGTGCAAACAGTATTCAGTGTTTCAGCTGAGATCTAAACGTTTGATACAATTTACACTATTGCTGATGTTGTGTGATGGATGCTGGAGCAATCCATTCCCTGCAGTCATAGTACGGAATGCCTGTATATAAAATAGATCTGGCATGCGCAGATTTATATACTGGCATCATGTGCTATGACTACAACTAAGAATACATCAATATTAGAAGACTCACCTCAGAATGAACTCTTTCTTTGCAGTTGTTTCACTAAAGTACCCTATTTTTATTGGAGTCTTTTGAAACTTGTGATAATATAGAAGCTCAAAAGATAAGGCGGCACTCTGGCCTTATCCGGTTTATTCCAATAGGTCACTGACCCACATCACCTGATGCTTTTCGGGAATGCCACCTTTTCATCTGTTGAGTTTCTATTATTTCAGTGGGGACGCTGATGGCACAGCACCTGGATCATCTCAACTAATTAATGGAGTTGCACTAGTGATGGGCAAATTAGTTCGTCTGGCTCGAATTTGTGGCGAATTCCCGCTATTCGCCGCCTGCGAATCAATTCACAAAACACCCGTAAAAACTCGCCGGCGGCAAAAAACGAGACGCCCACATCCAAAACGAGATGCCAGTGGAGTTTTGAAAATTTTTCACCAAAATATGCCGAATCGGAATGCTGCAGATTCGCCCATCACTAAAGGTGGCCATAGACGCACAGATATTATCGTACGAAACGAATTTTCGTACGATATTCGGTGCGTGTATGGTGGGAAATGAGCCGACCGACATCGTCAGAAGATTAAGATATCGGTCGGCTGGTTGATCGGACTGGACGGAAAATTTTGATCGGATGCCTTTGAAAGCTCCCTGAACATCGGCCATTGTTAGTGCTGAATCGTCAGATACAAGTAGAATTCTATTGTTTCTACCTGTATATCTGACGATTCAGCTCTACACGTGTGTGTTGAAACGAACGATCTTTCTTGGAAAGATCTTTTCCGAGAAAGATCGTAATTGTTACGTCTATGGCCAGCTTAAGCTGCACTAATAGGACCACACATGGGGTGAGTTTGGAGTAGCCTATTTTCTTCTTTGTGATGATATACCTGCAGTAAACTTTGTGCTCCTGTGATATTCCCTAGACACTTATGGGAGCAATGCTGGCCAAGCAACCCAGGCAAGCTGGCCAGTCACACTGCACTGTTGGCAAACAAGGACACGCGTGCGGGGCCATGCGCAAATGAGGTCAGGCGTGTGCAACAAGGATGCACAGTAGTGATAGGTGAATTCGTGGGGGAATTCCCGCGATTCGCCGCTGGCAAAAAAATTCGCGAGACGACAGCGAAAATTCGCTAAAAAAAACGAGTCGCACGTCGAAAACGACGCGACGAAAACGTGCTGCTCATTTCGCTAATTTTTCGGCGAAGCAAACGGGTAGATTCGCCCATCACTAATGCACAGTCATGTGCAGCCGTGCACACTTCAACATCAGCACACTTCGAGAGAGTGGCACCCGATTAACCTCTTCCAGTGGCGGACTACGTGTAGACTGCTTACGAGGTACGTGCCTGGTGCCCCCCAAGCTTTGTGTCCTAGCCTTTTCTGCCTAGTTCCAGCCCTGTATGGGAATTTTGGATATCTTGCTGTATGCAACCCCTGATGCTATCATAGATTTAGCAAGTAGTTCCTGATGCTATTCTGATGCAGAGCTGCCTTGCAAAGCTGCTGTAAAATATGTCACTGTTCAGGTATGCCAGTTCCCTCCATTTTTTTTTAGTTTCAAATAGGGTAACTTCAAGACACAACAAGAGAAGGCACAGGAAAAATTTCAACACCCATGTATGTCCAGAAATTTAGCTAAGAGATCAGCCACCTTGAAATACAGCTAAGAATAATTTACATCTCAAAGGCAAATAATTCAAAAACTATAAAAAAAATTAATTGAAAAGTTGCAAAAAGTTAGCTATCCTATAACATACGAAACGTTAATGTAAAGGTAGACCATCACTTTAAGTTATTCAGTTACTTATGCAGGAGGCATTTCCTGAGGCCTACCTGTCAGTGGGATATGTGCAACTGAACTGAAAAACAGTATACTGCAGCATTAACTTAAGTATCAGCCAGCCAGAACACCAGGGTAAAAGATAAGATAATGAAAATTTTGCTAAATTAGCTGTAATTTTATATTATCCTACTTTGATGTTTATAGTAAAGGAGCAATGGTAACCATATGACACATTGGGGCAATTATCACTGAACAAATCTGAACCAATTAAATACACATGGCAAACAATTAGAGATTTGATTTTTAATTTATTAACTGCACTAGACTGATCAAAGCCAATAACTTAATGATTGCTATAGGTTACTGCTTTGGTGTAAATTTGCCCAGTGTTAGTAAATTGGCCCCAAAATGTCATATGGTGCTGATGTTCAAATTCTGACCTGACAAAATGGCTGCCTGAAAGGTCTGTCGGGTTAAGACTTAACTTCATAAACAGCAGGAGAAGAAATCATCAAAAAGGTGTAAATTTCATTTTCCCAGTTTTGATGAAGTCAAGCATGGAATGAAATGTAATTCTCTCAAGTGGTGAGTGTTTATACCATTCATTCTATTACTTCTGCTCCAAGGAGCCCAATGGGCTAACAGGCATTTGAGCACGTTAACAGAGTTTTAGGAGGCCAGATGGAGGGCTTTCTTTCTTCCTTTTTTCCTCTTGTTAAACCTGGCTGAAAGAACAGCTTAGTGCTGGCCGCTTCAAGCCATCCCAGTGCCAACTGTGTGATATTTTCCCCTTTAATCTCTCAGTGTTGGTGGTAAAGCCTACAGAGGGTGGCTGTGGATACAACAAAAGGCTACAATACAAACACACAAATGATGTTAAATCTGTGATACAATTTTAACTGTTAGATTCTTAACATGTAATAATATTAAGTTTGAAATCTTAGGAATGAAAGGGTCCCTGGAAATAATATTTTACTGGGATAAATAACAAAACAAATCACACAAGTGCAAGAAAATGCGGAGGACAGAATGAGTAAAAGTAAACATTTAGTAGTTTTAATGAGCCTGTTGATAAGATCTTGCAGGGTTTTCATTTCACTTGGCAAACATGGTATGTTTTTGTTTGCAGAAAAGGGAGCGTTTGTGATAATTAGCCTGCCAGTGGGTTTATGGAAGCAACTCTTTTACACCTTAATGGTAAACACACCTCTAGTAACTGCTATTGAAATGAGAAGCATGTAGAGGGTTGGCATACAGGTCAAGCATTGCCAAGCAACAATTTGCTTTATGAGTCTTGCGCAACAAGATTAAGAAGTTTCAACAGTGCAGTAGTTCTGCAGAAAATATAACCATTTAAAAAACAATATAAAGGTCTGAAGTGTGAATCAGCTGCATTTTACATTAAAGGAAAAGTAAATGTTTTTCTTTTTCTTTCTGTAAATTTGCTCTAAACAGCCCCCAGATTAATGTACCTTAGTCCCTGCTGCAAGTCTGCTCTGGTTTCTGTGTTATCAGCAGCTTGTTTCCCCTTCTTCCTGGTGCAGAGTGAAGCCCAGCCCCTTAGTTTACTGAGCAGTCCATTTGCTGCTGTTCCACAATAGAGAGGAAGAGGGAGCCAGTGTGTGCATTAGTAAGCTAGTTTCCCCAAGCAAAAGGTGCTAAACACACTGGTCTCTGCTATGTCATAGTATGCAAATGATTTCCGGGACTAGTCCAAGAGATAAGGTCAGCTCAGTAAGCTAAGGGGCTGGGCTTCACTCTGCACCAGGAAGAAGAGGAAACAAGCTGCTGATAACACAGAAACCAGAGCAGACTTGCAGCAGGGACTAAGGTACATTAATTTGAGGGGCTGTTTAGAGCAAATTTAGAGATAGAAAAAAAAACGTTTACTTGTTCTTTAAGGGGAGATAGATAAAACAGTACACATCTTACATAAATTGGCCCAGCGCTGCAAATTCAACTCCCTTTTTATCTCTTTAAAGAAGAATAATTGAAGATCAGACTTTGTGTGATATTTTTTAGCCCAGTGTTTTTCTTTATATAAAAAAAAAAATATTTACAAAATCAGAACAATTTAAAGGAGAAGGAAAGGCATCCCCAGTTGATTGTATATACTTACCTGACACCCCGGGCTGGTGCTCCTATCAGCAGAAAACTGCACCGGTCTGGAATTCTTCCAATGAGCACCATGGAACTATTGGCTTCCTTTTTGTTCTTTCTTTGCATGGGTGCGCATGCTCCAGGAAATTTGTAGAAAGAATAAGAAGGAAGTAGATCGCTCTTTGGTGCGCAATGGGAGAATCCCCAGACCACTGCAGTTTTCTCCTAATAGGAGCACTGGCCCAGGGTATAAGGTAAGTATATATAATCACTTGGGGGTGTCAAACTTTTGGCACCCCCACCAAAATATGCCTTTTCTTTACCTTTAATTGTAACCACATTTGTGAACACTCTCGTTGGTGGTTCTAAGAGTATTAAAGCTCAGCACATAATGAATCTAGTTTGAAACTGTTTTTGTTAAATCCAGCCCTTTGTATTGACATCACACCAAATTCACCATGGAAAAAGCATGATTATCACTTGAGGAATGGCTGAGCATGTCATGAAATGTTTAATCCACATGTGTTTGGGTCCTGCTGCACCATGAATCAGTTATGGCATCAACCCATTGGCATAAAAAAAGTACCGACTCCTTCTTATTTCAAGAACTTACTGTAAGTAAAATATGTCCCTGACCTGGTTTTTAAAATCACACCTGGAAAATTAGGCATGATCTTGCTTCTACGATGACTGTAAGGCAGGTGTAATTACAATTTTCCATAATTCAATTAATCACTTTTGCTTTTTTTCCCCTCTAAAACAAGTGGTGGCAAAGCTCCAAATTTAACCTTAGAGCCTAAACCTAAGCCTGACATGAGGTTTCATTATCTTGCCCAATCTACAAAGAAAGCAAACTCATCTCATCCCAATTACCTAACTCTTGAGCAGCACCTTCTTTCTTTATAAAAAGAAAAACAAAAAGCCGACAGAAACCAGTGTAACCCAAGATAATTTACTTGTTTTATATATATATATATATATATATATATATATATATATATATATATATATATTGCAAATTATTAATCAAATTTGACTCCATTTTGACTATGTACTCCCAATGTTATTGTTGTCTTTGTATCTGATTGATGTTTACACACTAAGAAATTAAATTAATACAATTACTGTTTCACACAACATTCCTCTCTTGCCTTCGTAAAACTTATATAGACTTAACAGTATTATGTATACCCCTAGTTTTATTTTTGTCTGTTTTATAATGACTTGTACAAAAAAACCTCATAAAATAACTGTCTTCAAAGTTGTGTCAAGGGTTCAAACCATTCACATAGAAAGACAACAGTTTTATGCAATCATTGTTTCAAACAACATTCCTCTCCTTCCACAGTAAGAATAGAAACATTTTGGTAAAGACTTAATAGCATCCTTAATGCCTCACAATCCAGTTTCATTGAAGTGCATTAAGTAGAGTATTATAGTAAGACAAAGACTTTGACAGAATCAACATCAAACTAATTTGGCATGCGTGCTGGTCTAGAAAGATTTTAAGGAAGCCTATTGTTTGCTGGCACACCAGGTGAGCTTTAACTTGCAAATTATTTTCTCAAAGCAGAGAAAACTTCACAAAGAATCAGAAACAAGAGTTTTTTAGTGTAAGATAGAAGCTTTTAGCAAGTGTTCTCTAAGCAACACAAAGTAGCACAAGAAAACTGTGTATAAAGAATTATTAGGAAACAACATTTGTTCTTCATACTATAAAGGTCTATAACTTTAACTAACATGAGTTCTTATGTAAATTAATCCCACTTTTCACTTGTATTTGTATTAAGCTCTCCTGAAGAAACAGCTGCTTCAGAATCTATTATACTAGGGAAATCATGCTTACATGGATAAAAATTAAAACAGTAATTTTCCGCTTCACATATGCATAATAATTTGCAGTCTCTGCAAACACTGAAATCCATAACATTTTGAAACTTGCTTTAATTGTTTTCTTATCTCTAATCGCAGAATCGTATTGTCAATTTTATGCCTACTTTAAATTGTTTTTGTAATAATTGATAGAGGCAACATACTGTGCTATTATGATGAAATAAATAGCAATAATAGATAGTTACATACATACTGTAATTGTATACAGTTTGTTTTTAATTTTATTGCACAGGGCTATCTGATGTAGTCAAATACATGAATTGTAAAGTTATGGATAGTATATTATATGAAATCCTTATTAGTAGCAGTGACAAATGTATGCACCCGACAAAGGGTTTAGATCAAAACACACAGAAAGAAACCAAAAAAATTTACATTAAGAAATCAGACGAAGTCTGACAGACTATAGCACATAACACAAACTGCATGAGCTGGAGGAAGCACTATTTGTATGCTACAGACGGATAATGGATTTGTCTGTGCATGGAACAATGCGAAATATATTTAGAATGCTGTGGTATAGAACTACTTAAAGGGGTGGTTCACCTTTCGGTTAACTTTTAGTGTGTTATAGAATGCCCAAACCTTAGCAACTTTTCAACTGGCCTTCCTTATTTAATTTTTATAGTTTTGGAATTATTTGCCTTCTTTTTCTGAATCTTTCCAGCTTTCAAATGGGGGGTCACTGACCCCATCTTAAAAAACAAATGCTCTGTAAGGCTACACTTGTATTGTTTTTGCTACTTCTTATTACTAGTCTTTCTATTCTGGCCTTCTCCTGTTCATATTCCAGTCTCTTATTCAAATCAGTGTATGGTTGCTAGGGTAATTTGTAATTGTAATTGCAAATGGGAGAGCTGCTGAATAAAAAGCTAAATAGCTCAAAAACCTAAATAATAAAAAATGAAGACCAACATCCTTGTGATTGGAGAGCTAAATAGCTAAGCAGAACCAGGAATATACCATTTATATATATTATACGTTAAAGTTCCTGCTGTATGCAAATTAGGCATCGCTAGAGTGGCCACATACTCTAACATACCGAGGGCTCACACAAGTAAATCTGATTTTAACAAAGGCAAAAGTCTGTAATAATTGTGGCAACATTCGTTCATTTAACCACTGCTCAGCTTTTGATAAACAATGCAGGGTATGTGGCCAAGCAGTGTTATAGCAAAAGCAAACTAAACACATTGGGGCAAATTCACTAAAGCGTGAAGCGTCTAACGCTAGCGCAAATTCACCAGCGTGACGTCAAATCGTAACTTCGCAAATTCACTAACACCGGCTCTGGCAAATTTACACTATCGAAGTAGAAAGACTTGCGCAACTTCGCACCTTTACGCCAGGCGAAGTTGCGCACTGGCGAAGTTGCGCACTGGCGAAGGATCGTAATTCACTAAGATCAACTTTTTGCTGAACATTAGCACTTACGCTAGACTTCACTTCACCTGCTCAGACCAGGCGAAGTTCAATACAATAGGTAGGAGGTTGAAAAAAAAATGTCAAATTTTTTCTAAGTCCCAAAAAAACGCTGGCGTATTTTAGCATAGGAGGGTGATAGTCTGAAAAATGTCGATAATATTTTTGGGGGGTTACCCTTCTTCCTCCCTACATTTCCTAACATATGGCAACTCAACTATACAGGGGGCACATGTAGGGCAATAGGACAACTTTATTTTTTTTTTTATGAACCCTTTCCTGGGCTTGTGTAGTGGCTGTAACATACACTTCTATTATATTTTGTAATTCGCGCCATATGCAAATTAGGCTTCGCTAGCGTAATTGCGCTATGTCTAGCGAAGTAAATACGCTACCGTTCGCCGACCTGAGCGTAAATTCGCACTTTAGTGAATTTGCTTAGCGCTGGCGAAAATTCGCCTGGCGATGTGCGGCGAACGCTAGCGAAGCCTGCGCTGGCGAATTTTCAGATCTTAGTGAATGTCCCACTCTGATGGACATCAGCAGTGAGGAGAGTCAGGAGGAGATCTAAGTGCTGTCAGTAAAAGGAATGGAAGTGAAAAAAGATGGACTTTAGACATTGATACAAATGGTTCCCAGATTAAGTACAAAGTGGACACAGGGGCAGAAAAAATTTACCACAGAAAAAATATGAAAAAAACCTACAAATGAAAGTAAAACTAAAAAGTAAAACATCAGTGCTTAAGGCATGCAATAGTCTGAAAATCCATGAGTAGGAAAATGCACACTCACTCTTACTTTAAAAGTGAAGCAAGCATGAATTTGCAGTATTCTCTGGTAATTACTAGTGATAGGCGAAATGGTGCGCATCTTTGACATCGTGCCGTTTTCGTTGCACGCCTCGTTTTTTTTTCACAATAGCGAATATTCGCTGGTGGTTCACAAATTTATTCGCCGGAGGTAAATCGCGGGAACTCGCCGCAAATTCGCGCCTGGTGAATAAATTTTCCCATCGCTAGTAATTATTATCCCCTATTAGGTGCACAAACATGTGAGAAGTTGGGACTGGTAAACAAATTATTTGTTGTGGAAGAATCGCCACAAAGCAACATAGATACTGTATACTTCTAAGTGAATATAAGGATGTGTTTGAAGGTCTTGGAAAACTGTCATTTACATATGATAAAAAGCTGATGCAAAACCAGTTGTACAAGCCAAAAGGCTTGTGCCAGTGTCACTGAGAGTAAGACTTAAATTAGATGTTATTGAGCCTATCAATGAACCGTCATCTTGGGTACATTCCCTAGTCATTGTAGAGAAAAAATACAGATGTAATTGAGCCTTTCAATGAACCTTCAGCTTGGGTACATTCCTTCGTCATTGTAGAGAAAAAGAAGGATCCCTGAGCTTGTGCTTGGATCCCAAAGAGTTAAATGAAAACATAAGGAGAGAACATTTTCATGTACCCACTCGGAATGAAATCCTGGGTGAAATGGCAATTGCCAAATTATTTACAATCCTAGATGCCTCCAATGGGTTTTGGCAAAATGCTTTCACTAATGGAAGCAGAAATTGTGTACTTTTAATACACCCATTGAAAGGTATCAGTTCAAGCATCTGCCATTTGGATTAAGTTCAGCACCAGAGATTTTTTACAGAACAATGCAGCAACTCTTGGAAGGGGTTGAAGGAGTCTACATAGATGATACCACAAGCAAGCAAGTCTTACAGATAGCAAAATAAAATGGACTTAAACCGAATCATGCTAAATGTCGGTTTAAGAAACCAGAAATTTTTCACAGTGGAATGAAACCAGATCCTGCAAAAATGGTCAGAAAAAATTAACCTCAGAGATTCATGGGTAAGCTAAACTACTGTAACAATCTGTTACCTTGAATCCTATGGATAGCTTGGATCCCGAAGGAGAGCCACTGGTGCAAGGAAGACCGGTGGACACGGACAGAGCCGCCATCAGAAATCACGGGGCCCCGCACAACAAAATTGTCGGGGGCCCCTGGG
>CM044438.1:22450539-22461793 GCA_024363595.1 Xenopus borealis
CTTCCAAGATAGACATTTTCAAGGTGATGGGGCCTTAGGCCATCCATTACGGCATGGGCAGTATTTATGAGCCGACGTTTGACGGCAGGCATTACAACTACCTTGGCAAGTACATTCCCAATCTGGTAGACAAGATGCCCCATATGAGGGGCTTGTTGCTAAAACACACTGAGTGGAACTGGACAGAGAAGCAGGAAAATTTGTTCAAATCATTAAAAGTCATTCTTTGTTGTGCACATATTTCTGCAATATTTTGACATACATCAGCCTTCAAAAATATCAACAGATGGGTCAAAAGATGGAATAGGTGCAGTTCTATGACAACAATATGGGAAGGAATTGAATCCTGTTGCATAAGCATCACACCCATTCACACACACAGAGCACAAATATGCACAAATAGAAAAAAAGACTCGGTATTGCTTTTGGATGTGAAGCATTCCACAACTTACTTTATGGGACAAAATTTATAGTTGATACAGATCACAAGCCACTACTTACCATCACACAGAAAGAATTACGGCAAGCTTCTCCATGGATTCAACGTTTTTCTAATTGAAATTTCAGAAATATGACTACAAAGTAGAATATACACCAGGCAGTTGCCTTCTAGTTGCTGATGCATTATCAAGGTCATGGAATGAGGACACTGTTGCCTCAGACAGGTAAAAGGAATCAAGTGTGGAAATATATATTAATAGTGTAATGGCTAGGAAAGCAGTATCAGAAAAAATGTGAAAGAAATTTAAAACAAGCACTGCTTCTGATGATCATCTACAAGAAGTTATAACTGCATTACATTCAAAAATCCCAAAACATATGTTCCAAAGTCATAATTACATAGTTAAATTGGGTTGAAAAAAGACAAAGACCATCAAGTTCAACCCCTTCAAATGAAAACCCAGCATCCATACACACACCCCACCATACGTTCCCATTAATTATATATGCCCATATCTATACTAACTGTAGAGTTTAGTATCACAATAGCCTTTGATATTATCGCTGTCCAAGAAATCATCCAAACCTTCTTAAAACTCTTAAACACATTAACAGAATCAGCCATCACACCATCACCCAACAGTGCATCCCACAACCTCACTGTGAAGAACCACCTACACTGCTTCAAATTAAAGTCCTTTTCTTCTAGTCTGATGTGGTGACCTCTGGTGCAGTGATTGGTAAAAAGGTCCCCTGCTATTTGTCTATAATGTCCTCTAATGTACATGTAAAGTGTAATCATGTCCCCTCGCAAGCGTCTTTTATTTTATTTTTTTACAGAGAAAACAACCCCAACCTGGACAGTCCACCCCAAGCTAACCAGTTTAGTTGCACATCTCTGCTCTCCTTCCAGCTCATTTACATCCTTCTTAAGGACTGTAGTCCAAAACTGCACTGCATACTCGAGATGAGGCCTTACTAGGGATCTATAAAGAGGCATATGTGGTGTTTAAACAAATGGCCTGCAGAAGTCACTGTGCACATGAGTTATGCTGTGTATACATAGTACTGTCTATATTGTTTAAGAAGAAGAGTTTATGTTGCTGTTGTGTAATGGCTGCATGAACCTGCTAATAAAGCCCTGTTATACTCTCCTCATCCTTGGCTATCAAAACACAACAAATTGGTGATCAGATGTCTCTTCTAACTCTGCAGCAGCCTGCAGCTTTTCATCCAAAGACTGGTGAGCCTACCAAACCTTTTATTGCTTGTATCCGTATGTTTGAAAATTACATTATTGTCGCTGACCAAGGGGAGATTTCTGCTGCTAGAAAGCGTGCTTTACATATTCACTTTTTGGAAGCAGAGGGACAGCATATAGTCTATACATTACCATCACCTGATGAAACTTATGAAACTGCTCTTACTGCTATAAAGAACTTTTTCGTGCCAAGAGTAAATGTGGTTGCTAAAGATATAAATTCCACCAACGTGGAAAGTGTAATGGTGAATCCACAGAACAATTTGTAGCAGCTTTGAGAGAGCTGGTTGTTACCTGTGAGTTGGGGAATCTAACAGATGAAATGTTAAGAGACCAAATAGTGGAAAAAAACAACTCACATCACATTAGATCAATGCAAAGGCTATTACGTTGCTAGCCAAATTAAAACAGCAGTGGCAGAGGCTAAAACTCTCAGTCAGGGAACTGCTGGGAATGTACAGACTGTGAATCCAGTACTGTGGCCTAATAATGCACAGTCACAGGCAAAATACAGTGCTAAGGAAAGGGAGTTACTGCAAAACCGTGTAGTAAATACAAATAAAAAATACTGCTTGAGCTAAATGCTCAAAGGTAGGTCACTTTGCTAAGGTCTGCCATAGTTCTGCTAAAGATGTTCATGAACTCACTACTGCTAATGTTACAGTATTCAGTGTGGATAAAGCTGGTACATGTATTACAGACAAGTTTATATGCACTGTCAATGTCAATACTGCTTCTGCTGACAAGGGACACTCCATTAACCTGATGCTTGATACAGGTTCAGCTGTTTCTATACTCCCAAAGGATATTTTCTTAAAATACTTTGCAAAAGATACGCTTGTTGCACCTATCCTGAGACTGGTTAGTTACTTAAATGATCCAATCCCTGTGCTTGGTTGCTTGCCATTGACTGTACAATTTGAATCAAATACTGTGATTGCCCTACTCTATAAGGGAGACTGTATTACAGAAACTAACGAAACTGGTGGAAAAAGATGTGATTGAAAAACCGGAGTCCTCCAAATGGGTCTGTGAACCTAATAAAGCCGTTGTTATGGATAATCATCCCTTACCACACATAGAGGAAATATTTTCAGAACTCAGAGGAGCAAAATTATTTTCTACTCTGGATCTTCAGAGTGCTTATTATCAAGTATTACTGCATGAGGAAAGCAGAGACCTCACTGCATTTATCACCCATGATGGTTTATTTCAGTTCAATCAAATACCTTATGGACTGGCTTCAGCACCTAGTTGTTTTCAAAGACTGATGTATTCTATACTCAATGATATACCTGGTGTACAATGCTACTTGGATGATATAATTGTCTACACTCCAACTATGTATCTTCATGACAAGTACCTAGAAAAGGTTCTGAAATGCATTGATTCTGCAGGACTGAAACTGAACCTTTCCAAATGCCACTTCAGACAAACTAAGCTGTCATTTCTGGGTCATATCATTTCACAAGAGGAATTACTGCCAGACCATGACCATGTCAAGGCACAAGCACCTACTCCCTCTGATTTCCAGACCTTACGAGCTTTCTTAGGTCTTACTTTATGGTATTCTAAGTTTATTCCAAATTATGCTTCCGTTGTGGGACCACTTAGAGCACTACGACGTGGAACTTCAAGTCTGGTTTGGTCAGAGACTGCTCAACATAGATTTGAAATAGTGAAACAGTTAATTGTGAACAGTCCAGCACTAGCTTTATTTGATCCTGCAGTGCACTACCCACTATGGCTTCTACAGACAATTCAGACAATGGCGTTGGTGTAGTTCTTACACAGATCCATGCTGATCATTCAGAGAATGCTGATCATTCAGCATTTGCATCTAGAACACTTACAGAGACAGAGCGTAAGTATTCCACTGTTGAAAAAGTGTGTAGCATGTGTTTGGGCAACAGCAAAATGGAGAACCTACCTATGGGGTAGAGAATTTACCTTATGCACGGATCATAGCCCTTTAACTACAGTGCTTACAACAAAGGGTCTAGGAAGAGCTGGAATGTGTATAGCTAGATCGTCAGCAAGGCTACTGAATTTCAACTACAAAATGCAATGCAAACCAGGTTTGAAAAACGTTACTGCTGATTGTTTGTCACGTTTACCTTTGCCTGCAGCTTCTGATACACTGGCTGAGGACATAGAAGTTGTAGCATTGACTAATTTACTATCGCAGTGGTTCTCAACCTTCCTAATGCTGCGACCCTTTAATACAGTTCCTCATGTTGTGGTGACCCCCAACCATAAAATATAAAAATATTTTCATTGCCATCCCAGAGCGGATTGTTAGGAAAGCACAGGAGACTGCATTAAGGTTTGTTTTCCGTGCGTAGTGCGGCAAAAATTTTTTTGCCACACCCCAATTACCATGTTAATTTTACAAATTTTAAATGGACAGGGAGAGCTGTATGGCAGTCCCTACTAAGGGGATATAGAAAGTTGGAGTGCAATTGGCTTCCCTACACGGGGCTAGTGGGGAGAGAGATGAAGCTGCTCCTGGAACCCCTTAAGTGACCCCTGTGAAAGGGTCGTTTGACCCCCAAAGGGGTCCCGACTCCCAGGTTGAGAACCACTGATCTACAGTTACAGCTGCTGATTTTAATCAAGCTTGCCTCACATGTCCAATCCAAGTAAAATTATGGGACTTCTTACAAAGCAAATGGCCTAATGCTGAGAAGAAACTCAGTCCTGATCTTCAACCTTACTACAGGATTAGACATGAACTGTCATTAGTAGATGGCTATGTTACTGGTACCAGAGACCTTGCGAGAAAAGCTCATACAACTGGCACATGAGAGTCATCAAGGAATTGTACGTACAAAACAAAGACTACGATAACTATACTGGTGGCCAGCAATGGATGCCGATGTGGTAACTGCCATTGATTCTTGTGTTACTTGTCAGAATCATGACAAAACAGCTATCAAACATACACCACCACCAGTACCATTCCCTGATTCAGCATGGGAAAAAATGACTATTGATATTGTGGGTCTGTCACGGTCAGCACCCAATACCAGAACAAATGCCAAGCACCCTGATCTCGGCGCTTCACCAGTAGTGTGACCGCCTTTGGCTTCGGGAGGAGCCCTCAGCTACACAGATGCCACCTGGACTTAAACGAGAGGTGCAGCAGGGCAGGAGTTCTGGCCAGCAATGGGGCACGACTGAATAAAGTCTTTAAGGCCGATGGTCACAGTACAGGCAGGAGTAGGCAGAATCGTGGTCAGACAGGCTGGATCGAGGCAGGCAGATAACTAGAATCGTCAGGCAGGCAAAGGGTTCAAACCGGGTAATCAATCAGATAAGGATGAGGCAGATGCGGTGGTCGAATAACAGGCACAGGTCAGGATACAGATAGCAGAATAGTCAAGGCCAGGCAGGGTCAAAACAGGTAACAGGAACAGGCAGAAGCTTAGTAAGCACAGATACAGGCACCAGGAATAAACCTATCACGGGCAAAGTAAAATACCAAAATGCCCCTTTAAATATTTTAAATTTGGCGCCATTGCCTGTGCCTTTAGATGTTGGAAGTGCGCGCGACGCGCGCACTAAGGAGCCGGCAGGGGAAGAAAGTGGTGCGGTGGGCGTCCCCGCTGATGGCGGCGCGGCGGGCGTCTTACAGGGTCCTTTTGCAGATGCTGCCATAGACTGCAGTTTTGCTATAACCTTCCTTGATAGACTATTACAGTAAATGGCCTGAAACTGCATTTGTTTCTCTTATAAAATTATTATTATTATTATTAACATGTATTTCTATAGCTCCAACATATTTTGTAATATGTTGTAAATCATCAGGCAGAAAATTAGTTTTGTCTGTAATATAAGCGGATAGGACTGATTATTACAATGTATAACATTTCTGCCTTACTTCTTTAGTTCTCATTTAAACACCAAGATTTATCGGATTAGGCCGCCAGGCCAGCCAGGCAACTATCGGTTTTCTCAGCAAACGCATAAACGTGTACCTTTATACTAAGGGTCAGCTATACTTTGGTTTTGTATTTGGGATTATTGACCAGCTGAAAGAAAATCTTGGTAAACCTTTTAAGCATTAAAACAGGTTCAGTTGAGAGAATACGGTAAAACCATGATTTACTGTTTCCCAGGGGAAGGCGGCGAAATAGAGCAAATTCCGGAAATGTAAAATTGGGGTTTGGTAAAGTTTTTGTATGAGTAAAACCATGTTTGTATGAACGGTATGTTTTACAGATACTAGTATAGTATACTAAGCAGAAAAGGTCCAGTGAGAACATGGCTTAAGGGGCTTTTATGCATGGTGTTTACAACTGCAGTCCCATAGAGAGGATTTAATTTTTTTGCATTAGCATATTGCCACACAGGAACAAATTAACGGCATTTGGATTCCATTCTTTTTGGGGCAGTATTCAAAGGAGTCCACTGAAATGCTAATAAAACATGCACAAATGCTAATAAAACATGCACTTGCATTCAGCATTTCAATGCAATGGGTACAGTTCCCATAGAGAAGATGTGGCCATTTAACTCCAGAATTCCTGAGCACAAAAATAAATAGCAAGAACTCACAAGTATGAAAGCCAGTGTGTAAGAGCCCCCACATAGCTCATTTATTCAAAACAATAGCCACACATTAATGAACCTTTTCTGACCACTTTGACCAAGGGATGTTGAATAACAAATATGTTGCGTTAATGTACTGCAGCACTTTACAGAGATTATACATCATTCACATTATTCCCTGTCCCGCTAGATATTACAATCAAAACATAATCTGTAACACATTAATAGATAATCCATAGCACATTTAAATACAGTGGTAAACTGTAGCTTGTGTAGTGTGGGAGGACATCTCCACAGACATTGGGGTAAAACAACTCTTTACAAAGTGCCTTGTCTGAAATCAAACCAAGACCATAGGGCTACAAATCAGTAATGGTAACTACTTGAGCATCAACAAGCAGTTCAGGACAGAACCTGTTCATGGAACTCCTACTGGACAACAGGGTATACTGTGCTTTCGCTTTAAAGGGGTTGTTCCAAACACTTTTTTAAGTTCAGTTGTTTTCAGATTGTTCTTCAGAAATAAAGCTTTTTTTTTCTCAATTATTTTCCATTATTTATTTTTTACTGTTTTTCCAAAATCAAAATTTAAAGTTGAATGTTCCTGTCTCTGGTGGTTAAAGGGCACCTATGGGCCGAAAAAAAATCCCTCAAACCGAAGTTGCAGGCTGATAGAGCCCGTATTCCGGTTTGGGGTTCTAGTAGTTTAAAAAAGAAATATTGCCCCCAGCAGGCACTGGCTTACTCGCACTCGCCATGACAGTCCATGAGCATGCGCAGTATGCGCATGTGACGTCATGCGCATAACCAGAATTAAAAGCAGCCACAATTTCAGGCAGCTTTTCATACTGCGCATGCACATGGACTGTCATGGCAGCTCACACCGGGAGCTCCCTCCCGGTGCGAGTAAGCCAGCGTCTGCAGGGGGCAATTTTTTTTTTTAAACTGCTAGAACCCCAAACAGAATGCAGGCTCTATTTTTTTCTGCCCTTTAAGCCTGATATTTCAGTAATTCAGGTGCAGATTGTGAAAGGTTACAATTTTGCAACATTTAGTTGATACATTTCTCTGCAGTCTCTCAGGAATATTAGCAACTATTGTATCAATTCCAACAGCTGCATGTAATGAAACCCAGGGATTCTACTCAGCAGGGACAAGGATAAATGTGTCAATTTAAAACAGTTGCAGGGTCAGCGACCCCATCTCCCTCCCAGAGCTGCTTTAGAAGGTCAAAACACACTTTACACTTCAATATTAGAAAAACAATCACACATACAAAATATATAGTAATTGGAAAAAGTCATTATTTCTGGTGATCCATCTGAAAACAAATAGTTGTTTGAACCCACCTTGAACAACCAGGGCACACAGAGTGTTGGCTCTGCTGCTCTCAGCCTGCATATTTGCTGCAGGCTGACAGAAGTGGAACCACTCCCTGTCCCAGTTACATGGATCTGCACTAAATAGTACAGTTCCACAGGCAGAGTGGAGGTCAGCTAAGTAGAGGCAGTATATATCAGTGCAGATCAACAGAGTTGGGGAGGGAGCAGCACAGCTTCTAAGCTTACAAAAGAATCCACAAGCCGAGAGCCTTGACATTGCCAAAAATTGCCGGCTTGTAGAATATCCTAACAAGTCAATAGTAGTGATGGGCGAATTTATTCGCCAGGGGCAAATTTGCGGTGAATTCCCGTGATTCGCCGCTGGCGAATAAATTAGCAAAACGCCAGCGAAATTTCGTCTGGCGAAAGTTTGCCGAAAAAAACGAGTTGTGCGTTGTTTTTGACGTGATGTGACGAAAACGACGCGAGGCGACGAAAACGACGTGACGCGTGTCGAAAACTATGCGACGAAGTTGACGCGACACGCGTCAAAAACACGCCGCAACTCATTTCGAAAAAATTTGCCAAAGCAAAACTGGGTGGATTCGCCCAGTTTCTGTCTACAGTCTTCAGAAGAGAAGGTAATCTAAAGGAGTTAATATCAGACAATGGGCCAAAGTTTATCTCATCTGAGTTTGAAATCTTTCTGAGAGAGAGGAATATTGTGCATAGGAAATCATATTACCCACAAGCAAATGGAGAAATTGAGCGATTCAACTGAAGTCTTAAAGAACCACTACAGACAGCAAAGTTCCTACATAACTACAGAGCAATGTGCCATGCAACAACCCAATCATCTCCAGCTGAATTATTACATGGCAAGGCTTATACTGACAGAACATGTGGTGCACTTTCAGCCTGGATCTTTAGTCAGAATAAAGAAACCAGAAATACTGAAACAAGAACCACACATGCCCTCCCTGTACACATTGTTAGAGCACTCCTATCATTAAAAAAAAAAAGTGCTCACATTTTGCCAGTTTTTTAAAAACATCTGTACTTTTTTACATTAGTTCTAGTCACTTGGTATCTACTACTACTCTCAGTCTAAATTGCTGTTCCAAAAAGTACCATCTATAGTTTTTTTTTTATTATTAATAGCTTACTAACACAGACACAACTATTAATAATTCATCTGAACACATAATATCAGGTTGCTGTGTATCCCACATTAAGATCAATAAACCATATATTTATGCAAATGAACCATATATTTATGTCTAAATGTAAGTAGTCATAATTGTGTTATATTATCCAAACAACTTCAAGTACAATATGAGTAGTAGTTAAATGAATAATGAACTCCAAGTATACAGATTTTAACAAAAGTTTGCAAATTTTATTACAAAATAGAAAAATAGAAAAACAATGCACAATTGTGCCATTTAACAAAAAAATTAGATTGCGGGATTGCAGGAGGGGGAGGAGGTGGGCTTTGCAGCAGCTCCTTGATCTCCATAACCTCCTTTGTCAGGAAGGCTACCTGCTGCACCAGGCCAGATAGGAGGTCAACTGGTGCTGCTGCTGCACCTCAGTTTGTGTAGCAGCAAATGCTGCTGCTACCTCTGCCTCTCCTTATGGCGATGGTGGTGGAGGTGCTGGAGGACCCGCAGGTGCAGCCGCAGGCTTTGCTGCCTCCTCCTCTCTGGCATCATCCTCATCTGCCTCTCCCTCTGCCCCTCCATCAGGATCTTGGACCCACTCCGCTGGCAATCAAAGAATTTCAGTTTGAGTAATACAGTACTGCATTTGTACAGTACAAATTATACAGGCTGAGGTGTTATGTTACTACAAGAAAACCATCATCAATAAGGATGGCAAGTATGGGGAGGGTAAAACCATTAAAGGGGTTGTTTACCTTTGAGATAACTTTTAGTATGATGTAAAGAGGGATATTCTGAGACAATTTGCAATTGGTTTTCATTTTTTACTATTTGTGGTTTTGACTTATTGAGATTTTTATCCAGCAGCTCTTCAATTTGAATTTTAATCAATTTGGTAACTAGGGTCCAAGTTCCCCTGGCAACCATGCAATGATTTGAATAAGAGACTGGAATATAAATAAGAGAGGGCCTGAATTGAAGGATCAGTAATAAAAAGCAGCAATACAGAGCATTTGTTTTTTACAAAGCGACGCCCATTTGAAAGCTGCAATCAACCAGAAGAAAAAGACAAATAACTATAACACTATAAATAACAAATAATGAAAATCAATTACAAAGTTGCTTAAAATTGGCTTAGAAAAGGTGAACCACCCCTTTAAGAGCGTTTTTTTGCAGCAGATAATCTCCATTTGATAGCTCATTTACTTGGTATCTAAATTGTTTGCAATTATATGACAAAGTCAGCTGTTCCATTCCTAACTAAAGTATTCACTTAAATAAGTTTTTGTTCTAAAATTGCAAATCATTATAAAACAAGTTGTGACTTTATTGTAATAAACAAGAGAATTCTGTGTTATCTTTTTAAATAACTCTACCTTCCAGCTCCTCTTGCACTTTCTCCACAAGTGCTGTGTGCCTCCTTTTTATGTCACTCCAGATTCACTGGAGGCTGCATAGAGGCACCCACACATTGAAGTGCTGGTACAGCCTGCACCTCAGCCCCTGCATGATTGTACGGTGGAGTGCTTGGATCCCTGGGGTACCAGGAGGGATATTGTCATATTCATTCTGGTGGAGGTACCTGATGAGGTACCTGAGCTCCTCCATGCTCATCATTCCAGGTAATGCCATGGTTTTTCTCCTGGAACTACTGCAGGTGGGTAGGGCAATGGGTTTTTATATAGGTGACGCCCATCTTTGACGTGCGCAGCAGAAATCAATTAATTGACCACTGTTATGCTCAAATACATACATTTTTTAAAAAAATGCAATTTCAATGTCGCTTTATTTGCTAACCATACAGCAATATTTAGGGGCTGATTTACTAAGGGTCGAATTAAAATTCGAATAAAATTTGAATATTTATATATAATTTTAAAATTTTGAAGTACTGGCCCTTTAAAAATCCTTTGAATTCAACTATTCGGCAACTTAAAACTGCCAAATTGCAATTTTAGCCTATGGGGGACCTCACAGAACTTGTTCTGAGTTCTTAGAATTCCAAGGATTTTGGTGAAAATCGTTCGAATCGTTCGATCTTTGAACAATTTTCAATCGATGGAAAATGACCATATTTGATCGAAAATGTCCCCCCAAAAAAATTAGAGGGTCAAATTTCGAAGTATTTTCCACTTCGAAATTCAACCCTTAGTAAATCAGCTTCTAAAAGTAGCAATGTTAGAATTAAAGTTAAAGAATTAAAGAGGTAGGCCTGAAGCCTAAAAAAATACCCAGAAAATGTGGCATTGTTGGAATCCACATAATTTTTAGTAGCCTTTAGTAGTAGAATTTAATGAGGCAGGCCTCAAACAGAAGACATTTGACAAATGATGAGGCAGTAGTACCAACAGCAGTAGTTTTTGAATCAATTATAGTAGTACAGAAGAATGTAATGAGGCAGGCCTCAAATAGAATAAATTTACCAAATGATGAGGCAATATCAGCAACAGCAGTGTAAGGAAAACCAGTTTACCTGGTGGGCAACAGGGACGCCTGTTGCGCCGCCATCGGCG
>CM044438.1:22464685-22476647 GCA_024363595.1 Xenopus borealis
CACGAGCCGGGATCAGGGTGCTTGGCACTTGTTCTGGTATTGGGTGCCGACCGTGACAAGCAGTAGCAGTAGTTTTTTAATCAACTATATTAGAACAGAAGAATTTAATGAGGCAGGCCTCAAATAGAAGACATTTACCAAATAATGAGGCAGTAGTACCAACAGTAGCAGTAGTAGTTTTTGAATCAACTATATTAGAACAGAAGAATTTAATGACGCAGGCCTCAAATAGAAGACATTTGTCAAAGGATGAGGCAATGTTAGCAACAACAGCAGTAGTTTTTGAATCAACTATATTAGAATAGAAGAATTTAATGAGACAGGCCACACATATGAGGCAGTATTAGCCTTGATAGGCCCCCACCAGAAAAAATATTTGCTGACAATGCAGCAGTAGTATCTGCGATAGCAGTAAGAGCCTTAATAGGCCCCCACAAGAAAGAAAAAATTGCTGACAATGCAGCACAGCAGCAGTTCTACTAGGGCTAGCAGCAGCAGCAAGCGCAGCAGATGCAGACCAGGGGCCCACCATAAAACCTTAGACCAGGGGGCCACTCTAAGTGCTAATATTCATCATCTCCTCAATTAACCTCTATTCTCCTGTTTTGTTTTCTTTACATATTATAATCAATTATTCCATCTATTTAGCTTCTTTGTTCTCATAGAAATAGGGAATGGCCATGAAATAGGCTAAAGGTTTAGCAGCATGAGGGCCCACTGACACCTTGGTCCACCGGGAGTTTTCCTGGTATTCTGGTGGGCCAGTCCGACACTGCCTCTGCCTCCCCTCCCTATCCCACCCTTCTTTCCACCACCACCACCCAGACCCCTCTAGCACGGCCATCATATTGGGCAAACTAAACTTAAAAACAAAATAAGGGGGGGTTTGGATTAATTAATGTTGTATTTTTTATCTCCCACACATTTTTCTGTTACAGTTAGAGCTGCAGTATTTCTGATCAGGTGATCTCTGAGGCCGACCCTTCCTGTTCATTTGTAATTAGTCTATGGAAGGATTACTCCACCCCCAGCCCAGCAAAACTGAAGCAACCATAGATGAACCATTAGCAGTGTCAGATAATCAGATTCACAAAGGCTTGTGGGATTGAGGGCAGCTTTGGGGGGCTTTTGGAGGTAAATATTTAGCATTAAGCACCTCTTTGATACAGACTATGATTTTATAGGAACAACATGTCAGTATTGCTTTAAGTGTCATATTAAATATTCAAGTAGCTCTGCAGCCTAGTTTGTCATGGAGCAGCAGCTGTTAAAGCACCTGGTTACCATTACACCCTTTTTACCCCACCTCAGCTCATTCAGTGAGAAAGCAGTGATGATATTTTAAGATCTACAGTGTGTATCACTGTATCTCACACAAGGCTTTATGATAGTCCTACTTTATTAGCATGGGTGGGAAAGTGAAAGCCAAATAATTGTCAATTAGTGGAAAGAATGCATTTAAAGGACCAGTAACAATTAAAAAAAAAAAACACAGATACACAAGATTAAATTTGCAAAGTCTTTATTTAGAAATAACTTAGCGATACTCTGCTTCTGCTCCTCTTCAGAAAAGGCAATCCATTGTTTGATGCTCGATTTCTCCTCCCTGCCTTCTATATGAGATAGGTAGGGAGGAGAAATCGAGTTCCTCACAATGGATCGTCGCTAGATCGCCATTTTTGAAGAGGAGTGGAAGCAGAGTTTCGTTAAGTTATTTCTAAATAAAGACTTTGCCAATTTAAACTTAAATGTGCATTTTCCATTAGTGGCAAAGTTTTTTTTGAAAAAAATTGTGTTACTGGTCCTTTAAGTTGCATGATATGAGTTGCAGAGGGATACCCAATACAGTTCGGGTTAATATTCCCTCTCAGCCAAGTAAGGAGAAGGAAAGGTTAAAACTAAGTAAGCCTTATCATTAAGGTCCACCTAAATATACCAGTAAACCCTCAAAGTAGCGCTGCTCTGAGTCCTTTGTCAAAAGAAACGTCACATTTTTTTCCTTCTATTGTCATGGGCTTCTGTATCAGACTTCCTGCATTCAGCGTAAACCTCCTTGCCCCATGCGTGACCATGCTCAGTTTGCTCATCTTCTCTGCTGTAATCTGAGCCCAGAGATATAAGTGAGCAGGGAGAGACTCAGGCAGGAAGTCATGTCACACCAAACATACTCCAGCTGCTATCCTAAACAAACAGAGCTTCTAGAGCTGTTTACTCAGGTATGGTATATGAATCCTGAATGTTTTGCATTGAAGTTGCTGGACTGTACCTTGAATGGTTTGCATTAAAGTTGCTCCACCACTAAACCACTGGGTGGAAAGAGCAGTGAGTAATGGAAGTAGGGTTCCCACCTGGCCGGTATTTTACCGGCCTGGCCGGTATTTTTAGTGGTTGATCCCAATGTTATTAATAGGAAAAAATTAAAAATATATAGGAAGGCCGGTATTTTATTCAAGAAAAGGTGGCAACCCTAAATGGAAGACATCGCTACGCAATATGTTGGTGCTATATACAGTGTCGGACTGGGATGCCAGGGGCCCACCATAAAACCTTAGACCATGGGCCCACTTTACAAACTATTATTCCTCCTCTTCTCCCTTAAACTTTTTTATTATTCTAGTCTTTTATATCTACTTACTATTCTCTGTTCCTCCATTATTAAACCTCTTATTTTCCCATAAAGAAATAGTTAATGTCCGTGAAATAGGCCAAATGTTAGAAGCAAGAGGGCCCACTGACACCTGGGCCCCCCGGGAGTTTTCCTGGTATCCCTGTGGGCCAGTCCATCACTGGCTATATAAATACATGTTATTATTATTAATAATAATAATAATAATAATAATAATAATTATGTTGCTCTTCATTGGGAATGCCTAGTGCCTAATAACCTGTGGTTTGTCCAAAGCCTTGGTGTCTCTGTCTCTAAGCTCCAAATCCTATGCTTACCTGCCTACCAAATGCTGATTACCCCAAAAAGTGCATGTATAGTGAGTGGCATGTCACACACACACACACACATATATATATATATATATATAAATATATATATATATATATATATATATATATATATATCAGGGATGCACCGAAATCCACTATTTTGTATTCAGCCGAACCCTCGATTCCTTTGTGAAAGATTCTGCTGAATATTGAACCAAATCCAAATTTGCATTTGTAAATTAGGAGTGGGAAAGGGAAAACATTTTTTACTTCCTTTTTCCTTCCAAAAAGTCACATGATTTCCCTCCCAGCCCCTAATTTGCATATGCAAATTAGGATTCAGATAAGGTTTGGCAGTACTCGGAACCGGATCCTGGATTCTGTGCAAATTTAATATATATATATATACATTGGACATTCAATCAGATGAATAATTTAGGGGTGATATGCAAAAAATATAGTTTGACAAAGAGCCAGGCTGTGGCTCGAAACGTAACTGTATCGTTGGTCTAAGCCAAGTTACAATAAAGGCTTTTTATTCAAGAGAAAGATGCTGTTCATCATTGGAATCCATGCAAAAAATATATTACAATATTTGATAATTATCTACATAGGTGTGCAAATCGCCAGTAACATCTTCCTATTGTGGTTTTGTATGGTTCACTTAGGGGCATATTTATCATTGGCTGAAAATGCAATATTGTTTAACAGAGCTTTATATTTGACAGCTTTATATATACTTTTATAGGATTTTTTACTGCCAAGTTTTTCAAGGGGTGAAGCCTTGTGCATTACTCTAATTTTTATCCTTTGCTAAATATCCCCTTTAATCTCCCAATCTGGCACTAAATTTAGATTGTAAAATACTGATAGCAGGAAATGCCTGGACTCAAATACACCTGTGTCTGGTACTGAATATATATTAACTAGGGATGCACCGAATCCACTATTTTAAATTCGTCAAAACCTCATATCCCTCAATAAAGATTGGGTTGAATACCGAAACAAATGATAATTTGCATAAGCAAAAAGTCACACAATTTCCCTCCCCGCCCCTAATTTGCATATGTAAATTGGGATTTGGTTTGGCCAGGCAGAAGGACACGGCCGAATCCTGCTGAAAAATGCCGAATCCTGGACAATCCCAAACCGAATCCTGAATTTGGTGCATCCCTAATATTAGCTATAAACGCTTTATTAAAATAAACAGAATAATACTGGTTTAACTTAATATGCTGAACTGCATGGTGGCAATAAATAAACAAATCAATAAAAAGTTTATATCTCCCTGCACCTAATCATGACCCTGTTGTGCCTCTCGTGAAATCAATGAATGCAGTTAGTACAAGCAGCTGACTTATCAGTCCTTCGATCAGAATATTCACAAATGCTAGGAAATGGGTCTCTGTAGAATTGTTTATAACTGCAAAGTGATGCTGCGGCTGACATTAAGATGCCAAGAGGCTGGAAGCCAGGCCTCTTGTGTCACCTTAGAAATGAATAATTGGGCCTCTGCATATTCCTTGTCATAAGTGGAAGGAGTGAAGGGGCCCTGAGGATTTTACTGGCAGGGCCGATGCAGCACAAGCAAAATAAATTTAAACACAGGCTCTAGGCATCTTGATAGTGGATGACAGGTCAGGGCATTTATAGTTGTATCATTTGTCCCGATGCCCATATGATCTTCACCAAGTGGCACACAATGCAGACTTGTACAGATTAACATCTTCTTTCCCATGCAGCAGTTCAATACTGCTCAATGTTTCAGCATTTCTTTAACCCACATTTTCTCTATATATGCATAACACATTTATTAATTATCTTGGTTGTTTGTGAAGATTCTCATTCATCCAGGTCATGGAATGTCTATAGAAATAATTCAACTGGACTTGCTGTGTTTTTTTCCTTGAAGATGTTTCAGCAGTCATCCAACCGGCTTTCTCAATAACGTGTTCATAGTATCTCTCTTCAGAATATATCCTCTGGAATGTTTATTTTTTTAATAAACACCACATCCCTATCTGCTTTAAACCAGGGATATAGTTGGCCTGTGTGCGAAAACACATAGTGAATTTCAGAATGAAAACACCATTAAATTTCATCCCAATATCTGTTCCATGTGTCTTCATACAGGCCACCTGCAGAGAAACAGGGGTGCCAATGGAAACGCATCAGCTTCTCTGCCTGAGGGGAAACACAGATGAAGAGAAACCTGGTCTGTGTCACATGTGCTATTAACCTTAATGCTTAGATTGCCCAAGCAGGTTTCATTGTTTGAGGCAAGTAGTATGTGAGGCAAGTAAAGGTGGCCATACACGGGCAGATAAAAGCTGCCGACAGACTGTGTCAGCAGCTTATCTGCCCGTGTGGGGGGCCCGCGATCCGACCGCCCATACTGATCCGAACGTTGGGGCTAGGGCCCACGATCGGATCAGCCAATATCGCCCACCTCAAGGTGGGCATATCGGGGAGAGATCCGCTCGTTTGGCAACATCGCCAAACGAGCGGATCTCTTCGTGTATGGCCACCTTAAGGCAAGTAGTCTGTTATGCTGCCACTTGAAACAAGGAAATCTATGTTTACCTTTTAACTACATAGATGCTACACATATCTTTATGTGACATTAGCCCAAGGGTCCCAAAGGTTACATTTATTTTGAAATTGTACTTCAGATAGAATGTGTTGTAAAACAGCTTGAATCCTAGCTATATTGTATGACAGCATACCCACTTTAGGTCAAGACACACAGATATATATAAAACAATATGGTTAAAAAACTGCATTTAACGTGCTGCTACAGCAGAATTCTGCACTGAAATTTGCTAACATATTTTATATTTTATATTTATTTGTAAAATCTGACATGGGGCTTGATATATTATCAGTTTCCCAGCTGCTCCCAGTCATGTGAATTTTTCTGTGATAAACATCAGTCACTCTTTACTACTACACTGCAAATTGGAGTGATATCATCCCACTCCCTTGCCCTACACAGAAGCCTAACAATAGAACAATGGGAAGGTAACAGATAACAGCTCCCTGAAACAAGATAACAGCTCCCTGGTAGATCTAAAGGCCCCCATACAGGGGCTGATAAAAGTTGCCAACAGACCAAGTCAGCAGCTTATTGGCTTATGTGTGGGGCCCTACGATGGGCTTCCCCGATCCCCAATCGGGCGTGGTAAAAAATCTTGTTGAATAGCGGCCGCATCTGTCCATTGATGCAGTCCCCCGATCCGACTCCCTGTATGAACTGCATTGTGATCTGATCATTGGGCCCTAGGGTCCATAACTGGATCAGCCCGATATTGCCCACCTCAGTGTGAACATTGTGTGAACATTGCGTAGGTGGAACAATAGCCTGTGCAGAAAGTGCAAGCTCTTTCTGAAACCACAGGAGTAGAGTAGTATCAATGGAGGCATTCAGGAGGAAAGAAGTACCAATTCTGAGTTCAGGCAATCCCTCCAAGGTGTCGTTCTTGTCTTGATCTTCCTTAATGGCCGTTTCCAGATTTTCCATCACTTTAGCTACAGAGATACTAGCCACTGCAGGTTTTTCTCTCCTGCCAGGACAAATTACCTTTTTAAGTCCAAGTCGACTCTCCTGTATACGGGGTCCCACAAAGTAGCTATGTCTTCTACTGGCAATAGTGTACTCTTCAGAAGAAGAGTAAGAAGGCTGTCCTACTTCTTCCCAGTCCATTTCTTGGTTGGATTGAAGGCACCTGAGTGCTACTGAAGACACCTCCATAGAGGCTTCTTGTTTGATCCATGACAACACCTCCAAATGGGAGAAAAAAGTTCCTGCTGCTGAGTTCAGGTAGGCTTCAGATAATCTCTTATTAGGAAGAGATACTTCCCCATATGCCATACAACCCCCATCAGTGTCAAAGAAATTGTTGGGTTCTGGCGTATAGCCCTTGTTGGTAGACTTGGATTTGGCAGACTTCATCACAAATCTTAATCAAAATCTTAATTTTTTTTTAAATTCCTCAACCTGAGGGCAGACTTGTAAGGGTGGCAACTGGAGACTCAGTAAAGGAGCCTAAAATCAAAAAGAGGGAGAAAAAAATGTATGGAAAACATGCTTCCCAACTCTAAGGAATACCTGGGTCCCCTGCTTAAAAGCAGCAGGAACAGGAAGACAAGTGACTGGGCATACAGGCAAAATGCAGAGTGTGCGCCCTTGTGGTTTATACTTCCTCATTGCTGCGTCAGTTCCAGCCAGCCAAGACTGTCCCCTGCTGCCACCCTCCTCGTCTGTCAAAAATGATGTTTGTCTTACTTGTACATGAGCTGGAAGTGATGCTCGCATCACCCAGTCACCAGTAGCATTGGTACTCACTGGAAAGACCGCCAGACAGGGGAACTGGGACTCCACGGCACAGCTATGCAGGTGGATCCTCAGCACGGGATGTCCCACACAATGAAACAAAGATAGGGATCAAGAGGGGAAAACCCCCCTGTTTAAAGACTGCATTCCCACTGGCCTATGCTGCCCTCAGGCCAAACTTAACAACTACTCCTGTGGTGAGGGGGAGAAGAACCAAAAAAGACACCAGTAAGTGTCTCAGAAGGATATATAATTACTTGGGAGGGGTTCTTCAATGAGGTGAGGTAGGGGCTGACTCAGAGAGTAGAGGGCCAGGGAAAGAGGTCATCTTCCTATCTGTAATTACATCACCAATGCATTCTACAGTGTTGGACTGGCCCACCAGGATACCAGGAAAAGTTCCGGTGGGCCCAGGTGTCAGTGGGCCCTCATGCTGCTAATTTGGTCAAGTTCATGGCCATTCCCTATTTCTAGAGGCTAAATAGATGTAATAATAGATTATAATATTTAAAGAAAATACACTAGGAGACTAGAGGTTGAATGAGTAGAGGAAGAATAATAGTACTGAGAGTGTGCCCCTGGTCTTAAATTTTTTGGTGGGCCCCTAGTGTAAGGTTTTTGGGTGGGCCCCTGATGTCCCAGTCCGACACTGGCATTCTATTTTGTAAATGGCCTATTCTTGAGAAATTTGAAGGCCTTAATATGAAGGAATTTAGGGTTGTGCCATAGTGGAATGTAGAGGAACCAATGGGGTGCAACTGGGCTGGCAGGCTGCTAGGCTCTGGTAGTGCTTGCTGTAAGTAACAGCTAATCTAAGATATTTATCACATATTTTTGTGATTCTATAGTTTGGATTCATAAATTTCTAATATAGTTACAACTTATTACATATATTTTCTCCTGAGATAAGATGTTGCTTAATCAACAAAGCAAACAAGTGTATTTATTTCACATGGCCGTCTTTCTCTTTGTGGTAGGTATGTTTAGTCCAAGTTCAAACTTACATAGTTATATAGTTCAATTGGTTTGAAAAAATACAAAGTCCATCAAGTTCAACCACTCCAAATGAAAACCCAGCATCTATACAAACACCCCTCCATACGTTCCCATAAATGATATATACCCATATCTATACTAACTAGAGAGTTTAGTATCAAAGAAGCCTTTGATATTATGTCTGTCCAAGAAATCATCCAAGCCCCTCTTAAAAACATTAATAGAATCAGTCATCACATCACCTGGCAGTGCATTGCACAACCTCACTGTCCTCACTGTGAAGAACCACCTACGCTGCTTCCAATGAAAGTCCTTTTCTTCTAGTCTGAAGTGGTGGCCTCTGGTGCGGTGATCCTCTTTATGGGTAAAAAGGTCCCCTGCTATTTGTTTATAATGTCCTCTAATGTACTTGTAAAGTGTCATCATGTCCCCTTGCAAGCACCTTTTTTCCAGAGAAAACAACCCCAACCTGGACAGTCTACCCTCATAAGTCTTCCATCCCTCTAACCAGCTTAGTTGCACATCTCTGCACTCTCTCAAGCTTATTTATATCCCTCTTAAGGACTGGAGTACAAAACTGCACTGCATACTCCAGATATAGGGATCTATAAAGAGGCATAATGATGTTTTCATCCCTTGAGTTCATGCCCTTTTTTATGCAAGATAGAACTTTATTTACTTTAGTAGCTACAGAATGACACTGCCCAGAATTAGACAACTTGTAACATAGTAACATATTAACTTAGCTGGTTAGGTTAAAAAAAGACACGTCCATCAAATTCAACCTTTTTATTTTTAACCTGCCTAACTGCAAGTTGATCCAGAGGAAGGCAAAAACCCCCATCTGAAGCCTCTTCAATTTGTCTCAGAGGGGGAAAAATTCCTTTCTGACTTCCTGATTCCTTCCTGGCAATTGGACAAGTCCCTGGATCCACATGTACTATGAGCTATCTTCCATAATCTAATGTATCAGCTTGTATAACTGATTCAATTCCACATCTTCACAAGTCTAACTGTAAAAAAACCCCTTCCAAATATTTAGGTGGAATCTCTTTTCTTCCATTGGAATGGGTGACCTCGTGTCAGCTCCCCTTATATATTTATACATAGTTATCATATCACCCCTTAAGCGCCTCTTCTACAATGTGAACATCCCCAATTTGGCCAATTTTTCCTCATAGCTATGATTTTCCATACCTTTTACCAGCTTAGTTGCCCTTCTATGTACCCTCTCTAATACAATTATGACCTGTTTGAGTGATGGAGACCAAAACTGTACGGCATATTCTAGATGGGGCCTTACAAGTGCTCTATAAAGTTTCTACCCAGTCCATATGAAAGATGTGTTGTAACTTTTGTAACACTAAAGATAAAGGTGGAGATGATTGCGATAGCCATTTATGAAGTATAGCTTTTCTGGCTGCTTCTGCTACGCATTCAGCCAAGGCTTTTTCTGGCTTGGAAATGTTGGTAACATTGTTTTCCCTGATACATTGTTCCAATAATCGGCAATCTCCCCCCAAAATTTTTGAATGTGTGGGCACGACCATAAGCAGTGGATTAAATCTGCTCTGTCTGCTCAGTACCAATATGGCATCTTTTTACAGGGGTTAAATAGGTCTGATGTAATATTTGTAATGTCATTTCTTGCTGGCTGGTAATTTCTTCATGGCTTGTGTATGGAGTTGAAGGATATATGTACTGTTTGTTTGTGACCAGGGCCGCCATTAGAAATCACGGGGCCCCAGACAACAAAATCATTGGGGCCCCCTGGGCCCCGCCCACCTAGGCACCAAAGCCCCGCCCCTGATCCCCACCCACTCTGCATCAAAGTTAAAACACCACACAGACATCAGCGCTAAAAAAGTAAACCCCCCCGGGCTCCCTTATAAGTTAAAAAAAATTGGCGCCAGGGCCCCCCCATAAAAGTTTTCTTTTTAAAAAACCATTGGTGCCAGGGCCCCCCATAAAAGTTTTTTTTTTTAAATTGGTGGTCAGGGCCCCTCGACAAGTTAAAAAAAATTATTGGTGACCAGGGCCTCCTATAAGTTAAAAAAAACCTTGGCGCCAGGGCCCCTTACAAGTTAAAAACCAGGGTCCCCTTACAAATTTTAAAAAATAAAAAAAATAAACATTTTTTTTTTTAAATTGGTGGCAGGGGCATATAGAGTATTAAAATAAAAAATTGGTGGCCAGGGGATGGATTAATTAAAAAAAAACCCACATTGGTGTCAGTAGAATTGAACTCGTGGCTTCAGGACTTCAGATATAGCTGTTTTCATGACTTTGGTTCTTTTCGCTGCTTCAGGACTTCAGTGTTGGCTCTTTTCGTGACTTCAGGTATTTTCACTGCTTTAGGACTTCAGTGTTGGCTCCTTTCGGGATTTCGGGTCTTTCCGCCTCTTCAGGACTTTGGCACTTCCGCATCCACGCTTTGATACGAGCGCACGCTTCTGGGCTTGTAAGGGGGGCCCGGCTCTTTTCAATATTGCAGCACTGCTGGGCCCCCCTTCAGCACTGGGCCTGGGACACTTGTCCCCTCTGTCCCCCCCTGATGGCGGGCCTGATCGTGACCCACTTTGTAAAATTGCAATTGGAGCTATCCACATCTAAAGTGGATCTGATTTGTCTGTGGATTTGAGCAGTTGGTTTAATTGTGTCCCTTCTAGGCCATAGAGAGTCTATCGAGTTATTTTTGTCTCTGTCAGTAAGTTTGGCCAAATGTTGTGTAATGAAATGGGTCAACTGTAGTAGCGAGAAATGGTGAGATTGTAGAAATGGGTATTTCTGTATTAAATCCATAATTGGCTGCAAAGTGAACTTGTCTGTAATCAGATCTTTGATGTTCTGTAAGCCTTGTGTTTGCCATAGGTGAAATATAGTACTGTTTTGACCTGGGGTAAAATTCTTGTTTTTGATACATGTGAGATGTATGGAGTTGAAAGGAGATATATTCATTTTTTGTGGATTGTATGCCAGGTTTTATACATGTGAATAAAAAGTGGGTTATTCTGCATGTTTTTAGGGATATCTTTAAGTGGGGTATGTAAAAGAGAATTGAGAGATGAGCCTTCCGAATGAACTTCATCAATGGGTGTCATGGTGTATACGTTCCTATGATGGAGCCAGTCTCCCACAAATCGTAAAAGAGCTGCCTCATTATAGTCCGTTACGTTAGGGAGGTTAAAACCCCCATCTTGTTTTTGTTGTTGAAGTTTAAAAAATTGATTCTGGGTCGTTTTTTATTCCATATGAAGGTTCTAAAAATGTGTTGAAGTCATTTTGTATCCATTGGCATTATTCTGTAAGGTAACATTTGGATTTTATAGAGGATTTTAGGAAATATGACCATTTTAATTAAGTGAATTCTGCCCATACATGATAGATTAGTGTTTATCCATTTCCTAGTTTCCTGCTCTATTTGGTCAATGGTGTGTCTGATATTTAATTTGTATGTCATGGTGAGATTGTGGCAGTTGAATTCCAAGGAATTTGATATGCATTCTGGCTTTTTTAAAGGGGAAAGGGTTGTTCCAGTCTGCTGGGGTAGTATGTTGTAAGCGTAAGGCTTCTGATTTTCCTAAATTAATTTAAAATCCTGCTATTGATCCAAAAGTCTAAATTTTTTGTAAAATAATAGGTAGGGATGGGCGAATCTCCCGAGATTCGCTTCGCCGAATTTTTCGCGAATTTCTA
>CM044438.1:22480234-22499637 GCA_024363595.1 Xenopus borealis
GAAACTCATAATTTCGCCGCGAATTTAACTATGGCGAATTTATTCGCCCATCCCTAATAATAGGTAGTTCTGCTTTCGGCTTGTTTAAGAAAAGAAGGATATCGTCCGCGGATGCTATTAATTTGAGTTGTTGTGTGCCTAATGTTATGCCTTTGAAGGTATCATTATTCAGTAGATATCATAATAAAGGGTCCAGGGCAATGTTAAAGAGTAAGGGCAAGAGAGGACATCCCTGTCTATTTGCTTTTTTATATCAAGAATATGGAGGAGTTGATTCCATTTGCAGTAACGTGAGTGTTAATGTGAGTGTATAATGTTATAAATAAATTTAGCATTTGAATACCAAAGTGCTGAAAAGTCTTTTAATATGTGTGTGTGTGTGTGTGTTATTCTATCAAATGCTTTATCCCCACCTAGGTTAATTAAAATGCAGTGTTTTCTCTTTTCCAGGTTGCATTGGTAGATGACTGCAATTGCGTTTTGTATGGCTTGGACTGGGTTTCGATTTTTGAGGAACCCTACCTGCTGTGTGGTAAGTATGTGTGGGAGGATTGTTTGTAGTCGATCTGCCATGATTTTAGTCAGTAATTTTAAATCCTGGTTTATTAAGGAGATTGGTCTGTATGAGGAGGGAAGAGTGGGATCTTTTCCTTCCTTTGGAATGAGAATGATTCTAGCTTCATTCACTTCATTCCATAGTGATGTTCCTTGTAATACATTGTTCAAATTAGAGGTAAGTATGGGAGTAAGTTCAAGTATGAGAATTTTATAGTATTCTGCACTAAGGCCATCAGGACCTAGTGATTTCCCGTTTTTCAAATGTTTTATTGCTGAAGCTATTTCTTTTTCTGTTATAGGTGCATCAAGTATCTCTCAGTCCTGGACTGAAAGTTTGGACAGCTGGGCGTTGCACAAATTCGCAAATCACCAGCTAAATTTTACCAAGCGAAATTTCGCCAAAAAAACGAGTCGCGCGTTGTTTTTGACGCGACGCGTCGAAAACGACGCGTCGCGCGCCGAAAATGACGCGACGCGCTGAAAATGACGCGCCGTAAACGACGCGCGTCAAAGTTGACGCGACGCGCGTCAAAAGCGTCCAGCGACTCGTTTCGCGAATTTTTCACCGATTCGCGAATTTCTCTAGAAATTTGCGAATCTTTAGGCGAAGCGCATCGCGGTAGATTCGCCCATCACTAGTAATTATGATTAACCAGGTGTCAGGTATTTAAGCAGAGTCTCTCTGTTACCCCCTTATGTAATAAAAGACACTAAGTTTGCCCAGGAGCAGTAAGCCATAGCACCTGCTTTTAAGCAAGTGACCAGTAAATTCTGCCTGATGCTATTGGTTACTGCTCCTGGGCAAACATAATGCCTTTTATAACATACCACATTAATGGACTGATTTATCATACTTTGTAAAACAATGTAAAACATCACTGGTGATGTGGGCATAGTATGCATTTCATTCCCTATGAACCTTATACTTCCTCAAAAAGCCTACGTGTTTCAGGCCCTATAAACCTGGCACTTCTCAAGGCCCTGCAGAAGTGCCAGGTTTATAGGGCACAAAGCACGTAGGCTTTTTGTATACACCTACTGCCATTTAGAACCACAATGTGTGCTTAAATAAAGCCATATTTTAATTAAGGCGGTATTCTCTGTATGTTCTTATCTGTAGTTTATGCATGTGAGTGTGTACATATAGGTTTGTATAGGTGTGTTTGTGTGTATATATGTGAACTGAGGTATATTTTGAGGAGCTGAACTTTTTGGACTTCAGTATTTTTTTAAACCAACTTTAATTATATAACAACTACTTTAACTATGTAACCATGTAACTATAATGCCATGGCATGCAAAACATTAGTCAATATTAAAAAAATTACTGTTTTAAAAATTGTTTTTAAAAATTGTTTTGCGTTTCATTTTAATGATGTTTACCTTTATATATTTTGAAAATAAAGGAAGGTTACATCACTTAACCACAGTACTTGCTGATCGTTTTTTGGAAAAGAATTGAAAAATACAGTCAACTCACAGATGAGGGGACATGATCCCTTCAGGCACAAAAATTAAGAATTAGATGTTGACTGAGGTGAGGTCATATGTGCTCTTTAATCTATATAGGATTTGACCCTTTTGTCATAGCCATTGGAGTACATTGGTATCAGGAAGGGCAGTGTCGGACTGGGATCCCAGTGGCCCACCAGAAAGCCTAAGGCTGAGGGCCCACTTTCCAAACTATTATACCTCCTCTCCTCACTCAACCTTTATGTTCTCCTACTCTCTTTTTACTACATACTGTACTATACTCTATTCTTCCATTATTAAGCCTCTTTGTTCCCATAAATAGGGAATGGCCATGAAATATGCAAAAATTTCTAGAAGCAAGAGGCCCACTGACACCTGGACATACCGGGAGTTTTCCTGGTACCCGGTGGGCTAGTCCGAGGAGGGGGGTAAACTGTTCGAGAACATTAAATTCTTAAACTAACCAGCAACAATGAAAGCCCTGCTTCCTATTAGGGTAGTGAAACACTGGAAGATTTGGGAGATTTAGTCGCCTGTTCTTCTGGGCGTCAATCTCAAACTGCTTTTGCATGTCTTTCCTTCCGCTATAATGAAAAGTAGCCTCCGCTAAGCATACGCGGTTCTTTGTTATCCGAAGTCGCTTGAAGTTTCCTTGTGAGGCGACTTCGGAAAACGACGCACCGATTTTGCTTAACGCAGGTGACTTTTTTATTATAGAGGAAGGGAAGCAGTTTGGGGATATTGTCACCCAGAAGAACAGGAGATTAGTTGCCAGGTGAATCCCTGAATCTGCCCATGTGTCATTACCCTTAATATGCTTCAGTGTAGCATTGCAGCTCCAATTCCCTTGATTATATGCTATCTATGGCATAATAAAGTGACTAAAGTACCCCCTGTTGTAAAATTTAAGAATATTATAAGTCACCGAGGAGTTTCATGTATACAGGTCATGGATCTCTGAGGTTACTTCTAATATGCTTATAGTTTCCAACAAGGAGTACTTTATTTATTATAAAACTCACGTTTTAATAAGTCATGTTACAAAAATGACATCACTACTCACTGTTTATAACTGATGGCATCACGAGTCACCGTTTTTATAAAGATATAATTTACAGGCTATTCATGGATTTTTTTGTATTATATAGTGAATAAAGTACCGCCTCTTGTAAAATATTAGGATAATATAAGTTACAGAGGACTTTCATGACCATATAAAAACACAAGGCCGAAGACCAAGAGGCAGATTTAAAAAATTCACGTGAATATTCAAATTCAATCGAATATCGGATATTCGAACATGCAAATTTGGCCACTTCGATCATCGAATGAGCAAAATTCGAGCGTATCGAATAGATTGAATGATCGGATATTCAATAATTCGACCATTCGATGATCAGTACTTTAACTTTAAAATTTTGCCTACTTCGCCAGATTGAAACTTCCAAATTGCAACAGAAGCCTATGGGCCTTCTCGAATCCCATTCGTACGATTGAACGCCTTGATCATTCGAATCGTACAAATTTTTCGAGTACTTGAAGGAAATTTTACAATTTTTTTGTGAAATCTAATTGTCAGTATTCGACAATTCAATTTTATGGAGAAATCGAATAGCAAAGTAAAAATAGCCTAAAACTCTTCAATAAGCATTCGATAGTCAAATGCTTATCGAATTTCGGCCAAATTCGAAATGTTTTATACAGGTCATGGAACTCCGAGTAATGGTGTATTTTGGTTTTGTTGGCCTAAGCCTTCAACCACTTTTTCAGTTCAGTTGGTTTCAGATAGTTCACCAGAAATAAAAACTTTTTCCACTTACTTTCTATTTTCTATTTGTGACCATTTTTGTAATATCGAAGTGTAAAGTTTGGTTTTTCACCTTCTAAGGAACCTGGGGGGGGGGGGGGGGGGGGTGCTGACTATTTAACTGTTCTAAATTGATACACTGAATTCATACATTACTTGTCCCTGCTTACAGGCAGCAGTTAGAATTGATACAATAGCTGCTAATATTCCACAGATATGTCTGATAAATGTATCAACTAAATGTAGCAAATTGTAGCAATTCACAATCTGCATCTGTTTTACTTATCTGCCTGAATGAAACACTAGAGAAAGAAACATTAAACTTTAAACTTAAAATTTGGGAAAAAAACTGTAAAAGATCAAACATGGACAGCAATTGAAATAGTCTTTGTTTATGGTGAACAATGTTTTTATGGTTTAAAACATCTGGATAAAAATACCATTTGGCACAGAGAACAGGTTATTTTAATTTTATCCATGATTTCCAGATTAACTTTACAAATACATCAAGGACACTTTAATACTTGGGTTGTCTCTCACTTTATTGTTGTTATAGTTTAACTACACCCTCAGCGGTCACCATATTTTGGAAGTAATTTTAGCTAACTCAGTAACTCCATTTCATTAGCATGTCTCAAAACATTTGTCATTCATGTTGGGCCATATATAGAACTGAACATAACTAGCATTGCTTATGGTTAGCAACAATTAATCATAGCTTTGGAAATGTCCTCGAATATTTTTACCAGAAGGCAAGTTATCTGGATGGGGGAGGACCTAAGGGTCCAAAAGATTTTAGGGAAGGGTTCCAACAGATTTTAGACCAAAGAGGAAAGAAATGCTTTTTGATATTTTTTATAGAAGTGTACATTGGCACTATAAGAAGACAAGGTCCAAGGTGATGTAATCATTTAGTTTAGGCCCCCAGATGATGGTAGTAAAAATAAAGCAGGAGTTTTAGAAAGAATTTACTCTGTATTAACAATTATCTAACTTGTAGTCAGTAGTGATGACACAGTGAAGTTTCGCAGTGAAAATGACACCCATAGAATCCAATGGGTGAAAAAAACAGTTGCGTATGAAAAAAAAATTGTTGCACATAGACCTGACTGCATTTCAGCTAATTTTGACATTTTTTTAATATTCAGCAAAGCAAATGGGTCACATTCGCCCCTCACTAGTAGTCAGCACCATGTGGTATTCAAATAATTCAGTTGGGTGCACATTCCTCCACATTCACTCAGCATGGGTTATAACTTCATACAGGTTCAGGACAGCACTCCAAATAATTTTTCTTTAAATGAAAATGCCTTTATTTCACATATTTTGGCACAGACATTCTGAAGTTCAATGTAACTGGGGAATACTTTTAACAAAACACAGAAGGAAACACAACTACTAACAACAATACTATATGTTAGTAGTAATCAAGTAAAGATCTTGCATAACAAAATCATTATGGTTTGATAGAAAGGTTAGCAGAGAGGATGATAAACTGCAAATGAATGTTTCCTTTATTGGCCCAATGCCTCTTTTTACCTTATTATATAATAATACTTTAATAACTTTCCCCACTAAAAGTGATATCATTAGCTGTACATCATGTAGACATCGCTCTTTGCTTTCTATTCATCTATTGATTTAACATTCATTCCATCAGAAATGTTTCCTTGACAAAGTGATTTAATAATAATATTGTGAAATAAAATAATTTTCTTAAAAGCGGGTGGATATGACCTATGTAACTTCCTGAGAATAATAGTAATATTCTTTAAAAGCCATGTATATATGTCATTAATGTAATTTCTACTGTATGTTGTTTCATACTCATCATTGTCCCAGGTCAAAGAGAAACTTTTACCTTGTTAATTTCATGTTTACTCAAATAACTCATCTTAGATTTGATATTGGTTTAAAGACATCCTGACACATTGGAGCAAGCTGCTAATAGGTCTCTGTTGCTTTAATAGACATTTGGGAATGGAAACTCGATATCACTTCTTAAATTTCATGTGCATGAGATAGTTTTCTTGGTTAAAGGAACAGTAACACCAAAAAATGAAAGTGTTTTAAAGTAAAGAAAATATCTTGTAGTGTTGCCCTGCGTTAACCTGATCTGTTTGCTTCAGAAATGCTACTATAGTACATATAAACAAGCTGCTAAGTAACAATGGTGGAAATTGAAAAACGGCTATATGGCACAGAATAACTAATGGATAACAGATAACATTATGTTCTACAAAGCTTATCTGCTATCTGCTGTGTTTCTCCTTTGAATGGCTGCCCCATGGCTACACAACAGCTTATTTATATAAACAACAGAAGTGCTTCTGAAGCAAACACAACAGTTTTACCAGTGCAGGGCAACACTGCATTATATTTTTTTTACTTTAAAACAATATAATTTTTTGATGTTACTGGTCCTATAATGCATATCCACTGGCTATTAAAGGACAAGGAAAGTTACACTAAAGTAGGCTAGAAATGTTGTACATAATGTTTTGAACTTCTGTACCACCCCAAGGCAACCACAGCCCTTTAGCAGTAAAGATCTGTGTAGCCAAAGATGAAGTACACATAGAATATAAATGTCACAGTTTATGGCTGATTAGTAATTAATATGGATAATTACTAAATTGCAGCACAGAAACCAATGCAACTAGCAGCAGAATTTAATAATCAACCCTGTAACATCAGCTTATGTGAAAGGCCAACCTCATTTTCTGCTTGATAATTTGGGACAACCCCTATGCTTAGCTTCTTAACTGTGTCGCAGACACTTTTCAAGATTTTGACCCCCTGGGACAAGTTTGAAATCTCGGATCATTGCTGCTATTGAAAAGCTGAAACTGTAGGCTGGTGCAATAAATTCAGTATGTAAATCATGGCATTTTTAACCGTATTTATTTTTAGGGTTCAGTTCTCCTTTAAACAGATCCAGATCCATATGGTGATAAGATCCCTACTACAAACTTTTACTAGAGTTCATGATCTGATCAGCATGTGTAGGACCAATTTAAACTGAACCACAAAAAAAGCAAATCTGACAAGTAGAAATTCTCCTCAGTTATATTCCAAATATTCTGTCATTTAGTGATGAGCAAATGTTTTCACTGTGAAATTCTGCATTTCGATATCTGTAAATTATTTTGCGAAATTGCTAAAATATTTAGCCTAGACAAAAAAGACTGCAAGAAAAAACATTTTTGAATGTTGAAAAAAAATTGTTGCCTGTTGACACTGTATTTCACAAATCAACTCATCACTACTGGTAATGCAACCCAGTAACACATTATCTTTGCTTTATAGAGAATATGTATAGTATCCATTATAGAAAAAAGAGGGGCTTGATATCCCAGAATCTGACACTTCAAAACACAGTGAACCTTAGCTGATTTGAATTGCTATGATGTAGACAAGATGGAATGACAAAGAAAGGGTTTAAAAATGGGAAGACTAATAAGGGTGGTTGCGTGCTTTGGCTTTTCAATATATCCCTAATTAAGCAACAGAAACCAAAGCTGCGCTGCATATGCTTTAGGGGAACTTGTCATCATTTGTGGTTGCAGATAATTTGATAACCTTCTCTAAATTTAAAAATGGAAGAGGAAAGGAGCACCTTTGCTAGGAAAACAGGGGCTGGGGTACATAGGTAACTACATCAAATAATGGGCAGAACCGGAACTAGGGGTAGGGACAAGAGGCATCTGCTTCTTCTGCAGATGCCTTTTCAGGGCAGGCACCTATTAAGCATCTTCTGCCTACCCCTAGTACGTGTTGCTGCCCTCTGTAGCTCTCCCCTCCCTCCCTCCCCTCCTTTACTCATCCCTCCGCTCCTTCACTCTTCCCACTCCTTCATGCTGCCTAGGGCACCCAGTAAGCTTGGCCTGGCCCTGCTAATGAGTTCCTTACTGAGTTTTTTACACACCTGGGCTTTTAGTGTAGTACTGATGTTGTAATGTATTGTTATGCAACACAAATAAGAAAATTACATTTAATAAAACATTTCCTTGAGTGCCAAATAACACAAATAATTCTTGATGTTAGCATATTAAGCTATTTTTTGTGTTAGGCCTTAGGCACAAAGGTTTAATAAACTGAAGGTGAAGATGTTACAGTAGCTGCTAATAAATGTAGATGATGTTGCAAGATGCTAGATGACTTGCCTAGATTATATTAATGACAAACTTATCTAATCAGAAGTGAGTCCCACTGGATACAAAATCAAATGGAAAATATATAAAAAATAAAAAAGTTGAAAAATAATTTAAACAATAAGATTAAAATACAAAATAAGTACAAAAAATAGAAAGAGGCCCTTTTATTAAAGGCGGAATTTTAGCTTTGAAGCCATGATAAAGGTAATTTTCTCTAAAACCACAAACACCATGAAAATGATTAAAATATCCAAATATAAAAAGTATGAAAAAACTGAATTATGTGCTAAAAACCTCTAAAAATTTTAGTTTTTCAGACAAATACTAACAAAAAAGTCTACAAAAGTCTAACCCCTATATGTAATATAAAGCACTAAGTTTGCCCAGAGACAGTAACACATGGCAACCAATAAGATGCTTGCATTTAAACAGGTGACTAGTGAATGCTACCTGCTGATTGGTTGTTATAGGTTACTTCCCTTAGTGCCTTTTATTACGTAACCCCATTAAAGGCTAAACAAGGCTAAAGGTCCAATATGATCAGCCCCACTCCCACTGACCTCTATAGGAGTTCAACGGATTTTTAGAGAGAAAACACGATTTATAAAAAAATACCAATCCGAATGTAAGAATATAGGGTGTAATATGATAATATATAGTAGATATGCTGATTTCAATAGCAGAGTACAAAGTGAAGGGATTTAAAATATTAGGGCTTTCTTGTCTAAGTTTTATGAAAATACATAGTCACCCAATTAGTGGTTCTAAATTAAGAAAATCCACCCTGTTGAGAGGCATCCTCCATGCTGCCCAATGGGCATCACTGCATGGGATGGGGCCAGGTTTGGTTAATTTGCTGTTATGTAAAGTGTCCAGTTAAATAATAACTTTTTTTCTGTCATCTTATCAGTTATACTATATATACAGTAACTGATTGAACTCAAAGCATTTCTGCATTGACCAGTGGTGTAAAGTAGAGGCATTGTTATGAACATTTTTCTCTTAATGTTTTTGTTTCTACGATAAGCATTTCTCTCAGCTGTTATCATCTGCAATTAATTGCCAACTAATCCACTGCTTTAACTAGAGTCTGTCAATCAGGCCAAAGGTTGAATGCTGTAGAATGACAGAGACATATTCTGGATGTTATTCAGACTCAGTTTTTCCCCCTCAATTGTTTTAAATATTCCGAATGTTGGGGCTTGCTGTTGAACCAGACTTTTTAATCAATCACTTAGATAATCAAGTGTCAGCGGCTATCTACTCTGTGTAATTACTTTTGCAATTAAAAATCAACCTCAAGTCGACTGGTCTAATTAGAGGTATGGTCAGATTTTCACCAAGATTGATTTTTTAATAAATATTGACTTAGGATGCCATAATCCCATCACATTCCTTCATTTTCTTTGTACCAAAATCAAACAAATGGCAGAATTAACAAGATGAAAAGGATTTTGATCACTTCAAAGGGGCTTCTTTTCATTCTTTTTACATACAGCAACTGAGCTGTGCTGAATCCTGGCTTATCTCATGCTAATTTCAAGAACCACTGACCAATTCTAGACTATAATAATGAATATATTAGATAACCTAACACCCTTTAAAGGTAAAGTCACAATGTAAGACATGGAGTGAAAATCTTTACTAATTTAAATTGTCCTCATTTTGAATATAGTTTGGGGCCTTTTTAATATCTTGGAGGTGGGAGGAAGAGATATGGATGTGGGGAGCTTCTGATTATACTCCTCACATAAACACTTTATTTTAAAGGAGCATATTTATTTAATTTCTTCATATATTTTTGAAAATTTGGCCAGTCATGGGGCATATAGCATATAAAAATAATTTAAATATTTAATAAAATTCATATTTCATTTTGTGCATTATCTACTACAATATATCTGGTCTTTTACATACAGTCCTTAGTTTTTATAGCATTTTCTCTACTGCCATGAGCTACTGCTCTACATTTTTAGTATGTACTCACAGAAACAACATCCACACAAGGCAGACTTCAGCACAAAAACAGGAATATGTGATTTTTTTGCACTGGAATCTGCCCCATGAGGCTCTAGCAGGTGAATGTAATGTCTTTTTTTAAGACTTTTAGAGATATGAAGGGACCACAAGTGCAGTTGTGTTGCAGTCGTTGCAAGAAAAAAAGTCGCATTCATTATTAGGTCATTTTCCATAAGCACCTGTGAGTTCATTAAAAATGGTAAAAAAGGATCTAATTTTGGCTGTCAAAATAAGTTTAGTAAGTACAAAACCATGTCCAGTCATACTCAGCCCTACTTCATCTCATTATATGTGCCACTTACCTCTCAAATGGCATAATGATTTCTTTGTACTAGAGTTAGAAAATGCAGATTTATACTGGTCAAAAAAATTAAAGGACAAGGAAAGTGTAAAATAGAATAAGGCTAGAATTGATGTATTTTGTATACTAAACATAAACATGAACTTACTGCACCACAAGCCTAATCAAACAAATGATTTATGCTTTCAAAGTTGGCCACAGGGGGCTGTCATCTTGTAACTTTGTTATACATCTTTGTCTGACACTGGCACTGCACATGCTCAGTATGGTCTGCTTGAGTTTTGCATGGCTGGTAAGTAAGGCAGGGGCTCCCCCTGCTGTTCATAAGTGATTGTTTCCCTGCCAGAAGCACTAAATGAAGGGAGAATTTCACTGCATACAGTCAGGTTTCTTATAAAAACGGTACACATTTTAAAATTAAAGTATATTGGAGATAGATTTCTTTTTCATTAAAGAAAGTAAAAATGGGATTTTATTTCTTTGCCTTTCCTTGCCCTTTAAAGCAGAAAGCTGGGTAAGTGTTATGATTTACCTAGAGCCTAGAAGAAGATTTAACACAGAATGGAGGCAGCAGTTCACCCCACAGGAGCTCCTTACTTTCTAGATCATTAAAGCTTGATATGTAAAACTTACAATGCTGGGGTTGTTGTACAGTGTAAAGGAGAGCCAAGTGCTTCTATTAGTATAATTGGTCTCCTACTGATCAGCAACTGCCTGATCTACGTGATGCACAGTGTTGTAGCTTTTACACCCAGAGCAAAACCTATGAAGGAATACTGACACTGGATGAACGTGTTCTCAACAGATAAGTTGCCGTTGCTTTTCTGTCAAGGTATTGCGCAGATTTAGTGAAGCCAAAGATGTACAAAAGGCTTAGAAATGGTTGGGTGGTAAAGTGGTTTGCACTTGTGAGAAGTGTTCAAATGCAGTCTAGGTACGTACAATATGTGATGAAACCTATAGTAGTTTGTGAGTGAGAGTACAGTATATCAACAGCAGAGATGAAAACAGGAGCTTGTAGGTAGGTGTCCCGTGAATTGTTAAGCAGTAATTAGTATACCAGCAGCTGTAAAAAAAATAAAGTTATTTTTATTCCTTCCACACAACATGTCAGTTAATTTCACACTGACTATTCTTCAGTAAATCAACATTTGGACACTCTTTCCAGAAACCTAGCCTTCCTTTACTTACAGGATTCATTAGGTATTACCTCGTAATACCAATGGGCCGCTCTCTGTTCCAGCACCCTCGATGGCATCTCACTATCCCCCCTGCCCTCAGCAACCCGACGCTCCCCACTGCTGACTCCTTGCTATTCCAGACAGGACTTTTCACAATGGACAAGTCTCATAGCCTCTCTTTTACTATCCTGTTTCCTAGCACTGCTTCCCTGACTGGTAGAGGATCAACCAGATGGCTAGTTCCACTTACTCCTGGTTAGGGCTCTTAACTGCCCTTGCTACCTTTTCCTGACTGCCTTGTACACCTAGTGCACACTGTAACATAACTTTCCAAACTCTGGCTAAGCCTACTACTTACTTCAGGGTTGGGCTTTTTCCTCCAGTAGATGTTCTTCACTGGACCATGCCCACCTATGAATTACCATACCCATGGTTTCTCGTCCCTATTTATAATGTTTTTCTTTCCTTTAGCTCCCTTTAGTGGCCGGGGTAAAAATTACATCATTAGACAACTAAAAGGCCCCTAATGCTTTCTTGCGGCCAAACCCTGTAAAAACACTTTTTAAAAATTACAATTTTCAACATTTACACTTTCATACACTACAATTTTCACATGACATCATCTTCACCTGCATTACAAGCTCAGCTTCTGAAAAATAAAGTAGTTTGCAATTAAAAGTAATTACATTACTACTAATTAATATTTTCATTCTGATAAAGGAACAAGTGATAATTTGCAAACATACCCAAAATGTATTTAATTGGACAGAACCTTATTTGACTTTCCAAAGCTCTTGGGACCCCAGTAATTGCTGAGTATGCTGTCTTTATTGCGATGTCAACAGCGTTTAATATTTTATGTATTACTTTAGCTATGGACACTGATTTGCTTTTGAGTTTATATGGAATTATAATATATCAGGTGCCTATACCTGCTGCTGTGCCAGCATTTTATATCCTTGCTATTTAGTCAGTTTTCCAATACATTTTCTGCATATAGTTTGCATAAAACTAAAAAATCTGAAAAAGCTTGGTATTACAGTGAGACTGAGATTATTGTACAATATTTTCTCAGATGTAGTGTTTCACATTTCACCTGGTGAACCAAGAGAAAGTAAATTGTCAAGGTATCCACAATGCAGCAATAATTGATTAGTGATCTGTTTAGGCAGAGCATTCATAGGTTTAATAGTTTTAATAATTTGAGAGACTTGGGAAAATTAGATAGTTAAATTAAATGGTGGGGTAATTTTAGTTCCGTTAAATAAACATGCTTTGTACTTCTGGAGCTATAGAAAAATGAAACAGACATTAAAGATTAAACATTAAAACTATAAACGGATATAAAAGAAACCAGTTTAAATGTAGCTACACACAGGAAAGGAGAAAGGAAAAAGAAAATGTATTAACAGTCCCAGCAGAAAATCAGCTTTGCTAAATAAGCATATTTACTTAGTATAAGTATCAATATTTTGTACAATTAGAAAGAGCAGCCAAGCAAACACTTGACGCAAATAACAGGGAGAAATGAAAGGCAAACCTCTCCTTTTCTCTAGCCAAAAGAAAAAAAGGGTAAACCCTTATCTTTTCTCTAATCCTTTGTTAGTTTGAAAAATCACAAGTGCTATGCTTTGGCGGCAAAGTTCAAAGGCATTTTCTCTTCTATAGATAACCCAGAGAAAAGTCTGTGTATCTGTTCAAAATATTCTGAAGAACAAGATATCGCTATGACCTGCATACACCTGTTGGGTTTCTGAAATAGTTTAAGAAGTTTTTTTTGTTTGTATTTCTTATCACTAATAAGCTCCTGCAATTCTCCAAGATTAGCAAGTTCAGAGGGCCTTTTGAGAACTGAACACTCTTATGTTACTTTAGGAAAAGACTATATTGTCATTCTTTTCTAAAGAGCTGGCATGATGATTCATTTAAAAATAATGTCTAAAAAGTCTTTACTGTTAGAACGATTCCTAATTAAGCATAGGCAATGGAAAACAGCCAATGTTTACACATACTAATAACAAGGAGCCTAGTTTACACTACCAGACACAACTAGAGTAGAGAAGAGTAGAATAAACGTGTTCCCAAAGAGAAGAAAGGCAGACACTTAAGTTACCGCAAACAAAAAAGCAATCCATAAATGAGTAAATAAATTTCAATTAAAAAGGAAAATTGGGAGGTTCTAGAGAATTAAAAGCCATCACAGTCAATTTTAACTGAAACATAGTTTTTGCACATAAAAGGAATCCATGGTGTAAATGACATATAAAGCTGAAATTGCAGATGCTCTCATGGAATTTGGAAATGTCAGTTATTCAATAAGCAAATAAAAAAAACCTGAAATACAGTGGAAGCTGTAAATAAAAAAAACTTTTTTAGTATTGGTCCTGTGGACTGAACATACAGATACTGCATGAGTGGCCATATACATGTATGACCTTCTTCCATTATTTCATTATTTCATTCTTTCAGGACGTGTGAACTTCCCAACATTGTGCATAGATAGATGGCATTTTCAAACATGACAAATAATCAAACCAAGGATTGTTTTTCAAATAGGTCACCTGATCTGCCATACATGCCATGGGTGGCAGTATGTTTCAAATTGGTCAATAGTCCCTGACCAAATCTGGGCATGTATAAATATATTGACACTGTAACAGAATTGTGTGGTAACTATATTAAGCAAATAAATAAATCTGGGAGTTCTGTAATTAAGTGTTCTCCTCCTTGTGGCATCCAGATTTTAGTCCTGTTCTTCTTGTGTTTAAATACAGCAACTCCACTTATGTGTTCTCATCAGCTCATCATACAGTCTCACTCATCAACTAAATCATCCCATTAAACAAATAAAATTTCACTAGCAGCAGAGCTCTACCTTTCTCCATTGAAACAGTAGATGAAGTTAGCAACCTTTTGATCAGCTCTGCTGCTACAGCTGATTTCATCTGCTCTGACCACGTTCTAATGTGTGTAATCCTGCACTTACCTATTTAACTATATTTAACTTTATCAGGTGCTTTTCATCCTGATTCAAATATGCATCCTCCCATCCTCAAAAAAAGCCTCCTTGATCCCAGCTCTCCTTGCAAGAGGCAACTCTATTCTAGACTGACTTCTGCCAACAACCTTTCCCTAGCAAGCTTCTACGTCATTATACTCTACCTTTTTGATCTTGAAGCCTAGGAAACAGTTGATCAACCACTCCTAGATACCATATAATCTGTTGGCAACTATAATACTAATTCACTAGCAGGATGGTACTACAAGTACTTTTGTCAGATGGACCTTTGCAGTGGTATGCGAGGAAGGGTTTTGCAAACCTCATGTGCTATACTTTGTGTAACTCTCAATGTCCTGTACTAGTTTACAATTGTATGTACTATATGTTTATATTTAGATGTTCTTGTGCAAATGTGCATATTTTGCTAAGCCTTTAAATTTCTTTTGTTCTGCCAGCTACTATTTTCTTTTGAAAAACAGTATTACAAAAGGTCAAACTTGGAACAGATGTAACATATAAATACAAGCTGATCAAAGCTCAGGTTGAGGAGACAGATATTCTCACAAATGATGATAAATCAGAACCATACAGAACAGCACTAAGCAACAGACAAATACAAGTCCCCTAGGCCTGTAAGGAGAATTCTTGTCAATAAATAAATAACTTTTTAAATCAGAACCTTTTCCTTTAACGGTTCCCATGTGTCTCTGTGAATCATATCTTTCCTCTGTCTTTTTCAAATCCACACTTTTTTATTTTTTTTAGATTATTTAAGATTAGATTATTAAAGCAATATTATATTCCCATGCATTAGCACTGCCATTACATGGGTACTTCTGAGACTTCTGTTTTTTTAAGCAATGAGTTAAAATAAAATGTCAGACTACTGAAGAGTAGCAGGAGGGGAGGCCGAGTAAAAAAAAAAAACAACAGTTTCCTTCTTTAACTGTGCTAAAAGTATTCTGTCATTTTAAATACTTCCTGTGCTCTGATACCTTATCTCACTTGGGCACTCATCTTGATCTCTGTAAACCTTCAAGGAGGATAAAAAAAGGCTAGGCTAAATTCCTTTATATTTTAGTGTGGCTTCTATCAAACTTTATCCAGTTTATTTTTGTTAGATGACAATTTAAACTTTAGCTAAGTCAGACATCTATCTGTTATACTAAAGTAAGTGACCAAAAAAATGTATTTGAATTACATATATTACATATGTACAAATAAACACTAAAGCACACAATACATTGTGTTTATTGAAAATGTGAGTTCAAAGGTCATCTGACATGAATGTTTTGAAGTTGCACAGTGATATGCAGTAGATGTGAGGGATTATATTTGTCCACAAGTGCAGTTGCAGTTCCCACAGTTAAACCACTTTCATTAAAGGTACTAGCATCAAGTGCTCCTTGCACTTCCACATACAGTAATTGTGCTCTGTTCTGCTCTGTGCTTCCTGCCTACTGTTCTGAAATGAGCACCAGTTGCATTGAACACATCCCATTGTGACTGCAATGATGCTGAATTTCTGGGGGAGATCACTGCATTGTGAGGAAACATGGCAATTGAGCTTGAAATAGCACTTTGCTACTGTACTTGCTATCCTTACTGTCATGCATGTTGTGTTTTGATAGCCGAGGATCAGTAGGTATAACAGGGTTTTATTAGCAGGTTCATGCAGCCAGTACACAACAGCAGTAACTTGAACTCTATTGCTTTAAACAGTATAGAAGTTAAAGTGTATGCACAGTAGAACTCATGTGCACAGTGACCTCTACAGGCCATTTGTATAAACACCACATATTCCCCTATAGTAGGAAAGCATTTGGGCAAATGTAATAAACAACAACAATGAAATGGTATGCAAACAGACAACAATATTATACCCTCTTCACATGACATAGTCCTTGGTCCAAACAGGTAGTTTTCTGGTTCTGTCAGTATGCTTTATAAGGTCACTTTCATCAGGCCTACTGCAATTGGCATCAGGAGTATGATAAGGTACCTCATTAAATGGAACTTCTCCAAAGTCATACCTAACAGGAGCAAGATGACTTGCTTTTAGTGATGGGCGAATTCGCCGCTGGCGAATAAATTCACGAAACGGGCAAAAAAATTCGCCAACAAAAATTCGCTGCGTCAAAAACGAGTCGCGCGTCGTTTTTGACGCGACGTGCCGAAAACGACACGACGCGTCGGAATCGACGCGGCACGCGTCGGAATCGACGCGACGTGAAAACGACGCGCGACTCGTTTCGCGAATCGGCGAAAAATTCGCGAATTTCTCTGGAAATTCGCTAATTTTTCGGCGAAGCGAAACGCGGCCGTTTCGCCCATCACTACTTGCTTTCCATATATGTCCATCAGATACTTCATATGTACAGTGGTGTGAAAAACTATTTGCCCCCTTCCTGATTTCTTATTCTTTTGCATGTTTGTCACACAAAATGTTTCTGATCATCAAACACATTTAACTATTAGTCAAAGATAACACAAGTAAACACAAGTAAACACAAAATGCAGTTTTTAAATGAGGGTTTTTATTATTTAGGGAGAAACAAAATCCAAACCTGTGTGAAAAAGTAATTGCCCCATGAACCTAATAACTGGTTGGGCCACCCTTAGCAGCAATAACTGCAATCAAGCGTTTGCGATAACTTGCAACGAGTCTGTTACAGCGCTCTGGAGGAATTTTGGCCCACTCATCTTTGCAGAATTGTTGTAATTCAGCTTTATTTGAGGGTTTTCTAGCATGAACCGCCTTTTTAAGGTCATGCCACAACATCTCAATAGGATTCAGGTCAGGACTTTGACTAGGCCACTCCAAAGTCTTCATTTTGTTTTTCTTCAGCCATTCAGTGGATTTGCTGGTGTGTTTTGGGTCATTGTCCTGCTGCAGCACCCAAGATCGCTTCAGCTTGAGTTGACGAACAGATGGCCGGACATTCTCCTTCAGGATTTTTTGGTAGACAGTAGAATTCATGGTTCCATCTATCACAGCAAGCCTTCCAGGTCCTGAAGCAGCAAAACAACCCCAGACCATCACACTACCACCACCATATTTTACTGTTGGTATGATGTTCTTTTTCTGATGTAATGATGTAACGGGACGTGCACCTTCCAAAAAGTTCAACTTTTGTCTCGTCGGTCCACAAGGTATTTTCCCAAAAGTCTTGGCAATCATTGAGATGTTTTTTTAGCAAAATTGAGATGAGCCTTAATGTTCTTTTTGCTTAAAAGTGGTTTGCGCCTTGGAAATCTGCCATGCAGGCCGTTTTTGCCCAGTCTTTTTCTTATGGTGGAGTCGTGAACACTGACCTTAATTGAGGCAAGTGAGGCCTGCAGTTCTTTAGATGTTGTCCTGGGGTCTTTTGTGGCCTCTCGGATGAGTTGTCTCTGCGCTCTTGGGATAATTTTGGTCCTGGGAAGGTCCTTGCTGGCGTCTCAATTCAAGTGGTGTGGTAAACTTAGATTGTCCTTTTTTTCAGATGTCCTGGTTTCTTAATTCTGACTAAAGATCCAGAATGAAAGTGCACTTCTCTTGCACCACATTTTCTGTCAGTATAAGCCTTGCATTTGGTTTGTTGATGTTTGAACAATATTTTGTGGAAGATTGATGTCTGCAACAAGTAATTTAGTGTGCATCTGTCTGCCATGTAATAATTCAGCTAGAGATGCGTGGGTTGTTGCATGGCATGTTGCTCTATAGTTATGTAGTTGCTGTGAGACCGCCTCGCTTATAGAGTAGGGAAATTGTCTCAATTTCTGGTGTACTGGTTTTACATCTGGTCTCAGCTTAACTTTGTGTACAAAGGTCTTTTCACAACCCAATGAAATGTCACTAAGTGGTGAAATTTTAGACACTGGCTGTGTGGCAGGCACTGGTGTTGTAGTAATGAGACCATCAACTAATTGTAGGTTTAATGCAGCAAATAGATCCCTTCCAAATATAGCAGTACCCTTATTCACAATGTAAAAGTCACATTTTGCAGTTTTTGATTCAAATTGTACAGTCACTGGCAAGCAACCAAGCACAGGGATTGGATCCTTTAGGTAACTGACCAGTCTCAGGGCAGGTGCAACAAGTGTATCTTTTGCAAAGTATTTCAAGAAAATATCCTTTGGTCGTACAGAAACAGCTGAACCTATTTCAAGCATCATGTTAATGGAGTGCCCTTTGTCAGCATAAGCAGTATTGACATAGACAGTGTATATAAACTTGTCTGGAATCAATGTACCATCTTTATCCACACTTAATACTGTAACATTTGTAGTAGTGAACTCATGTACATCTTTAGCAGAACTACAGCAGATCTTAGCCAAATGACTTACCTTTTTGCATTTGCGGCATTGTACAGCTTTTGTAGGACATGTAGTATAATTTCCAATGTGTTGTGTTGAACCATAGCAAAAGCAGTATTTTGTATTCTCATTTGCTGCACAGTTTTGCAGTGAATCCCTTTATTAGGCCACAATTCACAATTCACAATCTGTACATTCCCAGAAGTTCCCTGACTGAGAGTTTTAGCCTTTAGCCTCTGCCACTGCCGTTTCAATTGGGTTAGCAGCCGTAATAGCCTTTGCAATGGTTAAATCCTGCTCTAGGAACAGTCTCCTGGAGTTTATTTTTTCCACTATTTGGTCTCTTAGCATTTCATCTGTTAGATTCCCCAACTCACAGGTAACAACCAGCTCTCTCAAAGCTGCTACAAAGTGTATTATTCACTCTCTTATCATATCGCGTCTAGACTACTGTAACTCTCTCTTAATTGGCCTTCCCCTCCAGAAACTCTCACCTCTCCAGTCCATAATGAACACTGCTGCTAGGCTTATACACCTCAGCAGCTCTTCCTCTGCCATACCATACTGCCAATCCCTGCACTGGCTTCCACTCCCCTTCAGAATTAAA
>CM044438.1:22506954-22517867 GCA_024363595.1 Xenopus borealis
ACATTAAAAAATACTTTTTCTTTTTGAACACTAAAAGTTACCCATGTAAAATATTCTCGCTATAAAATTACATCTTTGCTTTCCTTCATGATATTGAAGGCACATTTATTAAAGGTTGAATTTTGAATAGTTTTTGAAGAGTTTTTAAAAAAATCAAAAACTCAGATTCAATTTGAATCAAATTCGACTAAACTCGATTGGAGTTTTTTCTCCAAAAAAAACCTTGAACGTCAGGAAGGCTACTAACATGTCCAAAGTGGTAGCTGGACATCTACCATTGACCTATACATGAACTCATCAGGTTTCAAATAGTCAAATTCGAGTTTGAGTATGAAAAATCTTGAAATTCATAGTAAGTAACATAGTAACATAGTATGTTATGTTGAAAAAAAGAAACACGTCCATCAAGTTCAACCTTTTAACTTTTTTTAACCTGCCTAACTGATTTGAATTGGAATTAAAACTCGAATTAAGTTTGGATAAGACAATTGGATTCACAATTAGAATTTCAGAGTTTTGACCATAAAATTTTTTTAATTTATTTCGAATTGTTCAGTATAAAAGTAAAAACTGGGTAAATAGGTAGGCTGTGCAAAATAAAACATGTTTTCAATATAGTTAGTTAGGCAGAAATGTAATGTATAAAAGCTGGAGTGACTGTAAGTCTAACATAATAGCCAGAACACTACTTCTTGCTTTTCAGCTCTCTCTTGTTTACACTGACTGGTTACCCTGGTTACCAGGCAGTAACCAATCAGTGACTTGAGGGAGGGCCACATTGGTCATAACTGTTGCTTTTGAATCTGAGCTGAATGCTGAGGCTCAATTGCAAACTCACTGAACAGTTATGTCCCATGTGGCCCCCCTTCAAGTTGCTGACTTACTCAGATTTAGAGAGCTGAAAAGCAGGAAGCTGGATTCTGGCTATTATATTAGACATCCAGTCACTCCAGCCTTTATACATTACATTTTTGGCTAACTAACTATATTAGAAACATTTTTTATTTTGCACAGACTATCTGTTTACCCAGTTTTTATTTTTACCCTGAACGGTTCCTTTAAATTTATATAAAATGGAATTCAAACCTTTCTCGAAACTATTTTATGTATCAGTACACTCTCACGATAAAACATCCTTTTCAAATCTTAATATGGAACTGGATCCTCTCCCTTTCCCAGCTCAATTTATCTGTACTAATGAGAACCACTTTTGTTTAAAGGAACCTTAACAGCAAAAAATAAAAGTGCTATAAAGGAATGGCAATGCAATGTCCTGTTGCCCTGCATTGAAAAAAAATGGTGCATTAGCTTCAGAAACATAAATATAATTTATATAAACAAGCTGCTGTTTAGCCAAAGGGGCAGTCAGTCAAGCACAATTTACATAGTAGACAACAGATAAGTTAGATTGTATATATTGTTATATTGTAGTATTGTATACTACAGAACTTCTCTTTTCTCCTCAGAATGGCCATCCCCATGGCTACAAAGCAGCTTGGTTATGTAAACTAAAGAAGAGTTTCTGAAGAAAATACATTTGTAATAGTACAGGACAACTAAACATTATGCTTTTCATTTACAAACTCTTTCTTTTTTTGGTGTTGCTGTTCCTTTAAGTGAAGGTACACAGAGTGGAGGTCAGCCCTACAATGGCTCCTTTCATTTTTTTTTCAAACCAATCTTCACTCTGGTCCATGAATCTGCACTCAAGTGAAAACAGTACTTTTGAGTGTATATAAATTGAGCTGCGTAAAGGAGCAGATCTGCTCCTCTCGGTCTGCAGAAAGAATGCATTCTGATAGCAGAGAAGCCAATGCTTTGTGTGCCCTTGGCTTAGTGTCATCATAAACAGTTGTTATAATGGGAATAAATGTAAAGCTTGTGTGAAATCGGTGAGGAAAACCCTTCCTCCATCCTACAGTGAGGGCCAAACTTAAAGAGTCCTATGTAAAGCATACTTTGCTCAGAGTTATAGGGAGTTTGGAATGGAAAATACAGTGTCTTCTATACCAAACAATGGCACAACTTTTAAATAGCCCTACAGTTTCAGTATTGGTCCTAGGGATTGCACTGTTTTAAGTATAAAGTTATCAATATACCTTTAATAACAGGTAAAGTATAGATTATCTCACAGACAACATGTTGCATCTTGCACCTAAAAGAACAGCACAGAGACTTGTGATATTAAATATACCTGCAAAAACAGGCTCCTTATACAAATATTAAGGGGCTCCAATTTTAATCCCATATTAGGCAATGCTATTGAAAATTGGTATTTGCTGAGAAATCAAAATATGACAGCCTTCTGTATTTAAACTTTTTTCTGTTTGAAGTTTTCTTTTACTTGAGGAAGATATCATTAAAATCACATTTTAATACAAAAATGGACAAATATTGACACAACAAAAAACACTGTACAAGGCAAACTGCATACATTTGGCAACTGAAGTCCTTGTTTGTCCATATAAATGTATTTGCTGGAGAGGCATGAAGAGCAAGTCACACATCTATTTATTTGACATGTACGGTGCAAAGTTGCCTGACCTGACTAAACCTGTATCTCTTGTCCATTACCCTCCTTAATCACCAAGCGAAATATTAAACCACATCTCTGGGAAGAAAATGGCAATATCTTTATTGAAAAGTTTATGCAATTATACAAGCCTAGAGTAATTATGTAACCACAGTAATTCACAACTTGTGATGGGTGAATTTATTTATTAATTTGCGAAACACCAGAAAAATTTCTTGTAGGCGAAAATTCACTGGCGTCTTGTTTTGGATGCGGGTGTTTGTTTTTGGATGCCGGTGACCCATTGCCGTTGTTGTAAAAAAAACAGACACCCACGTCCAAAACGAAACGTGGCGGCGTTTCGCAAATTTTTCGCCATTTCGCACATTTCTACTAGAAATTTGCGAACTTTCAGTGAAGCGAAACGCCCCAGATTCGACCATTACTATTCACAACGTCACAACATTACCACACACAGGAATGCTTAGCAATGATCCATTAATGGGCTACCTGCCATGTCATCCACCCTCCACAGCCGTGTTGGATGGGCAGGTAGTGCAGGCATCCAGAAATGCCTTATAGAAAGCAAATATTTACTGGGGTAGTCTACCATTACATTTTAGCAGACAGCATTATGCAGAGACAGTTTGCAAACTGACAATTTATTTACTTAATTTAATTTTTTTATAAATTATTTTTTCAACAGTTCTCCAGTTTGGAATATCAGGAGCTCTCTGATTGGTGGTTGTTAATGGTACATTCTCTACTTGGAGTAAGGTTCTTAGTGGGGTCCCTCAGGGCTCGGTGTTGGGTCCACTTTTATTTAACTTGTTCATTAATGACTTAGGGGAGGGTGTTGTAAGTAATGTATCAGTGTTTGCAGATGACACAAAACTATCCAGCCCAATTAATTCCATCCAGGATGTGGCATCCATGCAAAAGGATCTTGACAAACTGGCAATCTGGGCAGATAAGTGGCAAATGAGATTCAATATTGATAAATGTAAAGTCATGCACCTGGGATATAAAAATATTCAAGCCACTTATACCCTTAATGGGACTGCACTAGGCAAATGCATTATGGAAAAGGACCATGGAGTCCTTGTAGATGATAAACTTGGCTGTAGCAAGCAATGCCAGGCAGAAGCATCAAGGGCCAATAAGGTCTTGAGCTGTATTAAAAGGGGCATAGAGTCACGGAAGGAGGGGGTAATTCTTCCACTTTATAGAGCACTTGTAAGGCCACATCTAGAATATGCCGTACAGTTTTGGTCTCCCTCACTCAAACAGGACATTATTGTATTAGAGAGGGTACAGAAAAGGGCAACTAAGCTGGTAATAGGTATGGAAAATCTTAGCTATGAGGAAAGACTGGCCAAATTGGGGATGTTCACGCTGGAGAAGAGGCTCTTAAGGGGTGATATGATAACTATGTATAAATATATAAGGGGGTCATATAATAATCTCTCTAATGCTTTATTCATCAGTAGGTCTTTCCAGATGACACGAGGTCACCCGTTCCGTTTGGAAGAAAAGAGGTTCCACCTAAATATTCGGAAGGGGTTTTTTACATTGAGAGCTGTGAAGATGTGGAATTGTCTCCATGAATCAGTTGTACAGGCTGATACATTAGATAGCTTTAAGAAGGGGTTGGATGGCTTTTTAGCAAGTGGTTATGGAAGATAGCTCATAGTACAAGTTGATCCAGGGACTAGTCCGATTGCCTTTTTTGGAGTCATGAAGGAATTTTTTCCCCCTCTGAGGCAAATTGGAGAGGCTTAGGATGGGGTGTTTTGCCTTCCTCTGGATCAACTAACAGTTAGGCAGTTAAAATTTAAAAAAAAAAAAAAGTTGAACTTGATAGACGCAAGTCTTTTTTCAGCCTAACTTACTATGTTACTATGTTACTATTGCTAGTCTCCATAGTATGTAAGGTGCTGGACTAGTTTGTGAAGATATTATCCACACTGGTATCTGAATCCCAACTTGTATGTCCTCAGTACAGTAAGGTTGCAATGCTAGAATAAATGTGTGTAGGAACAGATATGCCAAAGTAGAAACTGTGCTGCTATATTTTTTAATCAACACAAAAGGTTTCGAGCTGTGGACTCTTTTTCAAGTGTTTCAAGTGTTGGTTGCTAGCCTCCAATTTACCCTCACAACCAGGAAGCAGTTTGAAATTAACTGCTGTGTAACAGGAATCGTAGAACTGAAAAAGATCTATAACTTCGGTTATGATAAGTAGCCAGTTATGATAAGTTTCCTTCACAATGCTTATGTGGAGCTTGTTGTGAACAGTAAAAGAGTTTAATTGAATCTAATCCTCCTTGCTATGATATCTTTATTTACAGTAGCGGTGAAGCGTATAGTGTAACATTTCTTTGTTTGATGAGCTTCTTGTAACCTGTCAATGTTCACAGTGAGCCACAAGTGTCTACTTGTAGCTTCTTGTATACACAATGTCAAACTTAGTTCATGGTAAAACCACCTTTCTCATCAGCGTTTCATGGTAAAACTGCCTTTCTTTTCACCACCCTCTGGGTAACTGCAGTGATCAGTTCAGCATGTTGCATTACAATGAGGCACATTTATTTTAATTCATAGTGTTTCATCAGCAAAAAAATTGGCTTTTACCACTGTCAGAATGCTCAGAAACTGTACAATAAATAAAAAAATTTAAGGATTGCAAACAAAGATACATTGAATACAATATTTTATAACTAGCTCAGTAGTTTTAAAATATTTAAAATATGAATTTACTCTGCAAGAATATTTTTTATATCTATCTTCTAAGGCAGACAATAATGAACAAACTGCTTAAGGTATAAAAATAAAAACTTGGTAAACATAACAAATGTTCACAATATGGTTAGTTAGATAAAAATGTAATGTGTATAGACTGGAGTGACTGGATGTCTAACATAACAGTCAAAACTCTTCCTGCTTTGTAAACTCACTGAACAGTTATGTCCTATGTGGGCCCCCTTAGAATCACTAACTTACTCAGAGTTAATTAATTTGTATCTGTATAAAAACAGATAGGGCTAGTTGCTATGGGTCTCTTCATTGTGCTCTTTAGCTTCTTTTGTATTAAATCAATCACATGGTCTATTAATCTGCACCATTGTCAAATGTTTTGAAATGTCATTTTTCAAATAGTGTTTTCCACTTTCCTCTAGATCAGCTTAAAGTTCATAGGATTTTCTACTACTGAATTTAAAGGGATGATTCCTGTTGTAGAATAGCCTATTCTCAGCAACTTTTAGTTGGTCTTAATTTATTTATAGTTATTGGATGATTTATCTTCCTCTTCTGCCACTTTCCAGCTTCAGAATGGGGTTTCTGACCCCGGCATTCAGAAAGCTATTGCTCTGTCAGGCTAGAGTTTTACTGTTAGTATCTTTCTATTCAGACCTCTCCTTTCCATCTTTAATACTTTCATTCACACCACTGCCTTGTTGCTAGGGTAATCTGGACCATCGCAACCTGATAACAACTAAAATTACTTTTTAAAAGTTCTATTTGACTACAAGTATATTTCAGTCTTCAGTACTAATTTATAAAATGTTGAAAAAAGTGAAAAATTAGGCTACATTAAAATAAGCTCGTTTGATATACATATATAAATAAATGATGTAAAATCCAGGAAAATGTAAAATCAGGGTAGTGTATTATGCATAATATGTCGGTGGGACCAAAATGTAAAATGAAGGAAATCAATTCAGGGGATGTAAATTTGAGGTTTCACTGTATGTATAAATAATATATAGCTAATATTGTAATACTGTATATAACATTTGCCATACTTATATTTATCTATAGTTATTTATGCACACATTTAGCCAGTTGTTTACAGAACAATACAAATTCATTACTTGGGCCAGAGTTCCTTAAAGGGAAAGTACAAGTATTTCTACATTAAAATATTCAGTGATGAACTTTTTTATACTTTGGTGTTTCTGACCTTTTAAACCTAGCAGAAGAGTAGTTGGAATAATAATCACCTCTCCTCTGGAATCATTGTTTGAGTCCCTGCATAAGCATATCATGTACATAAATGTGTAGAATTCTATGAAATTAATGCATGTACTGAGTATTCAAGGTAAGCAAGGTAATCTTTGTATTCAATGCAAGTCAGCATTCCTCTATCATTTGGTGAGAACTTTAGTCTTTCTGCAACAATAGGGGAAATAAATCATACCTCTGTATGCATGGATAGCAGAGCACTCTAATAACACCATATGAATCAAAATAAATTGCATATTGCCAGTTTGGTATAGGCTAGAACAGTAGTCCCCAAACAATGGCTCTTGGGCATTGCTCCACCTGGATTCAAAGCAAGTGCTTATTTTTGAATTACTGGCTTGTAGGCAAGTTATAGTTGTTAAAAACCAGGCATACTACCATAATGAACCTCCTGTAGGTTGACAGTCCACATAGGGACTACCAAATGGTTTTATTTTGCACCCTGAGGAATATCCTTCATGTTTGCATTGCGCCCCAACTCCTTTTACATCTAAATGATGCTCAGGGGGCCCCTGGGCTAGAAGAACCAAATGACCTGTTTGCAGGACTGGACTGAGAATCAAAATAGGCCCTGGCATTTCAGGTACACAGAGGCCCAATCAGCTCACATAGAGGCCCAAACAGTCCCCACCAGCCCACTAAATACTGACTTTCTATGGGACCTTATAGCAGCCCCTCTGGCATTTGCCCTAACCCACAAATGGCCAGTCCGGGCCTGCCTGTTTGTAAGTAAGTGTAAAATTCACTTTACCTTCCTACACATGTTCAGTGAGAAAATAAGTTAAAGATAGTATATTCTGCACAAGACTTCTTTTTAATGTATTTTTATGTAAAAAAAAAATCTCTGATAAGTTTTATTTGATAAAAAAGGCCATACATGAGATAACTCACTTTTAAAGTGGACCTGTCACCCCAAAAAAATAGTCAAAATCATATTTTATCACATTAGTCAAGCAAAATGAACATTAATTACACTATATAAATTATTTTAATCTTGTTTTCTTCAGTCTGGGAATTCATAATTATAGCAAGCAGGCAGGAGCCATTTTGTGGACACTGTTATTAAGGCAAGCATTATATCATCTTAGAATCTTGTTTGTGCACCAGAATGGGGGACCCAATGTCTATCCCCATGTCCTGGCTACACAATGAAATGGTTAGGAGAGCTGGGGGAATGTGTGGGGAGCATTGGCATCTAAGAAAGTGCTGAATGGAAAGTGAAAGTAATTATCTGCCCCGCCTCTATGCCTAAGGCATAGAGGAGTGGCAGACAATATTTGATTGACAGCTGAGATTTTTAAACGAGCTTACAACAGCTATGAATGGTTTAATAAAAATTTGAAATTGGATTTCAGGGGAAAATGCTATTTAAACTTTGAGTTGTCTTCTAAATCAACAATTTCAACTTCCCGGTAGTGATGGGCAAATCTGTGATGTTTCAAAAATTTGTGAATTTACTGAAAAATTTGCATAAAAATTATTTTGGTGTGCGACAATTTTGTTGCGAAAGACAATTTTTATCGGTGCAACTATTTTGTCCAAATGCATCAAAGTCAATGGGCATCTGAATAATTTTGACGCCCAACAATTTTTATTTTCCACAGCGGATTTTTCACTGGTGAAATTTTTAAATTATTCGCATGTGGTGAAATGCATAAATTAGCTGTGAATCCATGTCTGACATGTATTTGCCCATCACTACTTCCCAATGACTGCAGGAGCTGCATGGATTTTCTGAATTAACATGATTATGCCTTGTCTTACATCTTTTTAATCACATTTTAGAAGGGAAACTCACTTCAAAACTCCTTGCTGTACTCCTTGCTTTCAAAATCATAATTCAGATAGGCTAGGCCAATCACTGCCTGGTTGTAACATGCATTTATAAAAACACTAGGTTTTCAACCCCACTATGAGCAAACAACTTTGCCTAGCCCAACTTCCAAATTTTATGCAGAAGAATTCTATGTAGAATAATATCAAATTCAATAACAAACTCTATGAGGAAGATTTACTAAGGGTTGAAGGGAAAATTTTTTATAAAATTCTAATTAAAAATATTCAGATTTCGAAGTAATTTTGGGCTACTTCGACTATCGAACACAAATAATGTGAAAATTCGAATTTTCGAAGTATTGTCTCTTTAAAATCCGAATTTGACTATTTACCACCTTAAAACTGCTGAATTGCCATTGTAGCATATGGGGGATCTCCTGGAAGCTTTAATGAAAAATTTTCATGCAATGAAGAAGTACAACAGGAGAGCATTTCCAAAGTGTTTAATGTAGTTTAAGCAGCACTACATGTTACGGACCATCACGGGCCCGTGATGGTCCGTAACATGTAGTGCTGCTTAAACTACATTAAACACTTTGGAAAGGCTCTCCTGTTGTACTTCTTCATTGCATGATACGGGTTTGGAGGTGGCTACTCCAACAACAGTAGCAGAGCCGGAATCAGAAAACCTACACTGGGGATGGTTTGACGAGGTGAATTATCTGGATTACACAATGAAAAATTTTCTAAGTCCAGGAAAATCTAAGTGTTCGAATCGAACGATGCATTCAAATGATTCGAACTATTTTTATTTGATCGAAAATGGACCAATTCAATCGAAATAGGTCAATGTTCGATCGAATACAGCCTTAAAAAATATTGATGGTCGAATTTAGAAGTTTTTTCAATGATTACCCTCTGTAACTACATTATGGGGCTTATTTATCGGGCCTCAAATTTTTCTAGTAGCATTTTTAGAGGGAAAAAAGCTTTTTTGAGATTTATTAAACTTTTAAGTTGCTAAAATCACAGTCTGAAAATACACCAGCTAAAACCAGTCAAAATCATGTAGAAGTCAATGTCAGAGGTTCCCTGAAAGATGTTTTTTTACCTTTAGGATTCTCAATAGTTTTGGGTTGTTTTTGCTGGTTTTATTGGTTTGATTTTTTTGGGGCAACTATTTAAAAAAGTTGCACGATTCCAACTGATGTTCGATTTTGTCAAAACATTTTATCACACGGTTTTATTGAGAATAATTTTTTGTAAAATAAGGGCTTTGGGAGTGAAATTTTTTTAAATAAAGTGAGAAAATTTTAGTTTTAGTAAAAAGGCCTGTAAGCGTAAAGGGGTTGGTTACAAACAGGGCCCTACTTTTCTTCACCTGCCCATCATGAATTCAGCACTGCTGAAACGGAACACAGAGACCTGCAGCAATTCAAGTGGCATGAAAGGCAGCTTGCAAATAGTGATTGGCGAATTTATTCGCCAGGGGCGAATTCGCGGCAAATTCCCGCGATTCGCCGCTGGCGAATAAATTTCGCGAATCACCAGCGAAATTTCGCTTGGCGAAAATTTGCCGAAAAAACGAGTTGCGCGCCGTTTTTGACGCGACGCGATGAAAACGACGCGACGCATGCCGAAAATTACGAGATTCATCAAAAATAACACGACGCACATCGCAAAGGATGCGTCCCGCGACTCGTTTTGCGAATTTCCAGAGAAATTCGCGAATTTTTCGGCAAAGCGAATCTCGGGAGATTCGCCCATCACTACTTGCAAAAAAAATGGTGAACTGTGCCTTTTGTGCTTTATTTTATTATTTTTACAATTTGCACCATGCCTTAAAATAACGGTTAAAATATCATATTGCTACATACTTTCACACCTGTTGAAAATGGTTAAATATCTTAAAATGACCCATGTCCAAAATGTCAAACCGTAGGCGAGTCTGTATGAAAATGAGGAATGCATTGCAAATATTCCTACCCCCATGAAAATCTGCACTGATAATATTTTTTTTCTGAAAGTGTTGAATGTAATTACTAGCTTGATTTTTGCAGATCCTCTGAGTGGCCTCCTGAGCTGCTTTAATGATTCAGTGCAATTTATGAAGGATACAGATTTCATCTTAGAAATGTTTGCTCAGGTTTTGCCAAGGCTGTGGCTATATACAGAAAGGTCAACTTCAGCTGTGAATTTTAAAAGTGTCAGAGCAAACCAGGGGCATTAAAACTGCTATTAATCAAGAAATGCTGTATATCAAGATGTCTTCTTTAAAACATTGAAAAGTCATTCTTTAAAAGCATCATCGATAAGCTATGCTGCATGGGTGTAATTTCTGAAAGCTAAGTGTTTGCAAACCAAATCTGTGTTTAAATAAATGTTACAACACCAGTAACTCATTAACTGCCTGACATATCTATTGGGTCCTACGGGAGAAAAGCGCTTTACAAATGTTGTTTGTTGTTGTTGTTGTTGATATTGTTACAAGCTATAAAATGTTTTGCCTTTGGTAGTTGGATGCACCATTTCTTGTGACATTTCATGAATGGGCTACTATAAGTCACATATATATATATATATATATATATATATATAT
>CM044438.1:22517927-22530026 GCA_024363595.1 Xenopus borealis
TATATATGTGTGTGTGTGTAGAACAGGATATAGCAGCGCACTCCTAGGACTTTATTTAAAATTGATCATTTTATCCTGGCATATTAAAAATCAATTATTCGGCACGTGTCTAGAGCCTTTATCAAGAGACTCTAGACACAAGCCTAATCATTGATTTTTAATATGCCAGTATAAAATGATTATGTTGGATACTGTATAATGATTTAGAAGACACCCCATTTTATTTGTGCACTTGGAGGATTATTTTGTCTGTGAAATAATTATCACCATTTTTTTTAATGAAAAGTAAAATCAGACACCTTCATAAATAATACAGTAGCATTGACAGTGAATCCAGCTTGGAATATTATTAGCATGTGCAATGATTATTTGTATTACTGAATTTCTCTTGTCTATCATCCAGTCTTTTTTGTGTATTCAACTTTTGGGGGAACAAACCAGGATTGCACCATAAATGCAAGCCATACCAGATGTAAAGGGAAAACTGCTCATTTATTTTAGATTCAAAAAGGCTTCAGGTAGCAACAGAAAAGGGCTTGAATTCAGCAACACAAGTCCCAGAAATCAAATAGCAATGGGTGTCCACAGAAAAAATTCAAGGGGGGGGGGCAAGGAGGTAAAGGAATCGCACAAATTACTTGTACCAATATTTCGGTTTCACAATCTACAATGCTTTTCCATAACATGTAAAATTGTATATGTATAGCATTCTCATTCTGTTACTGACACTTTACCATCAATTGGATCTTTCCAATTTGGCCCAGCATGTGGGTGGCCTATAAAGGGTAAGTGATTGCTCCAAGCGAGAGGATGTTGCAGTGTATGGCCAGCTTAACTCTATTCAGTTCATTCACAGGATTTGTATAATAGACCAAACAACACACAGTTTATAAGGTTATTTTGAATTCTTTCATAACTGTCTATAATGTAAAGAATTTTTTAAACCTCAGCCTAGTAAGGGCCAAGGGTGTCTGCTCTCTGGATTTACATTTTGACTTTTTGCTCTTTCACAAAGCTAGCCAGCATTATACCTACACATACATTATTATGTAGACATATTTATTAGTCAAATCAGTACCTTTGGCATGTACCTTTAGCAAGACGAGTCAGTCCATTAGATTAAATAGCCAGTTTGCTAGTCTAAGCAATGCCTTACATTCATAACAAATAAAAATGTTCTTGTGGACTGAGAGTGGACAAACTGATTATCAATCAGTAATAGTAAAAACAGCAGGAAGACGTGTACAACAAATGTCCTTTTTCTTGGGATGCCAACCAGGTCCAGATTGAGAATTAAAATAGGCCCTGGCATTTCAGATACACATAGGCCCAATCAGCCCACATAGAGGCCCCCACCAGCCCACTAAATACTGACTTTCTATGGGACAGTATTGCAGCCCCTCTGGCATTTGCCAGAACCCACAGATTGCCAGTCCGGGCCTGATGCCAACCACCTACAAAGTACAATGGGTTTAAAGGGGTTGTTCACCTTTGAGGTAACTTTTAGTATAATATAGAAAGTGATATTCTGAGACAATTTGCAATTGGTTTTCATTTTTGATTGTTTGTGGTTTTATAGTTACTTAACTTTTTATTCAGCAGCTCTCTAGTTTGCAGTATCAGCAATTTGGTTTCTAGGGTACAAATTACTCTAGCAACCCTGCATTGATTTGCATAAGAGACTGGAATATGAATAGGAGAGGGACTGAATAGAATGACAAGTAATAAAAAGTGGCAATAACAATACATTTGTAGCCTTACAGAGCATTTGTTTTTAGATGGTGTCAGTGAAAATTGTCATTTGAAAGCTGCAAAGAAACAGAAGAAAATTGCAAATCATTAAAAAAACTATGAAAAATAAATAATGAAGACCAATTGAAAATAAATGTTCAAAAGGTACCTGCACTCTTTCACTGCTGAAGACTGGGTGCTTGGTCGAATTTCAATGTATAGCTCACAAAGTGGACCAGCACTCCAATTATTTCCAATCAAGGTGATTTTTATTTCAACATCACTCATGTGTCCAACGTTTCAGCCCTCATTGGGGCCTTTATAGATAGCTATATGGCAAGAGAATGCAATTTATTATTAAGTACAAGTCCAGGCAGTGCCCCTTGTCCCTATTTGTAGACACCCATGCAAATAGCTTGAAGAGATACTCACATCAGAAATTCCTTTTTTATTATCTATCATAACATTGTCTTTGAATGCAATTCATAATTTTGCCATAAAAGTATTTGTTTGATGATTTTAAATTACTTTTCTTACCCCCATGTTCCTCTATGATGGGCTGCCATATTTGTGCAGCAGTAGTCTGTTAGCATTAGAAACTCTGACAGGTTAATAAGGGACAGTCAGGCTGGCAAAACAGTCAGGTTTAGCAACTTCAAGTGACGATTACGTACAAAAGCTATCAGCAAAGAACCACCTGCAAAAAACATGACCTATAGGTAACTTTTAACAAAGAATGATATTTTGAAAAGAACATTTTTAGTGACACTCTCATCTTAACTCAGCAAATACAGAAAGTAGCAAGTACATGCAACTCATACCTTCAAGCTTCTTCACCTTCTACTCACATCCTTAAAACACTTCTTGGATGTCAAGCCCACATCTTCCAACTACAGAGGTGGTTCTTAAAGGGCTTGAAACCTAAAAGAGGGGGTATATCTGCTATCCAGGATATATCCCTTCTGACTTGTAAGCAACATAACTGTTTCCAGTCCATATGATCTTTTGCATATTCGATTATCGAAGTGGCTAAATTTGCATATTTGAATATTCGATAAAATCCTACGAACGGAATTCGATCTCATTGGATATTATGTAGCAATATACTGAATGCACAACTTATTTCTATAGAGCTACAAATATAAGTAGGACTGTTCATTTCAGTTCATTATTTTCTTATGATCTTAGCATTTTACATACCTCCCAAGTGTCCAGTTTTGAGCGGGACAGTCCCGCTTTTGACAGCTCACCCTGCTGTCCCGGGTTAGTATTGGAAAGTCCAGATCTCTCTGCAGTGAATTGAGGAAAGTCCCTATTTCTCTGCACTGAAAGGGGTAAAGTCCCTATTTCCCTGCACAGCCAAAAGAGATAAAATGTTTCTAACTAAATTGGCTCTTGGCAGTGAGCCCAGAATAGACAGTACTTGATACGTTTGTAACAGTTTTGTCCCCAGGGAGAAAATGATTTACAGTTTAAGGGCTGGGGCAGATGGGCAGATTTGGGGAGATTTAGTCGACTGGCGACTAATCACCTCTCCTGCGCTGCAACAATCCTGGCTTCTTCCTGCCTTCCATCTGCTTGAATGAAGAATCTCCTGCACTAATGCACATGCGGCACTCGATTTCCGAAGTTTCCTCCTTTGGAAATCAAAGCGCAGTGAGTGCATTAGGGCAGGTGATCCTTCATTCAACAGACAAAAGGGGAGATTGCCACCATGATTAGTAACCAGGCGACTAAATCTCCCCGAATCTGCCCGTCTGCCCCAACCCTAAGCGGGAATTCATTAGTAAAACTGTAATAAATCATAAAAAATACAGAAATGTGTTCAAACTTTCAGAACCTGCCAAATTTAGTCAAATGGGCATGGTAATTAGTGGGTGTGGCCACAAAAAAGGGCATGGCCAAAAATTGCTGTGCTCTGCACGGCATATCTTTTTAGCCCTCTTTCCGTTTCCATAATATTGGGAGGTATGCATTTTATAGTGAATAGCTGGCCCAAGATGTGGAAATATTTGGTAAGTACAGCACTAGCCTATAGCAACCATTAACAATTAGATTTGCTAGAAAGACATGCAAATTAGTGTATCAAAGGTTCTGTTACTAAGACCGATCCTGGCTCTTCAAGCAGTGCGCAAGTGTCAGTCTAGTTCTTAAAGGAAAAGGAAAGGTTAAAACTAAGTAAGCCTTATCAGAAAGGTCCACCTAAATATACCAGTAAACCCTCAACATAATGCTGCTCTGATTCCTCTTTCAAAAGAAACACAGCATTTCTTTCCTTCTATTGTGTACACATGGGCTTCTGTATCAGACTTCCTGCCTTCAGCTTAAACCTCCTTGCCCCGGGCATGAGCATGCTCAGTTTGCTCCACTCCCTAACTCCCTCCATCCCTTCTCTGCTGTAATCTGAGCCCAGAGCTAAAAGTGATGTAGTAATATGTGTAATAGCTATGATGCAAATTGAACAACAAGTGAGCATAGAGAGACTCAGACAGGAAGTGACATCATGCCAAGTTAATATGGCAGCTGCTATCCTAAACATTCAGAGAACATCTAAAGCTGTCTACTCAGGTATGGTAAACCATTCTATAGAATAAATATAATATTCTAGCTTGCACTGTTGCAGCTAATATAACTGGCAATAAAATGCCTCCATGGCTTTCCATCTCCTTTATCAACAATTCAAAGCAACAAATAGCCATGTAAGCTATGACTGTGTAAGAACAGTGCACCACACTAGCAATTAAACTACTATATGAACTATGTAAGGGTTAAATGACTCATCTAGGAAACACTGGTGGATGCTATTGTACACAGTTTTCTTACTCTCTTTGACATCTCTCTAAATTAGTATTGCAGAGAATTGTGCACAGTAGCATCCAGAGATGCCACCTACACCAGTTATTTAACCTTCTAGTGACTGGTTTGCAGGTCATCCAGAACAGCTATCCAAAAATGCTGTAATATAAACAAGGATGTAGAGACATATGCAGAAACCAGGGGAAGGGAAATCACAGGATGGCAAAAACATGGGGTTAAATCAAGCTGTACAGCTTTAACGATCAAGCAACAAGGAGTTGCTTGTAACAGACTTATAAAGCCCCTTAATTGGCAGATTGCAATTACTTGGGTTTAATGAGGGAGGAGGAGGTGAGTGTGAACATAGGGTAACAAGTTGATATTTAACAATATGTATAAGGGCTCTTACACATGAGCGTCTAAAGCTGCGCTCCCCTGCGTTCCAGTTTTATGCATTCAGCTGCAGTTGAGCGCAGGAGCAGACGCTTTCAATTTTTTTCAGTGGGACTGTACTCACACAGGCGCATGTAGGCACTGAATGCACGAACAATGCAGCATGTTGCTTCTCAGCCAGTGTTTGGTGCCTGCATGTGCCTGTGTGAGTAAAAAAAAATGAAAATGTCTGCTCCTGCGCTTCCCTGAACGCATAAAACCAGAATGCAGCTTCAGACGCTCATGTGTAAGAGCCCTAAGGGCTGAACTGCACATGCATCTTTCTCTGTCCTCGGATTGACAAAACACAGGAGCCGCAGCCAATAAAATCTAACTGGAATGAACGAAAAGTAGCAGGTAAGAACTAAACTCCATCCGAAATTGTCGGATGTCTTCTGCGTCTTCATCCAACAGTCATATAGTTCTTATCTGCTACTCTTCATTCATTCCAATTGATTTTGATGGCTACGGCTTCATCCAACCTGTCTCCTGCGTTTTGTCGATCCGATGAGAGCCAATGAAAACCCCCCAGTGAACTTCAGCCCTTAGGGTAGAACTACACATGAGATTTTGATCTGATTTTATGGGTCAGACTTATCTGATCATGCAACACCACAAGATTTTGTAGGATCCTACAAAATCTGATGAACTGAAAAAAACAACAAGTTCCATAATGCTTTTTGGTTTCCATAATTTTACATTCCTTGACATGTGTTCCTGAAGTCCATCGAATGGATACTAACATGTGTCAAGCTATATCCCCTACAGAGCAATTGGTTTTGACAAAAAGTTAAGTTTGTATTTTTATTTTACTGAAATGGTAGTTTTTAGCATGTAAGAAATGTCCTGCTTCTTTTCATATTTTGTAGAAAATTCACTTGTCTCTCCTCCCAATACCAAGTTGTAATTGGGAAATCAACAATTAGAGTCATCCTTAGAGACAGTTGCCAAATTCTTTGCAATGTTTTAAAGAATGTTGAGATGCCTGAACCAAACCAAGAAATTGCCCAGGAATTTTATGGCTTATGGAAGCACTGCAGATTCTAGTGTCTTCACGTCCTCCCATTTGTGTCAACCAATACAGAAATCTCAACTTCAAATTTCTTTCAAAAAGTAAACTTTTGCCAGGTACAGATTCTCCAGCGTAGTGATCCCCAACCAGTAGCTCATGAGCAACATGTTGCTCTCCAACCCTTTGGATGTTGCTCCCAGTGGCTTCAAAGCAGGTGCTTATTTTTGAATTACTGGCTTAGAGGCAAGTTTTGGTTGCATAAAAAACAGATATTCTGCCAAACATTCTCTCCTGTAGGCTGCCAGTCCATATAGGGGTTACCAAAAAGCCAATCGGAGCTCTTATTTGACATCCCCATGGACGTTTTCATGCTTGTGTTGCTCACAAGCAAAAAAGGTTGGGGACCCCTGCTCTAGCGTTTCCACATGTTATAGTGGCAGATGAAGCTTTTGCCGTCTCTAACCATGTCCTGACACCTTAATTACAGATTACCTAGAGCAGTGATCCCCAACCAGTAGCTCGCGAGCAACATGTTGCTCTCCAACCCCTTGGATTTTGCTCCCAGTGGCCTCAAATCAGGTGCTTATTTTTGAATTACTGGCTTAGAGGCAAGTTTTGGTTGCATAAAAACCAAGTGTACTGCCAAAACATTCTCTCCTGTAGGCTGGCAGTCCATATAGGGGTTACCAAAATGCCAATCAGAGCTCTTATTTGACATCCCCATGGACTTTTTCATGCTTGTGTTGCTCTCCAACTCTTTTTTAAATTTAAAACGAGCAAAAAAGGTTGGGGAACCCTGAGCTAGAGCAAGGTTCATGGTTTGGTATTTTAGCCAATAAATGGAGAGTGTTTCATACTGCAATAAAACTTGATTTGCATTTGTAGATGATATCATAAAAAGCACGTGTTCTTCATAATATTGTTTGTTAGTCATGATTTTTATGATGTATTTTTTATTTCTAAATTACACTAACACTGCAAATAATTCACTCTACAATATAAAATTTAATTCCTGAACCAGCAAGTTAAGTTGTAATATTGGTGTGTAGGCAGCTATTTCAGGTCATTTTGTCTGGTCATGTGCTTTCAGAAAAAGCCAGCACTTTAGGATGGAACTAATTTTTGGCAGGCTGTTGTTTCTCCTATTCAATGTAACTGAATGTGACCTGGCTTTTTATATTCAGTGCTGTTCTTAGACCTACCAGGTAACTGTTTTCTTGTGTTAGGGAGCTGCTATCTTGTTACCTTCCCATTGATCTGTTGTTTGGCTGCTGGGGGGAAGGAGGGGGGTGATATCACTCCAACTTGCAGTACAGCAGTAAAGAGTGACTGTAGTTTATCATAGCACAAGTTACTTGACTTGGGGCAGCTGTCAAACTGACAATATGTCTAGCCCCATGTCAGATTTCAAAATTAAATATAAAAAAAATCAGTTTGTTCTTTCGAGAAACTGATTTCAGTGCAGAGTTCTGATGTAGCAGCACTATTAACTGATGCATTTTGAAAAAAAAAATTTTTTCCCATGGCAGTATCCCTTTAAAGGACATGTCAACCCAAAAAAAATTACTTTTTGCCTAATAAAAGAAAGCACAATTATAAGCAACTTTCCAAAATTAATGTATTAAAAATTGTTGGTGCTTTAAAAGTTATTTGTAAATGTAATTGCTATTGAAAGCAGCATTTTCATAATTCCTGGTTTTTACATTTTAAACAATGTTGCAAAAGCCAGTCTCCTCCAGCAAGACAGGTCTGTTAATCGGTTGGCTTATGTTACATTGTTACAAAAGCCAGAAACACCGGTACAGACAAGCACTGCTCTCAATACATGTACAAAAAACTTTAAAAAAAACACAGAAAATGTGTAATGAATGTATATTGTAAAGTTGCTTAGAATCATGTTTTCTTTTATTAGACAAAAAATTATTTTTGGGGTTGACATGTCCTTTAAGGAAATGGTTAAAATGACAATAACATAATATTAAAAGGAAGTCAATGTTTTGTATGTATCTTTTTATTTTGTATGTCTTTTGTAATAAAAGGTTGTTGTGTGTTTATTAATAAAATTGTAGCAAACCTGATGGAAACATACTGTATGCATTCTTTTAACGTTCTGCCAATAAAGAATTTGAAAACATTGTCTGCTCTATCTATTTGTATTTTAACAAAATTTTGAACATTTTTGGTATGAATAAAAATCAGTAAGTGAAGTTCCACAGATTAGACCAAACTGTACTTTTTGTAGAAATACCCTGTGTATAGAAGGCCACAAAACTAACATGTAAATGTTTCCTTTAAATAAATATAAATAATTCAAACAGTAGACATGATATTAAATATTTGTGATATATATAGTAACACATCTAAATTATACTACATATCTGTAGTATAATAAATGTTGTGTTTGCACATCCTCAAGCATATAATGGGGGAAAGGGGGAAAAAGATTCTGGCACCTAAAGTACATTACATGCAGAGACTGTGAGGTACTAAAATGACATACAAATGAGCAGTAAGCACTGATCTCCCAAGAACATAATATAGAGAATGCACCACAAGCGTTATGAAGAACATTATACAGTAAGAAGCAGAGGGAATTGACAAACCAAATACATACATTGACAGCAATGGACTATGGCTTCACCAGTTAAGTGACCGCCTTTGGCCTCGGGAGGAGCCCTCAGCTTACTCAGATGCCACCTGGACTTATCGAGAGGTGCAAAGCTAAGAGTTCTGGCTAGCACAGGGGCACGATCGTCTCACCAAGGATACTGGGTGAAGAATACCACCAAATGGGACAGGCGGGCCGGACCAGCACAAGCGGAGTAGAATAGTCAAGACTGGCCAGGATCAGGATTAGAGAGCGAAGAATAGTCAGGGACAGGCGGAGGTCAAACCTGGTAAAACAAGCAGAGGGATCAGGCAGAATCAAAGTCAGATGACAGGCAGGATCAGGATACAGAAGTCATGAGTAGTCAAATACAGGCAGGAGTCAAAACCAGAGAAACAGATAAGTATTAGACACAAACTAAAGGCACCAGGAACTCAGCAAAACTGAACCTATCACGGGCAACAAGCTGCAGCCAGAAGCTGCCTTTTAAACATTTGAATTTGGCACCTACGCCTTTAAGAGACCCGGAAGTGCGCCGCGCGCGCACTAGAGCAGCCGGCAAGCAGGAAGAAGGATGCACGCGGTGAGCGTCCCCGCTGGAGGCATGGCGGGCGTTCCCGCGTGCATGGAGGTGAGCCACTAGACCACCAGGGATACGGTACGTTACAATATATAGGAGTTTGCAGAAATGTATGATCTGCAAACTCCATTTGTTCTAGGGAATGAGAATAGCCACCTATCAACAGCTATTGGGTTAGATGGCAGCCTCCCAAATAAACTGCTGTAAACCTCTGAAAGCTCTGAAAAGAGCGAGAAGAGGTTACAGAAACAAGATCTTAAGGCTCACAAGATCCTGATCCTGTATTGTAACAAATTACTCCCTTTTACTAACATCTGTTTAGATTAATTTGTATTTTTTAAACTGCAGGTGTTTGATAAGCCTGTATCTGCTTCAAAGAAACTATCTTCCACTTCTTTTGCTGTTAGATAATTGTTTATTTTTGCTGGTTTGTTGAATTATGTTGAGGAAAGTAAATATAATTGTGTATTATACAAATAGTAAAATAAATACCATTTGCAATTTATTGTTTAAAACCACAAATTTGGTGTGATGGGCAATGTTACTAAGTGTCTATCCTTATTCCCCAGAATAATGATGTCACCTAGCAACAGCTACTGGGTAGAAAGGCTGAACGGGTTGGTCTGGTGCCATGTCCACCAGGCCAACAGAATGTTGACTCAGACACAAAGTATAATAATAATAAAAATAATAACTTCACTCCCATTGGTTCAATGTGCAAAATACATGCCTCCTTTGTACACTATATGAGTGTAATATTAGCTAATTTTCCTGGCAGATATTCAACATGCTTTTAAGGTTATTGAAATTACTTGTGTACCTCAGTTTTCAAATAGTCCCATCGAATTTCAGCTGTATTGAGATAATTTGATATTTGAGGTATTCCAGTGTAACTTTACCTTGTGTTTGGTATAATTGTCCAGTTGAAATATGAATTTTCTGCAGATTCATTTTATTTGCAATCTTAAACTGATCCTTTTAAAATATTAAACCTTTAACAATATTAAACCTTTAATGCATATTGTCCTTTCTTCTATCATTTTTAACAAGATTCCAGGACCTGCTGATGAAAAGTAGCCCAAAAGCAAAATATTGTCATTAGTAGTGGTGAGCCAAAATGTCTGATTTTTGCCCTGCTCGTGAAACCACAGGAATAGTCAAAACCACAAAAAGTTGTGAAACACAAAATCGATAAGCATTTTTAAGCGACTTTTTTCACTAGCCAACTTTTTCTCAAAACTTTGTTTGGTAGTAAAGTAGTCATTTAGAGAAACATCCAGCATCTGAATAACAAGCTTAATTTTTCGGGGTGCACGCCAGCTGATGTGTTCACCTGCACATCCTTGTAGTGAATTTCTCAAAGTAGACAGCAGCACTCCCATGTAGCGTTAAAATTGCCTGTGCCAGATGAATTCTGTGAAATAAAGGCAATTTTAATGCTACATGGGAGTGCTGCTGTCTACATTGAGTAAAGTAGTCATTGTTGAAAGAAGAGAGAAAGAAGGGGAAAAAAGTTCGCCCTTAGCCCCCCTTCTCCCTGCCTTAGATTATAAAAAGCAAGTTTTGTTATATATGTTGAGGTCAGGGGGGTGTCTGGAGCCATGAAAACAGAAACAAACATTTGACTAGGCCCAAGTGTATTGTAACAACTCTGAAATGCTTTCCTCTCTTGAAAAGATCAAGGTTTCCTTTTCCTGGAGCTGTCTAAGGTGTTATAATTGGATTCCTGTATTTTAGGTAGACTTGTGAAAATTCAGACAGTCCTCTGACTCCTGAATCCTCTCCTGTTTCGGGATATTTTTTAAAGTTGATTTTCAGCTTTTAATGGCTGCCCCTATTGCTACACAGCAGCTTGTCTATATAAACTATAGTAGAGTTTCTAACACAAACACACCAGCTGTACCTGTGCACGGCAACACTACATTATGTTTCGATCACTTTAATACACTTTAATTTTTTGGTATTGCTGTTCCTTTAAAAGTACTACCTGTCTGTCTTCCTGTTTATGATCTCTGTCAGGTCAAAAGTGCCAGGGCCGGACTGGGGGTAAAAAGCAGCCCGGGCAAAAAATATCAAAGCAGCCCACATGTAAACACGCTTGTACATATCCACTGCCAAAATGTGCATAAAGAGCTGCCTTTCTCACTTAAAGGAGAACCAAACCTGAAATTAAAAAAAACCCTACCCCCCTACCCTGACCCCCCCCTCAGCCTACCTGTCCCCCTAGGCAAATGCCCCTAATTTTTTACTTACCCCTCCATGCAGATTCAGGCCTCTGGAGTTCACAGGTGCCATCTTTTTTTTGTTCTTCTTTGGAAGTTATGGCAAATGCGCAGTTGTAGTAAGTTTCTGGTCCCAAACAACTGCACATGCGATGAAAGTCCTGAATATTTTTGAAGAATTTCGGCGATTGGGACTGGAAATTTACTCCAACTGTGCATGCGCCGAAAAGTCTTACTCTGAAGAAGACCGAAATAAGAAGATGGTGCCCATGAAGTCCCAAGGCCAGATCTGCATTGAGTGGTACGTAAAAAATTGGGGGCATTTGCCCAGGTGGGCAGGTAGGCTTGGGGGAGGATGGAGGGGGTCTACCCAGGGTAAGGGGGTAGGGTTTTTCTATTTTGGGTTTATTTCTCCTTTAAGTGTAATTCAGAGAGAGAGAAGAAAAACAAAGAGTCCTGAGAGAGACAGAGAGTGCTGAGAGAGAGTGCATAGAGACAGAGTGTGAAGGAGAGTGCAGAGAAACAGAGAGAGGGACAGAGAGTGCAGAGAGAGAGAGTGCAGAGAGAGACAGGGAAAGGGACAGAGAGAGAGACAGAGTGCAGAGAGGGAGTGCAGAGAGACAGACAGAGAGAGTGCAGAGAGAGAGAGACAGAGTGAAGAGAGAGACACGGAAAGGGACAGAGATAGAGAGAGAGAGTTCAGAGAGACAAGAGAGGG
>CM044438.1:22534727-22652406 GCA_024363595.1 Xenopus borealis
TCCGGAAGTTCGCGAACATGTTCGCGAACATTTTTTCCGACGTTCGCTACATCCCTAATACTCTTGTGCACAGTGACACCTACAGGCACCTTGCACAAACACCACAAGTACATCTAATGTTATCCCCTGTCTGAAGTCCCTAAATAAACACACTTGATCCTTATATTCTATATCAGGGGTGTCCAACCTGCGGCCCGAGGACCGCATGCGGCCCAGGATGGATATGAATGCGGCCCAGCTTGAAATGCTTGGTTCCCAAGGAAACGTTATGTTGCAAAGGCTATAGGAGTCGGCAGGATGAGGGACTCTGCCTATTGCCCAGTTAGTAGTAATAATAATATAATAAGTCTAATTAATATCCAGGTGTCCCATATTCCAGTGCATAGCTCCACCTTTTATCCAACTGGTATTGTAGTTCTTTTCCGTACATTTTCTTTATTTTTACAAATCAAAAGTGTTTGTGTATTTCATGTGTGGCCCCAGACAATTTTTCTTTCTCCAATGTGGCCCGGGGAAGCCAAAAGGTTGGACACCCTTGTTCTATATGATCATATTAGGCAAAGTGCAAGGGAAAGCAAGGCAAATGCAAAACAGTAATAAAAAAAAAAATTAATCCTAAAAAAGGTACTTGCTTCAAAATGTGCTTTTTGCACATCTGAGCTTCAAGGCTTTGTATGGAGTTGCCATGTGCTTGACCGAAATGATTGATTGTTAATGTGGCATAAGGTGCAGAGAGCAGCAAATGTCTCAAGTGCAGGTGCTCTGTGGATGACTCTATCACTTGTGCTCATGGCATTAGTATATGAGCACCTTGGAATCCTTTTGTACATACACTTTCCCTTTAAGAAAAAGGGTAGGATTTTTCTGTATTTAAGAAAGTATTGAACAGTTGTCTATTTTATGTATGATATTTTATTGTATTTGTATTGTAGCTTATCTTTCTTTTGTATTGTAGCTTATCTTTCCTCACTCTAACCAATTGAAAATCCTCATATTATTTAGTGTCTGGAAAGCTACATAATTTGGTTCTAAGTAATATTAATACATAAGAAATATTAATACATTAAATGTATAGTACCTTCTCAGTGCAATATCCAGAAATGATTCAGTAGCGGGAATCAGAGGATTGCCTGAATTTTCACAAGTCTACCTAAAATACAGGTATGGCAAATATGTCAACAGCCATGTAAAATAATCCAATTATAACACCTTAGACAGCTCCAGGAAAAGGAAACCTTGATCTTTTCATGAGAGGAAAGCAGTTTAGAGTTGTTAAAATTCACTTGGGCCTAGTCAAATGTATGTTTCTGTTTTCATGGCTCCAGACACCCCCCTGACCTCAACATATATAGCAAAACTTTCTTTTTGTAATCTAAGGCAGGGAGAAGGGGGGGCTAAGGGTGAACTTTTTCCCCCTTCTTTCTCTCTTCTTTCAACAATGACCACTTTACTGCCAAATTTTGGAAGGCAAGCTGGGTTTCCTTTTAAGTAATTACAAGGATTTTTTGTCTTCTTCAATCTGCCACAGACAGCTCCTGAAATGCGAAGCAGGAAATAACACTGTGAAGAGGAAAAGGCACTACAAAAGGGCCCAAGTCAGTCACTGAAACACACAGTGATTTATATTGTTAGTGCCAGAAAACTTTCATTTCCACTCTCCCCTGTAGCTAAGATAAAGGAAGTCACCTTAAAAGATAAACTAAATTTAAAAGTGCAGGACACTGTCACCTCAGAAGTAGGAAATAGCCCGCTGAATGAAGGTCCAAAGCCAGTCTCACATTTCATCATGTGAGCAGAAAAAAAAATATTCTACTGACTTACTGAATTGACCTTTTAAAGCTTTTTTCCCAAGTGAAATGCACGTACTCCACTTCAGAGTTTGGGGGTGTCAGAAGGGTAACCGCAGCTGTTCTGTTAAAGATACATACAGTTTTATAACATAGTCTTCGAGCTCTATTTTCCGTTCCTCATTCTTTAATGTATTTTGCTTGGAAAACCCCAGAGGAGGAAGGTAAAGCTGGAAGTTCAGGGCACAAAAGGGAGCTAGAGTAGAATTAGGTTTCAGGAGCATGCTGTGTTCCTGACTATAGAAAGGAAAAACAAATTATCTGACATTCCAGACATACATATGCACTGATTGTATATTTATAGGTACAGACTGATAAACATAGTCATACAAACTTGCTAAGAAACACATTTACAAAAATCACAGTGTTCACGATATATGTTATGTATATATACACATGTATAAATACATTTTAAAAAAATGTTAATTCTTTTTTCTTACACATTTATATTCTTCACTGTTAAATGTGTATAAATGAAAATACAAATGTGCAGATGAGTTTATATTATTGCCTGGCATATGTGGCATTGTGACCAGAGAAGTGCTGTGAGGTACAATTGCAGGATTAATTGCCACATACCAGTAGAAAAGCAGTGACAGACACTGCTAATAAATGCTAAAGCAAGCCCTCGTTTTAATGTAAACTGTATGTTCTACTAAGAAAGATTAAAATGGTGAGCAAAGATTACATGGCACATGATTATTCCCACTTTTCACATAAAATGCACTGGAAATTGTCAAAGAAGCATGATGGCAACAAGTCTTATTAAAAAATGATGTGGTCTGCTAAACAAATATTACCTTAGTGTTGTGGGAGCAACTAGTAATTCGAAAACAACTGGATTTGCTGAGATATCATTGAAGATGTTTCACTACTCAATGAGCACTGCTACTCATCCAACTTCCCACACCAGTCAGTTGAAATGAAGAAGCTGCTCGGAGTAGTGAAACATCTTCAATGAATATTCAGCAAGTCAAGTTGTTTTAGAATAAAGTATACTAGATATTCCATGACCTGGATGAATGAAAATCTTCAGAGTTGTATGGGAGCAGAATAGCTGTTAGACTTACAGATGCAGTCACTTTGGATTGTGTGTTTAATGCGTCGTGAATTAACTGATCTATTGCATTTATCCCACTTATCACAGAATATTGTGTCACAGCATCCCATCCAATTAAAGAGTTCACCATTGAAAACAATGGTGCTTTGGTATGCTAATGAAAAGGTTAAATGCATTAAATGAGTTAAGATAACTTTAGATAACACAGTTTCTTCAATTAGCGCTGAGTCACGACACATTTAACTTACAAATCCCAGTGACTGGATCTGTATAGGGCAGATTTACTGGCTAACGCTAATGACTATTCGCCGGCAATGCCACCTACAGGCAGGGCCGGATTTACCTAGCGGGTACCCCTAGGCCTGCTGCTGTTTGTTGCCCCTGTCCCCTCCCTTTTATTTGCTGAAATTTTCACCATCAGGACAGAGCAATGGGAATTGGCACAGGAAATTTAAATTTCAGAAACAATGTGGGTGTGGTTGGGCAGCATGCCGCCCCCTAAAATCCTGCCGCCCTAGGCCCGGGCCTAGGTGGCCTCTCCACAAATCCGGGCCTGCCTACAGGGACATTGGCAATTTACAGATGCAGGTGCCAATTCACTAACATTATTGGCAGGCAACTTTCCACCGAACGATTGTTACGCTGCAAATGCACCAAAACATGGATTTTACTCAACGTTATCTCTTTCACCAGAGTTAACATTGCCACCTCAGACCTGGCAAAGTGCTAAAAAAGAAGCTATATCTTCATCAATCTTCCATCACTTACATCATATCCTGTCTGCCGAAAATGCATTAAAGTTGAAAAAACGCTGGCGATTTTTCCTTTTTTGCCTACAAAAGTCCTAACTTACACTTTTATTGGTTAACCGGTTTTCTCCAGACACTTCATAAAATATGGAACATTAATTTTACAGTTTGCTCATATGTAGAACATTATATTAACTCTCTTGTCTTTATTAAGGTTCCCTGGACAGTTGTATTAAAAAACACTTACTTAAACCATTTGCACCAACATTTATAATAAAGATGTCCCTACAACTTTAAATTTCCAGCCCTATACAAATTGACCTACGCGCAAGGTCACAAGTGAATTTTTGCTATGCACAAACGAATGCATCTTCAATATGAAATGCTTGCACAGCCGAAGTAATGCTAGCAAAAAGTTGCCAGTGATCAGCCCCCCAGGACGAAACTTCACATATTAGTGAATTAGTGTAGTCATAGCGCATTTGCGTCTGGCGAAGTGGTGTGATGTGTGATATTGAAAGTCTTATTTGTGATGATAATAATGAGTATATAAAATGCAATAAACAAGACTGTGTAAACATTTTTGCTCATTTTTTTCACTAAAAAAACTTAAATGTGTGCTTACTTTTAAAACAACTTGAATTCAAAACATACTTGTGAGTTTTAAGAATCCCATCTCTCATGGACCGTAAACACTGTCCTTTATGGCTTTTATTAACACATCCCACAACAGGTGTTGTATAAAGTTAACTTTATTTCAAACGAATGAAGGTGATAACGTAGCATTATGAATGCAAGAAACACATAGGGGCAGATTTACTAATGGTCGAATTTTGAATGCAAAAAAATTCGAAATTGACCAGGGAATAGTGGGGGAACTAAAAACATTCGAATTCCAATTTTTTTTGGCCAATTTGATGGATCGAATAGGGAAAATTCGATCGATCGAATAGGGAAAATTCGATCGATCGAATATTCGAATCGAATTTGAATCGAATATTGGAACGATTTTTAGCTATGGATCGAATTTTTCAAATTCGAGATTAGGGAATGATCCCCATTTCAGTAGGTTTAATCTGGCAACGTAGGTGATTAAATTTAAATTTAAAGGGGAAGTATTCGACTATAGAATTTTCGAATATTCGAATAAGATGAAAATCGAATATTCAAATCATTCGAATTCGAATATTCGATGGTCGATTGCCTAATTTGCATATTCGAAATTCAAATCTTTCTGAAAATTCGATCGAATATTCGAATCCCTCATTTGAATATATGTGAATTTAGTAAATCTGCCACATAATGCTTGTTTCGTATAAAATAAAAATTTACTTTACTGTTACATCTGCTGTGGGATGTGTGAGTCTGTTGAATATGGATTTCCCAGTGCCCACATGGAGCCTATCAAACTGCTGTACTTTGTATTATTTTACTTACTACTAGAAAATCATTTAAACATAAAAAGGTATTGTTTAATTAATACTTAATTAATAATTAAAAGGAAATTTTTCTTTTATTATTTGATTAAAAGGGACCTTATGAGAGATGTCCTTCCTGCTCTTCTGAGCTTTCTGGATAACTGGTTTTCAGATAACCAATCTCATAACTGTATGGGAGACCTAATTTTTGTTTATACATACCTAATTTTTTTGTTTTAATTTTCAAGAGAGGGGAAGTAGGAATTACTGTAAAGTCTTACTCTTTGGAGAATGCTCTTCCTTTAATGTCAGAAGTAGAGACATTGTGCTTTCCTTGATGTGAGGGTTGAGACGATGCTCCCAGGGGCGCTCCGCCAATGAGGCAAGTTGAGAAACTCACCTCAGGATGGCAGCACCCCACTAGGTACCGTGGGCAGCAAAAATGCTGCTCCTGGTACTTTAAGAGCCAAATTTCCGGTTTTCAAACTGGAAATTCTTCTGTTTTAGAGCAAAGCACAATTATTTTCTCTGTGTTGGCATTCTGGCCCTCTCTGCTGCCCTTGTGGACCCCCACCTCCGGCGCAAAAAGGTGAGCGAACGGGGGAGGGGTGGCAGAAGCAATGGAAAGCTGAATCAGGTGGCGAAGGGGCCAGGATTGCCCCTGGATGCTCCTTGTATAGCTGGAGATGTGTGGAGCAGTGAATTAGCTCTTCTGAAGTCAGGAAAGGAGATCAAACGTGACCAGACAGTGTGTACGTGAAGTGTAAAGGAAAAGCGGGGTGGAATTGTTTCCTAAGTCTTTTAATGGGTTCTTGTATTGTGAGGGAAGTGTAAGTTAATGCTCAGATGAGCAGAATTTATTTTTTGGTGTGTGCTTGTAAAACATGCCTAACAAGAAAGCGTGAACAGATTGTGTGGTGATAAAAGATAAATAAAAAGAAGTAAATGTCCTTTGTTATGGAAATGTTGGTGTGCCCAACTGTTGTCCAATATATATATCATACAGTCATATGAAAAAATTTGGAGATTTGGTTATCATTGGCTGAGCTTTCAGATTAGCAACTGTGTTTTACTATATAATATGCCTTATAGAAACAGTAATATTTCAGCAGTGACATAAAGTTTATTGGATTAACAAAAAATATGCATCATAACAAAATTAGATAGGTGCATAAATTTGGTCACCCCAACAGAGATATTGCATCAATGCATTGTTGAGACTCCTTTTGCAAATATAACAGCCTCTAGATCAGGGGTGTCCAAACATTTGGCTTCTCTGGGCCACAAGAAAAAAAGTAAAGGAAATACACATAAAACAACTACAATAAAAGTTGTATAACCAGATGTAGCTATACACTGGAATATGGGACACCTAGATATTACAGAAAATAGACATATTATTATATTATTTTAACATTTCCGCAGGTTGGACACCCCTGCTCTAGATGCCTATTATAGCCTCTGATGTGTCTGGATTCTGGATGACTGTATTTTTGACCATTCGTCCATACAAAATCTCTCCAGTTCAGTTAAATTTGATGGCTGCTAAGCATGGACAGCCTGCTTCAAATCATCCCATAGATTATCTATGATAGTCAAGTTGGGGAACTGTGACTGGCTTTCTAGAATATTGTACTTCTCCCACTGCATATATGCCATTGTAGATTTCAGAGTGTGTTTAGGGTCATTGTCTAGCTGGAATACCCAACCCCTGCATAACTTTGTGACTGATGCTTGAACATTATTGTCAAGACTCACCCTGGTGGTCTAGGGGGCCGGCGGGGACGCCCGCCGCTCTCTCGGCGGGGACGTCCGCCACGTTGATCCTCTTCTTTTGCCTGCCGGTTCTTCTATGGCGCACGCGCCGCGCTACTTCCGGGTTTATGCTCCAAATCACGCTGGCGTGATGACGTCATTGCGCAACGGCGCCAAATTCAAAAGTATTTAAAGGAACATTGTGTATTTTCTAGCTGCCCCAGGTTTATTCCTGGTGCCTGTAACCTTGCTATTTAGCTTCTGTTTTTTCCTGAATACCTGTTTTTGACCCTGCCTGGCTTTGACTACTCTCTTATCTGTATCCTGACCTGTGCCTGTTCCTGACTACTGATTTTGCCTCATCCTCATCTGATTGAATACCTGGTTTGACCCTTGCCTGCCTGACGATCCTTGCTATCCGCCTGCCTCGACCCAGCCTGCCTGACTTCGCTGTTGCCTCATCCTATTGTACCCTACGTTCGGCCTTAAAGACTTCTTATACAGTCGTGCCCCAACGCTGGCCAGAACTCCTGCCCTGCACCTCTTGTTTAAGTCCAGGTGGCATCTGAGTAGCTGAGGGCTCCTCCCGAAGCTAAAGGCGGTCACACTACTGGTGAAGCACGAGCCCAGACCAGGGTGCTTGGAGTTTGTTCTGGTATCGGGTGCCGACCGTGACAATTATCCTGAAGAATAGGTTGAATTCATCTGACCCTTGACTTTAACAAAGGCCCCAGTCTCTGAACTACCCACACAGCCCCACAGCATGACGGAACCTCCACCAAATTGACAGTAGGTAGCAGGTGCTTTTCTTGGAATGCTGTGTTCTTCTTCCGTCACGCAAAGCACTTTTTGCTATGACCAAATAACTACATTTTTAACTCATCAGTCCAAAGTACTTTGTTCCAAAATGACTGTGGCTTGTCTAAATGAGTTTCTGCATACAACAAGTGACTCTGTGACGTGAATGCAGAAAGTTCTTTTTTCCCAGCACCCAGCCAAACAGATGTTCTTTGTGTAAATTGTAGAATGATTTACAGATACACAATTTGCAGAAAGATGTTCTTGCAGGTCTTCAGGGGTGATCTTTTGGTTGTCTGTAACCATTCTCACAATCCTCCGCATATGCCACTCCTGTATTTCTTAGCCTGACAAACCAGGCTTTTACAGCAACTGTGATTGTGGCCTTCTAATTCCTGATTACATTTCTTACAGTTGAAACTGACAGTTTAAACCTCTGAGATAGCTTTTTGTAACCTTCCCCTAAACCATGATACTGAACAATTTTTGTTTTCAGATCTTTCGAGAGTTACTTTGAGGATCCCATGCTGTCACTCTTCAGAGGAGAGTCAAACAGAAGCACAACTTGCAATTGGCCTCCTTAAATATCTTTTTTCATGATTAGACACACCTGCCTATGAAGTTCAAGGCTTAACAAGCTAATCCAACCAATTTGGTGTTGCTAGTAATCAGTATTGAGCAGTTACATGCATTCAAATCAGCAAAATTACAAGGGTACCCAAATATATATATATATATATATATATATATATATATGATTTAAACCAATAATATAAGTATAGTAACTGTTACAATTACACAATCCCTGTAAAATCCATGTAGAACAAGAAAAATGCACATACAAAAGTTCTAAAGTTCATTAGTCTTTTCTTTCCAGCATGGAAGAGGTTACATTGCGAACTGAATGTATGGATACATTTTTCATTTTATCTAAATTACAGTGTCTTTACTCAGGGATTACATTCTTTAGCAGACTGCACTTATGCACAGTTGAGGTGTAATCACATAATTACATAAGGAATTAGGCTGTTCTTTAATTACAGAGGATAACACTCTCCTGGTTATAAGAACTGTTAAGGAAAAAGGATCTTCTGTTGACAGTTGAAGATTTTTTTCCACGGTTCATTTCTTAGTGTGTAGAGAAGTGGAAGCCGCATAAAGATAATATTGTAATATATCATAGCAATTAAGAAGCTATTAAACAGTCTTAAAGGGAATATGCACTCAAAATGTAAGACATTGTAATTCAAAGCCTTTTCCAGTATATATTAATTACAAATTCTTGTATGATTTTAAAGTTATTTGTAAATTAGTTTGCAACTGAAAGCATTTGCTCCGTCCTTTGCTATTGCCTGCTTAGTTTGCAAGAAACAAACAATGTACCAAAGGTCAATTCTGCTCTAGTTCCCCCAAAAGCCCTGTGCACCTCTATTATTCTATTTGTTTTCTTTTCAAAAGTTCTCCAGTTTGATAATTGTTTCTATTAGTAGGGGAGTTGCACCTCCCTGGGAGCCCAAAGGGATTTGTCTCAGGGCAAAAGCAGAGAATAATGAGAAAGGTGCAAAGTACAAAAAAAAGACACTTGTTGCATTTGTAAATAAGCCCATACTGTATATCTAATGGAGGAATTGTAGAATATTTTTTAAGCATTATATGAAAATGTTACTTAAAGGGAAATTGTCATGGAAAAAATGGTTTTTCCAAAATGCATCAGTTAATAGTGCTGTTCCAGCAGAATTCTGAATTGAAGTCCATTTCTCAAAAGAGCAAAACAGATTTTTCTATATTTCATTTTGAAATCTGACATGGGGCTAGACATATTGTCAATTTCCCAGCTGCCCCAAGCCATGTGACTTGTGCTTTGGAGTGATGTCACACCCTCCCTTCCCCCCCCCCCAGCAGCCTAACAACAGAACAATGAGAAGGTAAACAGATAACAGATCCCTAACACAAGATAACAGCTGCCTGGTAGATCTAAGAACAGCACTCAATAGTAAAAACCCATGTCTGACTGCGTTCCACTCAGTTACATTGAGAAGGAAAAACAGCCTGACAGAAAGCAGTTCCTCCTAAAGTGCTGGCACAAGTCACATGACCAGTGCAGCTGGGAAATTGACAAAATGTCAGATTTCAAAACTGAATATCAAAAAATCACTCTTTTGATAAATGGATTTCAGTGCAGAAGTCTATTGCTGCGTCTTAAAAATATTAAAATATATACATTATTTTCCATAATGGCTAGCTATAAGAAAATCCTAATAAGAAAAGAAAATATTTTGGCTCATTTGTACCTAGTTGAAAAAAAGTTGCCAATGCAAGCAAGCTACAGAAAAGTTTCAATATGCTTCTGAGACAGTGGCAAATAATTGATGAGAAGGGCCTGGGGTACTTTGGATAATAAATGGCAGTCAGCAGCAGCAAAGGAAGCAAGTAGTGACGAGTGAATCGGACTGTTCTTGCTGAAAATTTGGAAAATCGTGGAAAAAAATCAGAAACACTTTGTGTTGTGACATTTTTTATACAAAAAAACAGTTGTCGGCTGTGCTGGGTTTACATACAAGGTGCCCCTAGGCAGACTGCTATTCATCACCCCTCCCCTTTATTTGTTAAAATATTCATCGGGACTGGAGCAATGGGGATTGGTGTACTGGAAATTTAAAAATATTATTGTATCTCCTGCTCATTTCCAGTATTTTTGAACCAATGTGGGTGTGGTTGGGCATCTTACCTTCCCCTAAAATCCTGCCCCCCCTAGGCCTGGGCCTTGGTGGCCTTTCCACGAATCCAGGCCTGGTTGTCAGTGGTCATTTTTTCATAGCGTTTTATCATGCAGAATGCATTGAAGCCAATGCAGTGGGGGTTTTCATTGGGGATTTTTTCTCTTTGAATACATGCCTGCTGAATATATTTTTTTGTATTATTTTTTTCCCTTTACAAAGGCCCCATCTAGAAAATGCGGTGCATTTTTGTTCTGAAGTGCTTAAAAGGAATGTTACTCAAATAGAAAAGTCCAAAGAGAATCAATTAAGCTGATAAAGCTCTCAGTAGAGAAAAGCTGGCTATGTTGGAATTGTTTACACTGTAGAAGAGGTGCTCAGTAGAGAACAGAACCAAAAATGTTTATCCACTGTGAGTAAACTAATAGGGTCACTTTGATGTTGTGTAGGTACAATACATGATACTTTCTCTAAAATCAGATCAGAGAGGCTCCACTAATATGCATAACATGATGAATTATACAATGAATGGTGTAAACATAATGTTACAATAGTACTCTTTCAAATCATCCATTATTAATTATTTTAGAGAAGAGACACTGCACCAGTGGAGTTAATGAATAACTGCTGAAGTAAGCCGATAGTCTTTGATGATTATTCTGCTAATAGACCGTTATATTACTACTGTATGTTGCAGAGAACAATTCATTGTTGATATAAGACATTGTATTATTCATTTTGTGTGGCCTTTTTTTCTAAGGGCTAGTCCACACAGTAAGATTCAGGGAGATTAGTCGCCAGGTGACTAATTGCCACTTCTTTGAGGCGACTAATCTCCCTGAATGGCTTGCTGGTATCTCGCGCCCGCTAGCACTAAAGTCGCCTGCGTCTATTCACACACGGCAACGCATTTTTCATAGTCGCTCAAAATTGCATCGTGAGGCAATTCCCAGCGACTTTGAAAAACGTATTACCGCGACTTTAGCGCTAGCCATTAAGGGAGATTAGACGCGGCAATTAGATGCCAGGCGACTAATCTCCTTGAAATCTTCCCGTGTGGCCCTAGCCTAAGGGTGGTGGCACACCTGGAGATTCAGAGGAGAATAATCACCCAGCAACAAATCTCCTCTTCTCCTTTGGGTGACTAATGTCCCCGATTGTGTTCCGCCTGCAAGAATTCAAATTGCCGGCGGCATGGCATACATAGCACTTCATTTTCTGAAGTCACCTGAAGTTGCCTCAGAAGAAGACTTCGGTGACTTTGGAAAACCGAAGCGATCCAATTGCTTTCCTGCTGATTATTCAAAATCTTGCAGACAAGAAGGCGATTTCGGGGGAGATTTGTCGCTGGGAGACAATTCTCCCCCTAATTACCAGGTGTGTCACCACTATAAAGGGATCAAAGATGATAAGTATAATGCATATATAATGATATATGAAGTAGGAAAAGTATGTCCAGCTAAAATCTGATGCAGTCCTCTCCAGACAGCCTGCATTAGATATCATATCATTGAGGATGAAATGATCAGATCAGTCCAATATGTCCAAACACATAGGGGTAAATTTATCAAAGAGTGAAGTTCTGCCACTAGAGTGAAATTCCGCAGCTCTCAATTAATTTCTTTGGCATTTTGAAAGGCGTATTTATAAATGGGTGAAGTAAAGTTTCACCCTGTGATAACTACGCCTTCAAAATCCCATAGAAATGAATAGAGAGCTGCGGAATTTCCGTCTAGTGGCGGAACTTCACTCTTAACTTCACTCTTTGATAAATAAAAATCAGTCAAAAATCAACAAGTTGCCAAACAAATGGATCTTCAGGTTATGGCCAGCTTTTGTGTAATCATAGGTCAACTGCACAGGCTGCTCCTTCTTCTTCCAAATAGCATTGCCTACACTCCCCATCATGGTCCTGCTCCCTTGTACCTGTGTTAAAAAGGCAGAGCTAAAATGTTGAGGTTTTAGTTGACAGGTTTTCAGGAGCATAACTATTGAGGAAGCAGACCCTGTGGATGTGGCATCATAATTCCCCAGCCACTCTCTAACAGAAGATTTGTGGGGTTTGGGGAGATGGACTGTGTTGCTGTGTTTGCTGGGCCCCAGCGACTGCTAGTTACGTGTCTTCTTAGTCCAGAAACAGGAAATGCTCTTTATGTTCTGCAGTTGCTGTTGATGGTTGACTCTTCTGCAAAAGAGAACTGTGTTAGCCAGCAAGTAGATTTCAACTGACCTTTGGGCTTTGGCATTTATAAAAAGTAATCAATGCATCAACCAAAATATAATATCTTTAATATCCTGATTAGCTTTTTGGCTGAACTATTCATATATACTGAATTGCACTGATCTTTGTATCCAAGAAAAAGCACCATAGCACCAACTAAGGAGAGTAGGTACACATTTACTCTGGCTTGTATTCTTCCTGTAAAGATATATGCTCACTACAGAGATGGTAATTCACAGTTTAACAACATTTACCCCCTTACAGTCAAAACAGTTATAAAATAATACAATTAATGCTTTTATTCCTTTTCTATTCTATTTTATTTTTGTCGCAATAAGTCAATAGGCTCCTCCACGTTCAATAATGTCCTTCATTTAGCATAACAAAGCCTCTTATAGCTCACTAATGGCTCAATGTCACTTTTGCTGAGGACCCTTTATCCCATCACTACCCCTTCACACAAGCTTTTCAAACATCACAATTTCACTTCATTCTTTCGTTCTCTACCGTTGAAATGCAGTGAAAAGCATTCACTAGCTGTCAACTCTGTAAAGGGCTACAGCAGCCTCCAACTGCTATATAATTCAGGAGGACTCTTTCTCATTTTAATTGGCTGCCTAATTGGAATGTTTATGGGTTCGGTTGAAAAGGCCATGGGGGAGACATTATGTGCTTAGCATTCTTGGCTTGCATAATTGATTGTTAACCCCTGAATTGTGCTTTTAAGTTGAAGGTCTATTTTCCAGTTTTTTTCTTATTGCCTTTTGTTCTGCTTTGTTCTGCACTGTTAGCAGTGCTGGATTCTGTAACTGAACCCAAAGATGGTAGTTGGGTTCATGGAATCTAATATTAACCTGAATCAAGACTGTGAAACATGTAAATCTTGTACCCTGCTCATATGCAAATCGGCAATGATGTCAGCTTCAAGTGCTCAAACTTCAAGTGTGTCTGGAATTGCAATTCATAAATATATAAAGAAGTATTCCAGAAGACTCGTGAAAGAAAATTGGGCCTTTGCATCAAGTTAAATATGGCATATTTTTCACATATGATGTGTTTATTGTTTTTTGTTTATTGCTAAAGTGGCAATCATTTTAATCAATCATTTTACCAGTGAAAACAACACAAACTCGATCCTAAATGTATATGAACAAAATTTACCCCAGGGCCACTACAGCTGCTTTCTAAAAAGAATTTCAAAACAGTTAAAAGTTTACTGAAAGACTTCAGACTGTGGCAAGGGAGCAAGAGGTTGGAAAAGAGTATTTGGAAACAACTATTCCCGTTTTAGTAATAGATGAGCCAGCTTTATTTTCAAGATATCGTTTTCTATAGCTCTTTGTTTGGCCTGGAGAGCAGACCATAGACATCCCACAGCAGCTTGAGTCACAGATTTGCACCCAGAGACACGAATGCCATTTTTTAATTCAAACAAACCAGAAGTGGCACAATCTCCACTCAATAAAAATGTTATAGCATTTACAGAAAAACTGTTTTTATTTTGACTGACTTTTAAAAATAAAGGGGAGGGGAATGTAATTAAAATCTCAAGCAATGTTTAAAATCAAATTTTTGCAGATTTCTAGTGCTGCTTGCAATGTAAAATAATTTGGTGGCAAATATTGCATTGCTCATTATCATTAACCAAAGGTTAGCCTTAACTCCTGCTCTGGAGTTTCAATAAATAATGTGATGCAAAAACCCTTTATGATTGCATAATTTTATTACATACACTACTCATTTTTGCAAAAGTCGAAAACTTTGCAAGGAAGTCTTTCAAATTTCTCATCAGTCAAAAAGGTTGCAATCAAGGGTCTTTGCTAAATTTCTTTGTGCTAAAAAACATATTACATACCCCCATAAATGTATTGTTATTCCAGAAGCAATTCTGTGAAAGTCAGACACCATAGTTTTTCTCATTCATATTGATAACAACAAATCTGTTACAGCTGCTTAAAAATGTATCAGCAAATCAAAAAAATCAAGTAAATTATATCTGCCAATATCGCTCTCTCAACAGATAGAGATAGAGAATAGAGAAAAAGGAGTTTGATCCAAAATGTGGTACAGACAAGGATTAAACAGATATATATAAATATAGATATATATATATATATACATACAGATATATATACAGATATATATTAGGGATGCACCGAATCCACTATTTTGGATTCGGCCGATCCACCAAATCCTTCCTGAAATATTTGGCCGAATACCGAACCGAATCCGAACCCTAATCTGCATATGCAAATTAGAGGTGGGAAGGGAATTTTTTTTTTTACTTCCTTATTTTGTGCCAAAAAGTCACGTGATTTCCCTCCCTGGCCCTAATTTGCATATGCAAATTAGGATTCGGTTCGGCCATGCTGACGGATTCGGGCGAATCCAAATCCTGCTGCAAAAGGCAGAATCCTGGCCAAACCCCGAACCGAATCCTGGATATATATATATCTGTAAGCTGTTCTGGACTGCTGTAGCTTTTGGTGCTGTGCTAATCAGCTATCGTAATGTACTTGTAAAGCAGGTTATGACAAACTCAGAACTAACTTCAAGGTTCTTTATGAAGGATAGGTCATGTCAGATAAATCTGATTGCTTTTTATGACGAGATAAGTAATATGCTGGACAGTGGGGGGGGGGGGCAGTAGATGTGATCGATTTGGATTTTGCCAAAGCGTTTGATACTGTGCCCCACAAACAACTGCTTTCTAAATTAAGGTCTGTTGGGCTTAATGAAGTCGTTTGCACATGGATAGGAAACTGGCTACATTATCTACTTGGAGTAAGGTTCTTAGTGGGGTCCCTCATGTTCATTAATGACTTAGGGGAGTGACTCAGCTAAGTGGCAAATGAGATTCAATATTGATAAATGTAAAGTCATGCACCTGGGATGTAAAAATATTCAAGCCACTTATACCCTTAATGGGACTGCACTAGGCAAATCCATTATGGAAAAGCACCTTGGAGTCCTTGTAGATGATAAACTTGGCTGTAACAAGCAATACCAGTCAGCAGCATCAAGGGCAAATAAGGACTTGAGCTGTATTAAAAGGGGCATAGAGTCACGGGAGGAGGGGGTTATTATTCCACTTTATAGAGCACTTGTAAGGCCACATCTAGAACAGTTTTGGCCTCCATCACTCAAACAGGACATTATTGTATTAGAGAGGGTACAGAGAAGGGCAACTAAGCTGGTAAAAGGTATGGAAAATCTTAGCTATGAGGAAAGACTGGCCAAATTGGGAATGTTCACACTAGAGAAGAGGCACTTAAGGGGTGATATGATAACTATGTATAAATATATAAGGGGATCATATAATAATCTCTCTAATGCTTTATTCACCAGGTCTTTCCAGCTGACACAAAGTCACACATTCTGATTAGAAGAAAAGAGGTTCCGCCTAAATATTCAGAAGGGGTTTTTTAAATTGAGAGCTGTGAAGATGTGTATAGTAATTCTCTCCCTGAATCAGTTGTACAGGCGGATACATTAGATAGCTTTAAGAAGGGGTTGGATGGCTTTTTAGCAAGTGAGGGAATACAGGTTTATGGAATATAGCTCATAGTACAAGTTGATCCAGGGACTAGTCCGATAGGGTTTTTTGACTTCCTTTGGCTCAACTAGCAGTTAGGCAGGTTAAAAAAAAGGTTGAACTTGATGGACGTGTGTCTTTTTTCAGCCTAACTTACTATGTTACTATGTTCCTGTCTCAGCCCACTCATCTGCCTTTAGCAGCTACCTTTGACTTAAGGTGGAGTACTCCACTACTCAGGTGCTGCCAGGACAAAAAACAGGGACATGAAGAATCAATAACTACTTGAAACACAGAAGATACCACTCAGGAATATAGAACAGACCTTTTTACATTAGGCAATGAACAACCTGACGTGAGCCCTTTAAATTTTTTAATTTCGCACCAATACACAATGACATCACTTGCATTGGTGCACTAAAGCCAGAAGCGGCACCTGCGCCGAATTCAGAAGATGCACACGTGTCAACTGAGCTGGACGTGCACGGTGGGCATCCCCCAGTGGACCACAAGGCAAATTTCTCACAGTGCTTTTTTTATTGCTTCTTTTGGCTTATTTTCCTCTGCCCACCTTGTGAATTCCATGTGTTGCTCGTCTGTCAATTAAGGGCCTATATAGAGTTGCTTGGTCATTGAGCTCCCTAGGTGTGGTCTTGACCTGCTGCATGCTTAGTTCCTGTGGTCCTTGTTTCTGAATCCCTTCTTCCTAGTACCTTTTTCCTTGTTCAGTTCCCTTGTTCCAGTATCTTTCCCTTTTCTTATGGATTTCCCAGTTTCACCTCTGGCCTGTTATTGGACTCTGCTTTCTGCCTGTCCCAACTTCTGGCCCATTTTCTGGAATCTTATTTTCCACAAATCTCTAAAAATACGTAAAAAGTGTAAAAACCACAAAAAACTGATATCAAAATTTGCCAGGTAAAAAATTTAAAGGGGAAGTACTTCAACCATCGAATAGTCGAATATTCGAATAAAATTAAATTTGAATATTTGAACTATTCGAATTTGAATATTCGATAGTCAAATTTGCCTAATTTGCATATTCGAAAATTCTAATTGAATCTATTTGAAATTCGAACTTCGAATTCTTCATGTGAATTTAGTAAATCTGCCCCTAAGTGGTTTTCGGAATTTTTCTGTTAGTATTTGTCCAAAAAAAATTAATTTGTAGAGGTTTTCGTATTTTTAGTGCATTGTCCTGCATTCTTTTTTTCATTCGTACTTCTTACAATTGGATCTTTTAATAACCTTAATGGGATTTGTTACTGTAGCGAACTAGAGTTTAATCACAGTTTCAAAAACCTCTAAAACCACTAAAATTCAACCTTTGATAAATGGGTCTCTCAGTATCAAAAGCATTGCTACAGCATTTTATAATTTATTCCTCAACTAGATTAGTATCACTTGAGTGTTGCTAGTTTAAACTGTTAAACTGCAGTTCAGTTTTTGGCAATCTATCTTTTTTTAACAAAATTATTAATATGCTTTTTTACCTTAGCTGCAGATTTTCTTTGACAAAACCATTAAGTCAGTTATCCTTCTGCCCATTTTTTTATTTAAACTCTTGGACTATAGAGAGCTCTGAGCCAAAGTGAAATTCCAATGCTACTTTGCTTGTAATTGGTTGGATAATTTATTTAAATCCCCAGCCAATTCATTAAGGCAATTTATCATCATATTCTAATGTTATTGAGATCTCAGGCTTCCAGAAAATGTATTATGATTTGCTAAACACACTCAATAGGAATTGATTTAATGTTGATGGAAATTGGCATGGCAAGACATAAAGTGGCAAGAAATACTACACCCAATACTACCATTTCTGTTGTAATAAACTGACAAGGCAAGACAACCTGGCATGAAATACTATATCCAATGCTACAATTAATGTGTTAGTAAACTGACTGGGCAAGACATCTGGGCAAAAAATACTATACTCATTACTACTATTACTGTTTTAGTAAATTGTAATTTGGTTATTATTAGAGTGGTGGGTATCATCCCCGTGGGTTCTGGTAAATATTTGCTCAAGTTTTAAACCTTTTGGAAAAAGTTGCACATTTATTAGTTTTAATATAGAAGATTAATTCAAAATGTATAAAGGGAAATATTCAATTTTGACATGCACTGGCAAAGCCTTGTTCCAACCATGCATATTATTGTTATGCATATAACAAATCTATGATGAATGGTGAGTAAGCAATGTTTTTTTTCTTTGTATACTCAAAGAAATCAATACAGGGTCAGACTGAAAGCCTGGAAAAATGTTCTCCTACAGGCCCCCCCTCACCCTTTGCTATTCCCCTTGCTACCTTTGTTGGAAGTGGGGTTCATAAGTGACCAGCAACATTAGTTAGGAGAATGTGTTTTGGTTACTGACCCTAAAGGTTGTGTTCCTAGTGGGTATAAACTATCTCTCTGACATTGAAGGAATTATAATATGTTACCATAGTGCAATTGTTTTCTCTTTTCTTGCCTGTGTCTGGGAATCAGGTTTCCTGGTGGGATATAAAGTAATAATAGGAAATGAAAGGCTCTCAAAATAATAGGTCCATATATATATATATATTTATATATATAATATTAAATCTAGGAGTGAGAACACCCCAATTTCACGACATTTAAAGGGATGTAACGGTGGAGATGCGAAATGGGTTTCAATACAAGGTATAGAAAAGGTTTCCCTAGGCACGAGAGGAGAAGATCTACAATCTAAACTGTATAGAGCAGAAGTGATATGGATATATAAGTTACATACTAGACTGAGGGGCTGAATGCGGGATTTGACATTACCTGTTACTTTTAGATTACACATACCACAGCTCCTTTTTCAACTGATACATTGTTAAAATGCTTAAAAGTATCTAATGTTTGTTACAGTATCAAATTGATTACCAGAAGGGAAGTTTAGCATTGATTAAATTATGAATGAACGATGCAAACAATTGTGAGGCATGATATAGAATGTACTTTTAAAGTGGACCTGTCACCCAGACACACAAATCTGTATAATAAAAGTCCTTTTCAAATTAAACATGAAATCCAATTTCAAATTTTTATTAAAGCATTCATAGCTGTTTTAAGCTCATTTAAAAATCCCAGCTGTCAATCAAATATTGTCTGCCACTCTTCTATGCCTTAGGCATAGAGGCGGGGCAGATAATTACTTTCACTTTCCATTCAGCACTTCCTAGATGTCACTGCTCCCCACACATTCCCCCAGTTCTCTTAACCATTTACTTGTGTAGCCAGGACATGGGGATAGACATCGGGTCCCCCATTCTGGTGCACAAACAAGATTCTGAGATGATGCAAGACTTGCCTTAATAACAGTGTCCACAAAATGGCTCCTGCCTGCTTGCTAGAATTATGAATTCCCAGACTGAAGAAAACAAGATTAAAATAATTTATATAGTGTAATTAATGTTCATTTTGCTTGACTAATGTCATAAAATATGATTTTGAATATTTTTTGAGGTGACGGGTCCACTTTAAGTCATGAATTAAGATATGCAATTTTGATAAATGTGTAAATTAAATGTTTACAATGGATCTGATTAACTTAATTATTTTTAATCAATTACATTTTGTAAAGGTTTTTTATACAGTTAATTTGAATAATTAATTAGCATGATGGGTTTAAATGTCATGTATGTCAAAGGGAAGTGAGGTTTCTGAGGAAGTGCGTAGCCATAAAACGCATCGTACTTCGGACGCTATTCATTGTATATCAGATGTTAAAATAATGTTTTATTAACAAAGGTAAAGGTTTAAAACTAGGAAAAACAGAAATGACAGTGCTTAGTAAGGCTGTACAATATATAATGTATAATGTATCACTTACTGTAATTTATAAAGATATTATGTCACCTGCCCATAAAACATAACTGCCCAGCGTTTGCTGTTAGCGTGACCTCCTCTAGTATGTTGTGAAGTCACAGACCAGGGGCCAGATATGTCAAGACTGAGATTGGTGAAGGAAGGTTCTGTTCGAAGTCTATCTGCTGGTAGGTTAGCCATTTTCTTAGTCTGAAACATGCCACGTAGTGATGGGCGAATTTATTCGCCAGGGGCGAATTCGCGGCGAATTCCCGCGATTCGCCGCTGGCGAATAAATTCGCGAAACGGCCCAAAAAATTCGCCAACAAAAATTCGCCGCGTCAAAAACGAGTCGCGCGTAGTTTTTGACGCGACGCGCCGAAAACGACGCGACGCGCCGGAATCGACGCGACGCGTCGGAATCGACGCGACGTGCGTCAAAAACGACGCGACGCGCGTCAAAAACTACGATCGACTCGTTTCGCGAATCGCCGAAAAATTCGCGAATTTCTCTGGAAATTTCGCCCATCACTAATGCCACATAGTTTCCTGCAAGTGATACATTTAAATATAACAGTATTTACAAGTCTCTTAGGTCCCGCTATCCTGTATGAAGGGTACCCTCTGTGAAAACGCATCCTTGGTGTCTGATGGTGATAGTGCAAGACAAGTAAGGATGCAATGTGATGATTGCTGGAAATTATCAGAGGGTTCCTCCCCTCTTGTCCAAGTTTAGCTTTCTTAATGCGACCTCCAACTCTTAATAGTCCATTTTCATCAATAAATGGGTCAAGTTTCTTTAGTATGGTATTTTTACACTGCACTCCCGGATTTTTACTCACTTCACTGCTTCCGTGGTGCTGGTAGTCCGTTGACCCGACAAGGTCCCTTAGCAACAGCAATTCCCAATAATGGATCCGCACACACTTATTTCTGCAGTGGGGGTTGTCCTGAAGAAGGGAGGTTGTACCCCCCCGAAACGTTCAAGTTTATTTAGGACACTGTTCTTAGGAATGGTCTTTTTGCCTTTAACATTAGTGATGCGCAAATCTATTCTGTTTCGTCCAAAAAATTCTCGAATCTTCAGAGAAATTCTTGCATTGCTGAAAAATTCGTGAAACGAGCCGCATCTCGTTTTTTGATGCATAGCGTAGTTTTTAACGCGTTGCATCATTTTCGACTCGTTTCTTTTTTTGACACCAGCAAATTTTCGGCAGGTGAATTTTCACTGGCGTTTCGTGAATTTATTCGCCGGCGGCAAATCGCGGGAATTCACCGCGAATTTGTGCCTGGTGAAAAAATTTGCCCATCACTATTTAGCATATGTTTCTTGTTGACATAATAATATTTCTGGCTTGCTTAAGTACATTTGGTGTATATGTTTTTTTGGCAATGATGCCAACTTTTGCAGCTGTCAGAAGTCAAAGATAAATCTTTTCTGAAAAACTTCACTACATGAAGTAGGCAGATGATACATCTGACAAGAGACTTCCTGGTAGAAAATCTTTTGAAGCAATGGGAGCCAAGGTGCAAACTCAAAGCATTAGTGCAGAGTGCTGACACTTGAGGGCAAAAATCTAGGTCCGATGTTGCCTCAACTAACTCATACACATCATCAGGGTGATTCTGTTCAGATGTATACAGGAATGTAGGTCCTGTAAACCAGGAGGTTTGTTTTAAACATGCTGCCGGTACAGCTCTTGTTGCATTACCTCCTGGGTTTTGGTCTGTTGGTACGTAGTGCTATTGTTTTGGGTGAGTTGATCTCCGTATATGCAGAATTCTGTTGCTGACAGATACATAGAAGAGTCTGGTCTCACTGAAGATGTAGCCCAGCACTACCTTACTGTCTATGTAGAATTCAGTCTCACTTCGTTGAAGATCAATTTCTGAAGTGATGAGGTCAGCCATTTCCAATGCTAAAACAGCTGCACAAAGCTCTAGTATGAACATACACTCAGGATGTGGAGCTAGTTCTGCTTTCCCATAACAAATCCTAAATGGCACTGACCTTGGTAGTCAACAGTCTTAAGGTAAGCTACAGCAGCTATTGCTTTGGTTGAAGCATCACAGAATACACAGAGTTTCCTCTCCTTTTTTCTTGCAGTAGGAGTAGAAGAGTATTGCTTCAGAATGTGTATGAGTATGAGTATGAGGTGCTTGGATCTGTTATATTGAATACATCAAAAAAGGCTGTACAGGCTAGTAATTTGTTGCTCTGATCATCCATAATTGCATAAATCTTAATGGTTTTGTTTCTTTGACTTCTTGAGTATGCTTTGACTATACAAATCTTTGAGCAGGATCTGCCACCAGTGGCTCATTTGCAGACTTCTGTATATTGGGAAGTGGCCTCTGGTGTGGTTGTAGCAGCTGTGTAGGATATGTAAACTAAGGGGGTGAGAGGCATCTGTATAATAACATAAGGGCCTATTTACTTGGGGAGGAACATACTGCATAGCAGTGCCATGAGGTGACTGTGCATAACATGCTTATAAACTTGCATAAAAGGGTACAGGTAATATCTACCAACAATGCTACAACGAGGCTGGATGGGGTAGGAGTACTGAAGATAGTGATGTGCTAGCTGTGTACAGTGTAAACATGGCAGCTAGAGTGAACATTACCTGGTATTACTCAGGGTCACATGGGAAGGGTATGGTGGCCTAAGAAGAACATTTCTATAACAATACACAAACATAGCTACATAGTTAAATTGGGTTGAAAAAAAACAAAGTCCATCAAGTTCAACCCCTCCAAATGAAAACCCAGCATACACACACACACCTCCAATCTTTCACACAAACCATATATGTCCATAGCTATACTAAAGCTGGCCATAGACGTAACAATTACGATCTTTCTCGTAAAAGATCTTTCCAAGAACAATCGTTGATTTCAAAACACACGTGTAGAGCTTAAAAAAAAAAAGGTTGAACTTCATGGACGCGAGTCTTTTTTTCAGTCTAACTTAGTATGTTACTATATACAGGTAGTAACAATAGAATTCTACCTGTATCTGATGATTCAGCACTAACAATGGCCAATGTTAAAGGTGCCTACAAAGGCATTTGATCAAAATTTTCCATCCATCCCGATCAACCAGCCGACCGATATCTAAATCTGACAAAATTGGTCGGCTCATTTCCTACCATACACACACTGAATATTGTACGAAAATAAGTTTCATACGATATTATCTGTGCTTCTATGGCCACCTTAACTGTAGAGTTTAGTTTCACAACAGCCTTTGATATTATGTCTGTCCAAGAAATCATCCAAACCCCTCTTAAAAGCAAACCTCACCTGGCAGTGCATTCCACAACTTCACTGTCCTCATTGTGAAGAACCACCTATGCTGCTTCAAATGAAAGTCCTTTTCTTCTAGTCTGAAGGTGTGGCCTCTGATGGTGGTGATCCTCTTTATGGGTAAAAAGGTCCCCTGCTATTTGTCTAAAATGTCCTCTAATGTATTTGTAAAGTGCAATCATGTCCCCTCTAGTGGGGTGAATTCCCGCGATTCGCCGCGGGCGAATAAATTCGCGAAACGCCAGTGAAAATTCGCCTGGTGAAAATTCGGCAAAAAAAAAAAAACGAGTTGCGCTTAGTTTTTTTGCCAATTCGCGAATTTCGCTGGAAATTCACGAATTTTTTGGCGAACCGAAAATGGGTAGATTCGCCCATCACTAGTCCACTCGCAAATGCCTTTTTTCCAGAGAAAACAACCCCAACCTGGACAGTCTACCCTCATGATTTAAGTCCTCCATCCCTCTAACCAGCTTAGTTGCACGTCTCTGCACTCTCTCCAGCTCATTTATATCCCTCTTAAGCACTGGAGTCCAAAACTGCACTGCATACTCCAGATGAGGCCTTACTGGGGATCTGTAAAGAGGCATAATTATGTTTTCATCCCTTGAGTCCCTGAGACGTGCAACTAAGCTGGTTAGAGGGATGGAGGACTTAAATTATGAGGGTAGACTGTCCAGGTTGGGGTTGTTTTCTCTGAAAAAAAGCCCCATGTGAGATATCAAAATTAAATATAAAACTGTTTGCTCTTTTGAGAAATGGATTTCAGTGCAGAATTCTTCTGGAACAGCACTATTAACTGATGCATTTTTAAGAATTTTTTCCCATGACAGGATCCCTTTAACTTTAATGAATTTTTGACAGACAGGATATGATGTAAGTGACAGCAGATTGAGAAAGATTTGCCTGGTCTGAGGTGGTGAAGTCAACTCTGGTGAAAGAGGTAATGTTCAGTAAAATCTGCACTAGGGAATTTGTGGAGTAACGATCTTTCACCAGAGTGAAAAGTCGCCTGAAGATAGAGCATGAGTGAATGAATGCTAGAAGTGGTCCCGTTCACTGGGGAATTGGCAATGTCCCTGTGGGTGGCAATGCTAGCGAGTTAGCGTTAGTCACTTCGTGAGATTTTGGAATGTCCTGCTGGGTGATGTTGTGTGCTTTTAAGAGATGCTTGGATGATTTTCTTGGACAATATCAAAGGCTAAATTTTGTAGGTAGTATAGATATTTGTGTAGCGCTATAGTAAAATGGCTGGAACCTTCTCTACTAAAAGCTTACTTTCAAATATATTTGTGCTCCGGATATTTCTCTCAAGGTGTAAGCCATCTCAACGGTATGGAGGCAGGATGTAGTTTAACTGTAACAAAATCCTATTATGCACAAGAATTGGGTGCCAGTGGTTCTTTATGCTTAAACAGAGAACTTTATTAAAGTTTATTAAAGAGAACAATCCACTTAGGAGTGTATAGCAATTGTCAAGAACATATAGCACAGGGGATAGCATATACTCACAGAACAGATTGGTCCCTGCAGGCAATGGAACACACAGTGGAGCAGCAAATAGAATGTACACCCAGCTTTCAGCCTCTCCCCTTAGTGGGACCCAGGGGAATATCTACATCCCTACTTCTGGGCAATTAGTACCCAGGATCTTAATCCCTCTGACTCTCTTCGTTGGAGCCTTGAGCTGCTCAGCTAAATAACCTATCACTCCTAGAGTGACCTATTACAGAGTATAGCTTATCCTTTACTAGGCCCAAAGTACCTAGGTTCCACTACCGATTCCTGAGCACATGGTTACCTAGACCTTTATACTTGAGCACAGTGCCATCTATTGGTTACTGTGCAAACACTAAGGGGAATAATCATCAAATAGTTCCCCATTAGGACCCATTTGGGCATCTATAACACTGGGAATTTGCCTGCCAGTATTACTAAGGGTGGCTAATTTACCAGATCCCTACAAGTCTATATATAATTTATGTGAGGGTATGGAAGGATGTGTGTATGGATGCTGGGTTTCATTTGGAGAGGTCGAACTTGATGGACTTTGTCTTTTTTCACCCTGATTTAACTATGCAACAACTTTAAAATTTTATATGAAGGCTGAGAAGGAATTCAACAAGTGCACCTTTATCCAAACAAGTTACTATTATGTGGGTATCTCCAAACTAACCATTCCAACTGAGGTTGAGTTTATCTGATATGAAAAGCAGTCTGATCCTTTTCTTTACCATAGAATTTATCTATTTATTTAAACAAAATTAATAAAAAAATATTCCATGATTTAGTTGCTTATTATTAGAGGTAGGGTACCTGCTTCAGTGTTAATTAGGATACAGTGTTTTTTTTTAAATACAGATAATGGTGATGAATAAATTAAGGACTCAAATCTATAGCTTTTACCAGGATCATGTGGAACCTCTGTTTTTATATAATATAATACTGACCAAGTATCTCTTGCAAAATCGAAAAATAAAAGGTAATCCAGGGATCTTAACTCCAAGAACCAAACATTTCCCTTTAGTTCAAGATAAAACAGGCAATAGCCAATATAAAGAAGCCCAATTTATTGTATGTGTAGGCAAAATTACTGCAAAAGATTAAGACTTAGAAAGTAAATATACAGGATTTGAAATAATTTATGTTCCCTTAAATATACCTGTAAATGTGACTTCCTATGTGAAACATAATTTTTCTTCCTACCAGCATATATATATAGTTTAAATTTTGTTATGGGTGTAATAAAACAATCTGTGTGGTTGGTTGGTTGATATAGTAATGCTATATCAAAAAAACTCACCAAGCACAGTGTAACATGACACCAATTAAAAAATGTTAGTGTGTATTCAAACTCATACCATACCGCAAACATTTAAAAGCACTGTGTGAATGTACAAGGAAAACTGAATAAGTTATGCACCATAATCGAAGAAATATTTGCTTATAATCCTACTAGCATCATTTGTTTGCCGTCACAACATGCAACTACTTGGTACTTGCCTATAACAATGAATTATCAACAACCTCACTCACTCCCTACCAGTGAACATAATTTTTATTTAAACAGCAAGTTCCTCAGTATAAAAACAAACAAAACTGTTGAGTAACTAAAGCTTCTATAGGGCAATTATTATGCAAGAGCTTGAAATTGAAACTTGTGTGAACATTTTATTGACTCCCTCACATTGCAAAAGGACATATTGTAAATCACAGTTCTCCGCATTTTAATCTGGGCATTTTTATCCACAATGGTGATAACTATAGCTGGATTTAGCCACATTGACCATGTGTTACCGGCATTTTAGAATGGAGTTAAGGATTATCCAAAATATAAATAAAAATCTATCCAAAATATAAATAAAAATCCATAGATTGCAAGCAATTTCATATGTGATATGTGAGTGATTTTCTTTAGAGGACAACAATAAATTACTCTGCTCCAAATAAGCTTTCCAGGTGGATTATGCTAGCTTCTTTAACTATATATTTCATAGTAGGCAGGATCAATTTTCTCAAATGTGGACACACAAATCATCTATTGTCTTAGGGTCCATGATTTGTTGTGTATAAGTCTTTTACAAAAGTGAAAAATGCATTCTGATTGTGACAGTTATAATAATGGGAAAGTAAATGCTGGGATAGCTTATTGTACCAGCCTAAGAAGCTTCACAAGGACACCACATTGAAATCTCTGCTTAGCCAAAACATTGAAGAAAAATATGCTAAGGATATGGTGGCAAATTCATTAAGATCTGAAAATTCACCAGCGTTGGCTTCACTAGTGTTCGCTGCACTTCGCCAGGCAAATTTTCGCCAGCGATACGCAAATTCACCAAAGTACGAATTTACGCTCAGATCGGTGAACAGTAGTGTAGTTGCGCTAGTGCTACTTCGCTAGGCAATGCTAATTTACTAAAATGTGAAGTATCATCCTTGATGCTGGCAAATTTTTGAGCAAATCAAAGCGAATATGCTCTAGCATTCATTTCTGCCTAGTGCAAATTTGCTAGAGTCTTGCATTCAGGTTCATTTGATACAGCGGGAAATTTAAAGTTCAATGGAAATCTTTATGTTACATGTTGCATCAAATACATTAAATTTACACTGATAAGTAGACATGTCCAGGGAACCTTAAACAACCTGAACTGGTAAAACTGCAGTGGTTGCTTCAGAAGCACTATTATTGTTTATATAAATAAGCTGTTGTGCAGCCATGGGGGCAGCCATTCAAAGGAGAAAAGGCTCAAGTTACACAGCAGATAGCAGATAAGCTCTGTAGAACATAATGTTATCTATTCTGTAGAACAGTGATCCCCAACCAGTAGCTTGCGAGCAACATGTTGCTCTCCAACCCCTTGGATGTTGCTCCCAGTGGCCTCAAAGCAGGTGCTTATTTTTTAGAGGCAAGTTTTGTTTGCATAAAAAACAGATGTCCTGCCGAACATTCTCTCCTCTAGGCTGCAAGTCCATATAGGGGTTACCAAAAAGCCAATCAGAGCTCTTGTTTGACATCCACATGGAGTTTTTCATGCTTGTGTTGCTCTCCAACTCTTTTTTAAATTTAAATGTGGCTCACGAGCAAAAAAGGTTGGGGACCCCTGCTGTAGAACATAATGCTATCTGTTATCCATTACTTATCCTGTGCCATATAGCTGTTTTTCGATTTCCACCATGTCTACACAGCAGCTTGTTTATTTGAACTATAGTAGTATTTCTGAAGCAAACAGATCAGGTTTTACAGTGCAGGGCAACACCACATGATATTTTCTTTACTTTAAAACACTTTCATTTTTTGGTGTTACTGTTCCTTCAATAAAGTCAATAGAGTTGCCCTAATATCCCATACACTGCAGCACACTGGAGACTGAAGTTTAGTGCAATTTGGATATTTATTAGCTCATAGTAGACAAACAAACAGGCAACGTTTCGGACCCCACTGTGTCCTTTATCAAGCCTCTTGGACCATAGGCAGGCTTGGTCAGAGCACTGCTATAGCACCTGGATCCACATTGGATTGAAAGAGGCAGAGTGGAACCAATAGAGTTGCCCTACACATGAGCCCAATGCAAAATAATGTTTCAAATGTTATGCATGGGGGAAACCGGTTACCCAAAAAATATTTTTAGGACTTTTGCAGCCTATCACCCTGAAAAAAGGTTGCCAGCATTTTATGAACTTTGATGCATTTTCCAATCTCAGAATATGAGGTAATTGACAGAAGAATGAGGAAGAGCTACAGATGAAGCCACTTTGGATTGTGCGTTTGACACAGAATAACTTAACTCAGACATCCCATTTAACTCACTTATCACAGAATATTGTGTCACAGGATCCCATCCAATTAAAGAGTTCACCATTGAAAACAATGGTGCTTTGGTATGCTAATGAAAAGGTTAAATGCATTAAATGAGTTAAGATAACTTTAGATAACACAGTTTCTTCAATTAACCCTGAGTCACGACGCATTTAACACACAAATCCAAGTGGCTGCATCTGTATGCAGTCCATTGCACTTCATCTGGTCTGAGCTGAGGATGGCAAGTCTGGTTATAGAGGTAGCCTTCAGTAAAATCTGCATTTTAGTGAATTTGCGGAGTAATGTCCATTCGCCAGAGCGGACAGTGGACTGGTGATAGCGTGCGAATCACCGCTAGCGTCTATCTCTTTCGCTAGTGAATTGGAGCCTGCGCCTGTAAGTTGTCAAGACACTCCCATCCTTTCTGAACCATTGGCACTTACCTTTTCTTGTACTACCCAAGAAATGCAACACAACAGTCCAGAATGGATGTGAAATGTCCACAGCTTTATTAACTCTGTAAACAAGCTAAACAGGTTACACAACAATAAACAATATTACTAGTGATGGTCGAATCTATCCCGTTTTGCCGAAAAATTCGCGAAATGAGTTGTGGCACGTTTTTGATGCCAGCAAATTTTCGGCAGGCGAATTTTCTCTGGCGTTTCCCAAATGTATTCGCTGGCGGCGAATCGCGGGAATTAACCGCAAATTCGCGCCTGCCTAATAAATTCGCCCATCACTAAATATTACCACCTGGGAATGCTTGCCTACTTCACTGAAGTGAACGGGCGCCCCTACCATGCTGGCCACCCAGCTGCACTGTGCTAAGGTGGGCAAGTGAAGGTAGGGTTAGACCTCCTAAGCCATTTTAGGGTGTGTATTCAGTATGGTGCTCACCACTTACATGTAAACTGGTGTGCTTGTGCTGCAGTCTCCTGGAAATGAAGGTACTCCTTCCCTCCTCCTTTCTCCCTATGACCTTTTTCTGACCCTTCCATTTCCCTGCCTTCCTAGCACTGTCAAGGCCACCCTTCAGATCTGTGTAGCTCCAGTCTATTGCATTCCAACACTCCTTCTAAACAGCATTGAGATTATTTCAATGTTGGAATAATTTCCTTGGGTAATGGTTTGGTCAATGAGTCTGACACCAGAGTGTCTTTTGGACTCTCTGATCTTGAGAATCCCTCAAAAGTTGATATTTCACAATTCTCAAAAGGTAAAATTATCTTGAGAATCCCTAAAAAAGTGATATTTCACAATTCTCAAAAGGTAAAAGGACTTGATTTATTTTCTCATCCCAGGCTGTGGCAGCTTGTTTAAACCCATATAGTCTTAAGATTGCATACAAAATCTTTGATTTCTAGATTAACAAAACAAGATGGTTGTTCTATGTATAGGTCTTCATCTATTTTACCACAAAGAAATGCAATTTTCACATCTAGATGTCTTACTTGCATACCTTTTCTTGCTGCCATACATAAGAGTGTTCTCACAGTTGTATGCTTCACTACTTCATTGTCCCGACAAAACTTTTGTAAGTACCCTTTGGCAAATAGTCTTGTAATGCTCAACTTCTCCATTTGAGTCAAAGTTCATATTTCATTTTTGATTATTTCCCTTCGTCCTGAAACTTGCCATTTTTAGCATCATTTTTTGTGGCTGATTAATCTGTTTCCAGGAGTTTGGTTCAAAAATGTTGTGTGTGTAAGCTTTGTAAGAGAGTCTGGGAACTAATATTCCATTTCTGGTGCAGTTTCACCTTTGCAATTATTTTTCCTCTATGATTTTTGGCTGTTGAGGTGTACATTGTAAGATTTCCATCCCCTGCTTGATAGTTTCAACTGTTTTATCAAGTGGTTCTACTCCTCCTGTCACAGACACTGTTGTTGTCTCTTCAGAGGATATAGGTATCATGGTTTTTGATAAGGAGGTCTGATAAAAATATTCACTGCCGCTTTGCGGGTTTTAGGATTTAGAGCTTTATTTTGCTCATTGTATCCAACCAATACACCTTCTGAAGCTCTGTCTCCCAGTTTGTGGCATTTTTCACTAGGAATGTGCACATATGCTTTGCAACTAAATGTTCTCAAATTTACTAAGTTTCTTTAAGGAACAGTAACAACAAAAATGAAAGTGTTTTAAAGTAATGAAAATATCATGTACTGTTGCCCTGCACTGGTAAAACTGATGTGTTTGATTCTATAGTGTATATAAAGAACCTGCTGTGTAGTAATGGCAGAAATTGATAAAAGGCTATATGGCACAGGCTAAATAGTGGATAACAGATTTGCATCTGCTGTGCAACCTGAGCCTTTTCTCCTTTGAATGTTTGCCCCATTCATACACAGCAGCATATTTATATAAACAAAAAAGTGCTTCTGATGCAAACACACCAGTTTTACCAGTGCAGGGCAACACTTATTATTTTAAAACACTTTTATTTTTTTATGTTACTGTTCTTTTAACCATTCCACAGCTTGTAAGGCGTAGCGGCTATTGATTCTGATGGTAACTGGGTTGAAAAAGGACAAAGTCCATCAAGTTCAAGTTTCTAGGGTGGTTCTCCCCAAAAAATTTTTGGGAGGTTGGCATCCTTTAGCATACACCTTATCATCTATACAAATCTGTAATTCTTTCTTTCTGCTACACTGTTCTCTTCTGCAGTCTCTGTAGCACTTGTTTGATGTTGAATGCCTTGTTCCTTTAGAACAATTAGCTTCTCTGCTTGTGTACTAGAGTAATCTGCTATAAACTCCTTGCGTTTATCCAGTGTTTCACATTTGTGCTTCATTAGATGGAGTATTATGTGCAACACCATTTGTAATTTCTTTTGTTGTCTTTACCACTGCATGTTTTTGTTCATTTTTGCATATAGAGAAGCCAGCTTTAATTAATTTCATATTGTAGAGTTATTTCTGATTCTGGTCTGACTTTAGTGACATTTATCAGAGGGATAAATAATTAATGAAGGCTGCATAGAAGGAGAGCTGCTAAATGGCTATCTTTAATTTCCTCTCCAATTTCTCAATTCCTAAATGGGAAATGCAATCCAAGTTATACAACTTAAAGTTCCAAAATGTGGCTCACCTGTTGTGAAAAATTGAACTGGGTGTATAAACCCCAGGTCTATCATGTCCAGGCTTGACAGTAAACATGTAAAAAATAGATGTACCTCACTCTGATATCCACCAGTGGCTCTGGTGCAGCACCATGAACCCATAGCTTGGGGTGAAATACAAACAACAGCAAAAATGAGCATGCACTCCTGAAGTCAACCGGTAGTGTTAAAATTTGATTTTATTCCATATTGCTAAAAGAACGTGTCCTGATGCGTTTCGTATCTAGAGATACATAATCATAGGCAAATTTTAAATTGTTAAGGGATCACGTGGCTTTATGTAGGATAGGTCATCAAGTCAGACTAATTTGATTGGTTTATATGATCAGTTGAGCAATATGCTGGATATCAGGGGAGCAGTAGATCTATTTGTATTTTGCCAAAGAATTTGATTCAATGTCCCACAAATTGCTGCTTTCTTAACTAAGGTCTGTTGAGCTTAATGGAGTGTTTGCACATGGATAGGAAACTGAATACAGACAGAGGATGGTTTTTATTGGTACATTCTGTAGTTGGAGTAAGGTTCTTAGTGGGGTCCATCAGGGCTCTGTATTAGGCCCATTTTTAATTAAGTTGTTCATTAAAGGGGTTGTTCACCTTTGAGTTAACTTTTAGTATAATGTAGAGAGTGATATTCTGAGACAATTTGCAATTGGTTTTAATTTTTTATTATTTGTGGTTTTATAGTTTTTTAGCTTTTTATTCAGCAACTCTCTAGTTTGCAGTGTCAGCAATTTGGTCTCTAGGGTACAAATTAGCCTAGCAAGCCTGCATTGATTTGAATAAGAGACTTGAATATGATAGGAGATGGACTGAATAGAATGCTAAGTAATAAAATGTGGCAATAACAATACATTTGTAGCTTTACAGAGCATTTGTTTTTAGATGGTGTCAGTGACCCCCATTTGAAAGCTGCAAAGAAACAGAAGAAAATTGCAAATCATTAAAAAACTATGAAAAATAAATAATGTAGACCAATTGAAAAGTTTCTTAGAGTTGACCCTTCTACAATATACTAAAAGTTAACTTGAAGGTGAACCACCCCTTTAATGACTTTAATGGTATTGTAAGTAATGTGTCAGTGTTTGCAGATGACACAAAACAATGCAGCCCAAATAATTCCAATCTGGATGCAGCATCCTTGCAACAGGATCTTGACAAACTGGCAATTTGAGCAGCTAACTGATGAAATTAAATCTGGCTAAATGTAAAGTCATGCACCTGGGATGTAAAAATATCCAAGCCACTTATACCCTTAATGGGACGGCACTAGGCAAATCCATTATGGAAAATGGCTTTGGGGTCCTTGTAGATAATAAACTTGGTTATGGCAAGCAGTGCCAGTCAGCAGTTTCAAGAGAAAATAAGGTCTTGAGCTGTATTAAATGGGTTTGAGGGGGGAGGGGGTCATTGTTCCACTGTACAGAGCACTGGTAAGACATCATCTAGAATATGCCATGTCTTCAGCACTCAAACAGGACATTATTGAATTAATAATCTCTTTAATGCTATATTTAATAGAAGGTCTTTCCAACTGTCACCCATTCCGATTAGAAGAATGGAGATTCCATCTAAATATTCAGAAGGGGCTTTTTAAGTGAGAGCTGCGAAGATGTGGAATTCTTTCCCTGTAGTCATACTGGCTGATACACTAGATAGATTTAAGAAGGTTTAGGATTTTTTTAACAAGAGTGGCAAGTATGCTACATCCTGTTGGAATGAACTGGGTCATTTTTCAATCCATGTACAAACAATATTATTAAGACCAACAGACATTAATTTGAAGAGCAGCCATTTATGTGGTACCATATCAAATGCTTTGGCAAATTCCAAATAGATAACATCTACTTCAACCCCACCATCCGAATTCTTATTAACAAAATAAAAAAAAAGCAATCAAATTTGTCTGACATGACATAGCCCTCATAAAGCCATGATGATTATTACTTGTACTGCCATTCTCAAAAACATAACCTTGCATTTGATCTTTTAAAAACCTTCAAATAGCTTACCCACCACAGATGTCAAACTTACAGTATGTGCCTATAATTGGCAGACTAAGATTGTATTATACTTTTTAAATAAATAAATATAGTTGCGCCGTCAAAAACGGCGCAACTCGTTTTTGTTGGCGAATTTTTCTGCGGCGAATTTTTGCTGCCGTTTCGCAAATTTATTCGTCAGCGGCGAATCGTGGGAATTCGCTGCGAATTCGCCCCTGGCGAATAAATTCGCCCATCACTAGTGATGGGCGAATCTATCCCGTTTCGCCGAATTTCGGCGTGTCACATGGCTAGCCATTTTGACGCCAGTGAATTTTTGGCAGGCGAATTTTCGCTGGAGTTTCGCGAATTTATTCGCCGCAAATTCGCACCTGGCGAATAAATTCGTCCCATCACTAGTAATATTGTCTATTTTAACTTTGTGCTGAAGATGTGGTTTTGCGATTATTCTAATGATTATTATTATTGTTATTATTAAATTATTAATTTAATTATACATTGTTAAAAAATATTGTTTTATTTTAGTATTTGTATTCTTTTAACAGAGCTCCTGTCTGCACTGAGTTATTACTATTATTATTATTCTGTCCGCTTTGAGTTTGTCTCCTTACTTTGTCTCCTTACCAAAAGCGGATTTTCAATAAGGCTAGGGGAGGCTGAGCATCACCTGTCTGACCCCTAAAATAAAAAGAAATAAAACAAAATAAAACCTGTTCCTTTAGTCACAGATTGGAGAGATCAGTTGCACTCTAATTGGATATATGTGGTTTGTAGCTTGTCCAATCAGAGCACAGTGAAATGCACCAATCAGGTACAGATTAAGTTAAATTTACTATTGGTCGAATTTCGAATTGAAAAAAATTCAAAATTCGACAATGGGAATAGTTAGGGAATTAAAATCCTTCGAATTCGAAGGATTTTACCTCAATTTGATTGGTCAAACGATCGAATTATAAAAATTCTATAGAACGATCAAATTGTTCGATTCGATCAATTTGAAAAATTATAACCATTCGTTCGAATTTTTATAATTCGATCAAGATTCGCCAAAGACACTTCGGTAGGTTGAAACTGGTGAACTAGGCAGTCGAATAAAAATTTAAAGGGGAAGAAATTAGATAGTTGAATAGTCGAATATTCGAATAGATTTTTATTCGAATTATTCGATTCGATTGAATTTACAGAATTCACTTGTCAAAGTCACCTAATTTGCATATTCAAAATTCAAATTCGAATCTTTTTGAAAATTTGATCGAATTTCGAATCATTCATGTGAATACATGTGAATTTAGTAAATCTGCCCCTAGGTGTGGCTGGAAAAACTTTACTGACTGAAGGCAGCATGGCAGAAGGGAGACTAATATAAACATCAGGTACTACAGTATATACAGCAGATTGTCCACCAGCTTGCATTAAGTATTAAAGGTTGTTTTAGGTTCTTTTTGTCAGTGCCCACTGTCTCCCACTGTGTATAATGTGCCAGTGCCCAGTCTCTCCCTGTGTATAATGTGCCAGTGCCCAGTCTCTCACTGTGTATAATGTGCCAGTGCCCAGTCTCCCGCTGTGTATAATGTGCCAGTGCCCACTGTCTCCACTTGTGTATAATGTGCCAATGCCCAGTCTCCCACTGTGTATAATGTGCCAGTACCCACTGTCTCCCACTGTGTATAATGTGCCAGTACCCACCGTCTCCCACTGTGTATAATGTGCCAGTACCCACCGTCTCCCACTGTGTATAATGTGCCAGTACCCACGTCTCCCACTGTGTATAATGTGCCAGTACCCACCACCGTCTCCCACTGTGTATAACTGTATAATGTGCCAGTGCCCACCGTCTCCCACTGTGTCATTCCCTGTTTTAAGCATATAAAGCAATATGTTGCCTCTTTTATTAATTGTCAGCGCAGTGCACTTGAAAAGATCTGAATTAAATAACTCTATAACAACAAATTAAAAAGTGAGCCTTTAGCAACAATTAGCATGGTTAAGGTTAGCATGTAAACAACATGATAACAACATTATCAAATCTTTACTTTTTACAATGCATTACTTTGTTGCTTTGATCATCTTATAAAATAAATTGATCTGCTTTATCTATCATGCCTTTAAATCTAATTTCAAATTATGGTATTAACGCCAATAATCGTTACAACCAGAGAACTTATCAGTAGACAGCATTTTCAGCAGCGGGCCTCCATCTTTATTAAAGAAGTACTTAAGACCAGGCCCAGATTTGTGGAAAGGCCACCTAGGCCCGGGTCTAGGGCGGCAGGATTTTAGGGAGCGGCATGCTGCCCAGCCACACCCACATTGGTCCAGAAACACTGGAGATATTCAGGAGATAACAATAGTTTTTTTATGTTTCCCATGCGCCAATCCCCATGATGAATGATGATGAAAATTTGGGAATAAAGGGCAGAGTATGGGAGTGATGAATGGCAGTGAGCCTAGGGGCACCTGCTATGTAAATCCGGCCCTGCTGAAGACCAACTTTTAAGTCCCCTCTAGCTGAGCCTGATTTAATCATGTTGATTCATATAGAACATAGAAAAAATAAGCTTTATCTATTCTACCCATGATAAATTAGAATTATGCTTGTTAAATCAGATAGATGCCCTGAAGTAATTTGTTTCTTAATTTTAAAGAAACGAAAATTAAATTTCTTGTTTGAATTAATAAAATAAGGGTGGGTCTATTATTGCTTTCTTATGACATGTAGGGGCAGATTTATCAAATTCACATGAAGGATTCGAAATTCGATCAAATTTTCAAAAAGATTTGAATGAAAATTTTCGAATATCACTTCGACCAGTGAATTTTGAAAAATCGATTGAATTGAATGATTAGAATAATTTGAATAAAAATCTTTTCGAATATTCGACAGTCGAATAACTTCTCCTTTAAATTTCTTTTCGACTGCCTAGTTTGCCAGTTTCAACCTACCGAATTGGCTTTCATTATTTTAGATCTTTATAGATTTTATCGTTCGATCGAATTTTCGCTATTCGGTAACATCCTTCGAATTCGATATTCGAATTTGAAGGATTTTTATTACCACACTATTCCCATGGTCGAATTCGAGGGTTTTTTAACCCTCGAATTCGACCCTTAGTAAATCTGCCTCCTAGTGTATAACATAGTATAAATAATCAAATATATTCATCTACAATTATCAAGGTTACTCTGGTAAGACGTTATGTTATTTTCTTAAAAATGCAATATCTTTTTGTAAAGCTTCTATGTTAACCTATACAACCTCTTACAGTGAAGAAGATTATTTGCACAAGAACAGCATTTTTTCAGAAAATGATGTATAGATCTGTTGCATTTTTTTATATTCTCTTTGTGTTCTCTGTAACTTCATGTAACCTTTTGGATATGATATAAAAATGTAGGGGCATGAAACCAAATGATGACAGAAAAGTGGATAGTTTTACAAATTACAGAGATATTAAAACATTATTAAGCTGTATGGGAAATCATAGTACCCTCCAAAGAACATAGATTCCACAGTCTATGAAGAAATCAGCTCAAAAGAACAATTGCTCTTTCGTTAACAAAGAAATGACTATCTTAAAAAAAATGCAATACTCATATATTATATTGTATTTATAAATATTACATTCTTTGCAAAAAGGAGACCGTAAAAAAACGCAACATTTGTAAACTAATAGATTTTAACCCAGGAGAGAACTAGATGAAAGGCATTTTTGTTGAGAAAGTATTATTATTTCTCTAATTAAAAATTCAGTGTTGCAAAATCGTACAATATATTTCCTAAACCTGGCCATACATTAGTCTAGATTGGTTTCTAACTCAGTCAATCTTTATTATATCAGCTTATAGGTCCATGTATGAGGGCAACACACTGGCCTCCCCAATGATATCTGATCACAAATCAAGTGGGAATGCTGCAAAAACTCAGATTGTAAATATGGTTAACTTTAAGTATGTCTTCACAGGTCCCTATATCATCCAATCATCCATCAGCATTTCTATAAAAAAAAAATTCTTTTAGATTCGGCCTCCTGCTCACCTTTTTCTTGTCTGACACTGGAGCCTGTCGGGCCTATACGTTCAGAGCAACATTAAAAAAATAATGTATGGTGGTTTATTATTAATGTCTCAAAGATATTTGGTTTAATCGATACATTTTCATGGTGCTTATGAAAAGGGTTAATCTCAGTTCCTCATGTCCCTTTGTGTTGGTTGGGTGAAGTAATTGCAAAAATAATCCTTAGTGGTTATGCTCTGTAGGTTTTATTTTCTGTGCCTGCATGTGCCTGCAATGTGGAGTATTGCAGAGAACATTTTTCTGAAGGGTACAGCATGCACTCTCAACTCATCGTAGATTCTGATAGATCCTGAAGGGTCATCTGAGTTATTTGACAAGTGTTATATCTAGTTTAACAGGCAGAGACACAACCTGAACATTCATTTCTACTGTGCCATTTTGAACCTGTCTCTTGTGGCAAAGCCGTATTTTTCTGTAATGTGAAGCATGATGGTTCCCTGCAGTAATATAAATTTCAAGTTGTGAAATAACAGTGCAGGAAAGGGATCAGTAACCATCCTAAACACTTAGATAATCTCTTACTGAGCTCTGCCCTCAAGAGAATAAGTAACTCAGTGGGTGGACAGAATGGGAATTTACAGAAAAATATTAATATGCATATACTCTGTAGATTTAAAAATGCATAAAAATCTGAAATTGTAAGATATTGTCTCCTAGATTATATTTTGTCTTTTTTTGCAGCTTGGGGATTAAAGGGGTGCTCCCCCAAAAATATTTTCTGTACAGTGAAAGAAAAGGTAATTCTAAGCACTTTTTCAGTATACATTAATTAACAAGTTTAGTGGTTTAAAGTAGGGATGCACCGAATCCAGGATTCGGTTCAGGATTCGGCCTTTTTCAGCAGGATTCGGATTCGGCCGAATCCTTCGTCCCGGCCGAACCGAATCCGGACCCTAATTTGCATATGCAAATTAGGGCGGAAGGGAAATCGCATGACTTTTTGTTACAAAACAAGGAAGTAAAAAATGTTTTCCCCTTCCACGCCTAATTTGCATATGCAAATTAGGGTTCGGATTCGGTTCGGTATTCGGACGAATCTTCTGCAGAGGATTTGGGGGTTCTGCCAAATCCAAAATAGTGGATTCGGGGCATCCCTAGTTTAAAGGTATCTGTAAATGTATTTGCATTTGCAGCTGAAGGAGACCTGATTCATTGGGGCAAATTCACTGAAGGGTGAATTGTCCCCAGTGACCACTTCGCCACCCTCCATACCACTTCTCCAGGTGCAAATTTGTTACCACTACACCAAGGGGCAGATTTACTAAGGGTTGAATTGTCGAGGGCTTTTAGCCCTTGAATTCAACTGACGAATATTTGGCAAATAAATGTTCGCCAAAATAGGTTTTGAGCGCGTTTTCGACTATTCACCAGCATTGTACGATCTAACGATTCTACGAAAATTTGCAGAAAAAACATTCGACTATTCACCAAAATCGTACGAATCGAACGTTCGAAGCGTTTCGATCGTAAGATTGAAATTCGCCAAAAGACTTAGAAAAAAAGCCTATGGGGGATTCCCATAGGCTTCTATTGCAATTTGGTAGGTTCAATCTGGCGAAGTAGGCAGTCGAATAAAAATTTAAAGGGCAAGTTCTTTGACTGGAGAATAGTCGAACGATCGAATATATATTTATTCGATCTATTCAATGCGACCGAATATTCTATGGTCAAAAATACTTAATTTGCATATTCGAATAGTCGCACAATCGATTAGAGACTATTTGAGCGAATATTCAAATCCGTCACACGAATTTAGTAAATCTGCCCCTTATTCACTAAAGTTGTGTCCTTGGTGCCGAAATCTGGCGACTTTTTGCTAGCAACACTTCTTCCGTGCAAGCATTTCATAGCAAAGATTCGCTAGTGGCCATTTGTGCACTTCTTTTTTTGAGATGTTGGTGGAAATCCTTGAAGTGGCCACTTTTTATTACAAATGTCCAAGGGAGCTTAATAAAGACATAAAAGCTCCTCTAATGCCCTATACATGAACCCACGCAGGCACCTCAAATGTGATGAAAAAAATGTTCACACAAGTATCTTTAATAGTTCGGACTTTTGAATCCCACTTTAAAAAAAGAAAAGTCGCCAGTGGTTTTTTTACACTTTTTGTGCCTTTCTGGCATGCAGGATATGATGTCATTGATATGAGAATGAGGAAGATGTAGCTTCATTTCAGCAGTTCGCCTGGTCTAAGATGGTGAAGGAAACTCTGTTCAAAAAAGGTAACGTTCAGTAGAATCTGCACTTTAGTGAATTTACAGAGCAACGACCAATCGCCATGACGAAAAGTTGCCTGGCGATAGAGTGCGCTAGCAAATTATCATTTGCACTGATTTCCAGTAATACAAACAAGCATTAAATGATACATATTATTCTCCAGTATTCTAAGAAAGGTGAGAAAATTAAATCTACAGATGCAGTCACTTTGGATGGTGAGTTTAATGCGTCGCGACTTAACTCATTTATCTCATTTATCCCACTTATCACAGAATATTGTGTCACAGCATCCCATCCAATTAAAGAGTTCACCATTGAAAACAATGGAGCTTTGGTATGCTAATGAAAAGGTTAAATGCATTAAATGAGTTAAGATAACTTTAGATAACACAGTTTCTTCAATTAATGCTGAGTCACGACGCATTTAACTTACAAATCCAAGTGACTCTATCTGTATACTTGTTTTTCAGATCCTGTACTTGGTCCTCATAGGCATACAGTATGATTGCTGTGGGTAATTCCAATTCTGCTGCCATGTTTGCTGCTTTGCCCTTTTGTGATATTTTTTCTATATTTCTCCTTGTTGTCAGTTGGGTTGGGTGACGCCCAACCCTAAATAGGTGGTTCTCCTTTCTGATAACTGTTAGTATGATATAGAATGGCCAATTCTAAGTAACTTTTCAAGTGGTCATAATTTTGTTCTTTGTGTATAATATAGATAATTTATAGCCTAATTCTTTCTCAAGCTTATTTGACATTATTTTTTGGCACTAGTGATAGTACTGCAATGTAAATCTGGTTATTTTTATGCAATTCTAATATATGTTATATTTACAAATTTAGACTTTTATTCTAAAAAACTGTATATAATAGTTTGTGTCCACTATTTAATATGAACGAATTAATGAATATTTGCAGACTCTTATCAACAAGATTTGTCTAAATATTTATTTTTGTTATTTATATTAAAAAAATCCTCAAAGTTTAGGCTTTTACTTGTAAAAATACCGTTTCATGTAAAAAGGTTGAAATGTGCTGTTCAGTTCATCATTTCACACTGCTCTCCTACTGATATTAATTACAAAATGCAAAAAAGAAAGGTTGTGGGAGCACTCCATAGCTAAATAAAAATGTACTAAAATACAATGGAAGTGCTACTGATCTGGCCAAATTAACTATACACATAGGGGAGAAAGAGGAGAGATTGATCAATGCACATTCCCTGGTCCCCGGTCATATAAGTAATCTATGCAGTTGCATGTGTACAAAGACAGGGGTTTTTTTAGTTACAAAATTATGATCATAAGATTGACCACACCACGTCAAGGTAAAACTCATATGGCGGTCCCTAACTATTTACCTCTGGTCATAATATCAAATGCTATAGCCTCCCGGCATGAGAGCATTACCTGAATAAAGGTCTCCCGACCTGGGCATTGGTTTCTTCCATTGGTCCTCCCCCACCATTAGCTTTCAAAGAGGAGAGACAACCTAGACCCCAGATTTGGTTCCATGAGATTAATCCTCCCCCGCTTGCGGCTTTTAAGAGAGAGAAACTTCCCAGACCAACACCCATTTCCAACGGCATTGTTACACCATTTAAAGGGACGGGTGTGGGGGTGCTACAACCACATGGAAGCCTGGCCTGATATTAATTACACTTATTGTCAACCAATCAGATGTTGGTTTTCATTCTTCTACTTGCAACTAGCTGAAAAAAAGCTTATTGGTCGCTATGGGTTTCTGACATAGTAACATAGTAGGCAAATAAAATGCATCCATCAAAGATCAACTTTTGCCTAAGTGAAACCTGCCTTGCTGCTAGATATCGTAAAAGCCCTTTCTGAAGCCAGCTACATTAACTTTTATTGACAATAATAATTAATAACTTAGATAAGTCAAATATTTGCATATGTGTAGGTCTCTAGAATACATGCTTGCTTCTTAATTTCTGCTTCTGTCCACAATATGATTCAAGCACAGAAATATTGATATTCATAGTAAAGCTAAATTGCTGTGGATCACGTATCTGAATACTATGAGGAAGGAGCCAACTGGATTGCTATGGATCAGTTTTTGGATAGAGTAACACAGAAGCCAGCATTAAAGAAACAATAAAAATGTGCAACAAATACACAATATCCCCTCCCAGAAACACACCTGTTCTGTATTAGTTATTAATTATTTGTAATGCTTTAGGTATAAATACTTTGATAAAATATCTCTCCATGCTATGTAATAAGTTTTGAATAGGGTGAAAAAATGACACTGCTGTATCAAGATAACAAGTGTGCACCCTTCTCTCATCTACAGTATTCCTCACAGAACTTCTGGCTCTAACTGAAACTATGATGCTCTGCAGTAGGAGATGATAATCGTGGCATGTAAGTACCTCCCTCGTCTTTATTAATATTGCTATTAAGTGCTATTGCAATCTCATATGTAAAGTGCAGTTGTCTGAAATTTGGAAATTTGCCACGAATCCATGGCTGGCAAATTAATTTGCTCATTACTACTTGTTAATAAAAAATCCTAATTGTTTTTTACAGCTGGTGTTTTTTCAGCTTGAATGCTATATATATATTAACATCATATAATAATAATAATTTGTTTTAACATTCCTTTGTAATGTAAGACATATTACAAAGGAATGTTAAAACAAATTATTATTATTATATGATGTTAATATATATAGCATTCATTTGATTTATGAAAGTAAATCAAAATACATCCTGGAGGGTAGATCCAAAAAAAAAGTCCTGCTCTTGAAATTTTGTAAGCCCTTAGTCCTTCATGGTTTGTCAGTGATAAACAAAAGGAACACCAAGAGCCCCAATAGTGTAATATATATTGGTAAGGGATAATGAAATAAGAGTAAATAGCATATACTCACAAACCAGGGTTACCAATAGGCAACCACTGTAAAGGCAGGTGGGGAGAATGTCCTGACCCCACTCAGGATTAAGAAGTCACTCTCTATAGATAGAAAAAGGGTATCAACCCTCCACCCAGGGTGGACTTATTATTGTATAAAAAGAACAGAGGCGCCAAAAGGATAAAAGGATATAAACGAGTTTAAAAGCCAAAACTTGGTAATCAGAGGAGGCAGTGGTGGACTTACCTCCTCCAATAAACATAGGAGTTACAGCATCTGGCAGTAGTATACACACTCACAGAGGCGCTGAGTGTGTATACTACTGCCAGATGCTGTAACTCCTATGTTTATTGCCTGAAGAAGCGGGTCTGAACCCGTGAAACGCGTTGTACTGATCGGAGTTCGTTAATAAATTTTGACTGCTGAATTACAGTCGTTTTGTGTCTGCTTGGAGGAGGTAAGTCCACCACTGCCTCCTCTGATTACCAAGTTTTGGCTTTTAAACTCGTTTATATCCTTTTATCCTTTTGGCGCCTCTGTTCTTTTTATACAATGGTTTGTCAGTGAATTACATGAACAGCCCCACTGATTATGGAGTATTATTAACAGCTCCAAGTAAACTGAAATAATCTGAAGACACTTGTGTTCATGTTGGCATTACATAAAACAAAATTACCTTAGTCCAAAAGACAAATCAAAATACTCCAGGTATAATATTCTTAGGAGATTCTCAAATAAAAACCAAAGTGAATTAACAATTATAGACGTATATAAGCTTCTGTCCATTTTTTATTTTTTGTCAATGTTAGGTATTTGATAAATCAAATCTCTGAGGAATCTTTGATATTGCTTTGCGCCTTCCATGCCAGAAAATAACAGAGAAGGCCTATCAAATTTCAATAGGAAAGAAGTCTTATTCCATCAGATAAAAGAAGAACACGATACAGGAAAAACAGAGTGCATAGCACAGAGGAATTAACTTTACAGTTTTGCCCTAATGAAGAGAAGTGTCAGTTTTCTGTGCATTAAAACACTTGAAAACCAAAATACGAAAGATGACACCACATCAACTGTTGGGTGCCTATTGTTTTGCTTTGGCCAATTACCTTTCCACAGAAGCCTAGATCTTCATCACAATCATTCAGACGTTTGGCTTTCAAGTGTAGAATGGGTGTCATAATTATGTAATGTAACCAGTCTGGAAACCAGATTAGTAATTAACTGAACCAAACTGATTGCTGCGACTCCCTGAATACGTCCCTTTTAATGTTGAACACTTACTGCAAGCTTGAAGGATTTGTTTGCTCGCCCCTTGTGTGTGATGAGAGTTTTTCCCTAATTAGTTCCTGGGGGACTGCATATTCGTACAGCAGAAGAATAATTGCAAGTCTGTGAATTGTGAAATGGCTTGGACTGCTTTGAGTTGGCACTTAATTGTATGCAACAAGTCCCATCATCTTTTTATTCTGTATCAAGATAGTTAAGACATTGCTTTCATACTACAAGACTGGAATGCTGTAAGAAGTGGCAGACGGCACCTCTAACTCTCTGAAAAACAAACAGCTATAAGAAAAACAAGTAGAAAGCAAACACTCCTGGGCTCCTCTTTAAGGAAGTTGTTATTAGTATCTTATGTTTATGCATGAACTAAATGCAGCAGTACTTGTTCACAGGCATATCCAGCCCTTCTCAAATGAAGCAGGTCACATTCCTTAAAATGATGTTATACACATTGTATGCTTCTGCAGTTTTTTCTGATGAAGTTCCATATCAGTCGATTGTTGACTAAATGCTATTAACCCATGTCAATTTAAAAATAAATATGAATAATAAGCAAAGCACAAGTCTGAAGAACCGCTTAACTATTTATACTACAAAATGCATTATCAGATTTCATGCCATGGTTGCAATCATTTACAAAAATGTTTCATGCCTTCACATAATAACAAAGAATATGTTTCTAATAAACACATTATTACATGAAAGTACAGGCTCAGATTTATGAAAAGGCCACAAAGCCTGGAGCTAGGGTGGCACAAATAAGGGGCACCATGCCATCCTGGAGCTTCCACACATGAGTGGTAGTGTAGGGATAGAGGGATTGTGCAAGGGTGACTTGCTCTTAGAGAAAGTACCAGTATATTCCAGAGCACTTTACAAAACTCATAACACCACTCCCTGCCACATGGGGAATTTTACAATATGAGAACGCTGTCACACATTATGGTCAATTTTATCAGGAGCCATTTAACCATTGGTATTATTTTAAGTTTGATTGCAAATCAGAGTACCTAAAGGAAACCCACAAAAACAGGAGAACATACAAACATCTGGAACTGCAGTAAAACCCCAACAATGCAAGGCATTTTATATCTGTTTATGTCTGGGAACCTGTTACCCAGAAAGCTCCAAATTATGGCTGTCTATCATACATTGTATCCAAATATTCCAAATCCTTTTTCTCTGTAATAATAAAACAGTACCTTGTACTTTATCCAAACTAAAATATAATAAATCCTTATTGGACACAAAACAAGCCTAACAGGTGTATTTAATATTTACATGATTTTAAAGTAACCTTGAGTTATGAAGATCCACATTTTGGAAGGATCCATTATCTGGAAAGCTCCAGGTCCTGTGCATTCTCTATAACAGGTCCTATACCTGTACCTAATATGAAGCCACTTAGAGCAATGTTCAAGGGGCTGTTGAGCAACATGTTGCTCATGAGTCACTATTTGGGCAATATTGGTATAGGTTATAAAAGATCCATCCCATATCTGACTTAGGTGAAAAAACATATTTGAACCTATGGGTCCTGTACAAGTCGGAGGGGATATATAATTTATGCTGGATTTATAATTTATCCCCTGTATTTAGGTTCTGAGCCATACATTTAAGAAACCCTACAGGGTTAACCAGCCAGAGGTGAGGGCTGGACATCCAAGCGGTGTTTTAAGGAAGTAAGAAACAAATTTAAAGAAAAATCATGCTGTAGTAGAGTGAGAATGCCTGACTCTCAAGTGAGCATTGGACTCCCTCCGTTATTACCTTTTAGGAAGGAGGTTCAGATTGATCTCTGATCATGCTCCCCTCTCCTGCTTAAACAAAACAACGGGTCAAATGCCAGAATAACACAATGGTTCCTGGTATTCCAAGGATTCAAGTATGCGGATGCTCTGTCCTAAGTCCATTGTTTAGGCTCTACTAGTGGTTCCACCTCCTCCTGGTTGAGACAAAGGGGGGACATGGACAAGCCAGAGATATGTATCCCCTGTCTTTATGGTAGATATGTATCACCTATCCTTAGGTTCTAAGCCATCGATTTACGAGTGACCCCTTTAAGAAACATCAGAGGTTTAACTAGCCAGAGGTGGGGGCTGGACATCCAAGGGGTGTTTTAAGGGAGTGAGTAGTGAGGGGCGAATTTATTCAGCAGGCGCGAATTCGCAACGAATTCCCGACATTCGCCGCCAGCGAATTAAAAAAAAACGAGTTGCTGAGTTAAGCTGCTGGAAGCCTTTTGCTGCTGGAAGCCTTTTGATTTCAAAATAAATGGACTGCTTTTCCTTTCACTTTGGAGTGACCTGCATTTAATGTGCAAACCCTGCTGTGATCCCCCTAAACTTCTCAGTCCATAAATGTATAATTCTATAAATTTTTCTATTACTTCTATTTGTATAATCAAAGAAGTATTTTTTTTTTTGCTTTAGCCTTTACATTAATCAAACATTCATGAAATTGTGTCATAGTTAATAATTTCTGATCACCATAAACTAACCACTATTATCTGATAGGAACAAAATGGGGCCAGACAATTTTTTTTCTGAATTCACCAGGTAAATACCATTACATGTGTTTTAACACTACAATCATTCATTTAACACCCTATAACACCCTATATAGGAAAAAAAGGTTTCAGTGCATTTCAATTACATTCTAATTATACATTGATATGCATTGATAAATATGATATTGTGTCGCAAAAGATGTTTTTTCAACTGGGAAAAGGTTTTACCATCTAGGGAATGTTTCTCAATAGTTTATTATAATTTTAGCTGTGCTATGAGCTAAGAGACCTAGCAAAATTGTGGACAATAATGTTTATCTGCTGGCTGATAAAACCTGTGTCCTACACAAAGTTTATATCAGTGCTATATAATCATTTTCAGTAGAAATTCAGTAGAGTATATTGACAGAGAAGGCATTTTCAAAGTATTTGTCATTCTGTGCATTTTCATTGTTTTTCAAAGGGTTAAGGTTATTTTTCACACAACTAAGCATTCAATATGCACCCAGGACCATTTCATATTCCACTTTAATGCTCTAGTTGTTCAATCAAAATCTGAATACCAGTGTAACACCAGCAAACAGAGCAAATGAATTTAGGTTTAGCTTCCTATTGTCAAGCAATATATTTGTACCTGGGCACTAAATGACAAAATGAAAAGGCAATTACACTATAGCTATATTCATATTACTTTCCGAGACTAGACTGAAAGGTCACTCTACCATGACAGTAGCACCCAGGTAGAAAGTACAATGGTATTGAGCTTAGAAAATCGAAAATACTCAGGTACACCCTTTTGTTGTTGTTTTATGAAATATACAATGAAAAATAAAACTTGATAAAAAAAACTTGATACCTAGAGAAAAGTCTAAAATTCTTGTGACCAATACGGATGGTAAGTATATATTTGAAATCTTTATTTGGCCTCACAAGGAGCAACTTGCAGCAGTTTTAGTATTTGATGTTTGAACCTTTACTAGGCTGTAGAAAACTAAAATTCAATTACTGTTATATTTTCTGTCTGGCCCTCCATATATGAAAATGTATCTATAGAAATGCTTAAATTAATTAAGTCATCGTTTAAAGTGATTACAATGTGTTATCACTTGACCATTTTTGCCTCCCTTAAGACAGAAAGATATTGTTTCAAAATTAAAAAAAAATGCTTATTTATAATATGAATTAAGACTTCATTTGGCAAGGTTTTTTTTCCATTTCACAAACATTACGTCAGAGAACTAGATTGAGTATGAAAGGCTATACAATTAAGGGGCTCAGAACCATAGGCGAATGGTGATTTTTTGGTTGGGTAGGCTAGGTCAATCGCTGATAGCAATGAATTTACGCTAGCAGAAACAGCTGATTCAATCCTATATTATAAGCATTGGCAACAGTTGAAATTCACATGTCTGAGCACACTGAGAGGATTTTCTTCTAAAATGCACTACAATCTGAAATCTGTCCCATATATGGTCTGATTTAATAGCTACTAACTGATGGGCCCACACTATTTTGAAAATAATATCAAAATTATAATATCAAAATTATCAAAATTATAGAAGATGTTCAGTTCATCCACATTACTTGAAATCAGGGCTAATGATTGGGTTGTTTAACATTAAAGCATGTTTATTGGTCTGCTTTTACATAAAACAAAAGTGATGTGTTCATTGTCATTTATGGGAGATTGTATACATACAAAGTATAATGCTGATGTATTTTGGTCCCCTCAAAAAACGGTAGCTGCTTTTTTCTGCAGTATCAAAGTAATACAATATAACAGTAGATGAGGTTGAGCAAAAACTTGCATTCGACCATCAACACAACATTTGTGTGTAACTGAAAGTAGCTGAACTGATCTGTTAGCTGATCCAGAGAAAAGTGAATTGAATTGATACAATTGTTGCTAATATTCCTCATATACTGCTAATAAATATTGTAACTAATTGTATCAACTAATTGTAGCAAATTGTTACAGTTCAGATGCTCCTGGATCACTGAGCTGCCAGACTGAAACCCCACATACAGGAACATTACATTTTAAGCTTCAATTTTGGGAAAACAATAAAAAGTAAAAGAAGGAAAGCAAATGAAAAATAATCTTGATTTCTGTTGAACAATCTGGAAGGTGGACATCCCCTTTAAGGAAACAGTCACCAATATCCAATCACAATGGTTCAGTTGAACTATTCAAATAGGTGTTGGATAAAATTAACAGAGGTGTGAAAGTGAGATTTGGTCACAATGGTAATATAATGACTGCATCACACCTACACCTTTTCCAGTTTCAGATAACACCTACCTGAACAGATTAATGGAACTACATTGACCAATGATTGTCTCTTGGCCCTGACCCCAACACCACCCCTTGCCCCTCCCCCAGACAAACTCAAATAGACACATTGGTCAGTCTATTTAGGATTTTAAAAAAAAATTCTTTGAAATTTTCATAATTTTTTTTATGCAAACAGTTTTGGGAAGGCTTAGCCTCCCCAAGACTTATTGAAAATCCGCCTATGCTCAGAACATACATGTTTCCAAGTTGTTGACCAATATTTTATGTGAGAAAAAACTCACGAGGAGGCTATGGCAGCTTTACTGTTTTTTCTCTATACTGTTACAACACTTAGGACTTGAGACAGAGGGGTTTATACTTTTCATAGAGTATTTTTTTCATAGAGTATTCGTGTTTTACCTTGGTTTAAATCCACCATTTGATGAAACGATAACATATTAGAAAGTAGGTAATCCACTTAATCTTGTTTCTAAACATTTGAAAAAAGCAGTTTTTGATGGTCCGCATTGCCTTAATTATGAAATATAGGAAATGTTAAATGCAGCAGGTTAAGAACTTGCCAATTCAACAGCAGGAGCCTGTAGCTCATTGCAAGGCTGCTTGTGATATGCTTGAAAGGATCATGAAGGAACATGCTGTGTATAAATTTCCAGGCCTTGCAGATGTCCTGACCTATGCTCATTAGAACAGTATTGACAGTTGGACTCAAAGCCTCCCAGCAGCCAGAGATAGTAATGTCAGAGTGTGTGCAAGAGCAGTCTTCAATGAAACCATAAGCTAATATTTTATATTTATGCATTTAAAATATTGGCGTGTTTTGTGATGGAAAACGTAAATGCAAAGTGTGTTCAGATTTTTATTAAATGTAATGAATTAATTTAGAAATGTAGCACTTTCATCACTGCTATTGATAGAAATGATATTTGTAAAGGTTTTAAAAATTACAGTTTTTAATCTTTATTGAATATTTGACATTATAATCTGAATGCAAGCAAATGTTGATTCTGTAGTAAACTTGCTATCATACGTAATTGTCAATATGTGAGGCCTAAGAGACATTCAGCTACATTATGCAATGCTCTTAGTTTAATTAACTGTCTTCCTAATGTAAGGATAATAGGTGCAATTGTTATCTGGTTGATTAGGACATTTTCATCAAATACAGAAGACTAAAGGGTGGATATATTTATATTAAAACATGTTTTATGACAGTTACCATTAGTAAAATCACAGACAACCTTCTTATAGTTATACATCATTAATATTGTTTTGCGTGTAACTGGAAAATTATTCCAGTGAAAAGTCTTTCATGAAATGCTTTCTAATATGGTTAAGTTGTTTGTACATGGATAGAAAATTAAGTAAAATAATATGAACAGAGGGGATTCCATCCTGTACTTGTATTCATTTGTTAATTTATCACTTAGGGGAGGACATCTTTAATTAATGTATTAGTGTTTGCAGATGACAAAAAAGTTATGCAGGCCAATTCATTTTGTTGGTATGTCAACCTTGTACAGGATCTGGGGATGGGAATGTGCTCCATGTTGCCCAGAGGTGAAAACATTTCACCATTGTTAGCTTCCTTTCTGAGGTGGATTCTTTGCTCCCTGTTGCTTCCTTCTCTTATGTTCCCAATGGTTTGCACCCAATGATGTGGGTTATCATGGCCAGGGCCGCCATCAGGGGGGGACTGGGGGGACAAGTGTCCCGGGCCCGGGGCTGAAGGGGGGCCCGGCAGTGCTGCATTTTCCCAAGAGCCGATCTCCCCTTACCAGCGCCGAGCCGATGCGGAAGCGCCGAACAAGACGCGAAGGCAGCCGAAGTCCTGAAGTCACAGAAATACCTGAAGTCACGTGGAGCCAACACTGAAGTCCTGAAGTGGTGAAAATACCTGAAGTCAAGAAAGTATGCTGAAGTCCTGAAGCCACGAGTTCAATTCCACCAACACCCATGTGGTTTTTTTTTTTAATCCCCTGGCCTCAAATGTTTTCTTTTAATACTCTATAGGCCCCAATTTTTTAACTTGTAAGAGGGGCCCTGTCGCCAATGTTTTATTAAAAAAAAATTTTTGGGGCCCCAATTTTTTTAAACTTGTAAGGTGGGCCCTCTCGCCAATGTTTTATTAAAAAATTATTTTTGGGGCCCCAATATTTTTAAACTTGTACGAGGGGCTCTGGCACCAATGCTTTAAAAATGCTTTTATGGGGGGGGCCTTGCATCAATTTTTTTTTAACTTATAAGGGAGCCCTGGGGGGGGGGTTACTTTTTTAGCGCTGATGTCTGTGTGGTCTTTTTAACTTTGATGTGGATTCGGTGGGGATTTGGGCGGGGCTTAGATGCCTGGGTGGGCGGAGCCCAGGGGGCCCCGACAATTTTGTTGTGCGGGGCCCCGTGATTTCTAATGGTGGCCCTGATCATGGCAACCATATTGCTCAGTATAATTCAAACCTAGTACAGCTTCACTTACCATTGCTACTAACTTAAAATTATAAATATATCAAGATTGTAAATACATAAAAATCTAAAAGGTATATCATAAAACATTATAGAAGGTGCTTATAATAAAAAAACAGACTGATATGAATATTGAGGTTTGTACTGTAATTCCATTTTTCTCTCCTCAATTGGGATGGGCATTTTTTGCCAGGTTTTATTATGGAAAAAACAGCCACAGTCTCTAGTATATTGAGAAATAAAATTGCAGAAGTAAAAAAAAAAGTAAAAAAAAAAAAAAAAGCCATATGGCAAAACAGGAGAGATCACTGCTGTGTCTGTTTAAAGGAGAATTCCTCCCCTGTGTAGGCCCCCTCCCTCCTCCCCCCAAATTTGTTACTTACCCCTCCTCCCAGGTCCTGTCTAGTGGAGTTCACAGGTATCATCTTGTCTCGATTGCTCTTCTTCCTGGACTGACCGGTGTTTTCGGGCGAATGCGCAGTATGAGGAACCTGCCTGTGCGGAGCTGCTGGGGCATGCACAGTTGGAGCAGTCTTCCGATTGAACATGCACCAAATGTGCTGGGAATAGGACCCAAATTGCCAATCTGAAGATTCAGAAGATGGAGCCCACAAGCACAGTGTGGAGGAGGAGGATAAGCTCCTGATGCAAGTTTAGTTTAGGGGAAGTAATGATAATACTTATACGTTTATAAACTTGTTTCATGACAATGTTATGGCACAAGTTGTTGAGAGAAAAAATGCTTTACTGGATCTAGTGATCTCTAATGACCGAGAACGTATAGTGAATGTGTAAGTAATATTGATCATAATGTTATATCATTTAATGTCTGGTGCAAAAAACAAATATACACTGGGACAAAAAAATAAGCATGAATTTTACAAAAGCTAATTTTAAAACGCCAGCGAAAATTCGCCAAAAAAAATTTGCCAAAAAAAACGACTCGCACGTTGTTTTTGACGCGACGCGCGATGAAAACGACGTGACGCGCGCCGTAAGCGATGCGACGAAAACTACGCAACGCACGTCAAATACGCATCTCGTTTAATTTCGCGAATTTTTTCGCCAATTCGCGAATTTCGCTGGAAATTCGCAAATTTTTCGGCGAAGCGAAACGGGGGAGATTCGCCCATCACTAGTCATCTGCAAACACTAATACTTTACTTACAACACCCTCCTCTAAGGGCTGCCCTCAAAGCACTAAAACTAGCTTTTCTGAGATTCAGGGTTTGTTTTGCCCCAGTGTAGATTTATTTTTTGCACCAAACATTAAATGATAACATATTATGATCAGTATTACCCAGGGGTTCATTTACTTGCACAATTACTTGTGCATTTGCTATATGTTCTAGAGATCACTAGATCCAGAACAAATGTTTTTCTGGTTGGCTCCCTAACAACTTGTTCTATAAAATTGTCATACAACAAGTATATAAACTTGTTCCCATTTACTGTCCTGGCTGTACAGGTCAATATCTGGGTAATTAAAATCACCCATTAACATTACTTTCCCCAAACCAGCAGCCTTTTTTTTTTGCATCAGGAGCTTAGCCTCCTCCTCACTTACATAATCAGCATGAAGCATTTTCATTTAATAGCAAACATCTAATTGGCTGCTATGGTATTCTGCATCTCGGGAAATCTTAGTTTTTAAATTACATTTATGAACGCTATTCCAAGCGTTGACAGTCTCTGTATGTACAAAATTCTTTGGCCAGTTTTCTACCCTTGTAGAAACACCATGGGGCACATTCACTAAGCGGCGAAAATTCGCTAGCGTTGCCTTCACTAACGTTCGCCGCACTTTGCCAGGCGAATTTTCGCCAGCGCTACGCAAATTCAATAAAGTGCGAAGTTACACTAAGGTTGGCGAACAGTAGCGTAGTTGTGCTAGTGTTACTCCGCCGGCAAATCGCATTTACACTAGCGATGCCTAATTTGCAAATCGCATTTACGCTAGCGATGCCTAATTTGCATATGGCGCGAATTTCAAAGTATAATAGAAGTATATGTTACAGCCACTACATTGCACTACACAAGCCCAGGAAACCTTTAATAAATAAAAAAAAGTTGTCCTATTGCCCTAAACATGTGCCCCCTGTATAGTTGAGTTGCCATATATTAGGAAATGTAGGGGGGAAGGAGGGTAACCCCCCAAAAAATGTCGCTCTTTTTCAGACTATCACCCTAAAAAGGTAAAACGTCAGCATTTTTTTTCAAACTCCTATCTATTGTATTGAACTTCGCCACTCGCCAGGTCTGACCTGGCAAAGCAACGTCTAGTGTAAGTGGTAACGTTCAGTAAAATGGTCATCTTAGTGAATTTGCATAATTACAGTCCTTTGCCAGTGCGCAACTTCGCCTGGCATAAGTGTGCGAAGTTGTGCAAGTCTATCTACTTTGCTAGCGAAAATTCGCCAGAGTCGGTGTTAGTGAATTTGCGAAGTTATGAATTGACGTCACGCTGGCGAATTAGCGCTAGCGTTAGACGCTTCGCGCTTTAGTGAATTTCCCCCCATTACTGCAAGCTTCTATTTACTTCATCATCAAAAGCAATTAAATTTGTTTGACATGATCTGTCCTTTGTTAAACCATGCTGGTTACTAGTTAAAATGTCATTCTCCAGAACATTATCTTTAATGCAATCCCTGCAATTCTTGAAACAACTTTTGTTGTTAGGTTGAGTTTGTGATGTATTTTTTTAATAATGAAACTGTATCTGATTTCCTTTAATACATGGGTACCATACCAGGTGAAAGTGAGTCTGAGAAACCTGAACCAAGTTCTCAAAGGTATATTTCATATATTTCATTAACTATGATTAAAGGGATTCTGTCATGGCTTTACAAATGTTGTTTGTTGTTGTTGTTGTTGTTGTGTAGTTTTTATTTATAAATTGGTAAAAGGCAACCCCAAAATCTTAAATACCTGAAATAACCCCACAGATTCAAGACCTCTATAAAACAAACTATCCCCCTTCTGCAAAGAAATCACAGAAATGTTAGAGTCATGGGGGCAAATTCACTAAAGCGCAAAGCGTGTAACGCTAGCGCTAATTCGCCAGCATGACGTCAATTTGCAACTTCGCCGATTCACTAACAGTGTCCCTAGCGAAAATTCGCTAGCGAAGGAGGTCAACTTGCGCAACTTCGCACCCTTAAGCCAGGCGAAGTTGCGCACTGACGAAGGGACGTAACTACGCTAATTCACTAAGATGAACATTTTTCTGAATGTTACCTCTTACACTAGACGTTACTTCGCCAGGTCAGACCTGGCGAAGTTCAATACAATAGAAAGGAGTTTGAAAAAAAAACAAAATTTTTTCTAAGTCCCAAGTGTCTTTTACCTTTTGTTGGGTGATTGTCTGAAAAACAGCTAATTTTTTTTTAGGGTTACCCTCCTTCCCCCACACAGGGGGCACATGTTTAAGGCAATAGGACAACTTTATTTTATTTATTAAAGGTTTCCTGGGCTTGTGTAGTGGAATGTAGTGGCTGTAACATATACTTCTATTATACGCTTAAGTTCACTCTGTATGCAAATTAGGCATCGCTAATGTAAATGCGCTTTGCCTGGCGAAGCAATGGTAGCGCTACTTCGCTACCATTCGCCGCCCTGAACGCAAATGCGCATCTTAGTGAATTTGCGTAGCGCTGGTCGAAAATTCGCCTGGCAAAGTGCGGGCGAACATCGGCAAAGGCAACGCTAGTGCATTTTTGCGCTTTAGTGAATTTGCCAGATGGTCGAAATATGAAATTTCATGGATAGGTGGCATCCATGCAGTCAGAATGACTAACCTACCTACAATTCTCTATTACGTTAGAACACTACCAATCCCCATACCCCAGTCAGATATGGAAAATCTGCAAAGGCAAGTCATGAAATTTATATGGAAAGCTAAGCCACTTAGTTTTTCAAAGGCAACAATGACAACACCTAGACATAGGGGAGGCCTAGGAGTACCACAGTTTGATATATATACCACAAGCGGCTCAATTATCAACTATTTCACTATGCTTTGCCAATCCACCACCAGAATGGGTCACCATCGAAGAATCATTTGATTTGACCAATCAAATTAGCTGCACTCCCTTGGATCCCATCTGTGACCAGACCAGACAATTTAAATCCAATGGTTGAACAGACCTTGGAACAAAGTAAAATACAAAACAAGATTACACAGGGTTGGGCAAAGGGGTAGGCAGAGTAGGCACGTCCCTAGAGTGCAAACCTGGGGGGCAACAGGTACATAACTGCTCTGTAGCCTACCCCATGTCTGGTCCCCTCACTCCCTGTCTTCTTGTTGCGCCTACGCACATGTGCACACTGATTGGTGCTTCTATGCATGCACACCAGTGTCATCTCACGTGAAGTGATGCTGGCGCACATGTGCAAGGTGATGCTGGAATACCTTTGTGAATGCATGCACTCAGCCGGCACTGCGGCTGGCCAGGTTGCCTAGGGCATCTGGCAGCTTTGGATCAGCTCTGAGATTACAATCTCAACACCATCCAGCAGCCCCTATCCTAGGTAACCCAGACTTCATCCCAAACCTAGACGATATATTCTGTTACTGGGATTAACCTCCATAAATTACCAGATCAAGCATTACTAGGGAACAAAATACTGACTGTAAGCCAGTGGCGTAACTACCAGGGGTGCAAAGGATGCAATTGCACCAAGGCCCCCACCCCCTTGGGGCCAATTGGAGTCACGAAAATAGTTACGGCAGGTGGTTATCTAGGGAAGATTTTAGAGCACACATGCCATCAACACTCCAGCATCCGATTTATAGAGGTAAGGGCCCTACAGGGGGGCCCAGGTGCCCATCCTGCACCGGGGCCCACCAGGGAGTAGTTACACTACTGCTGTAAGCAAAAGCTTGAGAACCCTAATTACACATATCTTCACAGTGGCTAAACTAACTATTGCCAGACAGTGTCCACTTTATTGTCCATACAACTGCTTAAAAACAAACTGAACTGGATTCTGGTAAAAGAGAAATTGACAAGCATATTGAAAAGTCAGTTCCAAAACATATGGGACCCATGGGTAAAATATAATAACCTGGATGGCACAACCCAGACTTTTCACCCCATTTAAATAAATAAATATGGGAGGTTCCAAAGAACAAGAATTATTGGTACAGAAAGGTATTCTTTCCTGTACCCCCCCCCCCCCCTTTAAGGAAACCCTGAAACCCTGTGACCAATTAAAGCAATTGTGCAATAGCAATTAAAGGAGGCACCACATTGTAACACAAGCTCTGACTAGAAACCATGCAAATTGCATGTCAGGCCTCTGAAACAAACCGTGACTTCCAATTTTACATTTCCTACTTTAAAAATGAAACAGACACAGAAATTGTTTATATCAATGTATGTTATATTATCATGCTTATGTAGAAATGTGCAAGATCATATATTTACCATATATTTACCATTAATTATTGTAATGTAATGTAACTTAAATACCTAAAACATTTTAGCAGATTTAAAAGAAACCCTACATTTATGTGCTGAAGTAATAATCTTAAATTGCTAAAGTCAAAATAATGTAGAAGGCTGAGAGAAAGCAAAAATGACAGAATTTGCTGCTTAAGTGTACTTTATTGCACATGTGTTTAATAAAGTACACTTAAGCAGCAAGTTCTGCCATTTTTTTGCTTTCTCTCATCCTTCTACATTATTTTGACTGTATTCCACACCTGAAGCGGGGGTGTTTGCTGAGATTGAGAGCACAGCTAACTATCTCCCCATTCAATTTGTCTTATTCCTAAATAGCTAAAGTCATGAAGGTCACCAAAGGGGATAGCGAAGGTACCAGGGACTGTGGGGAGGTGTTCGGTGGGGAAGGGATTTCTGGGGCATGTAGTCCGCAACAGGATTTGGCTGGCAGCATAGGGAAGGGCTGATTATTATATAAGGTAGGGCAACATCTTCCCTCAGGATCCTGGAACACTGGTGGAACTGCAATACACAAGTGCAGCAGTGACTTAGGCCGGGTTCAATTGTCTGGACTCTTGGCTCTAATTAAATCAGATATGGGTAGATTCAAATTTTTCTTCTCAGAGATGACACTCATTTGGTCTGAAATAGCTCCCAGACTATGCTGGCAGGGTGCAGGAAAACAAATGTGATTTAGAGGGCCATGTACCTCCTTAATACAAGGGTGTCTCGTTTTGTTCGGGATAGTGGTGGAATCATAGTTCAGCACAGGCAGTTGGAAAGCATTACTGAGGTTCTCATGTTGCCTGATGGCGTACACTTAAATGATATTGGCCTGGACATTTTTCTATCAGGATTACAGGACGGTATAGGTTAGGCTCTTTCCCATTTGGGTGGTGGTAGGAGTTGCATGAAGGCTACAGGAACTCTACCTTTGTGTGTATAAAGCATGTCCTTGCCATTTGGTGTATGCTTTCTTGATTTAACCTACATGCACATTGTGACAGTGGTGGCTGGAAAATGGGTGGCTGTTTATATAAGGAAAGGTTTGGTTTATTGAATAATAAACATTTTTTATGTGTTTTATGTATTGTTATGATTATTAGCAATATTATGTAAGTTAACACAGTCATTACAGAAATCATGCATGACTCCACACAGTCTCCCCAGCCTCACTCAATAGTTTGATCAACCAAACTATTGGTTGCAGTGATTGTGGAGGAGAGAGGAGAGTATAACAGTGCTTTATTAGCAGCAGTAACTCCTACTTTCACTTTCAAGATGTACAGAAAGTCCTGTGTATGCACAGTCCTGTACACAGTGACACCTGCAGGCCATTTGTATAAACACCACAGTGATCATGGTGGTGGCTTACTAGCTTAACAATTTTTTCTAATGTCCCCTTTAACCAATATTTGCCTTAGCTTAGCTGGTTGTTATCCCTCCCATTACTAGAGAAGCTGTTTTGGACAGTTTGACCAGTCCTAGAAATGTAAGAGTCTAGAATTGCCATTCCAGAGTTTATGCCTTCATCAGATGTGCACAGTCTAGTAAATCTGTGCCTCACAGAATGGTTTGTAATTGTTACCCAGCTTAATGCTGGGTCACCTTGCATGAGTCTGGTTTAAATCAAATTTCTTTAATGCTGGTAGTTCTGGATGCTTGTTTGGCTACTTGTTTTTGGTTGCTATGCTATGTTTACAGAATCCTTCCACCTGAAAAAAAAAAAAATTTTTCAAAGATTTGTCTTCAGTATTATTCCTGTATTATTCATATCTCTTGATTCATCATAGACATAAATTGTGTACAGTAAGTGCAATCTCAGATAGATGTCATAATGCTTAGATACGTGGCTGTGTTTATCCTGTAATTAGATTTCAGCTGTCTGCTACTTTTGAAGATCATGAAATGCTGATTTCAAATCAGAGACAAAATGTGTGTGCTTGCTTTTAACCTTCGTAGCCTTGTTACATTTTAACCTTTTCATAGTACAAGGTCACCCTGTTCCCAAGTGTGGTGTTTTGCAGTTTTATTTTTTTGTGATACTTTCACACACAGCACATTTAGCATCTGTCACCAGATGGCTATTTACCAATTACTTCTTTGTAATTGGATTTTTCCCTTTACATCTCTTAGTCTTGTTTGTAGTCAAGGTTCAGTGGACCACCACATACATAGATAGAATTTAAGCATTTGCCTTTGTGTGGGCAATTTCAATATGTTCTATGTATAGTGTATATATATATATATATATATATATATATATCATTGTCTGAAGTGTCCGCAATCTGACTTTCAAAAGTTGTAGGTGCAAGATCAATTGGTGAATCATATAAGGATAAAGGATCAGGAGATTCTTTTCTCAAGCATCTCAAAGGTCCCTGAAAGTTGGATACCATGCTAATATAAAGCATTCATACATTGGGAAAGAGTGGGTTGATCCTCTATATATATATGTAACATTATGGTCACTAATTAACCAGGTGATTCAAAATAATTGGCTGGGTCCTCCACAATCTGTTATGTGAACTTGCCATGCAGCATGTGTATAAACCTCATTGAAGCTTGCAGAATGCCAATTTCTAATCTATTCATATTTTAGTGCAGCATAATATATTTCTGATTGGAAAAGAATAGAAATGAATATCCTACCTCATATGATCAGTTGGGCATTATTGAGCATCTTTTCTTTTGTGTTTATAATTCAAGTGTCGCTTTGCTGAATAGATTACAATGTAAACTGATTCTTTGTAGCCTTGATAAGGGGACAAATGGATCCTATGAACTTTAATTCTGCCTGTGAAATTATTTCACTGTTTTGAACTGTACAAGACTTTATTTACCTAAATGAACTTGTTTTAAGATTTTATGAGGTTAGTTACCTCAGTACTGCCTCTACTAATGCTGAACAAATCACATCGAGAGTATGGGCGTCCACAGATAAGGGCAAATGGGGCACTTGCCCCCCCCTGGACTGTAATGTTTTGTTATTTTTTGTATGAGTACATTTTTTAAATTACCATTAAAAACATGCAAAAAGCTTATAAAAGGCTTATATCTTGTGGTCAGCACCCCTTCAAATAATGGATCATTCCAATGCCTAGTCTACTGTGAGCAGCAGTCCAAATTTGTGAGATGCTTCCTGCTCCTCCACTGTGTGAGGCATGAGGGAATCAGAGTAGAGAATCTCTTCCTGATGAAGCAGCTTCTTTCCCAGTACAGATGAGTGGGAATCTGTGTATATGCCAGGGTATATGTGTGTGTATCAATGCCAGTGTATGTGTGTTTCTGTGTGTGTATCTATGCCTGTGTGTTAATTAACTGCTAATATGTGAGTAAGGGAAACTGTGTTTAAGAAGGTCTCACAGACTGTGTGTGTTTGAGTTATAGAGACTATAATGAAAGTGTGTATAGCTGTGTAACTACATCCTATATTCAATCTTATGGGTACAGGTCGGCTGTGGGTTTGCATGCAACCATTCTCTCAGTGGATTTGCCACAAAGCACATTAAAGTGGACCCGTCACCCAGACATAAAAATCTGTATAATAAAAGTCCTTTTCAGATTAAACATGAAATCCAATTTCAAATTTTTATCAAACCATTCATAGCTGTTACATTTTATTATTAGCAAATCTGTCAAGCTCATTTAAAAATCTCAGCTGTCAATCAAATATTGTCTGCCACTCCCCTATGCCTTAGGCATAGAGGCGGGGCAGATAATTACTATCTCTTTCCATTCAGCACTTCCTAGATGCCACTGCTCCCCACTAGGGTTGCCACCTTTTTCGAAATAACTTACCGGCCGGCGGGGGCGGGACCAAAAAGGGGCGGGACCATGACGCAAAAGGGGCGGGATTGTGACGCAAAAAGGGGCGGAGCCACTACAGCGATCGGGTGAAGACGCGAGAAAGGTACTTTTTTTTAGATTTAAGGGAAGGCAAGGGCCTTTTTTAAGGGGTATTACAAATTTACCGGCATCTACATTGCCGGTAAATTTGTAATACCGGCCCCGGCCTTGGCTGGTGTTTTACCGGCTAGGCCGGTAAAATACCGGCCGGGTGGCAGCCCTACTCCCCACACATTCCCCCAGTTCTCTTAACCATTTAATTGTGTAGCCAGGACATGGGGATAGACATCGGGTCCCCCATTCTGGTGCACAAACAAGATTCTGAGATGATACAAGGCTTGTCTTAATAACAGTGTCCAAAATGGCTCCTGCCTGTTTGCTATAATTATGAATTCCCAGACTGAAGAAAACAAGATTAAAATAATTTATATATTGTAATTAATGTTCATTTTGCATGACTAATGTGATAAAATATGATTTTGAATATTTTTTTAGGGTCCACTTTAAAGCCTACAGTTCTTTGCCCTGCTGCTCTATTGTATCCCCACCTATCCATGGCCTCACTCTATTCACTGTCCTGTTTTGCCCTTTCTCCTCTCATTCCACCCACACTCACCTCTCTGTCACTAACAACCCTCTGCCTCACTCTATATATTTGTATAGATTGCAATATCTATAATATTACAATATATATTGTTGCACCTGACCTCCACCCCTCTCCTGCTCCTGTCCTGCATTCACCTCATTGTTTCATTTTGGATGACTCTTATCTTTTAACCCTTTTAACCCTTCAGAAGGGTTTTTTTTACAGTGAGAGCTGTGAAGATGTGGAATCCTCTCCACGAATCAGTTGTACAGACTGATACATTAGATAGCTTTAAGAAGGGATTGGATGACTTTTTAGCAAGTGAGGAAATACAGGGTTATGGAAGATAGCTCATTATATAAGTTGATCCAGGGACTAGTCCGATTGCCTTTTGGAGTCAGGAAGGAATTTTTTCCCCCTCTGAGGCAAATTGGAGAGGCTAAGGATGTTTTTTTTTTGCCTTCCTCTGGATCAACTAGCAGTTAGGCAGTTAAAAAAAAGTTGAACTTGATGGACGTGAGTCTTTTTTCAGCCTAACTTACTATGTTACTATGTTACTATGTTACCATTTTGGGAACAAAGCAGCTTTCTCCTAGATTAAAACAGTATATATAAACATAGATTATATACTAGTGACATTTTGTTGTGCACACCCTCTTCCTGCTGTTGTCACTCTATTTTATGAACCCCCATTTAAAATTTTTAAGCAGACGAGAATTAATGGTGTAAATTCAGGGAAATGTATTATGCATTATATATTTGTCGGATTAAAAAAAATGGTATAACATATGGAAAAAATTTAGGTATGTAAAATGGAGGCTTCACTGTATGTATCCAGCTGTAACTAGAAAAGCCCAAGTTTTGTCTTGCCAAACAAGGAGTTTTCGTCAATAATACAATGGCAATGATATACATGTGCAACAGTTGCTTCTTATATTTATAGAAAAGCTGTTGTTAGGTTTGTGTGAAAACCAAAAATATAGGTACATGTAATTTGTGTAATAAGCTTTTTTCCTTGTGATAGTTGTGCTTGAGTTCTCAGTCACCCTCTTTACCATCATTTTAATCTGCAATGCCCATCCCATGAACTAACCTTCCACCATTTTTTTTTTACAATTTCTGCATCATTTTAGACATCCTTTCCTCCAAAATATTTGCATAGTCATCAGTTAGCTCATCCCTGGCAAATAGCCTGTAACCGATAAAAAACCAGCACCGTTCTCTAAAAACCAAACACACTCATTTCTCTATACCATTTTTTATCCATGTATTGCTCTTCCTAATTTATGCTGCCTACATAATGTAGCATGCAAAATGTCTCTGACATAATTACCAGGGACATCTTTGTCCTCAGCTTGTCACCCAATATAATAAAAGTATTTTCTTTAACTTTGTAATTATACCAATGTGTACCACAACTGCCTATTGTCACCTTAAGCCAACTACAAGAACATAAACATTTCCACTTGGCTGAAATAATTAAGCAAATTTCTTCCCTTACTCTTCCATCCCTTCCATCCCCCAATGAATGGATCAAAATTGTGTTTGTTTATTTTTGCTTTAATAAAAGGGTCAGTTGAACAAAAGTGTTTATTTCATATCCTAAATTTGTTAATTAAGGAAGCAAAATATTATTTCTAGAAAAACCATAATAAACATATTGTAATATAGTTTCATTTGTGCATATCAGCCAATATTTTGAAACTGGTTGTTAAATATAAAGGAAATCTAATGGTTTGTTTGAAGCTGACGAATTTCAAAGGCATTAGATCAATGCTGTTAAATCCTGTTAGATGATAAAGCTGAGCATTTTTAATTCAACATTCTTTCCTAAAAATCCTAAGCGAGCTTTATCCAGAGAGCTCTGAAAATAAAGTTTATGGAACCTTACTTTTATTTTATGATCACTGTAGAGGTAGAATGACATTTACCAAAACTCTTAATTTCACAACATAATTTTTGCTTTTTTTGAAAGCTATGCTGTTTGTGTCTCCTGTGACACAGATATTTTAGTATGTTCTATCTTATACTGGGGCTTTAGATTGTGATTCAAATACAAATGCATCCATCTCAGTTCTTAAGAGGATGGATTTGAAATGAATGTCTAAATAATATGCAAAAGTCTAGACTCCGCAGGTCACACGCAAGGAGACCAAGGCCAGGCAAAAATTGTCCATCAGTTAGACAAGCGGAACTGATTCTGATGCTAAATAATGGTTGATATATTCAGTATTCTATATATGCGAAAGGCTTCACTGAACATTGCATGCAGGCAATGCTGCTACCTCCCTACCTACTTAAACATTAAAATGGCAACAGGGTAGTAATGAAGACTATACTCTGGTTAAAATGTAGGCTGACCCTTTCAGTACCTCATGCAACCATAAACAACATTTGTAAGTATATCAATGCACCTAAAATATATTTTTATATTTCATGTATACTATAGAATGTATTGCACTTTTCCCTCAACCCAGAGGATTAAAAACAATTATTAGCTGAGAAAATAATTCTTTGGATGATATTTTATTTGAATAACTGCAAATTTACTAACAACTCATGAACAAACCAACTACATATATGATCAAGCAGCTGTATATATTTAGTGCAATAGTCCAAGGGGAACTGCTTTCCAGTTGATCTCCAAGGTAAAGAATTCTGCATTGAAATCCATTTCTCAAAAGAGGAAACTGATTTTTTGAAATCTGACATGGGGTTAGACATATTGTCAATTTCCCAGCTGCCCCAAGTCATATGACTTGTGCTCTGATAAACTTCAATCACTCTGTACTGCTGTACTGCAAGCTGGAGTGATATCACTCCCCTCCCTTTCCCCCACCCAGCAGACTAACAAAAGAACAATGGGAAGGTAACCAGATAACAGCCCCCTAACACAAGATAACAGCTGCCTTTTAGATCTAAGAACAGCACTCAATAGTAAAACCTGTCCCACTGCGTACTATTCAGTTACATTGAGAAGGAAAAACAACAGCCTGCCAGAAAGCAGTTCCCTCCTAAAGTGTTGGCACAAGTCACATGACCAGGGCAGCTGGGAAATTGACAAAATGGCTAGCCCTATGTCAGATTTCAAAACTGAAAATTAAAAAATCTGTTTCCTCTTTTGAGAAATGGATTTCAGTGCAGAAGTCTACAAGAGCAGCACTATTAACTGATGTGTTTTGAAAAAAACATGTTTTCCCATGACAGTTTCCCTTTAAGTCCTTAATCTCATCCAACCCTGCCAAAAACTTGAGTCTGTGTCTGTGTTTGTGGCTGTTTTTTCTGTACAAAATGCATTACAGTCAATGAAATTAAATTGTTTTGTGCCAACTGTGGCAGGCAAAAATTTTTGCTCATCACAACAATATAAATTTATATATCAATTATTCATTTTTTTTTGTAGAAATATACATGGATATAATTGTACTGCACATTAAAAATAGTTTTTGGTCAACACTTTTGGAAGAACCTTCTATGCCTGTTAATAGTTTTTGTATGTTATTTATAGCATTTGATACTGTGCCATAGATAAGGTTACTGGCTAAATTAAGGAATGTTGACCTGGAACGTAGTATTTGTACCTGGATAGAAAACTGGCTAAAAGATAGATTACAGTGGTGGTATATAGAATATTTTCTAATTGGACCAGTGTTGTTAGTGGAGTACCAATGGGCTTTGTACTTAGTCCTTTGCTTTTCAACTAGTTTATCAATGATTTGGAGCTGGGCATTGAAAGAACTGTTTCTATTTTTGTTGATGATACTAAATTGTGCAAAACTATAAGTTTCATGCAGAATGCTGACACTTTGCAGAGTGATTTGATTTGACTAAATTGGAAAACTAGGAAGCAAACTGGAAAATGAGGTTCAATGCTGATACATGCAAGGTTATGCACTTTGGCAAAAATAATATAAATGCAAGTTATGCACTAAATGGCAGTGTTTTGGGAGTTTACCAGAACAAGTAAACGTTTTTTTTTTCTATCTGTAAATTTGCTCTAAACAGCCCCCCAGATTAATGTACCTTAGTCCCTGCTGCAAGTCTGCTCTAGTTTCTGTGTTATCAGCAGCTTGTTTCCCCTTCTTCCTGGTGCAGAGTGAAGCCCCGCCCCTTAGCTTGTGATGCAGTGGCGTCAAATTCAAATGGTATATTAGGGAATTTAGCCTACAGATCCCTTGCTTTGCCTGACTACTCTGTTACTCTCCAATCCTGACCTTGGCCTGTCTGTTAACTCTGATATTCTCCTATCCTGACCTCTGCCTGTCCACTGACTATTCTACACTCTCTAATGCTGATCCTGGCCTGTCTGACTATTCTACTCCGCTTGTGCTGGTCCGGCCCACCTGTTCCACTTGGTGGTATTCTTCAAATCCAGTATCCTTGGAGAGACGATCGTGCCCCTGCGCTATCCAGAACTCTTAGCTTTGCACCTCTCGATAAGTCCAGGTGGCATCTGAGTAAGCTGAGGGCTCCTCCCGAGGCCAAAGGCGGTCACTTAACTGGTGAAGCCGAGCTGAGACCAAGGTGGGAAGCGCCCATAGGATTTTCCTTAGTTTTTTTTTTTTGATTAAATAGAAATCGGATTTCTTGAAAAAATTGTACAAATTGCTTCATACTATATAATGTTCTTTATCGTGCTTGCAGCACCTGATCTTCTATATTGTGTGCTTGGGAGATCAGTACCTACTGCTCCTTTCTATGACTTTTGAGTACTCTGCAATCTCTGCATGTAATGTACTTTAGGTACCAGAATCTATTTCCCCTTACGGCAAAAGGGCAAAAAGTTCTTAGTTAAAATTGTACATGTGATGTAAATACCCCCTGCCTGCAGTGTCAGACTTTATTCAAATGTTTCCCCCACTGCTATGGTTTAATTTTCCTGAATATTCAGCTAAACTACATTGGAAAGTAGGTGGAGTATCACAATAGCCTTTGATATTATGTCTGTCCTAGAAATCATCCAAGCCCCTCTTAAAAGCATTAACAGAATCAGCCATCACAACATCAACGGGCAGTGCATTCCACAACCTCACTGTGAAGAACCACCTACACTGCTTCAAATGAAAGTCCTTTTCTTGGAGTCTGAAGGGGTGGCCTCTAGTGCAGTGAACCTCTTTATGGGTAAAAAGGTCCCCTGATATTTGTCTATAATGTCTTCTAATGTTTTTGTAAGTGTAATCATGTCCCCTTGTAATCCCCTTTTTTCCCAGAGAAAACAACCCCAACCTGGTCAGTCAACCCTCATAATTTAAGTGTTCCATCCCTCTAGCCAGCTTAGTTGCACATCTCTGCACTCTCTGGAGATTGACAAGTAATCAGCACAACGATTATCATACCTTTGTTGAGGCGGTGTGCGTTCTACAATGGCCACTTTCCATCTGCATCTATCCAGTAGAAACTTTATCGAACAGCACCACCAAAAAACTTCTTGTGGTTTAAAAGCCTTTATTTGTGCTTCATGGGCATCACAGCAACGTTTCAGGCAATGCAGACTTTTTTTAAGCTTGAAAAAGGGCAGCATGGCCTGCAACGTTGCTGTGATGCCCATGAAGCACAAATAAAGGCTTTTAAAGACAAGAAGTTTTTTGGTGGCGCTGTTCCATAAAGTTTCATCCCTGCACTCTCTCTAGCTCATTTATATCATTCTTAAGGACTGGAGTCCAAAACTGCACTGCATACTCCAGATGAGGCCTTACCAGGGGAGGCATAATTGTGTTTTCACATTTCAGTGTTTCTACCAATTATACATATATTTTACTTTGATGTGGATTGGGACTCAATTATTTCTTGCAAAACGCCATGCTGTCCCGGCATGTATATTCATAACTTTCACTGAAGTTCCGGGGCAAACTTCCCTATTCAATATAAAAACAAGATTCTTCCTTGGAGTTTATGCGTCATACATTATGCAGGAGCTAGCACTACTCTGTATAACGCATGTATTTCTGTATAGACTTTGCCCTGGTGCGTTGCATTAAACCTTCCACAGCAGCTGTTATAACAAAGCTTATTTACTAGTGCAACTTGGAAGTGTCATATAACAAATATAAAAGACAGAACTTTGTTTAAAATAGAGAGCATTCATGTAATACATTTTGACTTCTTATTAAATAATGAATGAAGAAATAGGAGATGAGAAAGTTTGTTTTTTTATACGGAAGAGCACTGGGGCCAGCAAAAAAAAAAAAATTCTGATGAATTATGACTTTTAAAACTCATAATTATGACTTTAAATCTCATAATTATGACTTTAAAAAGTCGAAATTATGACTTTTAATCTCATAATTATGACTTTAAAAAATCGAAATTATGATTTTTAATCTCAGAATTATGACTTTAAAACTCATAATTATGACATTTAAACTCAACATTAAAAGTCATAATTTTGAGTTTAAATGAGTTTAAATGTCATAATTATGAGATTTAAAGTCATAATTATGAGAAATAAAGTCATAATTTCGACTTTTTAAAGTCATAATTATGAGATTTAAAGTCATAATTATGAGATTTAAAGTTATATTTTCAACTTTTTAAAGTCATAATTATGAGATTTAAAGTCATAATTTCGACTTTTTAAAGTCATAATTATGAGATTTAAAGTCATATTTTCGACTTTTTAAAGTCATAATTATGAGATTTAAAGTCATATTTTCGACTTTTTAAAGTCATAATTATGAGATTTAAAGTCATATTTTCGACTTTTTAAAGTCATAATTATGAGATTTAAAGTCATATTTTCGACTTTTTAAAGTCATAATTATGAAATTAAAAGTCATATTTTCAACTTTTTAAAGTCATAATTATGAGATTAAAAATCATAATTTCGACTTCTTAAAGTCATAATTATGAGATTTAAAGTCATAATTTCGACTTCTTAAAGTCATAATTATGAGATTTAAAGTCATAATTATGAGATTTAAAGTTATATTTTCGACTTTTTAAAGTCATAATTATGAGATTTAAAGTTATATTTTCGACTTTTTAAAGTCATAATTATGAGATTTAAAGTCATAATTTCAACTTTTTAAAGTCATAATTATGAGATTTAAAGTCTTAATTTCGACTTTTTAAAGTCATAATTATGAGTTTTAAAAGTCATAATTCATCAGAATTTTTTTTTTGCTGGTCCCAGTGCTCTTCCGTATATTACACTTTTATATAGGGGTAATGTTTTCATTTGATTTCCATGAAGATCGGTTTTTTTTTTTCACTTGAATCAGTCTATACATTCTTGAAATAATAAAAAAATACAAAGTTAAGATGACTAGACTCAAAAACAAATATTTTTCCACAAGGAGAAAACTGTAAATTAGTAATTACAGATGCACTAGAACTAGAAATAATTGGGAATAATAATCTTGTTTCTTTTAGTCTTGGACTTATCAAATCAATCAGGTAGCTGCCATTTTGTGGACACTGTTATTTAAGGCAAGCTTTGCAGCACACCAACATCTTTTTTATGTGTCAGAATGGGGAACCTGATGCCGAAGCACTAGCTATGCAGTTAGATGTGAGAAGGGAGAGGGAATGTTGGGAGTGCAGTAACATCTAGGAAGTACAGAATGTATATTGGAAATAATTGCCTGCCCCACCTCTATGCCTAATGTGTAGGAGTAAGCAATATCTGATTGACAGCTGAAACTTCTAAGAAAGGTTTATAACATTTATGAGTGTTTTAATAAAAAAAAAATAATATGGGTTTCATATTTAATTTGAAAATGACTTTTATTATAGAGCGTTTTATGTCTGGGTGACAGATACCCTTTACATATATTTATCTGAGCAATGGCTTTTCTCATGACAGGACAAGTACTGGGTGTGGATTTTAATTCTAATTTATTGAAAATGTTGTTTGATTCGCCCCAACAATTGTAGTCTGCAGCTGCTCATAACATACATATAGCTATAATACTTCTGACCAGTTACTAATACTAGTGGCTGCTGCAGCAGCTTGAACAACACAAGCTTGAATGTGGTAGTGATGCCACAACTTTGCAGTGCACAATACAAAAGCATGGAAAAAGTTTGAGGGGAGCAAGTGGATTGAGTAGAGGTCCCAGAACAAGACCAAATGGGGAATATTCATGAGGTCAGGATGACTGCTTAAAGGAAAACTAACTGCCTAAAATTGAATATTTTATATACTAAACTTCTTGAAACAGCCTAAAGTTTCAGTTTCTCAATTGCAGTAATGATCCAGGACTTTTGTCATAGGGGGTCATGATCTTGAAAAGTGTCTGCGGCACTCACATGCTCAGTGGGCTCTGAACAGCTGTTGAGAAGCTAAGCTTATGGTTCTTCTCAAATTATCAAACAAAGAATGACGAAGGTGGTAAAATAAGCTGATGCTACAAGGCAATTATTAAATTCTGATGCTAGTTGGACTGGTTTCTGTGCTGAGGCTGTATTGTCATCTGGATGAGCCCAGAATCGCATGCTACAGTTGGAACCATTACGAGTTTGGCTTAGTAAAATCTAGAGAAGGACCCAGGAGTAACTGAATATAGGCTATTTTCAGTTGTATTTACGGGAGTGCAATTATTATAAGAGATTAATGTATTTAAAAGGTTTTTACACTATGTTTAAGGCATTATTTTAGAACTACAGTTGATTACAACTGCGGAGTGTGAAAATCTAAAGACTTGCAGTTTTTTAAATGTTTAAGTATTTTATTAAGGTGCATGCGCGTGACAGGTCCAGAAAGTTGCCTGGGTGCAGATAATATACATATTTGGATTCAGCACTTGCTGACGATGACTTTTCTTATCTTTTCCGCAAAAAACAGGGAAGCGACAAGCTTCTGTTTAAGAGATCTCCTCTGTGGGATCTCCTAAAAGTGCCTCATTTATTAAGACGTTGTCTAGAACTTTTGCACAAGATGGATGCAATATGAATAACCAATGCATAGCCTTCCCTGATCTCTTCTTAGAGAAGATGACTAGTGATGGGCGAATTCATGGCGAATTCCCGTGATTCGCCACCGGCGAATAAATTCATGAAACGCCAGCGAAAATTCGCCTGCCAAAAATTTGCTGGTGTAAAAAAAAACCCGAAGTTGAAAAAAAAAAACCTGACATTACATAAACTTGAATTATATTTTTCTGTAATGTTTTGGTGTGTCCAACCATCTTTCCTATAATCAGTCTGACAAATAGAACAAAATTTTGCAGAGAATTTTTAAATAATTCTATACATACTGTATATATGTAAATGGTAAATATGTTCTTTAATTAATTGTTGACTTTTATGTTTTATGGTTACAACAAATTATGAATCTCATCTGAGCCTGTTTAAGTCTTTTCAAATGTATTACTTGCAGAGTACACCAATGTTTTAAAATATTCAAAATAATGATGAAACACTTGTTAGTTCTGGTAGTGAAATTCACTGCAAACCCTAAAGTTATCTTTAGTTATGTGAATTATATGTCTATGTCTAAACTCTCCAGCATATAAAGCTATGGACATAATATCTTGCATTCATTGTTATATGCAACAAACTCATATTTATGTCGTTTTCTGATATATGAATCTGTCCTAAACGGAGTGGAGGGTAAGTAGGTTTTGTGCCACTGGCTGCACTCAATGTCCAGACAGTGCAAATATCATATCCATAAAATGTATGTTCTGAGTACACAGTACAAATACAATATTTAAAAGGGACATGGATATAATATCTTGCATTCATTTTTATATGCAACAAACTCATATTTATGTCGTTTTCTGATATATGAATCTGTCCTAAACGGAGTGGAGGGTAAGTAGGTTTTGTGCCACTGGCTGCACTCAATGCCCAGGCGGTTCAAATATCCATAAAATGTATGTTATGAGTACACAGTACAAATACAGTATTTAAAAGGGGTAGATTATTGGATAAAGGCATTAAAGGAACAGTAACACCAAAAAATTAAAGGGCTTTGAAAGAATGACCATATATTGTAGTGTTGCTCTGCACTGGTTAAAATTGCTTCATTAACACAACTATAGTTTATATAAAGAAGCTGCTGTGTAACCATGGGGGCAGCCATTCAAACACAGGATATACAGTAGATAAAAGATACATTCTGAAGAATCCCATTGTATAACACAGAGTTTATCTGTTATCTGATGTGTAACCTGTGCCTTTTCTCCCTTTTTAGCTTTGAATAGCTGCCACAATGGCTACACAGCAGCTTGTTATAGTAGAGGATCTGAAGCAAATACATCAATTGGGCCACAGCACAGTAAATTTTTATTACTTTAAAAAATCATTTTTTGGACTTACTGTTCCTTTAAGTATGCCGGCCAAATGTATCTTGCATCTTGCTGTGACATCACATCTTATATTGTATGTAACTTTTTCCCATACATGGAAGGCTCTGTTATGTTATACATAAAATAAACAGCAGATATCTTAAAAATCATGGCTTGGACAGTTCCCCATGAGCAAAAATTCAAGCACAGAAGTGGTTAAAATTATATCTGTTCTGAGCTCATTGTGCCCAGAACAAATTATTTGCCTTAAATGTAAAGATCATTTTACTGGTTTAACTAAATTCAAAGGCAATTGTACCTCTGGGTCTGTTTCATATCAGTTACAATTCCATGTTGTACTTTTGGTGCCTTGTGTCTGATGCATGGTATGTTATTTTTTCTTTGCATACACAGAAAGAATGGATTAAATCAGAACACTTTTTATACAGCATTATAAAATGCAGTAAAATAACAAAGGTTTTATATGTTGGCAGAATAACCAGGGTTGGCCTCTAAAGTAGTAGTAGGGATTAACACTTTTTTTGCCAATTTAGCCACATAAACCTGGAGAACATAATAACACAGATATTTTATGTCTGAGCACCCTCACTTTGCTATTATTCAGCTGTGCATCATGACGACTAAATCAACATAGCCACAAAAGGAACAAGCAACTCATTGTGTAGTAATTTGTCATCTGAACAGCAGAAAATTGCTTCTGTTTATTTATCAATGCAGCTTTCTACTCTTTTGATTATGATAAATTATGAGAGCCACCAGTATATTTTCATCACAATTTGTGATTGAGGTGTACACAACCTATTCAGCAACACCTGGGGGCAGATTTACTATTGGTCAAATTTATAAAAGAAAAAAAATTTGACCAATCGAATTTTTCTTTGGGTAGTTTTCAATTGAAAACAGACCGATCAAATAGGTCTGTTTTCGATTCGATCGAACAATACGAACGATTTAAAAAAAAAAATAGATTTTCCAAAACTTATGGGCACATTTACTAAGGGTCGAAGTGAATATTCAAATAAAATTAGAATTTAAAAAATTAAAATTTCGTAGTAAATTTGGGCTACTTCAACTGTCGAACAGGCCAAAATTCGATTTGAATATTCGACAAGTCAAATTTTCGAAGTACTGGCCCTTTAAAATCCTTTGACTGTGACACTTCACCCCCTTAAAGCTGCCGAATTGCCATTGTAGCCTATGGGGGACCTCCTAGAACCGGTCTTGAAATTTTTTTCTAAGTCCTAGGAATTTGAAGGATTTTTATTCGATCAAAAATGAACCTATTCGATCAAAATATGTCAATTTTTGATCAAAAAAGCCCTTTAAAAAAGAAATTTGAAATTGACAAAACTTTTTAGTAAATCTGTCCCTTAGAAAAAAGCTCTGTGAAGGCTATGGAGGTCCACCATAGGCTAAAATTGCAATTAGGCATGTTTAAGGTGGCAAATGGTTGAATTTTCATTGTTTTAAAGAGACTACTTCAAAATTTTTCAATTCAAATTGAATTTTGGGCTATTTGATAGTCGAAGTAGCCCAAAATTACTTCTAACTTTGAATTTTAAAAATTCAAATTTTATTCAAAAATTCACTTTGACCCTAAGTAAATGTGTCCCCTGGATTTGATAGGAGTTTGATATGATAAAAAATATATTTTATAAAATTTGGTGCAAAACAGTAGCATGTAAAAACACAGCTGAATCACATTAGGTTAAAATATTTAGAACATTTTATGAAAATTCTGTGTAAGTTGCATTAAGTAATGTTTTTCTAACTTCAGACACACAAATATTGATGGAAATAATCAAGTGCAGTACATTTCTAAAAGATATTTTACTAGCAACTTGTGCCAATTTTCACTTTGTGCTGTTTTCGCCAAAAAAGTATTTAAATATTAAAGCAAATTCTTATACTTAACAGTTTCCTGTTTGTATCAGATCACCTTCTATAAACCATAGCCCCCTTTCTAATGAGCAGCAGAGATCTCCCCTGTTGCTTATACAAGTGGATTAGAGGCGCCATACAAACAGGGCTCCAAATGTGATTGACAATAAGCTTAGTGCCTCTGTTCAGTGATGATATTTGTTGAAGTACAAATATTATTCATGGAAGAAGCAACATTATATTACTTTCCAAAGTGGAAGGACATGCCCAAAGAGGTACTGATTTCTCATCCTTAGTTGTTGATATTTAAGTTAGTAAAAGTCCATCTTCAGAAAATCCTCTATAAATATTATACAAATTCCTATAAATTTTAAACCATTTCCATTACTGGAGACCAGTAATTACATGGATTTTAAAATCACGAGCCAGTCCAACACAATAGGATCATGCTATACTTTCTGTACAGTCAAAATCCTCAAAATGCCAAACAATATTGGGGGGGCCAAGTTGTCCCTGGGGCAAAATCGGCCAGGGGGCACAAGACAGCAAAAGGCATCTGTTTTCTATGTGTCCTGATGCTGCACGTGCTGTAGGACCACCCAGCGCCGATCCCCCCCTGGCCAGATGATGATGGAAGTCACTGATCTTCAGCGTGGGACCCTTCTACAATGAAGCATCTTCCACAGGTTAGCGTAACACACACAAAACACAGAAACACACCAATACACACGTATTACAGTAATATACACTTGCATTCACACTTGCATTCACTCACACATACATTTTTGGGGATGGGGGCGTCACACACACACACAGAAAATAGATCTAAATTTTGCTGAATTTGTAGCCATTTTGTTGACTTTTTAGACATTTTTTTTCAGTTGTTCACTTGTTTCTGTCCAAATAACCTATTTGGCCAAGCTAAAATATTCAAACTGTGATTCTGATGTCTGTTTGCACTAATCTGGAAAAAAAAAGCATTGATTTTTGTGGTTTTATTATATTTTAGTGATTTCTTTGCATTTCACACTGTTCTGTGTTATTTAGTTTTGCCCATGTACATTTTATCTACTATATATCCATTTGGGAATCTCTATGTGCCACATAGTTTGGTAAATCATTGCACATTGGGCATCAAAGTGTTCAGTAGATCCCCGGCATTCATATTGGGAATGGATGTGTTTATGCGGATATGTTAGGAAATGTGGGGCATATAATGGGATAAAATGCAAGCTTTGTGACGACGAAATTTCATAAAAACAGCTGTGTTCAGCATAGCTTTACAATTTGGCAGAAACACATATTTACCCATATTGCACTTGTTAGAATGTGTACTTTCTCCATACTGTTAGGGGTCTTAGCAGCCAGAGTGCCAGCAGGGAAAATTTATATACACTACTGTCATCTGGGTGCATCTGAATGCCACATAGTTTGGTAAATCTATGCATATTGGGCATCATAGTATTTAGTAGTCCCCTGTGATGAATATTTGTGATGTTTTATGCTGATACGTTACAAAATGTGGCGTAATAATGGGGTAAAATGCAAGCTTTGACGATTTTCCAAAATGTGACAAAAACCGCTATGTTCAGCATAGCTTAACAGTTTGGCAGCTTGCAATAGAAACACATTTACCCATATTGTTTATTTCAATGCTTTGGCACCATCATCGAGCCATCTACCTGAACCAGTGACTTGGTTTGAAATGCATCCAAAAGGAGGGGTAACTTGAAAACAGAAGTATACAGGAAACCCGCTGATAGATCAATATCTGTTGTTTGATTCCCACCATCCACTGGAACAAAAACTGGGTGTCCTTAGAACTCTGCACCACAGGGAGGAATGTGTGGCAACTCAGAGAAAGATCAAAAACATCTCAGGAGTTTTAAAAGTGTGTGGCTACCCAGACTGGGCTTTTGTCAAAACAGTAACAACCAAGCCCAGCATGAACACCAATAGAAATAACCACCCAGAGACACATAGTAGGTGAAACATAGTCATCCATAGTCAGCCATATGTAGCTGCAGTGTCAGAGAAAATCAGGAGGATTTTCAACAAACACCACATCCCTGTGTTTTTCGAACCTAGCAACAAACTGAAACAAAAACGGGTACACACAAAGTATCTGACACCAAGAAAAAGAAAGCAATGTAGTATATGGAGTCCAGTGTAGTGAGGGGTGCACAGATCTATACATCGGGGAGACAAAACAACTGCTCACCAAGCGAATGGTTCAGCAAAGGAGGACGAACTCTTCAGGGCAAGATTCAGCTGTCTTTATACACCTAAAAGACAAGGGACACTCCTTTGAAGATAGCAAGGTCAACATCTTGGATAGAGAAGAGTTTTGAAAGAGACAATTCATGACAAGGTGGAGAAACCATCTCTGAACAGATGTGGGGCCTTCGACCCAACCCATCTGCTACATACAATGCTGTTCTCACATCTGTACCCCTGTCAGTTTCAGAACAATTCACATATACATTCATGCAACTCTCACAAGTAACGCCTGTTTCTAGGAGTTGCATGACACATTGGTAATCCTATCACAGTAACTACACAAAATCACCACCTCTGTAAATTTCAGATGTCACCTCTTTGAAGAGTTACAATGTGCCATTGTGACTGGATTAGTGGAAGAGTTTATATGCTGAGAACTTCCCACACCAGTCAGATGAACTGAAGAAGCTGCTCGGATGAGTAGTGAAATTTCTTCAATGTACTACTCCAAAATTTCAGGACTAAACCTCAGAGTCCCAAAGTGTGTACCTAGATTATAAACAACAATATAAGTCTAGAGGTAAAATAAAAAGCAATTTCTATTACCAAACATGCCAATATGAATAAAATTAAAATCAAAAAAGTTTAAAACCAAGCAGTACTGCAAAGTTGGAGGGGATCCACCTCGTGAGAAAGTTATAACCACAACCCGATTGAGCTAAATCGGGAGTGGAGAATTACATGCATTAAATGTAAACCTGTTCATACAAGGTAAGGGCAAAATTGTAATACAAAATTCAGATAATACAAGGCAGTTAACCCCACTTCCTGTCCGAGCCCTGAACAGAATGGGATGCAGCAGATATTATCGAAGTGTTGGATTGAAGTTAAATGAAGGTCCAGTCAGACAATGTATTTTCCACCAATATTTGCATACAAACAATTGGCTGTAGAAATGCTTGAGGCTGATGGCCAAAATAAATGTACAAGGTGTTTAATAACCCAGAATGCTGTTGTATTGAAAATCCATGTATTATCCGTTTTGGGGCTAGAGCCTGGTATATTCACCACAGTATCATGAGGATTCAGCGCTCAATATGTAAATGTGCTCAGGATTGTAGTAACTTCAATGAGCCAAGTTCAATGACAATACACAATTCGCAACGCAGTGGCTGCGCCACTCTGCCGTTCCACTGCTCTCCGTTGTGCACTCAATGTATAAATGCGCTTAAGACTGTGGTGGCTTCTTCAATAAGCCATGCTCAACAACAATGTATAATTCACAATGCAATGGCCGCACCACTCTGCTGCTCCACTGCGGTAAAAAGTTCTAATGCCCCTTAAGAATCTCAGTCCAGATTATTCAATAAAGTTGCATACAGACCAGTTCTTGGGTGCCCACCCACTGATGACAGTGGAAATGTCTGTAACTGGTGTCGATCTTCAGGTACCTTCACTCAAGCTTTTCTCACGAGGGGGATCCCCTCACGACGATGCAGCCGCACCTCTACCTCGACAGCTTGTTTCGCTGCAAACGCTGCGTTTGACCAGCTCCTACCCCTCCCAACTATAGTCAGGTGGTTCCACTGGTGTCTAATAAAAGGGCAACCAAGTGTGGGAGTTTTACTTTGAAAGCAGCAAGTAAGTTGCAGGTAAAACTTAGTCCCTTTGTAAAATGTATAATGAAGTAATAGAATTCTTAACGAATCAGATGCAATTTGAGAGTAGGACTGGCCAGATATGGGATGACTTTGACGTAGTTGGTCAGCTTAAATATATTGCAATATATGGACAAACAATCCCTGTTGTTTAAAGGGTAAGGCATTTTTTAGTAGCTGTATGCACAAAATGTCTCAATTTCTGAAATATATTGATAATGGGTTGAGTGCAGAGAGAGGCAAAAATAAGCTTTCATTGAGTCATTTACAGTCCTTAATTAGCTTCAGTAGATATTAACTGGCACAGCTTTGAGTTGTAAAATCTGTTTTCCACAATAACCCTAAATTCCCTCTCAATTAGGAATGTACCAAAACAATACCATTTTTGATTCAGTGCATAACCTTTAAGTTGAACTTCCAATTAATTAAAACTGTAAAGTGGAAACTTCTGCGAGAAATTCTTTACTTTTGCACGATTTTATATCATCAGCACATACACACTTATTAATTCCAAGCTCAAGGTAATTTCTGTAAAAATCAAAATGAACGGACCAGAGACAGATCCCATAAAGGGATACTGTAATAAGAAACATTTTTTCAAAATACATCAGTTAACAGTGCTGCCCCATCAGGCTGCTGCAATGAAATCTGTTTTTCAAAAGTGCAAACAGATTTTTATATTTAATTTTGAAATCTAACATGGATCTAGACATATTGTCAGTTTCCCAGGTGATCCCAGTCATGTGACTTGTGCTATGATAAACTTCAGTCACTCTTTGCTGCTGTACTGCAAGTTAGAGTGATATCACCCCCTTCCCTCACCCTAGCAGCCCATCAGCAGAACAATGGGAAGGTAACCAGATAACAGCTTCCTGGTAGATCTAAGAACAGCGCTCAATAGTAAAAATCCATGTCCCTCTGTGACTCCCTTCCGTTACATTGAGCAGGTAAAACAATAGCCTGTCAGAAAGCAGTTCCATTGTGTAGCACTGGCTCTTTCTGAAAGCACATCACCAGGCAAAATTAAGATAGTTACATGCTCCACAGTTTTGGGTCGGAGCTCCAGATCTGCCTCACCAGACATCCGCAATAAACTGACCAGCTTACTGACTAACCAGGACTTGAATGCACAAGCCACAGGAGGAGGTTTGGTTGGGTTCTGGCTCTGAGAAGATGACAGTTGCTTTGCTGCCTCCAGGTCAGCCATTCTTAGTGCACGCCCTCGATCCAGCTGAGGGCAATTTGAGATTTGAGGGCTATTTAAGCCTGATTCCCTAATACCTGTGCTGGGTTATTGGCCCTACTGCTGACTCCAACCCTGTTTCTGATCTTGTTCCTGAATCCTGTTTTCCTGTTCCTGAAATCTCCTGGTAATCTTGTCTTTTTTCTGTCTTGCTTCGCCGATCTGTTTCATCTCTGCTCCCTGTTACTCTTGATTTTTGGATCTCCCAGTATTGACCTCAGCTTGTTTTTGACCTTGCATGAACTCTGCTCATCCTGACTTTTGGCCTGTCCCTCATATATTTTGTCTGCAGCCTGACCTGGACTTTATACTGCCATTTATATCTGCAAAGGTCTGTGCATGTTTCTGTTTAATAAACACCTTAAAGTTTTTCAGCACATCTGTCTTTGAACCCTTACACAAAGGGAAACAACTACTAAAAGAACACACACTGCTGGACTCCTGGAGGATCCTTAACCCCTCAATCAAAGATTGCACCTTCTTCTCCACACAACTCATACAGTAGATTAGACTACATCTTCATTAAAAACTCAGAACTCCCACAAGTTACTAGATATAAAATAGAAGTGATAACCTTGTCAGATCACGCACCAGTTATAACATCCATCTCACTACCAAATTGTAATGTAAAAGGAATTTTTGGAGACTAAATCAGCGCTACGAAACAAGTTGGCGCTATAGAAATACATGTTAATAAATTATCACATTATTACAGACTGTAAAAAAGAAATTACAACAATACAAAATTACTTTAAGGAAAATAATACTGGAGACACAGGCCCAAATTCACTAAAGAGCGAAGCGTCTAATGCTAGCGCTAATTTGCCAGTGTGACGTCATTTCGCAACTTTGCAAATTCACTAACACCGACTGTGGTGAATTTTCACTAGCGATGTAGATAGACTCGCGCAACTTCGCACCCTTACGCCAGGCGAAGTTGCGCACTGACGAAGGATCGTAATTACGCAAATTCACCAAGATCAACTTTTTCCTGAACGTTACCACTTACGCTAGACTTTACGTCGCCTGGTCAGACCAGGCGAAGCTCAATACAATAGATAGGAGTTTGAAAAAAAAATGTTAAATTTTTGTAAGTCCAAAAAAAGCTGGAGGGTGATAGTCTGAAGAAGATCTTTTTTTTGGCGGGGTTACCCTCCTTCCCCCCTACATTTCATAACATATGGAAACACAACTATATAGGGGGCACATGTAGGGCAATAGGACAACTTTATTTAATTTATTAAAGGTTTCCTGGGCTTGTGTAGTGGAATGTAGTGGCTGTAACATATACTTCTATTATACAATTAAGTTCCCCGCTGTATGCAAATTAGGCCTCGCTAGCGTAACTGCGCTTAGCCTGGCAAAGTAACACTAGCGCAACTACGCTACCATTCGCCGACCTGAGCGTATTTGCGTAGCGCTAGAGAAAATTCACCTGCCGAAGTGCGGCGAACGCTAGCGAAGCAACCGCAAGTGAATTTTTGGATCTTAGTGAATTTGCCCCATTGACCCTTGGGCATTATGGCTATCACATAAATGTGTAATACTGGGCGAACTCTTGAAAATATGGTAAGGAAAAAAGCAGAGAAACTGAAAAAGTTAAATTCACTAATTGAAAAAATAAAAATACTAGAATCCCAACATACAGTAAATAGTCTAAACAAGAATCAATACTAACCCAACTTACTCAAGCCTGAAAAGAACTATGGGGCACATACACACAACTGGAAGCGGGCAAGAAATGGTTCTTTGAACACGATAATAAATGTAGTAAAATGCTAGCCTTAGCCCTAAAAAGGAAAATAACCCAAAACCACATAACTTTGAACAGTAATACAAGGGGACAAAAAACCAACAAATTGTGGAAATCTGCACATATAATTACAAGCTATATAACCTCCAACAAACACCCACAGATCACTAAACAGAGTCAAACAGCAAGCAATCTCTGAATACCTTCACACAGTTTCTGGACACACACGTCCGTTTTTTAAATAAAACTGGAATAATCCAAATATCCAGGGAATACACATAGGATTGAAATGCCATAGGATTGAAGCATACACTGATTATTATTTTTTATATGCCAATCCCACATTAAACCTACCTATTAAAGGAATTCAGAGATTTTGGGAAACTATGCAACTTCATAATTAATTTTTCAAAATCCTACCCCAACCAGGTTTCCACATTTAAAGTAGCACATACTCATATAACTTGCTTAGGTCTTAAAATTACACCAAAGACAACTAAAACAATCCAACTCAACTATCCAAACCTACTGCAACAGGTTCAACAAGACCTAAAAGACAGGTCAAAGAAAACCTATTCCTGGGTAGGAAGAGTAAATATCTTAAAGCTTAATGTGTTACCATGCTTCTTTTCTCTCTTTCAGACAATAACATACCCACCTCCAAAAAAACTGATTCACAAACTCAGAGGTATCACCACAAACTTTATATGGGATAACAAGAACCCTAGATTAACTCAAAATTAACGTCACCCAAGAATGAATGGAGACTAGGCCTCCATAAATGGGACATATATATAAAAGCTGCAATGGTAAACCGATGTATTGATTGGGCATTCCACAGAGTAGTTAAATTGTGCATCCATATATAAAAGGAGTCTGCAGTGTCACCACAATGGGCTATACAATGGATGCCCATTAAGGAAAAGGAATACAGAGATAAAAGTGACACAAAATTATTGTACACACTACAAATCTGGGAAAAATTAGTAGCAATCGACAAATGGATTTCCCACACAACTGACCCCTATTATGGTTAACCCCAATTTTAAACCAGGATTGGATCTAAACATTTTCAGGGTTGGAGAATAAAATTGCATCACAGGGCCCACTCTATAAAAAGCCTGGAAGACTTACTATAGCATACAAAACCAACACCGCTCAAATTAAACATGCCATACACACATAAATTGACAACAGCCACAAACCAACCTCCAATGCAGATGGAGATCCTCTAGGAGTCCAGCAGTCCCCCAACTAAGGGGCAAATTCACTAAAGCGCGAAGCGTCTAGCGCTAGTGCTAATTCGCCAGCATGATGTCATTTCACAACTTCGCAAATTCACTAACGAAGTAGATAGACTTGCGCAACTTCGCACCCTTATGCCAGAAGAAGTTGTGCATTGATGAAGGATCGTAATTACGCAAATTCACTAAGATGTCCATTTTCCTGAACGTTACCACTTACACTAGACTTTACTTTGCCTGTTCAGACCAGGCGAAGTTCAATACAATAGATAGGAGGACTGGCGTGTTTTACCATTGGAGGGTGATAGTCGGAAAAATATTTTTTTTGGGGGGGTTACCCTCCTTCCACCCAAATTTCCTAACATATGGCAACAAAACTATATAGGGGCACACGTAGGGCAATAGGACAACTTTATTTTATTTATTAAAGGTTTCCTGGGCTTGTGTAGTGGAATGTAGTGGCTGTAACATATATTTCTATTATGTGTTCAAGTTCCTGCTGTATGCAAATTAGGCTTCGCTAGCTTCACTGCGCTCTGCCTAGCGAAGTAACACTAGCGCAACTACGCTACTGTTCACCGACCTGAGCGTAACTTCGTACTTTAGTGAATTTGCGTAGCGGTGGCAAAAATTCGCCTGGCGAAGTGCGGCGAACGCTAGCGAAGCTAACGCTAGCAACTTTTTGGATCTTAGTGAATTTGCCCCTAAAACTATTTAATATAAATACAAAACCTGATATATATACAAAACCATCTCTTCTATATCTCCAGACCCAAGCATGTCATTCAAAACAAAATGGGGAAAGTTAGCTGAATTATGAAATAGTAGAGGAGACATGGAAGCTCTCTCAAAATCCTCATCTCCATGTTGTAAATTCCAAGAACAGAACTACAAAATTCTTTCCCACTGGTACAGAACCCCAACCAACTAAAAAAACTCTTTCCCTCACTATTATCCCTAGAAATAAAGTAAATTAAATACAGAGATTCATGAAACTAAAGTCATGCTCATCACATGAAACTGGTACAGAACCCCAACCAACTAAAAAAATTCTTTCCCTCACTATTATCCCTAGAAATAAAGTAAATTAAATACAGAGATTCATGAAACTAAAGTCACGCTCATCACATGAAACTCAAAATTATATTCAAAGATGGTTTTACTGGACAAGCTTTAAGGAAACAAAACTGCTTTATCACAGTAAACCGGTACTAATAATGAAGCAAAACTATCACCCGTGGGATTCTCTACCCCCAAGATCACTAATGTGGCCCTGAGGTTGCCATCGACAGACAGTCCACCTGCTTCTCTAGCTCTCACTCTGTCTTATCCAGGATAGACCACTGCTTTGTCAATCAGATGGTCTAACCAGGATAGACCATTGCTTTGTCAATCAGATGGCCCTAGCACACATCAAAAGGATCAGATACCTCCCTAGGGGAATATCCGATCATGCCCCTATTGAATTTGAAATTACACTGCTTCAAACTCAGGGAAAGCCTAGGTGGTCACCAAATCCAGTCTGCCTCAACTTACTGGGCAATTCAGAACCATTAGAGGCTGAGATCCTTGAGTTCATTAAAATCAATGAAAACACAGTGGATCTTTGCACACTTTGGGATGATACTAAATTGTGCAGAACTATAGATTCCATGCAGGATGCTGCCACTTTGCAGAGTGATTTGTCTAATTTGGGAAACTGGGCAGCAAACTGGAAAATGAGGTTCAATGTTGATAAATGCAAGGTTATGCACTTTGGCAAAAATAATATAAATTCAAGTTATACACTAAATGGCAGTGTGTTGTGAGTTTCCTTAAGTGAGAAGGATCTTTGGGTTTTTTGCTACTAAAACAAATAGGGTTCTGTCCTGCATAAAAAAGGTCATAAACTCAAGGGATGAAAACATAATTATACTTCTTTATAGATCCCTAGTAAGACCTCATCTGGAGTATGCAGTGCAGCTTTGGACTCCAGTCCTTAGGAGGGATGTAAATGAGCTTGAGAGAGTGCAGAGGCATGCAACTAAACTGGATAGAGGGATGGAAGACTTAATTTATGAGGGTAGACTGTCCAGGTTGGGGTTGTTTTCTCTGGAAAAAAGTCGCTTGAGAGGGGACATAATTATACTTTACAAATTACATTAGAGGACATTATAGACAAATAGTAGGGGACCTTTTTACCCATAAAGAGGATCACTGCACCAGAGGCCACCCCTTCAGACTAGAAGAAAATGACTTTCATTTGAAGCAGCATAAGTGGTTCTTCACAGTGAGGACAGTAAAGTTGCGGAATGCACTACTGGCTGATGTTGTGATGGATGATTCTGTTAATGGGGCTTGGATGATTTCTTGGACAGACATAATATCAAAGGCTATTGTGATACTAAACTCTATAGTTAGTATATGGGCATTTACAATTATTGTGAAGGTATGGAGGGGTGTGTGTTTATGGATGCTGGGTTTTCATTTGGAGAGGTTGAACTTGATGGACTTTGTCTTTTTTCAACCCAATTTAACATTGTAACTATGATTTGGGTATGTGTTAATTTCAATGGTAAAACTGTTATATGTAAAACCGACTGCTGCACTGAGGCACAGAAACTCCAACTCACCCCTATTTTCCATAACAAGGTGTACCAGGCAGGGCTGCCCACTTTTGCCCCTGCTATTTGCCCTGGCAATAGAGCCATTCACAGAGCCCACGTATAACAGGTTGGTCCTCGCAAACAGGTACAGACAAGATACAACTATACGCAGATGATACCCTGGTATACATGGGGGGGACAGAAGTCATTCACTTTCAGAATTTGTGGCTCTCACTCACCTGTTCGGGAGGGTGTCTGGACTAAAGGCTAACCCTACCCTGGTATTTATATTTGAGCATTTCTATTACTATCTACTTTTGTTTGTGTGTGTTATCTCTTTTCTAATTTACGTTTTAACATGCGTCTTAGTATTTGTTACAATTTCTGTAATTATGATAATGATTGATGTTTTTATGATGCTTCATGGTTGTCTATTTACATATATGCTTAGATCAATAGGTTGGACATTGGCTATTAGTTGTGGTTTTTTTTTTACTAGTTTAATTGTTTTTTCTTTTCAATTATTTTTATAAATGAAAATATGTGGTTAAAACTACAAATGTGTTAATGTTTATTTTGCATATACTTTCCTACTTGCATAATAAGTATGATTAGTGCTCCTTCAGCCTCTAAAAGTACATACGCTTGGATCAGAGTTCAGCAGTTTGTTTTTTTTAAATGTACACTGGATTACACTTGCCTTACAGGATGGTCAATTAGGGTTGCTTACCACATAACCACCATTGTGAGAACATTAATTACCCTTTTTAACTTTTTTTTTTGAGGATGAATACATGGAAAACACAAATACCACCTGTACAAATACTCATATGTTAAACAAGTTTATTTAAAAACATGACTTGGGGCAGCTGGGAAATTGACAAAATGTCTAGCCCAATGGCAGATTTCAAAATGAAATATAATAAAATCTGTTTGATCTTTTGAATAATGGATTTCAGTGCAGAATTCTTCTGGAACAGCACTATTAACTGATGCATTTTGGAAAAAAAAAACATTTTCCCATGACAGGATCCCTTTAAAGCATTCCATATAGTCAAATGGGGTACTTCTGGCTGACCTAAACCTCTTTTAGTTTTAGCCCTAGGTTCATTAAAATGGACCAACTCACCCACCATATTAAGCAGCGTTGGACTGGGGGGCCCAGGTCCAACCGGGCCGCAGCCTCAGCGGCCTCCCACACCATCCTCCGGGCCCCCCAGCATGCACGCACATACCTTTTTGCTCTGGGTCTGAACCCGTGTCCCCCTCCCCTCATGCGTGCATCGGGCGCATCCAATTTGGCAATGACTTGAACACGTCAGGGACAGGGAACGCATCTGGGCTGCCCGGGCCCAGCATGCGCACGCACAAATTTTGCTGGTCCAGGACGGGAGCTAAGAAGTAAGTACAGGGAGCGGACCTGGGCCGGCGGGGCCCGAAAGAGCCGGGGGCTACCGGGTTTTTTCCTGGTGTCCAGCCTGCCCAGTTCGACCCTAATATTAACTCTCCTTACATCTAGCTTTTACCCTATATATTCGCTATGGCATGACAACTTATTCAGACCAAAATGGGTATTCAAAATCAATTAAACATGGGAAAGTTAAGACTTGGGCAGAGACTTACTACTCCAGTGTGTATGGCTTTTCCAGATAAATATTTATATATCCAAGCACCTCCTTCTCATTTAGGTTCAAGTTGTTACACTTATATTTGGTTACACTATTGGACCAATTTACTAACATTCACATTTTTTTCTTTTTCACAAATCATATTTTTATAACCAAAATTGTGGATTATGCAATTACTCTAAACCAAGAAAATTTTTACTGGAAGGGACCAATTACATTTCAGGAGTGGCTCAGAATGATGGACAAATGCTAACACTGGAAAGACTATGTTGGGTAAAAAAATGACAAATGCGTAAATGCCTACAAACATGACATCACTGAACTTACAATGCAACAACATCTCACCTCTTCCATGGTGGCTTTAGCAAGCAGTAATCACAGTAATCACTCAGTACTGTATATAGATACCACAGTGAAAGAAAGAAGATGATTGGGAAATGTAGTTTGTCTAGATCAGAATAGTCCAACATATTCTGTTAAAAATTGTTTTTTGTTTTTTTATATTTAGAACACTTTTCTTGTCCAGACAAGACATTGTTTGTATGTCTTGAAGGGGCCAGAGAGTATAAAATCCATTAGCCACAGAAACTGAGCACAAATACTGGCATTAAATAAGTTTCATATTCATACCAAAAAGTTTGTGAAATCTGTCCACATTAATCCTTTAGCAACGACTTATGTCTCCCTCAGTTGGGTTCACATTTTATTACTCTCCATTTATTTTTGTATTTGCTGCGAATTTCCCAAGCAAAATCTGTGTCATCTGTGCTTTTGGCCCAGCCAACTGCTGCCCAAGCAAGCAAATAGCACCTATTACAGTGCTTGACACAAAACCCACAATAGCAGAGGCCACTATATCTCAAGCTGCACAATGCTGCAGATCATGCAAGGACTGAACCAAACATGTGACCACACATTGAAGCTACTGCATCCAATAGGATACTGAACCTAACATATGGGGTCACTATACAATATCAAGCATGCAAGAAGCTTATAGCCTGCAAACACTGGTACCAACCAGCAATAATGCACAACCCACTGGTAAATGAACCAGCCACCATACATGCAAACCACTGATGGACAAGTCAGCTATTGTGGATGACAACATAGATTTACAAGTTCAATGCCACATCTGTGCCATGGACACCAGCTGCACCTGACACACAAGACAATTTCCACACATGCAACCACTGAGCACAGCCAGTTACTGCACCTGCAAAAAACACTGGTCCACAAGCCAACCTTATTGCTAATAAGCAGTGGTAACAAAGCAGGCAAGGTAGATGAAATGTCAACTATAAAACCAACAACCTAGGACCAACAGCAATTGTTGAATAATGATCAGCACCAAAACTAGCTATGGGCTAGAGCAAACACCAGCTGAAGGTGCAACCTTTGCTAGATCCAACCAAACAGCCAATCATGCCCAATGATGGTGGAAACCAGAACCACACATACAAGGACTGTAGACAAGATAAAACCAATGGCTGTTGCCCTGCAAGGATTGCTGCAAGAAAAATAGCCATGCCCCCAAGGGGCACAGCAAAGAGTAGCACTTATGCATTACCTCAGGCCACCTCATAATCGGTGGCCAACTGCACCATAGGTTACAGCAAAGGCTGGTAGATGGCACCGGTCCTCTCAAGCCCCAAGAAAGCCAATAACCACTAGCCCCCCAAGGCCAGCAAACACATGAGCCGCCACAGACACATGCGTCAAGGGCCATAGAAAGGCCATCAGACCCATGAGCCAAGGGCCATGGGAAGGCCATCAGACCTATGAGCCAAGTGCCACAGAAAAAGGCCAGATGAGCCAAAGGCTCTTGGAACAGGCCAGCAGGCACATGGGCCAAGTGCCCTGGTAAAAATCCAGCAGACACATGGGCCAAAGGCCCTCGTAAAAGGCCAAAGATGCAGCACTTGAAGGTCAGTGTCCATGTGAGCCATGGACCATAACAAGGGTCCTAACACAAGCCAGGGCATGCTTCAAGCCTATCAAGTTGCCAGCAGACATTACAGTAAGTGCACTTTAACATACCAATAAAAGAAGAAGAGAAACATAGTCACCAAAACAGTAGATGTAGCTGAACTACAACTGAGCTCCCACTAAAACCACCAGATAGGAATATATTATCTAAAGAGAAAACCTACATCACACAAAAAGCCACCATTGGAAAACTGCCAAAGTGCAGAAACATCATAGGAAAAAATGGGGTACAATACTGCACAACAAACCCCTTGTCAGTCCTGGAAACACCAGGTGTAAAAGGAGCACACTAGGTGTAAAAGGAGCACTCACAAACCTAAAACCTCAGATGACAATAATACACGGAAGTCAGAGGAACACAGGCATCCTTTTGTAATATATAATATTTAAAATCATGTTTAATATTTATAATCTTATCATATGGAGTTATTTACATTATGTAATTATATAACAATGTTTTTAACTATTGTTTAACTGATTTGTATACTTAATGTATTTTATTGTAGAATCACTAGGGGTAAAAACAGATACTTTTTGTCAATCAAAGCTCCCCTAATCTATATTTCCTAAGTGCTTTACTCCCCTCTGCTGAAGGTCTGGGGAATGAGCACCTGGACCCATCTAAAAAAGTGGTAAGCTTATCCAGTATTATTAGAGAATCCATGTTCATCACAGTTTTATATATAACACCCAACCGGATAAGATGAACTAGACAGCATGAATACTTGAGATAGAGTCCTGGTGGAAGGCTGTTTGTTGGGAGCAGACTCATTGCAAATGAAAGGGTTACCATACTGCTTCTGCAGTGCAAACCCTGTAAGCACCCCGTGTAATAAAAGGCAAATATAACCTCTGTGTCTGCACAGAGAACTCACCAATAGAACATTTTTGAAACAACAATAGCAAAGAGACCCCAATGAGCATATGTACCTTACCAGATAAGCAGTGACTAGTCAACAGGATGAAGACTCCAGCTAGAGCCCTTGTCGCTTTCAGCTAAGGGACATAACTAGGTAATTAGCATGCAGACCTCCCAGTGTACTGTTTTAAAAACACAGTGGATACGAAGGAAGCAGAGCAATTCATCAGCCAGTATTTAACGTACCTTGTGTAACAAGAACAAATATAACAAATATAACCACTGTGTGAGGACTCAGGCTCATAATATAAAAGAATTCAGATAAAAAATACAGAGAAGATAAAAAAGAACACCGGCACCTTCCCAGGGTCCTCAGCAGGAATATTCCAGTCAGGTGGAACACTGTTTGTTAGGAAAAAACTCATTAGAAGGAAAGAGGAACCATACTGCTTCTCCAGTGCAAACCTCTAGCCAGTCCTGAAAGTAACTTGTAACATGAGAAAACATAACCTCTGTTTCTGCACAGAGGACACTGTTCAACCATACAAAACTTACATATTAAATAGCAGTAGCAAGAGGCAAAGTATCTGCACCTTACCAGATAGTAGTGACTAGATAGCTGGATGGAAACTCCAGCCATAGCCCTAATAGCTTTCAGTTGAGGGACATAATTAGCCAATTAGCATGCAGACTGCCCAGTGCACTAAACATTTCAAGCACATAGTGGATAAAGAGGAATCATACTTACCAGCTTCAGGCTTTGTTAAATTAGCCCATATCCATAGCCACGGCCCTTTTTGCAAACTTCTGGACATGTGCATCCAATCTCATGATCATTAAAGCCAACGTTCTGTAAAGAACAACCCAAAAGAAAAATGGAGGCCAAAAAAGATCTCAGGTAACCCACGTGGGAACCCCATACCTATATTAAGCACTTGATTGAATCTTGTGCATCGCTGGGCATATTGCAGGGGGGTTATTTTAGCACAGGGCTGGGATCATGGGTATGCCCACACCTGCATTTCTTCCCAATAAGTGATAATTTGAATATTATGCATCTTTGGGCATGAGGTACATTCTTCTCCATTACCTGGGAAACATCCATCTGTGTCCACACAGATATAAAAATAAAAACTGTGTTTGAAATCAGTAAAAAATTCACAAAAAAGGGTGAGGAGGAAGATCCTACCTACTTGTCAGGTAGGACAAAAAATAACGGGGGTGAGGAGGTAGTCATGTGGCCTTGTACATCATGGTTAATTTGATTGGCTATGTTATAGGTCCTACCTCCTAGACTGGGAGGGGTAAATACTCTATTCGCACAAGGGAAAAAAACATTTCTTCTGCATTAATGGCTTCATATTAGGCTAATGGAACAGGAAGAATTTCTCTTTTTGTGTATTTGTTCCTGGCAAAGTAACACTCCATATCCTACACAAAAACACACATTTTGGACTGTTATTGCTGGCATTATTCCCATTCATTTTATTGAAAGAATGCTGTTACATCTGTAAAGGGGTCTGCAGTTGACCCAAGATGCACACTTAGGGGCCTATTTATGAAATTTCTAATTTTTCTGCTTGAGTTCTTTAGGGGGAAACCTTGAAATTTTAGAGGAAACATTTTTTTTTCAAGATTTTCCTGAAAATCCAAAAATACTCCAGTTAAAACCTGTCAAAATCATGTAAAAATCACTGACATATGGTCCCTTTAACAATTGAAAGCTGTTTCTTGCCTTCACGATCTTTGAAGGTTTGGTCTGGTTTTTATCAATTGAAAAAGGTTGGCACAAACTGGATCACTCTCCACGATGTAGTTAAAAAATGTATTTAATTAGAACATCACAAATGCCTTACGCGTTTCGTGCCTTTTGGTCTGGTTTTTGTTTGATAATCCAAAAAAGATATTTTTCCATGGTTGTATCAAAAAAAATTGCATTTTTGGGCTTCAAACTAAAATGTTGCACAATTCGATTTTTAAAGCATAAATTTTGGTGTGCCTTTTTCCCTCATGTTTTTTTCTTTCAGATTTATAGGTTAATTAAGGGGATTTGGGTTTTTGAAGTTTGTTTGAATTTTTTTTATATACAGTGAGAAAAAGTTGAGTTTTAGTAAATTACTCACCTTAATCTCGACTCACAGCACAATTTATATTTAGCATTGTAAGAGACCCTTGATATCACCCAGGGGATGTTGCAAGGGGGATGGGGCTCCAAAAGTTATCCCATTGTGCAATCTGTTTTGGAGAACGGAGCACCCATTTTTGTACGTTGCACCCTTCGTGTGCATAGTAAATTACCCCTATTATGTTTACCCAGGTGCAGTAACCCATAAAAACCAGAATGTTAGCATGTAGTGTTTACTAGTCACCAGTATGAAAACAAAAAAATTATTGGTTGCTGTGGTTTACTACATTTGGGCAAATTTAGAGTCATGTATTACATATGGGGGCTAGCATGCCATTATCCTAATGTATCATGTTAGAAGGCTGAAAAATATCTTTCCCCAAGTGGGACAAAATGCATTAACCTTTCTGATTGTTTCCCATTGGCATAGTTTTCCAGATAAATCATTATACGATTTTTGTTTAGGAAAAGAAATCTGTTTCAGGTCAGTTTTGTTATATAGTTTTTCCATACCTGCAACATGTTTGGTCATAGATATATACTATGGGGAAGATTTACTAAAGTCGTGTGAAGGATTCAAAATTCAATCGAATTTTCAAAAAGATTAGAATTTAGAATGACATTTTTGGGTACTCAGACCATCAAATTTAAAAAAATTCAATCGATTCGAATGATTTGAATAAAAGTCTATTTGATCATTCGACCATTCGATGGTCGAAGTACTTGCCCTTTAAAAAAAAATTTGATTGCCTAGTTCACCAGATTAAACCTACCGAATTGCTAATAAACCCTATGGGAAGCTCCCATCGGGTTTTTCTAAGTTTTTTAGATCAATTAAAAAAATTAGATCGAATGGTTAAAAACATTTTTATTCGATCATTTGATTAATCGAATTGCGCTAAAATCCATCGACCAAAGTTCAATGGTCGAATTCGAGGGTTTTTTATCTTTATGTCAGAGCTGACAAACATGTTTGCTTTAGTAATACCCATTTTCATGAAAATGTATTCAGTGGCTCACAGTTTATGCTTATATATAGTTTTTGTTTCAAAATACACAATAATATTGTATAAAAGTGTAGGATTTAACCCATGAAGAATAAACTCTGGCATATGTAAGGTCAACATACTCTACCAATCCAGTTACAGCTATGCATGCGAGTGAATGAGCCTGCTCTTCTGTCAGCTATGTGATAAGGAATAACTTTCTAACTATGCAAGCGTGAAAAGGCAGCGGATACAAGTCTTCAGGCCTTGCAAGTTTGACATTACACAGCAGAAGCAGGAATTAAATTAGAGTGAGAGGTTAGAAATCTGACAGGAACCTGATCTGTAGCCACTAATTATAAAGTCTCACTCTCACCAAGTTGACACAAATGTTAGGCCAAATTAAATGTTGGCTAATTAGCCATCATACACAGGCCTTCAAAGCAGACATGTCTACACACTATTTAGCATAGCTAGCCAAATGTAAAAACACACAAGTCAAACCCTGCATTTCTCTTCTAAGTGTTCTTTCACATTTTCATAGGTCTGTACGTTAAGAAAGCTGTTAAAGCTAGCAAGCAGACAAATCTTTAAACACTATAGTGTAAGGTTTGTAAATCAATTTTCAAGTAAACCAAAATCAAGCTGAGTTTAAATTACAGAAAATACAGAATGCTATCACCAGATACAGAAACAGGTCTCCTCTTAAACATGTTCATAATCCTCAAAATTATTGTATCAGTGCATTTTTTTATCAGTACACATTGCTGAAAGAAATATTCTGGATAAGAGACCACACTGCTCACATTTCACAGAAATATGACCTAGCTGCTAGGTCCTGACATATCTAGTGGAGTGTTCAGCTTTATGTTGTGGAAAGTACAGAGGTATGCATTAGGATAAATGTTATTTTTCTTTGCAATCTGGAGTGACCTGCCAATACTACAGGGTCAGCAAATAAGATAATTGCCCTAAATTTTCATTGGGACTGTAATTATATAACAAAAAAGAAAAAACAAGATTCTGCTTTTCCTTTGCCAGCAAATTAGCAGAAGGATATCTTGATAGAACAATCCCTGAGGCCTTCTAAATATTTGTGATGAAAAATATTCCAGTGTACTTGAAAGGCAACAACTCTGATTGTTTCCTATCACACACATGTCAGAGTTTGGAGATGCAGTATTTTAACTCTTTAGTTTAAGTTGGCGGTTAAAGGTCTGTGTTTATATTGGGCCTTGAGAAACATTTATAAATAAAAATATTTCTTGAGGCATTGGTAGAGTCTTTTATACTGACTTGCAATACTTGCTGTAAAGTAAATATAAGTAATAACATTAGAATTACGTGGAAAAACTCTTATTTTAAAGTAGAGTTTACACTTAAATTAGAAATATATATTCGGGTTAGCCACAGTAAAAGATAATATAGCAGTAAGGTAGCTCTTCCTCTCATTTATGGCAGTTCTTTTTCTCAATATGTGCCATGACCTCATATTTTTTTAAACATCTGTGTAGCATACATGCTGCTAAGATGTCTATACAACAAAAGCAACTAACCAAGAACAATCCTTAATACATAAAAAATGTGGATCAAAATATCCAATACACAAACATGAAAGGAAGCCCTGAAATTCTAAACTAATACTGAAATGTAGCCACAAATTAATATCCTGCAAGTTAGTTCCTGAAGTTAAGACATTTTCGTCTACATTTTTGTAAGTGGCACTGAATCCCATTGGTTGCCGTTTTTTTCTAGTATGTGCCCCTTTGTTTGAAGCTGTTGTTCTGGAGGGATTCAATGCTTAAGGGGGAACGTTCATTCACCCATAAACCCTGGGGAAAGGAATATGCATTGTGTGTAGAGGGTAACACACTGACAGCAGTTCAAACATGAAAATAGTTGTGGCACTCATCAGGTCTATATAACACATGAAAGACTGTCATGTACAATAGGGCATTAATTAAAAAACTATAATTAGGGGATCGGAACACGCATAACCAAGGAATCTGTATGTCATTATTATTTAAGCTGAACAAAATATGAAATAACTCTAAAAAATAAAAAAAATGAGGACTCAACCTTTGTGAAGTCATATAGTCCTGTTGTAATGGATTTGCTTCCTTTTGCAGAAAGGTTAAGAGGGGATGACATTTTTCAAAAGTAAAGCTTTTGATCATCAAAATACACCCTGGTACCAAATCAACTTCAACACATCTGTTTCCACTGAGTAACTCTGTGAAAACAGAATCTCTTGAAATATGTTTTAAATAATCAAAAAAAGTTCATAAGGTTAGATAGCCTAGCAAGATATGCAGTGATGCCACTATTATGGCAAAACAGGGCACAAGGTCAAGAGGCCATAGGATTAGCCAGAACTGCCTTTAATATATAAATACATTGGACCAGTATGAACTTGACACTGCTTTTATTAGGTGTTTAGAAGAAAAACTTAATTTAACCAAGATGCTAATAGCTTCTTGGAATACTAACATATTTTAAGTGTATGACCCAGTCTTCTTTTTACCATGACAAACTTCACATTCACCTTTATTTTTTAATAAGCCCCAACACAAACTTTGGCATGTTTCTTTTTTTCTTTAAAATTGATGACTACAGCAGAAGTGTATCACAATCACAGATGAAAACAGGGAAATCATGGCATCAGGGCAGTTGCTTGTTTTTTCCCCTTAATATAGCCTTGAGTAGCTCCACACACTGGGCTTTAAACCATAGTGACATGCTATGGCCAGCAGTTTAATTCATTTCTAAGTGAAACCATTTGCATCTACCTAACTTCTAAATCTAGCTTTCCTTACAAGAAGGCATATGCAGTCAAATCTCCTTTATTACTTCTTATTAAAGGGTAACCTAATACCTTTTGACAAGCTTAGTTGTTGTAACAGGAGGCTGTTAATGCCTCCACATGGCTTGTTTATAATGAAAACAGCCATAAGAACAATCCAGTGTTGCTGTTTTTCTTTTTTTTTTTTTTTTTTGAGGAATCAAAACTGCTTTCACACCAAGTACTTTACACAGTTAATTTAAAGCTGGAATTCCCTTGTGTCTGCTGCCATACCAAACACAAGCTCATTAGAGCCAATATCCTACTTTTCATGTTATATCACAGAGTGCCTGAACTTAAAAAGTTATTAAACCTTAAACAAACATATTCAACCTTTAGCAGCATCCATGTTTTTGTTTCCCTTCTCATCTGACAACACTGTGAACTTCCAGAGACCAATTCAAGGGAAAAATAACCTATGACCAGAGTGTTACCAAGCCGTTCATCCTGTTTGCAATTAGAAAACTAAATAGTTGAGGTAATGTGTACCCAGTGGGAATTAGACTTGCAGATCTTTTTACAAACGAGTAATGCGGTAAGACTATCTGTCCAATGGGGTGTCTTACTGATATACCCCAGGCCCGTCTACATGTCACAGCTGTCTGTTCAACCACTTGCACTTACACTACAGCGCTTTCATTACAAAAATAGAATTTGGTGTCCTACGAGCGGTTACATTACTAATGCTAAATATTTAATTCCCTGGGGCTCTAATTATGGTTGAGCAATGGTTACATGAATTCTGCTTCTTTATAACAACTGTAAAAGCAATTTGAGCATTTTTCAATTAATTAGATACATAGGATACCAGTAACCCCTTTGTCAGTCTGCCCTCCAGGACCTTGGCTAATTTGCATGGAGTAGAACGTTTGTGAAAATGAAGTGCTGTGTTCATCCGTTAAAAGTTCAGGCTGTGTATGATCTCTTTGGTTTGCAATGCCAGTGCCAGTGGTTTAATGATTATACAGGATATAAACATTTAATATATGAACTAAACTGTGTATGGAAGTGAAGAAAATTTAAAACTACTTTATCTAAATGTGCTTTAATGGTCAACTGAATTGTCATTCTGAATACAAAATGGGCAAGGTAATTTGGGTGTACTGATCCCAAATATGAAAAGTGGTCCATACTAGAAGGCCACTAGACATTCCCTGCATTACATAGTATGTGCCCAGGGTATTAATGACAGTTTAGCATTCATTTTTACTCTTGCATGCCCACCCAAGTTGCACCATAGCTCCAATTGTGAGCCAGGTCTTGGGAGCATTTATCGCTGCTTTATAAGAGCCACAGAAAACATTTGTTGAGCGGTGAGTAGTACACTCTATGCAAATCATTGGAGTACATATAGGTATAAGTAAAAATAACAGAATAACACAGCAGAATGGGACATGACTAGTGATGGGCGAATCTCCCGAGATTCGCTTCACCGAAAAATTCGCGAAAGGAGTCGCGGGACGCTTTTGACGCGCAACTCGTTTTTTTTAGCGAATTTTCGCTAAGCGAAATTTTGCTGGTGATTCGCAAATTTATTCGTCAGCGGCGAATCGCGGGAATTCGCCGCGAATTCGCCCATCACTAGACATGACTACTTTTTTTGATATTAATATAAAATGTTGATGTACATGTATGAGGGCTTGATTAAAGGACTGAAGCTGGTTACTGTTGTACTATGGAGAAACAAAGGTCATATGCTTTGTTTTGAATTTTGACAATCATATCAATACGGAAGACCTAAATAGTCCCTGCGAGAATCTTAACAATGCACAACCAAAAGTCTTAAAGGAAAACTATACCCCAAACAATGTTGGTTTCTATAAAAATGTACTGCATAAAACAGCTCATATGTCATACCCTTCTTATGTAAATAAACTATTTTATAATAATATGCTGTTTTAGAAGTACTATTGTGTAATCATAATTAGAACATTACCATTTTACCTCCTCTGAGATCCTATGAATAACAGTGCACACAAACAACCAAAAATTCATACATGTTAGGTCACATGAACTAGTTAATTGACAAAGTCTATTGCATGCACACTTCACACTTCTTCCTGTTAGCGTTAGAGTTGCATTATTTCTGGAAACGTGATCTCTGATGGAGAACATAGAATATTAAATGGGGGCTCAAGGGAAAATACGTAAAAGGGCAATAGTTACTGATATATATTTCAGTTTGGTAAGATTATTTCATGTGCCACTTAATATGATGTAAATGGTTACTTATCTATTCATTTTGGGGGTATAGTTTTCCTTTAAAAAGCAATTGGAGTAAAGCAAATAATATTTATTTTCAGGGCTATTAGTTTTATAGACAAAAATCAAAATAGAACTGTGTTTTTGCAGTGGTCTTATACCTTTTTAGATTTTAATAACAGTAGACACCAATTGAACATACTCTGTAAGTGGTTACAAGATAGAGCTGTTATAATTGAGTTTATATTTCAATGTTTAGTTGACAATACCAGCTGCCAATTAATTAATGGTATACCTCAAAAAGCCCTTTATTTACATGGATTATCATCATTTGAATCAGTCCCTGCCCCATTACAGTTCACAAGTTATTAGGATAATGTAAGAAAAGGCATTTTGCCTAGGCCTAGGAACTCTTTGAAACCTATGAAATATTTGCTTATAAACATTCAAAATGCAACCTGATGATTAGTTTCTATACATGATCTGTAGTAAATGTTCCACCTTCTATCCTAATAGAAGATATGTATATCCCTTACATGTATATGTATGTATAAAAGATATGTATATCCCCCTAAGTAACCTATCACACTGTGGTAATTTCTATTGGGAGCCAGTTAAACTGGTTTTGGAGAGTGAGGTGAAATGTAGATATATTGAGATAGCAACCAGATATTTGAGATAAATGACTCTACAAATTGTGACCTTCAGCTAGTGAAGACCATAGCCACGGCCAGGCCCGGACTGGCAATCTGCAATCTGTGGGTTAGGGCAAATGCCAGAGAGGCTGCTATAAGGTGCCATAGAAAGTCAGTATTTAGTGGGCTGGTGGGGGCTGTTTGGGCCTCTATGTGGGCTGATTGGGCCTCTGTGTACCTGAAATGCCAGGGCCTATTTTGATTCTCAGTCCAGTCCTGGCCACGGCACAGTTTTTTAGCACAGAAAATGGAGACTGACACCACCTTTCACTTTTAAATGCAGCTTTACTGGCTTTTAGCAGACACAAATAATGCTTCAACACACTTGCTTCAACCTAGGGAATAGCAGTCCCGCTTTAACACACTCACTAGTCTATATATGTATTTGTATAGAGGATATGTATATTCCCCCAAGTAACCTATCACACTTTGGTCAGTTCTATTGGGAGCCAGTTAAACTGTTTTTGGAGAGTGAGATGAAATGTAGATATTGAGATAGCAACCAGATATTTGAGATAAGAAATGACTCTACATATTGTAACCTTCAGCTAGTGAAGACCATAGCCACGGCCCAGTTTTCAGCACAGAAAATCAAGACTGACACCACCTTTCAAATTTCAAAACAGCTTTACTGGCTTTTAGTAGACACAAAACAATGCTTCAGCACACTTGCTTCAACCTAGGGAATAGCAATCCCGCTTTAACACCCTCACTAGTGTTCACACAAACTCATGTTTCCAGCACAGGTGTGGACATACCCAACTCCCAGAATCTTCTCTGGCAGGGCTTTTTCTCTTCCTCTCTCCAGTCTTTTTGGAGCTCTCTCACCAACTCTTTAACTCAGTGGGGAATCGCCCTCCCAGCTACACACAAATCTACACACACCTCCAAGGAGGTTTTCATGGGCCACTAACCCTCCTCCCCGCAAGGAGGTTTCAAGGGGGAAGCACTGAGATGTAGTCTCAAGCCTCCTTTTAACTAGAACTTAATTAGATAATTACCTCAAACTTAGGCAGATGCAAAACACTGGAGCAAGGAATGGAAGCCCACCCTGCTCTCCTCCATTCACTCTAGGGACATATTATCCATCTTTTTCTAATTGGGTACACAATTACAGCCATACTTGCTGCAACAACACACATTCCCCTGGAGTTTTATACACACCACTATAACACTGGTTATACACAATATTTTGCTCTTTTCACACACACATCTTAAATACCTCCCCCCCCCCCCACTTTGTTTCGACCCAGGGGCAGAACACACTGAAATCATGGTAGAAATCTTTTTGCATTCACAATATGTAATCATACATCTCAATCAGAGTATACACACACACATGCTTGAGTCTCTCTCAGCCATCACCACGAGCTGGCACTGATGTTTTACTTTAGTTGGCCAGGTTACCATACCTGACCCACGGGAGTCACTTTCACCACACGCAGTCTCGCATTCTGCCACTAAGCATGCATAGGGAGGTATATTTTTTCATAGAATACCCCCCAATCATGGAAGGTATATATCTTTTGGATGCATCCTGTAAGTGTGTAGTCACACACATCTCCTGCTTTTTATTAACTGGGGAAGACACTTTGGTCAGATTTGTATCATCCCTATCAGGCACACATGCTTTGGCATCTCTGTCACAATCATGCAGACTCCAGAATTTACATTTACCCACTGTCTGGGGTATAGGGATTCCTTATTGGTCACAGATTTGTGTCATACACACTGACAGTCACACACTCAGTACTGTTCACCTGACTCCAACAGCTTGACAGGTGGCCCAACACAGTTGGAGTATGGCCCACACATAGGAGCATAGGGCACGCAGAGTTTAGCACATATATGGGAACATAGGGGAGGCAGAGTATGGAACTCAGGGAGAATAGGGCAGGCAGAATATGGCACACACACATGGGAGCATAGGGCAGGCAGGGTATGGCACAATCAGGGAGCATAGAGCAGGCAGCGTTTGGCACACACAAGGAGCATCGGGTAGGCAGAGTAGGGCACACAAGGAGCATAGGTCAGGCAGAGTATGGCACACACATGGGAACATAGGGCAGGCAGAGTATGGCACACACAATGCATAGGGCAGGTAGAGTATGTCTCACAAGGAGCATAAGGCAGGCAGAATGTGGCACACATGGAGCATAGGATAGGTATAGTATGGCACATATAGAGGGCTTAGGGAAGGCAGAATACAGATAGAGACAGGGAAACCTATCAGGACCACACGTCATATGAACAGTTTATACTGTGCCACATAAAGTGGCACAATGCTGGTAACCCTCCAGCAGTTTGTGTGAGGTGTGAACAGGTGAACAACGTGGGCACAGTACATTTAGGGGGTGTTAACAATATGGGTGATACAGGTTTGAAAAATGCAGGAGGCATTACAGGTGTGATCAGTGCTGGAGTTTACTGTCTGAATTTGAGGATAAACAATGCAGGTGCCTGTTAATCTCAGTGCTGATACCTTTTAAAGATTATACAAGGGAAGCAGTCACAGCAGGCAGACTTTCATGTGGGGGCCACACAAGGGGGGATTGAGGGCTGTATGCTGCCCACGGGCTGCCAGTTGGACATCACGGATACAAATAATAAAATTTGCTCTTCTGCATTTGATCATTAATATGGTGGCAGCACATATATACAAAGGAAACCATTATAATGTGAATGATAGATTACAGTTGTGTCCAATTCATCATAATGTTAGAATTATGGGGAATTGTGTAATTTCTGACATTTAGCATTAATATGATCTTGTATCTTATTGACAGGGCACAAGTCTGCTGTTCCTAATGATATAGCCTGCAGTAAAAACCTTGGAGTTACTGCCAGATGAAAGGAGGTGGTAGCTCCAGGGTTTCCTCCATCCACAGGTGCACGCAATTTGAAACAATTTGACCCGCTCCGACGCTGATTTTTAAGCGCGGAGCGGGAAGGGGGGGGCGGCATCGGGGCTGCTGCCTCAGGCGGCGGCAGCCCCAGAATCGGCCCTGAGTACAACTATAGAGAAGTAAAAGGTCTTTGGATTTACATCCAATAATTTCATTTGTACCTTTAATATTTAGGGTGAATGCACACAACAACTGCATCCAATTTTGCACTGCTGCAAATGTGGTTGTAAATAAAACATATAATATTGCAACTAAAGTGATTCTGACCAACATCAGATGTAATTGTTCAACATTAAAAATGCACAAATTATATATAGTCAAAATTCAAGAAGACCACCAAACAACCTAGAAAAGCAAAAATGTGGAATTTATCATAAAGTACAGTGGGATAATGAGATTACAACAATGAACAATATCACACAGGCATTTAAATCAATTCATAATGTATTTTACAACAGGTGCTGGAACTGGAGAAACCACATCTTCGCAGCATAGTGCATACACCAATGATGACGTCTAGGTATATTATGCTGTCTGGCATAATGCATTCATTTCCCAGGATACCCTGTAGAGTCAATAAGCATTCTGAAAAACAGTCCTCTGTGATATTTTACCTTAAACTGCATTAAGTAGCTGAGTGCCTGAATTGTTCTTTTGTGGGTACCTACAGTGAAATGGTATACCTGCAGCTATATAGCTTTGAGAATTCCATGCTAGAAATAAATTGCTATAAAGCAATAGAATCTTAAACACAATCTAGGCGGTCACTAGCTATTATAGCCCAATAAAAAATAATATACAAATCAATGATAATGTCATTAGTGTCAGAGACAAAAGCCTTGAGGGTTAAAGAGCAATTGGAAAATCAAATCCATATTTCCATTATATTTAAGTTTATTCTCTTCAAGCCAGAGAGTGAGCATTTGAATGCTTGGTATATTTTATGGGTTATTCACTCAGATAAATGATTTGCTGGCATCTGTTATGAAATGAAGATTGGATTTAAGATGGATCTGCCTATCAAGGGACAAGGTGCACATGAGGTCTTAGCACAAAATATGAGTCTATGCCATTTCCAACATGCCAGAGTTCAGTGCCAGAATTCAGACAAGAAGATACTAGAAATGTAGACCTTAGATACTGTATATAGTGTGCAGACTTTTGCGACATATGCAATTTGCTAGGATGGATAACAGACAAATAAAACATTGTGACATACAATTCTGTATATTAATGTCAAACAACACCAGTCTTCTAAGCAATAAAGAAATGGGACTGTAAGGAAAACCTCTGAAAATAACATCAAGGGAAACTCGCAGGTCATTAGGTACAAAAGAACCAGTGTCTGCCCTTGTTTATTTGTGTGTAAATATAATTTTGTTGATATCTCTGTTTAAAAATATCTATACTATGAATGCTACATGCCAAACTTATTTTTGCATACAGTAAAGTTACAGCTCAATACGTAGTTTACTAACTATGATGTTATTAGTATTGCCTCACATAGTATATGAGCTATAATGCATAGTTTGTTTGTTCATGTTATTACAAGGAGAAATAAAATTATCTTTCTTACTGGGTCTGGGCACACTGGGGGCTACCACATCAGGGGCCCCTCTGCCATCCCCATGGGCAACTGCTGTAAATCCCACTCTGTCCTTTTTTAGTCCCTAGCCATCATGTATCTGCCTCATGCGCGTTATTTCCTCATCTGGGGGGGAAATCAGGAAGGAGCAATAACTAAACTTAAAAATACAATTCTAAAGGAGGGGGTTATGACTATTAATTGTTAAACACTATTGCATGAACACAGTTTACTGATTGAAAAAAGAAGAGACTGGACACTATAGGAGAATTGTCGAAAGCACCCAAACCTTTATATATATATATATATATATATATATATATATATATATATATATATATACTGTATGTAGGGATGAATAAATGATTTACCTGGTACAAATTCTACCCAAAACTCTGTACTAGTATTTCACTGTAGGTTTTGTTTCTCCGGGGTTTTTTTTTGTGTGTGCTAAAAAAAACTGGGGGGAGGGGGGGGGAAAGACCATTGAATTCAAAGCACTTGGCAAGAGAAAAACACCCATTTACTCAAATGCAGTGAGAGCATTTGAGAATGAACTTGAGGAAAAAAATGGCCATTGATGTCAATGCATTTGGTGAGAGAGAAAAAGCAGAAAAAAAGCCTATTGACGCCAATGCATTTGATGACGTTTTGGTTACAGAGATAACTAGTAGATAACCAATAGAGATACCCAGTGAGCTCTGCTCATTACCTTTTAAGCATACGAATGCCAGGCATTCTGCATTAGACAGCTCCCTCCTCATGTAGTTTTACAAATTCAGTTCTAATGTTTCTCTCTTGCTACTATGTACAACACACCCGGACTGGCAATCTGTGGGTTCTGGCAAATGCCAGAGGGGCTGCTGTAAGTTGCTAAAGACAGTCGCTATATAAATTGGGCTGGTGAGGGGCTGTTTTGGGCCTCTGTGTACCCAAAATGCCAGGACCTATTTTGAATCTCAGTCCAGACCTGATGTACAGAAATACTTTATCAACAAGAAAAAATGTGGCATTTTTATTAAAGGGCCGAAAGTAAAAAATTGAGTTTTCACCATGAATGAAAGTTTGCCATATTATCAGAAATTTACTAAGAGAAGAGTGCATCAAATTTTAGCGAACTGCCTTGGTGAACATTCACATTTTGGCCAGGTGAAATTTGTCCATTGCAAACATATGCCTAGTGAACCTAGGAGCAAATTCACTAAGCAGCGAAAATGCGCTAGCTTTGTCTTCGCTAACGTTCGCCACACTTCGCCAGGCGGATTTTCACCAGCGCTACGCAAATTAACAAAATTACAAAGTTACGATCAGGTCGGCGAACGGTAGCGTAGTTGCGCTAGTGTTACTTCGGTGTTAGTGAATTTGCGAAGTTATGAAATGATGTAACGCTGGTGAATTAGCGCTAGCGTTAGACGCTTCGCGCTTTAGTGAATTTGCCCCCTAGTGAACAAGAATTAATTTGCATGTTGTTTTTGTACTATGACAGTTAATAGGAAGTGTTTATAAATATTATATTATCATGCAGGGTTGCAGATATTTTAGTACAGCCCTGTCTATTCCTTAATAGAGATGGGGCAAATAAGCAGAACTATAACATTTTCATGTTCCAGGTGAGTCTTAGCAGCACCAGGCACATCCTCACACATGCTTCTAGCTTCATTATGCTGAATCGATAAATGTTTAGTCAGTATGGATATTGACAAATCATAAAATAAAAGTCTACCCTTCAGCAACAGCACTCATTACAGGTAATGTGTCTTGTCAGTGAGAAGTGAATATTATGCAAGCTCTGTCACGGCCTGTCAGCTTCTAAAGATCCCCTCCCATGGTAACAAGTGTACAGTAAATAATTTTAGATGATAATATTGAAAAATCAATGGCTGCTTCCTGTGGACTGTCACAAACAAATCAATCAGAGTGTCCTGAGCTACAGGGTAAGGAGGCCGTGGGAACAAATGCACTTCTCATCTGTGTTTTGCCAGTCTCAGCAGTGCCTTACTTAATGTTATGGCAATTTAAATGGTGCATTGGTGAGGGCTCCTTATGCAGGAAGGAAATGGACAGGATAATTGTCAGGACATTTTTACTAAACGTAAAGACGTAAGTATTTCCTCTAAATTATTATAACTGTCATCACTAGGCACATAGTATTTAATTGTAAAGCAAGATCTGGGCAAAATTCCTACATTTCAGTTAAATTTCTTGCTTCTCCTGCAGAAAGCATTTGGACACAGAGCTCCATTAGTCTATGGGGCAAATTTACTAAGCGGCAAAAATTCGCTATCGTTGCCTTCACTAACGTTTGCTAACGTGCGCTATGCAAACTCACTAAAGTGCGAAGTTACGCTAAGGTTGGCGAATGGTAGCGTAGTTGCGCTAGTGTTACTTCGCCAGGCAAAGCGCATTTAGGCTAGCGATACCTAATTTGCATACCGCGCAAATTTCAAAGTCCAATAGAGGTATATGTTACAGCCACTACATTGCACTACACAAGCCCAGGAAACCTTTAATAAATTATATAAAGTTGTCCTATTGCCCTACATGTGCCCCCTGTATAGTTGAGTTGCCATATGTTAGGAAATGTAGGGGGGAAAGAGGGTAACCCCCCCAAAAAAAATGTTGCACTTTTTCAGACTATCACCCTAAAAAAGGTAAAACACGCCAGTGGTTTTTTGGGACAGAAAAAATTTCCAATTTTTTTTTCAAACTCCTATCTATTGTATTGAACTTTGCCAGGTCTGACCTTTCGCCAGAGTCGGAGAATTTGCGAAGTTACGAATTGACGTCATGCTGGCTAAATAGCGCTAGTGTTATAAGCTTCACGCTTTAGAGAATTTCCCCTATGTACAAAGGGACCTTTTTACCCATAAAGAGGAACGCCGCACCAGAGGCCACGCCTTCAGACTAGAAGAAAAGAACTTTCATTTGAAGCAGCGTAGGTGGTTCTTCACAGTGAGGACAGTGAGCTTGTGGAATGCACTGCTGGGGCTTGGATGGTTTTTTGGACAGACAAAATATAAAAGGATATTTTTATACTTAACTCTACAGTTAATATAGCTATGGGCATATATGGTTTGTGTGAAAAGAGTGAAGGGGTGTGTGTATATGCTGGGTTTTAATTTGGAGGGGTTGAACTGATGGACTTTGTCTTTTTTCAACCCAGTTTAACTATGTAACTAACTATGGGGTCCATTTACAAAAGTGCAGTAAAAATTTGAGCACAAAATATAGACAAATTTAAGAATTTGTTTTCGCTAGTTTATTAACCTGCGGTAAATATAAATTAGCGAATTTTCTTTTGCAAGAATATGTGTTCGCCAGTTAATAACGCTACGTACACATTAACGCCTTGTTTACTAAGCAGTGAAATGTGTGAAAGACAAAATTAATGCCAGAATATTCGCAACATTTTACCACCATCTTTATAGTGGCATTAACTTATTTTTTGGCCAGAAATTTCTCAATGGGAGTATAATTCTTATTAAACGGTGCATTTAAAGGAAAAGTAAATGTTTTCTTTTTTCTTTCTGTAAATTTGCTCTAAACAGCCCCCCAGATTAATGTACCTTAGTCCCTGCTGCAAGTTTGCTCTGGTTTCTGTGTTATCAGCAGCTTGTTTCCCCTTCTTCCTGGTGCAGAGTGAAGCCCAGCCCCTTAGTTTACTGAGCAGTCCATTTGCTGCTGTTACACAATAGAGAGGAAGAGGGAGCCAGTGCTGCACACACTGGTCTCTGCTATGCCATAGTATGCAAATGATCTCCAGGACTAGTCACAGAGATAAGGTCAGCTCAGTAAGCTATGGGGCGGGGCTTCACTCTGCACCAGGAAGAAGAGGAAACAAGCTGCTGATAACACAGAAACCAGAGCAGACTTGCAGCAGGGACTAAGGTACATTAATCTGGGGGGGCTGTTTAGAGCAAATTTACAGATAGAAAAAAAAAGGTTTACTTGTTCTTTAAATGATGCAAAGAGATAACTGGTATGATTTCTTGTTCATAGGATTCTATTGGTAGAAGGGTGTGTGCGTGGATGGATGAAGTATGGGTTTATATGATACATACATGTTAGATTGGTGTTACTCTGGTAATGTTGTTGGATGGTATAATCATCAGTCAATAAAGTTTATGAGTTTTGAAGATGCATTTCTAGCCATACATGACATAGTTAAAATTGCCATAATTAACGCCATATAAAACACTATTTTATAGCATAAATATTTGCAGATATAATTTGTCTGCTGAAAATTCGCAACTCGCTAAAATTACCGCTAATGTAAGCTGGTTTCCTAATTTTTTGCAATGTTGCTTAGAATTCTGTTTTCTTTTATTAGGCAAGACATTTTTAGGTTGACATTCTTTAAGACAAGATTCTATGTAAATTACTTATTACATTTTCTGCATGTACTTAGTCAGTTTTCATGGAACACAATATACCCTGCTCTACATGTCTACTTTTATTTACAAGTGCAATTTTGGACACATGTCATGTTTTTTACCCACAACATAGCATTTTTACCCATTACAGTGTAATCAAGGCAGTAAGGGGGAGATTAGCTTGATGCAATTGTGTCCATTGCATCAAAATGCACACAATTTAAAGGGGAACCATTGTGTAAATTAAATTTTAATATAAGCTTCAGCATACTTTCAAAATTTCTACAATTAAATATTCTGCATAGTTTCTGAAATAATCAAGTTAATGTTCACTATCCCTATCTTAGCATCTGTTGCTCTTCATTCTGTCTTCATGCAGGAGTTCGGTGTCAAAAAGTCACTGACAGATCCAATATATATCATAGGGTGACTTCCTTTCCTAGCAGATGAATTAGAGCTCATTTAAATAACAGATTCCAGTACAAACTAAATTTAATCTTTTGCTCAAATCCAATGTCTGGTGCTTTTAATAAGAGTGAGCTCTAATACATCTTCAATCTAGGCAAAACAAGCTCCTCTATAAGATACTGTATATTGGATCTAACTGTCAATGACTATCATGACCCAACTCCTGCATGAAGACATAATGAAGAGAAACTGATTCTGAGATAGGAATAGTGAAAATGAACTTTGTTTCAATGTTGTTTCAACTTTGTGGAATTACAAGGAGTAGAAGTACCTTTAATAAATTGTGCCGGCAAGTGCAACAACTCTGTCCGCTGTAACTGTATTGACTCTCATAAAAGAGCCTTATATACAGTAATTTGTTGTTCAATGAATTTTGTGAAAAATACACCAGACTTTTTAAAAACATGGCTTTATTGGTATCAAAACATCAAACCTTCTGGGCTCTCTGAATTTGCTGTTGACCTGAACTATAAATTTCTAGAATCCTTGTAGCCAGAATTACAGAAAATAAAGCTCGGGGCAGTACAGAAGTACAGAGGAGGAAGAACTAAGCCTGTGTAAATAATCAATGCTTTGGTTTTGGCAAACCTCACCCCTTTTAAAAAGCTACTGGTATGGGGAGGATTAATTAAAAAATATGCAAATTTGGTGTATAGGTATCTCCACAAATCATGATTGCAAGCCCTAAAGGATGGGCTTGGACTTTTTTTTTTTTTTTTTTTTTTAAAAGTCTTTTTTCAACCGAAATTTGGTACTCATCGTTTGTTCTGATGTATTTGCATCTCTGTCCCAATATTTAGTCACATCCCAGATATTCTTCTTTTTTTTTTAAAAACGTCTCCTTTTTTATTCTTATTATTTTGTCCTAGTGAATGGCATTATGAGCAGCATTCAGCATGGCTTTATGAAGGATAGATCATGTCAGACAAATTTGATTGCCTTTTATGATGACATAAGTAAGATTCTGGACAGCAAGGGGGCTGTAGATGTGATCTATTTCACATCTGTTCATGTGACTTTATCTGTGTTCTGATATTCTCTTCATTTCTGTATCCCAACATGCCTTTTTTCTCCCTGCATAACCTTGTCTGTCCCCTACATTTCTTAAATATTGTTTACCACATTTCTTTTCTCTATTTTTTACCTTAAAGTGGACCTGTCACCCCAAAAAAATATTCAAAATCATATTTTATCACATTAGTCAAGCAAAATGAACATTGATTACACTACATCAATTATTTTATACTTGTTTCCTTCAGTCTGGGAATTCATAATTCTAGCAAGCAGACAGGAACCATTTTGTGGACACTGTTATTAAGACAAGCCTTGTATCATCTCAGAATCTTGTTTGTGCACCAGAATGGGGGACCCAATATCTATCCCCATGTCCTGGCTACACAATTAAAGAGAACTGGGGGAATGTGTGGGGAGCAGTGGCATCTAGGAAGTGCTGAATGGAAAGTGAAAGTAATTATCTGCCCCGCCTCTATGCCTTAGGCATAGAGGAGTGGCAGACAATATTTGATTGACAGCTGAAATTTTTAAATGAGCTTAAAACAGCTATGAATGGTTTACTAAAAATGTTAAATTGGATTTCATGTTTAATTTGAAAAGGACTTTTATTATACAGATTTTAGTATCTGGGTGACGGGTCCACTTTAAAGTGACACTGACACTTTTCAAAATATAAATATACATTAAAAGTTACCAATAGGTCATGTTGACCGTTTTCCTGACTGTTCTGCTTTTGTCACTTTAAGTTCCTAAACCTGCCTGTCTTGTTAACCTGACTGTCCCTTTTCAGCTTGTCAGTTATAGTTCCTAATGCTAACAGACTAGTGCTACACAAATATGGCAGCCCTCTCATAGAAGAACATTGGGAGTCAGATAGGTAATGTAAAAGCATTGGACAAATACTTTTATTGCAGAATTATAAAAAGTATGCAAAGACAATGTTATGATAGAATTTAATTTCTGGTGTCAGTATCTCTAACAGTCTTTTTAATCTTCCTTCAATAATCTTCACTCCTTTTCTCTGGCTTTTTGCATATTCAGAATTACTTTCACCTTTTTAGCGCTTGTTCTGCTTATTTATTTTAATATTTCACACAAAGTCCCCTTTTAATTTTTCCATTTGTATGCCTACTCTTCCCCTATTTTCCTCCAGTCTTGTACTCTCCCCCTCTTTACACCCTTCTCTTCTCCTCTCGTCATTTTTCTTTACCTTACTGTTCTAGCTTCTAGCTTTTATAATGTTTCTAGTACTCTAATACTTCATTATAACTCCTTAACTAAAATTAGTTTTTGACTCCAGATCAGTTATGATTTTGCCTCCAGTTAAATGCTTACACAGCATGGATGTTGTTGATGTCCATGATATTCACGGGCAGCTATATAGAACTTGTGACCTATAAGGCCATCCTGTATCATTAGCTCAGAACATGCTGATTTGGACATAGGGAGGGATTTGCCTACCTGCACCATACATTGGTAAACATGAGTGAATAGAAATAGTTATATTCATCAGTTTTCAAAATAAATATAAACTCACTTATGAGTGTCATTGATTTTATATGTATTGTGCTTATTTGTTTTGGGTTAAAATGATGTTGCTAAAAGTATATTTCAAGCACTTATTACTTTTTACCTCTCTCTCTCATATCCTACCTCTGTTCCTGTCATTATCCCTATAATCTGTTCCCTTTCTCTGAATCTCCTCTGTTACTATTCTATTCTTACATATGTTTCTTTTACTATACCAGTAACTATCATTCATCCCCATGTCTTCCCTTATCCCCCCTCCCCATCTTCCCTTTGGTTCTGTCTCTGTCCCTTTGCCCACTCCATGTTTTCCCTGACCATATCATGGTCTCTATATCTGGTCTTGTCCTTATGCCTGGCTCTATATCTGTCCCAATATGCCTTTCTCCAGTCCCTGTATCTGCCCCTAGTGAATTCCCAAATGCTAACTACATGTCGGTTATGCAATATCCTAGCAATCTTGCTCAATTCTTTTTCCCACCATCCCCATCTCTCCTTTTGTCACCCAAGGCCTATTGTTGTCCATAACCCTTCAGCAGATGTTCCTTCACTATTCCACCCCCTTACTAGCAGCTCTCTGCCCCCTTCTATGCTCCTTTCAAGGCCAAGTGATTTTTGAACTATATTACATTTTGAAAAGCTTTTTTCTAAATATTTGTAAACATTAGTAAATGCTGAAATACATTTCCAGGAAACAAGTGAGACAAAACAAATAGGGAAAATACAGTTTTAATAAATGCACATCTTTGTGTTGAAAATAAAAATTGGCTTTCATACAGCCAAAAAAAAACAGAATAATTTGCAGAAACAAAAATACTTTGCAGCAAAAAAGAATATTCATACAGTTGGTATTTGGAAGGGTTTTCACAGCTCTCAGTTGACATTGCAAGTAATGCAAGCAGCCTAAATATCTTCAGTCCCTCTCCAAGTGTTGCAGTGGGCTCCAACATATGGTTAAAAACAAACTGTGGTTTTATAATTAGATGAGTCAATCAGTGACAAAGTCTGTCATTAATTATGTATTGATCCATCATACTAATCAGATACATGTAGGCTGATCTTGTTATGAATGATAATACTGTACAAACAATTGAACACCAAGTTGGCAAATCCCCCCCCCCCCCCCTTTTTGTAGTGCAAAGGAACTACTATGCTCATGGTGTGCTCTTCCAAATAAGCTTACAGCTTGAAAGATGACATTTGAAGGAATAGTCACTACATCCTTGATAAGTTGTTGTTGTGGATAGTACTCTAAATCATTTATATTGACCAAGTGTTTTGCAATTCCTGAATGGTCAAAAAATATATATTATTTTGTGTATTCCCTTTATTAAATAAAAAAAAAATAGGGTACATCATTTTGCAACAACATGCAGTAATAAATATCATGTTGTGAGTTAAACATCTCACATTCCTTAATGTATAGTGTTTGTACACACAATACATATGAATTGCCCTAGATATTTTTACAATATTTTTTGTTAAACATAGCATAATTAACTAAAACTGCTTTACTTTTTTCTTACATGTAACTCTATTTTAGTGTTTAACCCTTTTCTTTTCATTTTTTCTTTTTATAATTTCTGGGTTATTTATCTCTTACTTCTGACTCTTTCCAGCTTTCAAATGGGGGTCACTGACACCATCTAAAAATCAAATGCTCTGTAAGGCTACAAATATATATGTCTATAAAATGCTGATTTTTATTACTCATATTTCTATTCAGGCCCTCTCCTATTCATATTCCACTCTCTTATTTAAATCAGTGTGTGGTTACTAAGGTTATAGGGACCCTAGCAACCGGATTGCTGAAATTGCCAACTGGAGAGCTGCTGAATAAAAATCTAAATAACTAAAAAATGAAAACAAATTGCAAATTGTCTCAGAATATCACCCTCTACATCATACTAAAAGTTAACTCAAAGGTGAACAACCCCTTTAAGGTAAGATGAGGCAGAGCAAACATGTGAAAAAAATATGAAATCGGTAAAAAAAATTAATAAAACATCATTATGAACGAAGTGTAATATATTTAAAGGGTACAGGTATGGGATCCGTTATCCAGAAAGTTCTGACTTACGGATAGGTTGTCTCCCATAGACTCCATTATAATCAAATAATCCAAATTTTTTAAAATTATTTTCTTTTTCTCTGTTATAATAAAACAGTACCCTGTGCTTCATCCAAACTAGGATACAATTAAACATTGTTGCATGCAAAATCAGGCTATTGGGTTTATTTAATGTTAACATGATTTTCTAGTAGTCTTAATGTATGAAGATCCAAATTACAGAAATATTTCCAGGTCCTAAGCATTCTGGATAATAGGTCCCATACCTGTAATATATTATAACAACAGCATCTCTTTTACAGCATTATTTGTGCTCTAATTTTGCTACTTCATGCACATTCTTGGCAATATCTGGATTAAAAAATCCTTGTAGATGATCATTTCTAAATGTTCAATTACTAATGCAAAATATGATGTGATTTTAAGGGACATGGCACATAGGTTGTTGTGGAACTTTCTGTCCACTCAGCATATTTATAGCTTTGTGTGTGGAGGACAAAACATTCCAAATTGCCTCTAAAGTGGTGGTAACCAGTGCGTCGCGTCGTTTTCGGCGTGTCGCGTCAAAAGCGCCGCGGGACTCGTTTTTCCGGCTAATTTTCGCCAAGCGAAATTTCGCTGGTGATTCGAATTTATTCGCCAGCAGCGAATCGCAGGAATACGCCACGAATTCGCCCCTGGCGAATAAATTCGCCCATCACTAATTTTTAGTAATATATGGAATCAGAAAATGTGCATTGTTCATTTTTTTAAGCATTTTGTTAGCAACACTTGCTTATTTTGTTATCTAATTTGTAAGTACTCACTTGTATCCGATCCCGTCACTTGGCCTTGTGGTTGCTACCTGTCGGCTGGTCTCCGCTCCAGTCTTAGAAAAGGCTTCCAATGTGATCACTTAGAGACAGGAATCTTTGACCAAAGGCACTTAGGATAAAAAAAGCTTTATTCTTCAAGAAAAAGTGAACAGGTACCTTATTAGAAACCCATGGCTGCACCAAGCCGTGTCTAGTCACCTGACGCGTTTCGTGCCTCTCTATGGCACTTCATCAGAGGTGGAGTCAAGTTACAACATCCTGCTTTATATAGCGTGTGTAATTAAAAACATTTAACTCTAAAATTGTAGTATAATACAAATTCACTTCTGGTGTGTACAGACTTATACCATATATTAGGCATTTTATGTATAAATAGTTACTGTATTCTTTCCACAGTTATAATATTATAAGGCATAATACATGAATAAAACAACTCTTATTCCAATAAAGCTTATTGTTTTAATCCCATTCATTGCCATCTTTTATTTCAATGTTATCAATTTAAGTTTTGAAATAAAGTTATTTATGTTTACAAAAAACAGGATACCTCCCAATCACTGTTCATTCCTAATGGGTATCGTGTTTTTAGTGTATATATCCAGTATACCTCTCTTTGATCTATCTTTTTGATCAGATCTCCTCCCCTTATTCCTAGCTTCACTTATTCTATACCTTGGAATTTGATTAACCCGAAGTTACCTTCATGGTGCTTCATTATGTGTTTACTTATAGCTGAAATTCTCTTATTGTTAAAGCTCTTTTGTTCAAAATCTGTTATGTCAACTTGTTTAAGGTGTTCCCTAATTCTTTCCTTCAAAGATCTGGAGGTTCTTCCAACGTATTGTTTTCCACAATCACAAGAAGCTAAATAAACCACTGATCTAGTGTCACAGTTAATGTATCTTCTTATGGGGAATTCCTTTCCTGTTACTGTACTTCTAAAGGTTTCTTTGACCAATATATGCTTACAAACCTTACATCTGTTTTTTCCACATTTGTAGCTACCTGTTTTGGTTAGCCACCTATTACCATGTTTGATGTTTTGTTTAGGAACATACATACTAGTTGATTCATACTAATTGATAATAATTCGGACAGGGAATTATTCATGGAAATGACCCCAGTAAAAATAGACAAACTTAGTAGATCAACATTTTATCCAGTCCAACATAGAGGACAACACATAGACCTTTTCCATAAACTGGTAGAACAAGACCTAGAAAAACTGGCTGATGGTATGAGAAAATCCAATAGAGGGAACATACAAAATAATATCAGCCAGCAAGAAAGGAAGGCCCTGAGAGAACTACGGGATAACACAGACATTATAATAAAAGACTCTGATAAGGGGGGTTCTGTAGTGGTAATGGATAGACTACAATATACAAGCTAGGAATAAGGGGAGGAGATCTGATCAAAAAGATAGATCAAAGAGATAGATAGAGATAGATCTATAAGTCTGTACACACCAGAAGTGAATTTGTATTATACTACAATTTTAGAGTTAAATGTTTTTAATTACACACGCTATATAAAGCAGGATGTTGTAACTTGACTCCACCTCTGATGAAGTGCCATAGAGAGGCACGAAACGCGTCAGGTGACTAGACACGGCTTGGTGCAGCCATGGGTTTCTAATAAGGTATCTGTTCACTTTTTCTTGAAGAATAAAGCTTTTTTTATCCTAAGTGCCTTTGGTCAAAGATTCCTGTCTCTAAGTGATCACATTATTTTGTTATCTCACCTTAAATGCTTCTATGCTCATCCAAAATTAAAAATTATTTGAAAGGGGACCTGTCACCCCATGAAATAATTCCAAATCCTTTTCTAACATATTAGTTGAGCAAAATAAACTTTACTGTATTTATTACACATATATTTGATAGGACAAGGAAAGGCAAAAAATAAAATCCCATTTTTACTTTCTTTAATGAAAAAGAAATCTATCACCAATATACTTTAATTAAAAAATGTGTACTGTTTTTGTAAGAAATTCTCCCTTCATTTACTGCTGTTTATAGGAATTGTCAGACAGTCAGACAATCAAATTTTTAGAGGTTTAATAAATAGGCCCCTAAATGTGTGACAATAAGCTTTAAATGTGCACTGAAGCAATGCCACTGAGCTGGATATCATCTTCCCTTCTCGTAAACTGGTCTGTGGGTTTGGAAGGACTGTATTCTGAGCTGTAGGTGGGTGAATTTGCATGTAGGTTCTCAAGCTCAAATTCAAGATAGTTGACCTGAAAAAAAAATAAACATTATTGGACCAAACTACTTCAACAGTGAACAGGGTAATCAATCAAAGTAAAATAAAGTAATATAAATAAATAAGAATAAAAATAAAATAGTAGTATAATGGTTTGTGTAAAGCGAACCATCAGAATATATTTCACTACTCACTGCTATCAGATTAACAGGCTACCAAAGTATAATTCAGGTGTAATCAGTAGAAACAGATTTGAAAGAATGCAAATTCAAGCCTTCATTGGGTCCCTGCAAAATGTAAAAGAGCAAATTAAAAGTGTGCATTGGTGTTTACCACAAGTTGCAAATGAGTATGATTGGGTGCCTGGGTTTATTGGGGAGATATGCTTTGTTGATCTATTCTTGATCATGGAGGAGAAAAGAAAAGTTGGTCCATGCTTGTAAAGTAGCTGTGCAGATATATACATTACATGTAGTAGGGGAAATGATGTGATCATCCAATACAGGAGGCAAGCTGTTTTCATCTATTACAGTGAGAGGGAAATTATATATGTCATTAGTTACAAGATACCATAATGCAACACTTGCTTGGTGGGTATTTCATCTGTTTTAGAGAAGGTGTGCTTAGGTAATTAAAAGGAGTATTTAACATTACATAAGTCAAAATGGAGATATTTATCTTTGAATTATATAATATCCTGTCCCTTATTCACACAGGAAGCAAACCAAATTCCTATTCCCACCACATGCCAGATGCCTATGCTTCCCTGAAAGAGGCTTTTGATTAAGCCCCCATCCATAGATATCCTAAGCATAATCTATTTATTCTTAGATAAATGTACCAGTTATTAGTACAGGTGCTATATGACTACAGAGGCAAGAATCTGATGGCAAATTTAACCTCTGTGCCGACTTTTCAATGAAATTCTAACCATCAGAGCTTAAATATTGGGGTGTATCAAATCAATAGATCACTACACAAGATCAATGGTTATGCATCTTTACCCAGTTCAATTTCATTGTAACATAATAGATAGAGATGAATTAAAGATACATGTCCATCAAGTTACACCTTAGGGACAGATTTACTAATGGTCGGAATTCGTTAAAAAACTTTGAAATTCGACCATCAAACGGGCATATTAGAGCGAATGAAAAATCGTTCGAATCGTTCGATTCGATCGAACAATTTCACCAAAATCCTTCGTTTTCTCAGAACTTAGAAAAAATTCCAGGACAAGTTCTGTGACGTCAATTATGTTGCAAAGTTGTAAATTCAAACTTGCTTATTCTGTATCATTTATCAGTTCCTGAATTTGCAGTCAGTTTTAGACTGCCCACTTCCAGACAATTGCTGCCTGCTGTGACCATTGCCCATTTTCTGACTGCTCTAGATATCATGGTATTGGTCTTCAGCCTTTAGGATTAATATATTGTGTGAGAGCTAATTAAGTTTTCTGAGCCTCAGCATTGATTGCATAACTAAAAAGGACCCCATAGAAAATTATTTTTAGGGCCCAAAAACCTTTGTGAAGATAAAATTATGCAGAGCCACAAAGGTTCCTGGAGCTCCTAAAAGTCACAGGGGTTCATTTATCAACACTGGGCAAATTTGCCCATGGGCAGTTACCTATAGCAACCAATCAGTGATTAGCTTTTTGAAGCCAGCTGCAGGTAGAAAAATGAATGCAGTAATCTGATCGGTTGCCATGGTTTACTGCCCATGGGCAAATTTGCCCTGTGTTGATAAATGACCCCCAGGGTCTGTAGGCTTTCATTAGGGTCCCCTCTCTTTCCTTACTGTGTCTCCATACCTACATCAAAGTTTTTCCACTGTTCACTAATAGTGATGGGCGAATTTATTCGCCAGGCACGAATTCACTGCGAATTCCAGCAATTCGCCGCCGGCGAATAAATTAGCAAAACGCCAGCAAAAATTCACCTGCCAAAAATTCGCTGGCGTAAAAAAAAACTAGTCGTGCGCCGAAACGTGAAAAAACGTGCTGCGCCTCGTTTCGCCCATTCTTCGCCAATTCCCGAATTTCACTGGAAATTCGCAAATTTTCGGCGAAGCGAAACGGGATAGATTCGCCCATCACTATTCACTAACTTCAAGTTAGGTATGATTTACATATGCAAAATATTGACCTGGATCAACATACGTTTTTTGTTCAATGCCAGTCACTACATACAACTATGTATTTATTTTCTTTCAAAATATTTTCATGAGCCATACTGCCTAAAATTGTGAGGCTGGAAGTGAACTTGCCCAATCAAATACTATTGGTAAGTTAAGATGTAATACTTTATGCTACTCTGTTGCAGTTGAAGTTCACCAATTTCCCATGTATATGGTTACTAGTGATGGGCGAATTTATTCGCCAGGTGCGAATTTGCAGCAAATTCCTCCGTCGGTGAATAAATTCGCGAAACGCCAGCGAAAAAAATGAGACGTGCATTGAAAATGACATGACGCGATGCACGTCAAAAACGTGACGCGACTCGTTTCGCAAATTTTTCGGCAATTCGATAATTTTCTGTGAAATTTTTCCATGAAACGGGATAGATTCGCCTATCACTAATGGTTACCACATTTTCTACACTAGCCTTCTTATCTTGTTATCCTTCTTAACTATTAATAACATTGGCAGCAAGTGTGATTTTTACTAGCCAGGTGGCAACCTTATCCATGTACCTGTAAATCTTAACTTTCTTACTTCTTAAATGGTAATGGCACACAGGGGCAATGCTGAGTGTTTTGTTGCCTGAGCATGTTTTAAAAACACTGTAAAAACATTGCATTAGTTGCACTACCAAGTCAATCAAATACGACTTGAAATGCATTAAACCGGTGGTTCACCATAGTAACATAGGAATTGTAGGCATATATTAATACCGATCAAAACTCAATTTCTTGCTTCTAAATGCTGTAATATGGTATAACAATAAATAAAGAAAATTACACCCGACTAGAGAATGTCTGGTGAAAGGCCACAGCTGCTTTATTATAACTCAGGCTTAACATAGGGTGGGTGGGTTGGGGAGTTCCACAAGCGGTGCTGCCCCGGCTGTACTGCGCACCACAGTAACGGCTATCTTTATCCAATCTTTGCGGGCTTTTGTCAGGAGAGCCAACCGACCAATAACAGGAGCTTCTGTGCTCACCTCTACCTTGCGCAATACCCGTTGGCAGGGCCGCCATCAGGGGGGGACAGGGGGGACAAGTGTCCCGGGCCCCCCTTGCGAGCGCAGCAGTGAGCGCTCACCTCCCGATGAAGTCCTGCGCAGAATGCGGAAGTGCCGAACGTTTGCGAAG
>CM044438.1:22653012-22736829 GCA_024363595.1 Xenopus borealis
AATTGTAGGCATATATTAATACCGATCACAACTCAATTTCTTACTTCTAAATGCTGTAATTTGGTATAACAATAAATAAAGAAAATGACACCCGACTGGAGAATGTGTGGTGAAAGGCCGAAGCTGCTTTATTATAACTCAGGCTTAACAGGAATTAAGTATTCATTCCCAACAAACATTTTTTCCTGTATCCAGCTTTTATTACTATTATTATTAGCCTCTTTTAGCCGGGCGCTATACTCTTAGTGCCCGCCATGACTTAAAAATTTGATCCGCCATGCACTAAGCCAGATCCATCAAATTAATATCACCACGCCAAGCACAGTTAACTCATTAACTTGGGCTTCGCCTATCCCACTAATAACGCTTTTTTCAATGGCGTTTTGTAAGCCTGTATTAGAAATGTCCAAACCAATGGGAGACAAATGGACGAAACAACCCTTCTCCAGCATCCTCCAATTCATGGTGTCTATACCCTTGTATGTTGATTAGTTTCGCGAATTTTGCAATGGCATGGTTGAGCTTGCGTCTACATCTTTCTAGAGGCTTTAACTCGCTAGTTTGCCAACATAATCTGGGGACAATCTCTGACCATACCATTGCTACGTCCGGCATCAATAGGCTTAGTTGTGACATGTCATATTTGATGGCTCTAATTAAATCTATGGTCTTCCATAAACCCAAATCATTACCACCCAGGTGAATCAAAATTACTCTAGGATAACCCCATTTTTTAACCATCAAAGATATATTCTCTAATAAATCAAACCATTTAAGTAGTGATGGGCGAATCTCCCGAGATTTGCTTCACTGAAAAATTCGCAAAACGAGTCGTGGCGCGCTTTTGACGCGCGTCGCGTCAACTTTGGCGCGTTGCGTAGTTTTCGTCGCGTCGCGTCATTTTTCGTCGCACATCGCGTAGTTTTTGGCGCGTCGCTTCAAAAACGACGCGCAACTCGTTTTTCCGGCGAAATTTCGCTGGTGATTCGCGAATCGCGGGAATTCGCCCATCACTACATTTAAGGCCTCCAATCCCATTCCATCTGATAATGTATTTCTCTTTAGGGAAACTAAGGTTGCTTCCATAAATGCATTTTTCTGCTCTTCTCATCGCCCATTTTACATACGAGTGGCCAATTATTCAAATTTGAACAAGATCTGCAAAAAATAAAGAACTGATTATACATAGCCATTAGCTTAACTTATACTAATGACGGTCTGACATAAAGTTTGTAGTGGTTTGATGACCATCTTCCAATCCTTTTAAGCATTGTTTCATTTGCTCCCCAAAGTGCAGCTTGAGTGGCTGCTCCAATTCGAAATGAGTGAGAGCGGTAACTTCTATTGGGAATACCTAATTTTTCAAAGCACATGGCAAGTCCATTCCTATGTATAAATAAAGGGCCCTCCAATTGCGTCTGCATTTGATGAAATGTTTGGTAGCTCCTGCATGGACACAATTCTACATCAGCAAAATATTCTAACCAAATTATAGTACCTTTTCCTTTTGTATCTGTTTTTGAAACCCAAAGATTAATACGTAATCTATCCTCTATGATTGTAACATCTTCATCCAACAGTCCCCCAACTGTAAATTTGTTTGGAGCAACCGCTTCACTTATGCGCATTGCAGCAAAATAAACAATGACAAATAATGCCTTAAACATACAAGTTTCATATTCATCCACACAAACCTATGGTAATATATTAACAATTTTCTTCAATAAGGTAACAGTAATGGGTTTCCTCCTATCAGGTTTGGCCATGTTGCGAGTTAATCCTTTCAGTACCTGCTTTACTAATGGTTCCTTGGAAAAATCATCTCTCTGCAACAATTTAGCCCAAAATTAAACACTTTCTTTTTAATACTATTAATAGACTGTCCCTTCTGGGCACAATCTATTATGAATAGTACTAACCAATCACTTTCAGCCATATTTAATGAAAAAACATTGCTGGCTTTAAATCCTTGCCATTCAATCCAGGATGATAAGTAGTCTCTCCAAGTTTTGATAGCCACCGAATCTTGTAAAGTTGTCATTAAATAGGAAATACTAGATCCCAAAAATGATTGGGACAAGGAATTCCCACTCTGCATGCATCCTTTTGTTGTTCCCAAAAAACATGAAACTGTAATCGAGACAGAGAGTCAGCAGTTTTGTTAATAATTCCAGGGATGTGCTTAGCTTTAATCATAATATTATAGTGTAAAGCACTAAGTACAAACTGCCTTAGCAAATTTTGTACTGGTGGTGAGGAAGATGACATATTATTAATAACCTGCACTACTCCAAGATTGTCACAGTTTATAATCAGTTTCTTGTTTACCAATTCCTTCCCCCATATTTCTATTGATACTAGAATTGGAAAAAATTCCAATAATGTCATGTTCGCTGTGAGCCCTGCATCCACCCATGACAATGGCCAGGTTCCCACTGACCACTGGTTCTGAAAATACGCACCAAATCCAACTGTAGATGCAGCATCAGTAAACAGCTGCAGGGTCTCATTGTCTAACCATTCTTCCTGTCAACAATTTCTACCATTATAATACTCTAAAAATTGTTGCCATATTCTTAGATCACTCTTAACTTGTGATGGAATGTGAATATGCCAGTTAGGGCTTTTGACTCCAGAAGTCAGAGCACACAACCTCTTGTTGAATACTCTACCGATTTGGCATTATTCTCGTGGCAAAATTTAAATGGCCAATGAGACTCTGCAACTGCTTCAGTTTCAACTTATTGCAAGATAAAGTATTAGCTATGAGTGACTTCATTTATCTTCTGGGAGTCTAAATTCCATTTTAACCGAGTCTATCTCTATTCCAAGGAAGACAATAGTTGTAGTTGGATAAACTGTTTTTTCTGGCGCAAGAGGTATGCCAAACTCTTGAGCCAGCCAATTAAACGTGTTAAGCATGGTTCTACAGGTGTCAGTTCCTTGAGGGCCCAAAAACAAAAAGTCATCCAAATAATGAATTACATATTTGGATCCAGTTTCCCATCTTAAAGACCATTCAAGAAAAGTGGAAAATGTTTCAAAATAAAATAAAAGTGAACACCCCATGGGAAGGCACCTGTCGAAATACATAGTAAGTTAGTTAGGCTGAAAAAAGACTCGCATCCATCAAGTTCAACCTTTATTTATTTTTTATTTTTTATTTTAACTGCCTAACTGCTAGCTGATCCAGAGGAAGTCAAAAAAAACCATCCTAAGCCTCTCCAATTTGCCTCAGAGGGGGAAAAAATTCCTTCCTGACTCCAAAAAGGCAATCGGATTAGTCCCTGGATCAACTTGTATAATGAGCTATCTTCCATAACCCTGTATTCCCTCACTTGCTAAAAAGCCATCCAACCCCTTCTTAAAGCTATCTAATGTATCAGCCTGTACAACAGTTTCAGGGAGAGAATTCCACATCTTCACAGCTCTCACTGTAAAAAACCCCTTCCGAATATTTAGGCAGAACCTCTTTTCTTCTAAACGGAATGGGTGACCTCGTGTCATCTGGAAAGACCTACTGGTGAATAAAGCATTAGAGGGATTATTATATGACCCCCTTATATATTTATACATAGTTATCATATCACCCCTTAAGCGCCTCTTCTCCAGCGTGAACATCCCCAATTTGGCCAGTCTTTCCTCATAGCTAAGGTTTTCCATACCTATTACCAGCTTAGTTGCCCTTCTCTATACCCTCACTAATACAATAATGTCCTGTTTGAGTGAGGGAGACCAAAACTGTACGGCATAGTCTAGATGTGGCCTTACAAGTGCTCTGTAAAGTGGAAGAATGACCCCCTCCTTCCGTGACTCTATGCCCCTTTTAAGACAGCTCAAGACCTTATTGGCCCTTGATGCTGCTGACTGGCACTGCTTGCTACAGCCAAGTTTATCATCTACAAGGACTCCAAGGTCCTTTTCCATAATAGATTTGCCTAGTGCAGTCCCATTAAGGGTATACGTGACTTGAATATTTTTACATCCCAGGTGCATGACTTTACATTTATCAACACTGAATCTCATTTGCCACTTATCTGCCCAGATTGCCAGTTTGTCAAGATCCTGTTGCAAGGATGCCACATCCTGGATGGAATTAATTGGGCTGGATAGTTTTGTGTCATCCGCAAACACTGCTGATACATTACTTACAACACCCTCCCCTAAGTCATTAATGAACAAGTTAAATAAAAGTGGACCCAACACCGAGCCCTGAGGGACCCCACTAAGAACCTTACTACAAGTAGAGAATGTACCATTAACAACCACCCTCTGTACCCGATCCTGTAGCCAGTTCCCTATCCATGTGCAAACGGCTTCATTAAGCCCAACAGACCTTAGTTTAGAAAGCAGTCGTTTGTAGGGCACGGTATTAAACGCTTTGGCAAAATCCAAATATATCACATATACTGTCCAGCATCTTACTTACCTCATCATAAAAAGCAATCAAATTTGTCTGGCATGACCTATCCTTCATAAAGCCATGCTGATTGCTGCTCATAATGCCATTCCCTAGGACAAAATTTTGAATGTGATCCCTTAACAAGCCTTCAAATAATTTGCCCACCACAGATGTCAAACTTACTGGCCTGTAATTGCCAGTCTGAGATCGTAATCCCTTTTTAAATATTGGGATGACATCAGCTTTCCTCCAATCCATAGGCACCATACCAGATGAAAGTGAATCTAAGAAAATCAGAAATAGGGGATGGTCTAAAACTGAACTAAGCTCTCTTAGAACCCATGGATGTATACCACCTGGCGCCTTGTTTACATTAATTTTTATTAAAGCTTTGTAACCCTTTCTTGGCCAATATTGACCAAACCAACTAGCATAGGTAGAGCATTGGTTACACGCGACTCTTTCACTCTCAGGTAGGGCTTTCGCTAAGTGGAAAATCACGTGTGAGGTAGTAGAACTACAACTCGATACTGCATATGGTGTGTAATAAAGGTTGTTGGACGCCAGGGGTTCTTTGTGCAAACAATATGAACAGTTTATTTACAATAGCAGCACAGGGTATTATATACTCACAGACAGTGGTATTATAGCAGATACTTAGCATAGGTACAGCATAGATTGTGCCCTCAAGTAGGATACCAGGATGGGAGTTTTAGTTGCACCAGCCAGGTTATCAATGCCCATGTGGTCCGGATCCCACCAGCAGGTTCAGGTGACTCAGGGTTAAATACTTTTCCTGCAGTCCCTATGTCTGAGGTCCCTTCACTTCAGGCAAGGTAGAGCCTGGGGGAGAGCTACTCCCTACTATCCTCCTTGATGGGGCTTTGAGCTGCCCTTTCTCACTTCCCTCTCTTTCTCACCTCTCCTAGAGAGTGCTATAACAGGACTAGCCTATCTCTGACTAGTCCTCATTCACGGGGCCCTGTTCCCCGACTTAATACTTGTAGTACCGCTAAAGGTGTGCTGTCCCTTTAGGGTAGAGCGCCTCTGGGGCCCGGTTGGCACCCAGGCTCAATGGAGCACTGCCCTCCTCCTCTGCTGCAGGCCAAAGAGGAAGTGCCACTCCCTGCAAGTACTTTTATTTAGCACTGCAGGGGGGGTGGTCACTACCTATAACCAATAATATGAAACAATCTAGCCACCTGGACTTTAGTCCAATAGAAGGCAGCTAGTGAAAGGGCAAGGGAAGAAGCCATAAGGGCCATGGTACTTATGGGTCCCTACAGCTTTATGAATCATATCCTGAGTCAGCCACTGACTAGATTGAACTGAGTCAGTGCATCTATGAAGCAAGCCTGGGAACTCAGACTCTAATGTATACACTGAAGAAAAAAACTGATTTAGCACATTTGCCTTTTCTGTATCGGTTACAACCATACTGGTACCATTATTTAATGGAGCAACACTCTCAACGTGCATCTTTTTACTATTAATATATTTAAAAAACTTTTTAGTTTTACTTTTCGTCTGCGCCACAATTAATTCTTCATTTCCTTTCTTTGCCTTCCGGATTGCTGATTTACAACATTTATTACAGTGTTTATATTCATTAAATGCAGCTTCTGTCCCAACAGATTTGTAGTTTTTAAATGCCTTTTTCTTCTTTCCTATTATCTTCTTTACATCTGTATTAAGGCACATAGGCTGATTCTTAGAGCTTCTACATTTACTCCTTAAAGGACATGTCAACCCCCACATCAATAATTCAACCAGCAAACAGCCTAATTACATTCTCCACATACCTAGTATTACAAACCTTAAGAAGCAATCCCCTAAGGAGTTTAGTTGTTTTAAGCTTCCTGCTTCTTTACTGCACAATCTTCCTCTCTCCCCCCTCCCTTCAGAAAGAGCACTTCAGTTTGGCGATATGCAGATGCGCAGTTGAGGAGATTCAACTTCAGCCAAAACTCTGCATACACGCCTCTGAATGGGAACCACCAATCGAAAAAGAGCATGGGAGGTTCCTATACCGAATTCAGACAGCTTTAACTCTCTGCTCCCCCTGCTCCTAGCACGTATTTCCTCGGCTGACTGCAGGGAGCGAGGGAGAGAGAGCTGAGAGTTTAACTGTTTAAGTGCTAAATAAAGTTATATTCAATTCGTAACTGCAATGGAGGGGTCAGGGGAGCGGGACTATCGGCGCATGCACAATAGAATCAGGAAGCGCGCAACTCCGACAGCCGCCGGGTTAATGCTTGCGACACTTGAAGAACAACGCCATGGTGCCAGGAGCAGGAGGGGAATTTGGATGCGAAAACCAATGCGGTTCGCATTGGGTTAAGGTAACATACACAGCGATGGTATAAATTGAAAGAAGGTTGACATCTTCTTTAAAGGAATAAATTGAGAACAGTAATGATTTAATATCATTTTAAATGACAACCATTTCTGTTCTGTGGTTTTAGCTGAAAACATAATGCCCCAATCAATACTCTGAAGGGCAGCTCTAAAGGCACTAAAATTAGCTTTTCCAAAATTCATGGTTTTTGTTGCCCCAGTATATATTTGTTTTTTGCACCAGACATTAAATGAAATAACATTATGGTCACTATTACCCAGGGGTTCAATGACTTGCACATTTGCTATAAGTTCTGGGTCATTTCAGATCACTAGATCCAGAATAGCATTTTTTCTGGTAGGCTCCTCAACAACCTGTGCCATAAAATTGTCATGCAACAAGTTATAAACTTATTCCCATTAATTTATCTGGCAGTACTGGGTAATTAAATTACTGGGTAATTAAAATCCCCCATTATCAATACTTTTCCCAAACTAGCAGCTTTTTCTATTTGTGTCAGGAGCTTAGCCTCCTCCTCCTCACTTACATTAGGGGGTCTATAGCATACCCCTACAATTAATTTGCTGGACTCTTTACAATTAAAATAGAACATTCCATCAAAATGAAAACCCAGTAAGTGAAAACATTGAGGATTGATAGGGAGTAAACGAAAAGCTGATTGAACATTACATTTTGCCATTAAATTTCCTTTGCCACATTCACGGAGAAGCTTTAGAGCCTCATCTAAAGATGAATATGACACAGTGCACAGTTCAATATCTATGTCATCATTCACAGAGTCTCCAGGAGGAAATGATAAATGATGTATTAGTCTAAAAGACCCCGGATCCTTTTTTGGTACCACTCCTAAAGGTGAAACTTTAAAATTAAAGAAAGGAAACTCTGTGAATTGGCTAAGAATTCTGCCTAAGTCAAGTTCTTTTTTAATTTTTTCCCTTACTATGTGTTGATGTTTGTACACTGATTTAAGATTATCTGGAACTACCATTGATGCCCTAACCCTCTCCACTGGTATCCAAAAGCCAAATTGAAAACCAGATCTAAGTAGCTCCGCTTTCTGTCTGTCGGGATATATGCTTAGCCAGGGTAACATTTTTGCTAAGCTCACTGGTGATGTCGCTTTTTCCCTGATGGTCCCTTGAGTTGGGCTCGTTGGTACCTGTGAATTTCCACACACAACGAAATGCCGGGTGATTCCCTATACAGTGCACACATTCATGTTTGTATCTGCATGCTGCCTGAAATTTGCATGTTTCATTATAAGCCCAACAGACATTGGGTTTTGTAGGTGTAGATCGAGCTGGGGATGGAAATGCTGGCTTTGGTGCCAATATTCCCATCCACAAATCCACATCTTTTTGACCCCAAGTTATACTTGAGTGTACTGCAATTTTCTGCCTAAAACGCTCGTCATAAGTAAACCAAGCTATGCCACCATATGTGCGGTATACTTCTAGCACAATATCCAGATGTTTAAAAAGTTGAGGTGATAACTGTGGCTTTTTTGAACACACTATATTAGAGAAAATACAGAATGCTTGCAGCCAGTTTGTAAATGTTCTAGCTATTTGGCAGCATTCTACTTTCCTCATTGTTACCTTTCTTATCAACTTTTATAAAGTCCTTGTAAAATGGTAATAAAGACAAAATTTATCCGATTGGATTCGATCGAACTTCGATCTATTCACCTGAATTTCGTAAATTGGCCCCTAAGAGTTGAAATATTTCTGGTCAGGTGATCTCCGAGGCAGCACACAGACCATCACAAAATGGTGGTTCAAGGCAAGAGATGTAAAATGACAATATTTACTTAAATATATATTCCAGTTTGGTAGGATTCTTTAATATGCCACTTAATATGATATAAACTACCTGTTGCTCAAGTATTCATTTTTGGGGGTATAGTTTTCCTTTAAATGCTAGCTGTTCCAGAGAAAGGTGGAAAACTCCTTCTGAAGTATTTCCAAATGCTTCAAGGAAAAAAAAAACACCCTAAAGATTTCAAAGTGCCTTTAAGCAATTGCTAGGTCTGCTTTGTTCTAAAAGTTAATGTCAGTAACTTTGTCTTTTTTCACTTGCTAAAAAGGAATCCAACTACATATTGAAACTGTGTAATGCATCTGAAATGGACAAACAGCTTTACCTAGACCAACATTTCTGTAAAAAGCAAATGTTTATTCTGTACTGTATCAAAATCTCAAAGATCCAAGTTAATCAAATCAAATGTAATCCCACTACTATCCAACTTCCTACTGACTTCATACAAAGCAATAGGATTAGTTTGACGCAATCTGTCCTTCATAATACCATGCGTATGTCTATTTATAATGGAATAATCTGAATATCCTCTATAATAAACTATCAAATAATGTGCCCTCAACAGATGTTAAACTTACTGGTCTATAATTAACAAGCTGAGAAATAAATATTGGAATTATATCAGTTTTTCTCTAATCAGCTTCCTAATATCCTTTACCTCAAAAAAATATAATTGGAAGTAGCTGTACTGTAGGTAGTTAGCATGGATTGATCCATGGCCCATTAATGAAGCTGAAAGAAGATTTAGATTTTCCATGTACAGCTGCAACCTTTCTAAGAATCATCTCCGAGAGTTGGAAAACTGAAAAGCAATAGAGAGGCTGCTAATTGCTAAATGCCTTTACTTTATGATGTTTGTCTTTTGCACTCTTACTTAACATTACCAACCCTGTAGAAAATGGCCCCAATTATTTCCAGCATACATTTTTGATTCAGTAAAGAAACATAGTCTTAGACGACAGACTCCATTTTACAATTTTCTTAACTGCTATTACTGTGCTTCATGGTCTGTTTTATAGTGCATTTTTAGATTGCAGTAAATATACAGTATATCAACCCTACGCTGTTTTAATTTCCCTGCTGTATTCCCTTCTATCATACTGTAGTTTTTCTTTTAAACATACAATCAATGCCTTTATTATACAGGAGATTCAAGTAACATTAAGGGGCACATTTCTAAAAGTGTGTAAATAAATAGTTTACACCTTAAAAAGTGTAATAGTTGGTCTGACATAAGTGGCATATTTATAGCGATCTATTGTCACCCTGAATTAATCATGCATTATAATCACAGATATGTCCATTAGGAAGAGATAATCAAAAGATTTATCAGTGGTATTTGTATACAACCAGTTAACATCCAAAATCACATCATTATTTTACAGACCTGTATAACCCATTGAATTCAAACTAACAGATTGAAGCCACAAAGAATTTCAGACATGAAAAGTGGTGCAAAAAGCAGCAGCATTTAACATCAATTTTTTGCAGGTCTTCAAGCTACCATTTCCTCTTGCATTACTATTACTATTTTACTTCAAACCATTATGACCCAGCTTTATAAATATGCATAATTTTACATTGCGCCCTATATTTCAACATCATTTATTTACACAAAATATGTGCCCCTTGGTATGCACAAAAACTGTTTGTCTTATACATTATGGCTTTATTCCCCTGAAGCAAAATTTAGAGCCTTTGGTATATTTAAAAGGAGGTGCTGCACTATGTATATTCCATGTGTATGCATATACACACGTATCTTTCTAATGTACATAAAACAATAATTATATAGTTATATAATATTAAATATCAGCCTTTGACTGTAAGCTGAAAGGGAAGACACTATATTTTATAAAAGACATATGCTTTGTCAAGGGATATATATATATATATATAGGAACAGCCATGGTTAAAATTTTATTTGTGATTATTTTGAAGTGTTTCTGCCAAATTTTATGGTGTAGTTTTTATTTCTAAATTGTTTAGACTGCAATTAATTCACTCTAAAATATATCATTTAATTCCTGAACCAGAAAGTGTATTTTTTTATTTATAATATTGGTGTGTAGTCAGCCTTTTCAGGTCATTTTGCCTGGTTATGTAGGATGGAACTACTTTCTGGCAATGAATGTGTCGCAGTGGGACCTGGATATTGAGTGCTGTTCTTATATCTACCAGACAACTGTTATCTTGTGTTAGGAAGCTGTTATCTGGTTACCTTCCCTTTGTTCTGTTGTTAGGCTGCTGGGAGAAGGGAGGGGGATGATATCATTCCAATCAGGGTCAGAACTAGGTGTAGACAGAGTAGGCACGTGCCTAGGTCGCAAAGCTTAGGGGCAACAGGCATGTACTTTTCACTGCTGCCTATCCCAGTCCGGTCTTCAAGTCCTGCTCAATATACTTGTTTGCATTTCACATGAGGGGTGATGCTAGCGGTCAGTGTGCATGCAAGCTCTTGTGTGAGTGCGCACCTGGGCCCATTGGGAGTTTTCCTGGTATCCCTGTGGGCCAGTCCAACACTGCATGCAGTGCAGCAGTAAAGAGTGACTATAGAACACAAGTAACATGACTGGGAGCAGCTGGGAAACCAACAATATGTCTAGCCCCATGCCAGATTTTAAAATTAAATATAAAAAATATGTTTGCTGTTTTGAGAAATAGATTTTAGTGCAGAATTCTGCTGGAGCGGTACTATTAACCAATGCTTTTGGAAAAAAAAAACATGTTTTCCCATGACAGTATCCCTTTAAAATAGAATTGTTTGTTTGAAGTGGTTGATATAACTGACAATTATAAATACACTACTAGTGATGGGCGAATCTATCCAGTTTTGCTTCGCCGAAAAATTCACGAAAAAATTCGTGAAAAGAGTCGCGGCACGTTTTGGACGCGCGACTCGTTTTTTTAAGCGAATGTTCGCCAGGCGAATTTTCTCTGGCGTTTCGTGAATTTATTCACCAGCGGCGAATCGCGGGAGTTCTCCGCGAATTCGCCCCTGACAAATAAATTCGCCCATCACTATACACTACGCATTTACAGCAATCACAAATGAAGTTCTCCGTCCTGACCTGTCAGAGAAGGGGATTTATTTCACTGTTTGGCAGATTAAGCATATCAGTTTAATCACAAGTAATTAAATGTTTATTAGACATTTCTACTAGTTCACGAGACTAATATCTACTACAGCTAACAAAACATTTTAAATAAAAAAACATAATTTATCTCTTTAAACAATGTCCCAGATATGTAGCAATAGCAGTAAAACCTTACAGTAGTGTGTTAGCAACAACGTTTCATCACATGTAGACTGTGTCTCGTATTTTGATTATCTACAGAAAGCTACACATTATTAGACAAAAGCCCACATCTCAGTGCTAAATAAAAATGTTAAAAATTCAAATCAGTCTTAAGCTATTTGCCAGTAAGAAAGCAGTTCAAACAAACATATCAAAAAAGGCAGCTGCCTTGGAATGATCAGTGATTCATATCATGCTAAGAAGATTTCTGCCTAATGCCATTTTTAAATAATGTTTATAAACAGTGCAAGCCCAACTGCTTTATAATTCACTGCAATCTCCCTCAGGCACTAGGAACACAGTCTGCTGCAAGGCTATGTTTCAATTATGATTGCTTAGCATTCAGCAGTTCTCCAAACTAGCTCCTTTCAAGGTATATACTCCAGTCCTTAGGAGGGATGTAAATGAGCTGGAGAGAGTGCAGAGACGTGCAACTAAACTGGTTAGGGGGATGGAAGACTTAAATTATGAGGGGAGACTGTCCAGGTTGGGGTTGTTTTCTCTGGAAAAAAGGCGCTTGCGAGGGGACATGATTACACTTTACAAGTACATTAGAGGACATTATAGACAAATATCAGGGGACCTTTTTACCCATAAAGAGGATCACCGCACCAGATTCCACCCCTTCAGACTAGAAGAAAAGGACTTTCATTTGAAGCAGTGTAGGTGGTTCTTCACAGTCAGGACGGTGAGGTTGTGGAATGCACTGCCGGGTGATGTTGTGATGGCTCATTCTGTTGATGCTTTTAAGAGGGGTTTGGATGATTTTTTGGACAGATATAATATCAAAGGCTATTTTGATACTAAACTCTACAGTTAGTATAGCTATGGGCATATATGGTTTGTGCTAAAGAGTGGAGGTGTGAAAGAGTGGAGATGTGTGTGTGTATGCTGGGTTTTTCATTTGGAGGGGTTGAACTTGATGGACTCTGTCTTTTTTCAACCCAGTTTAACTATGTAACTATGTAACAATATTATGTTAACCCTTGTAGACCAAAGTGAATAGAGCCATCTTATCTCATATATTACTGACGCTTGAAGAAATTTTTTTTTTCTATTAACCTTAAAAACAATTGATGTATGAGGTTTTCTATACCTGCCTTGTCTTGAATATTGTTTGGTATTTTCAACATATTGCAAATGACCACTTTAGAAGAATTGAAGCAGGATTCCCCTTCAGGGGAGCCACCCCATTGCTTCACATCAATTCATTGAATAAAAGCGCATCATCTTCTCCATAATGTTCTTTGTTTAATTGAATCTCTCAATAACAATATATGTTTTGGCCTCCTCTGGTGGCACAAGTATAGTTTTCTGCAAGATATAGAGAGAGAAAGAGATAGATGGATACTGTAGATAGATAGATTAGATAGATAGATTAGATAGATAGATAGATAGATAGATAGATAGATAGATAGATAGATAGATAGATAGATTAAATATATTATTAAAGTAAAGTATTAAAGGGGTTGTTCACCTTTGAGTTAACTTTTAGTATAATGTAGAGAGTGATATTTTGAGACAATTTGCAATTGGTTTTCATTTTTTATTGTTTGTCGTTTTATAGATATTTAGCTTTTTATTCGGCAGCTCTCTATTTTGCAGTGTCAGCAATTTTGTTTCTAGGGTACAAATTACCTGCATTGATTTGAATAAGAGACAGGAATATGAATAGGGGATGGACTGAATAGAATGATAAGTAATAAAAAGTGGCAATAACAATACATTTGTAGCCTTACAGAGCATTTGTTTTTAGATGGTGTCAGTGACCCTCATTTGAAAGCTGCAAAGAAACAGAAGAAAATTGCAAATCATTAAAAAACTATGAAAAATAAATAATGAAGACCAATTGAAAAGTTTCTTAGAATTGGCCCTTCTACAATATACCAAAAGTTAACTTGAAGGTGAACCACCCCTTTAAGAAAAAAATTCTGTATGAGTCATTCATCTTGTTTTTAGGAGTCCAGTATCTGATGATGCCACACACAAATTGCTTCTCAGGAAGCAAAGTCGTTTTGACCAGATGGTGAACTGTCAGGTGGGGCTAGAGACAGAAATCAGGCAAGGTTACACTTCTGAAATCTTTCAATACATTGCGAATTGGCTGTTCCAAATAACAGTGTCAGAATCGGAATGAATTGTTCTACTTCTATTGAAGGCAATGCAAGGTGGACTATGTTGCAACAAGCAGTGTTATGTTGACCCAGTAATAAATATGTCAGTAAACTGTGAAAGTAAAGTTAAACCCAGCAATTAGCACCATTATGCGGCTGTAATGTTTAAAGACACAATCTTTCCATATTCGGAATACAGTTTGTGTTAATGTCTCTCACCTCTGTCGACTATAAGCATATAATATATAAGCATGCAATAATACAGGAATATAGTGGCCAAAAACACGTTTCCATCTGTCGTGCCGGAGTAGTAAATGAAAGTCAAAATGCAACATAACTGAAAACTCGTGTATATATAAAATATATATATATATATATATATATATACAGTATATATATGTACCGAGGTAATGGAACTTAGAAAACATATGTACCGAGGTAATTTAGAACTTTAATAAAACGACTCATCACTATATTTTGCAATTGATATTTAAATAAAGCCACGGCATATAAATGAAGTCTGTTTTTCCCTCCCCTCGAATAAAACACGGGACATAGATACAGCATAATGGGAGCTGTTAAATATACATTTCCCTGTGCCCTCTTCTGTACAGCCCAGAGAACAATGTTCAGATGTTCCTAGTGAATGCTGTGACCCAACGCTGATCCCTAGCGCAGACACAGCACAGCCAGAGCCTTTCCACTTGACAGCACAAGGAAAATGAGAGGACTCGGAGCCGCCTACAATGAAAACAAAAGTTGCCCAACAAACTCCCACGGATACTTTATGTTATGACGAGCACAAGTTTGTGAGCTGTGACAGGTCAGGGCTGGAGCCCCAGTACCGAATGAAGCCCAGTAGCAAATACAGTACTTACCTTGATCTCGTGCTTTTAGATTTTATTGAGAAAGGCTCTCTCCTCCAGCCTGGATCCCACTCATTATTAAACGTCTGCTTAAGCACTATGGAAGCTGAGCAAGTCATTATTGGCACATCGCGGTGCATCAATGAGTCGTGACGTCACTCAACTGAACTCACCCCCTCCATCAACACTTTCACATACAGCCGAACAACCCGCCCCCCGCACTCACTGATAGGCTCCACCCATGGGCCAATAAGCAACTAGCGGTCTTTAAAGAGGGAGCCAATGAAAGATACGTGGGGAGATTGTAGTTAAAGGGACGCGGGAAGTATTGTTTTTATTATCATCGTTGGATTAACTTTTAGTGCTAATGAGTCTCTGGAGATCGAGCAGATAAACCTGATGTTTATCCTCCACGGCGGTGTGTCCTCGTTGAGGATGGACGGGAATATATTGTTTGGAACATGCATCCTTTTCACTCGCGTTGCTAGTCTTGATCTTGAGAATTGAAAAGTTCCGCGATATATTATGCGACAGAGTGTTTGCCTTTAAGGAGTGAAAGAAACCAAAAAAAAAAAAAAAAAAAAGTTTTGCACCGTGAACGCGCTGGAAATTTAATTTTAGAACAATACGGAAAATAGCACATTTCTGATACTCAGTGCGCACTAAATAGAGTGTTGTTTATGCTTTTCTTGGGACTCCCACAAGTCTGGGATAAGCAAGTTACGATTAATCAATAATATTAATAATAACATTGTATAAGAAGAATGAACTGAAAGAAGACATTTAGTTTTACCAGCAGATGCAATTACCAGTTATGTGTATGCCAACTGGATAGTATTCCTGGTGCGGTTAAAGGTACATGTACAGAGAACAGAGTCAAAATAAATCATTTAAGCCTGTTACTCTTGAGATGCCAGTGTAAGATATAACTGCAGAGCATATTTATTACAGATGTCGGCTGTTTGTCAATGTGTCATTACAGAGTTAAGTGAATATTGACAATTTATGGAGACCTGATTTCACTCCAGATGCAAGCCTTGTTATAGTAAGCCTTCTCTATAGCCTTTCAATTGGCACAACGTGACGAATCCCTTCGGTATACTAATGTATCTACAGAATTGCTTCTCGCATGAAAAATCGCCGAAGCCTTCACCTCTAGCGCCCGCGTGTGAGTGTACGAGTGTATGTCAAATTGGTTAAACAACACGACCCACGATGATTGTCGCATTCTTCTGTTTATCCTTTTTGTGTAATTACTGCTTTGCTTTTTTCTATTTTCCTCTCTCCATTGACTGCTGTATCGCTACTTGCTGCTTCATTGTAATCGCTGGTGGTGGCTTTATTTCTGGGACTACAAGCATTTGTCCGACCCCCCTAACTCACCACAGTAGCACTGCAAACCCATCCTGCATTGATATTTGTCATTGCAGTTCATTAGTCTGTCCGATTTCCAATAACACGGGGTTTTAAGATGGAAAATATCGACACTAGTCTATTGGAAATCCGGTTGATGTCAGTAGTGTTTCTTTTCATACATGTGTGATTTGTGTTGAATGTCAGACTGTAATTAAAACTCTGTAATTAAAATGAAACTATTATAAAGATTAGAAACACAGTAACTGAATGCGACCTGTAGCGAACGAATACAAATATACGGTTCAGGCAGTACGCATGGGAAACATTGCTACAGATCTATAACGCTGTGTTAAAGTTATTCAGCAAACCGGATCCGGACAAGTAAAATACGTAATAATGACATCAGTGGCCCAAGTTTGTCTCCTGGCCAAGAGATATCATACGATAACGATTGTCTTCTAAAAAGCGATTTTATCATTCACATCCATCAATCTATTTTTTTTTTTTGGGGGGGGGGGGACATTTTTTTAGATAGGGGGCTAACCTTTACACTTTATTTCCCTAGATCCTGTGCTAAATTCTCCATTAGCCCTGTTATTGTACCTCCTTCCATAGGCACATGTTCTAGGGGGTCAAACACTACTAATGAAAGCTTATATCTTCTTATAAATATATATAGAAGATGGGTCACAAAATAAATTGGAAGATTTTTCAGACACATGGTAAATTTGGCCGCTAAAAGTCTTCCTGGAACTGCATTTCCATAGCAACAGGTATTTAACCCTATCGTGCAAACAGAGGTTTTGGCCGCAAAGCGTTTGTTAATTGAGGATTGTAGGTAAAGGCCATCACAAGTATTATATTGGCCATACCTTATTCTAGTCTATCGCTTTAGCCTTCTGTTATATTATCAGATATCAAATGTTAGTCCTGAGAAATAATGATCCATTCTTGTGCATAAAGAAATACATTCCCAGCTTAGTTAAATGGTTGAGTAACTACAGATACCACTAAATACGAATTACTCAATTGATCCCTGCATTATTGGTAGCAAGTGATTGAAGAGGCTCGGGGTATGTAATGCACAATTAGGTGACTAAAGACAGCAGAACACAAAGTTTTTAGGCTTTCTCTTTTACTGGGCTTGCATTGTAGTCGATGGCCGTCAAGGGGCAGGCTTTCCCTGGCAGATAGAACGAGACAGAGAGGACATATTATTGGGCAGTACCATCAACATCCCTCCATCCCACTCACTAACAACACCCCTGAAGGAGGAGCATCAGGCGTCAGAAAGCTCAATTTTCAACTTAGCATCTTGACAGGGTGATTTTTTTTTCTTTCTGCTATGCTAAAGTCTCCAGCAACCCACCCACCCACACACCCACCCAACCTTTCCCCTCCCTCCCAGAGCAGAGTCGCAGCAAAAGAAACACAAATCTTGCAAGGGAGCAAGGCAACAAGAGGAAAAGAGAAAAAGAGATCAGCAGCAGCAGCAGCAGCAGCAGGAGGCAGCAGCGAGAATTGGGACTGATTTCCTGCTCTGCAACTGGTGGGGTCCATTTCTGTTCATTTGTGTACGGAACCTCCGACAAGAACTGGGTCCCAGTTTTCCTTGTACTGTGTGCGTCTCCACCGATAAGAGTTTATATGCATGTGTCTTGCCATGTCCTATCCTCAGGGCTACTTGTACCAACCATCTGCTTCTTTGGCTCTGTACTCCTGCCCTGCTTACAGCACCACTGTCATCTCTGGACCCAGGACTGATGAGCTGGGGAGGTCCCCTTCTGGCTCTGCCTTCTCACCTTACGCTGGATCTACAGCTTTTACTGCCAGCTCCGCTGGCTTCAACTCTCCCCTCCAGTACAGCGGGGACACAGCTGCTGCCTTTACTTCCTATGTGGTAAGAGCTATGCTTATTATCACTCCCTAAACACCATGCAGCACGAATAGGCTATTCTGACGATTTTAACATGGTAGCTCAACTTTACAAGGAATCATTGCCTAGATAATAAAAAAAAACCGAAACATTACAAACATTTATACATCAGCTTGGAAATAAGGTAGTCTCGAACCCCTAATGCAGACGACTGAACCCCGATAGCCCTAACACAGGGCTACTAGTAGCAGCTACTTCTTGTGGCTACAAAATGGCAAAATATACTCTACCATAAACGATGATCAGAATTGCCTATGCTATTGTCTATTTTGTAGCCGTGACAAATAGCTGATACTAGTAGCTACTATAGATACTATGTGTCTTCACCCTCCCCGATATTCAGAAGTGATCTGCAGCTGGCATTATTGTATCATCACAGTGATCGCAAACACTGAGTGTGCAGAATGAGCCCAGATGTGTGTTTGCAGCTCACAAAATTCTTACTGCATCAATACTTTTAGGTGATCGCTCTTTTAATCAGACTTGGGGTGAATCAAACACGTACTCAGTGTACACTGTGAAGCACAGTATTCTATTCTTAAGTGTCTTTTATTGCGGTTATCTGGGGCAATTTATAATGAGGTCACCGATACTTTTAACTCCTTAACTCCTTCGTTAAAGGAAGGGGAAGCTATGAGCAAGCCTGAGCATTGTCATCTGCGAAAGAGTTAATTAAATGTTGAGCGTGTTTTCAATTACAGAAGATTTCTCCAACAGAAAGGGGGGAAATCGAAATATGATCTTAGGAGCGTTCAGTTCTTGAAACTGTTTTACGTCAAGTCTGTAAATCAGACTAGGACAGAAGAATATTTTTTTCACTGCTTGCTCTAGTCCGAATGTAAACGCTCAAAGATAAATCAAGTAATGTTACATTCTTTTGTGAGTTTATTTAATCGATCTTTTTCATATGATCAGTCAGCGCATAACTTAAAATAAGCTCACACCCGCTCTCATGTGATTTTAACAGAGGGGTGTGATTATTAATATGGTTCCATGGCATTTATTAGCTTAACACTTTTTAATCAACTATAAATCCTGCAGCGATATTGGATTTAATTAGATCTTTTTTGAACTTTTTAATATATTGCTTCGTGGCACCCCTGTCCCTTTTGGAAAGCCATTCTTAGGTGTGGTTAGTTTTGGCAGATTTTTGCTGTGGCTCTGAACTCAATATTGCAGACACATACTGCCAGCATGGGATATATTTAGTCAAATTTGCTTTTTAAATGATATGACTATAGAACTGTGGATGTTAATTGTCTGATGCTGAGCGTATGTATTACTGTATCTAGGTGTGAGACAATCTATTCATTGCATGACGGTAATTATGAAGTACAACTCCTGATTATCATCTAATTCATGAGTCCTTTTTGTAATTTATTAAAGGGCATTTAACTAGCATATAAACTCGCATATATTGTGAGCAAAATATTTGACTGGGTAGGTTTAATAGTTAATAAAGTGTATATATGATATTTGTTATCATGAACCTCAAAATAACATTTTATGTGTAATCAAGCTTTCTCTTTGCTGAAAATGTGGCACATTTCCTGATTACAGGGTTCTCCATATGACCATAGCGCTGGCATGGCTGGGTCATTAGGATATCACCCGTATGCTGCACCTTTGGGAACTTACCCTTATGGCGACCCAGCTTATAGGAAAAATGCCACCAGAGATGCAACTGCCACTTTGAAGGCCTGGCTCAACGAACACAGGAAGAATCCTTACCCTACAAAGGGCGAGAAGATCATGCTGGCTATCATCACCAAGATGACTCTAACTCAAGTATCCACCTGGTTCGCTAATGCAAGGAGGAGACTAAAAAAGGAAAATAAAATGACATGGACTCCGAGGAACAGAAGTGAGGATGAGGAGGATGACGAAAATATTGATCTGGAAAAAAACGATGATGACCCAAGTAAACTTGAAGAAAAGGGGGACCAAGATGGAGATACAGGTTTGTTGCTGTTGATAGTCTTGTTTTATAGAGGCATGCTTAGGGGCTGGAGCACATTACTGTTACGTGGTAGATTGAGGTGCAGATTAACTATATAAAGAGTATAACTATATAGAGTAGAAACTCTAGTTCCTTTGGTGCTAGCAGCTAATCTATCAGTTTATAATTAATACGTTATTTTTAATAACACAATACTATAACTATAAACGTATTGAGTTCTTAATACTGTCTGATTTATGTAACTAAGCTCATTTCTAGTTAAAGGCAAACTGTATTATGCCTAACGTCTTCCTCTTGTTCTTTGTACAGGGGATCAAAAGAGGAGCCCTTGTGGGATAGATTTTGACCGTTTAGAAGGTGAAGTACATCAGCGTGAAGAGTTGGACCAGACAAGGAGCGATTCTAAACTGAACGAAGCAGAGGAAAGAAGTGATCTTCTGTCCAAAAGCTCTACTCCCCTCACCTTACCCCTGCGCCCTCCAGATCAGGTCCCAGAAGATCAGAATTTGCATAGTCACATTGTTCACAACCACCAGTCAATCCAGCAACTAAATCACCTAAGTCACCAGCCTCACCCATTAGACCTGGTGAATAGGAATGCTCATGTCCAACATGGCCCAGTCACCAACAATGCCACCTCAGTTATCCACTCAACACCAGCTTCCACCTCAAAGCCTAAACTCTGGTCCTTGGCAGAGATAGCAACTTCTTCGGATAAAGTCAAAGAAAGCAGCGATGCAGTTGCAATAGCAGGGACCACTCCAGCCCGTTCTATGGTTGTTAGTGTCTCTTCCCCATCTCCTTCGACACAGTGCCATTTTCCCAACAGCACCGTTTTGTCTCGTCCCCTTTATTACAGCAGCCCTTTTTACCCTGGCTACACGAACTATGGCACTTTCAGTCACCTTCACAACCACCACGGACCTAGCACAACTAACCCATCGGTTAACAGCACCCATCATTTCAATGGAATAAACCAGACTGTAGTAAACAGAGCCGAGGCTTTGCCCAAAGAGTGCAAACTTAGAAGCCAGTCACACGCTGACCTAAACAAAGACACGCCTTATGAAATGAAGAAAGGTATGTCTAGCATTTAATTTTGGCTTCCTCTACAAGCCTTGGACTATTTCAATTTTTTGTTTTAATTTATTGAACATACAACAATGCCTTGTTAGTGTATTCCTTCACCTTCAAGAAAATAATTAACAGTTGAAATTCAAAGTATTTTTGGCACTTTGATTTAACCGATGTCTTAATCCAAATGGAAGAAAACACCTGATTTGTATTAATTGGATTCTGTATATTTACGTAGCGAATTTGTATTTAAATCATCAATATAAGTAAATTATGAAAACAATACAGTTGTATGGTGGTTAATGCTGTTTTGGTAAGATATATATATATTGACATATTTCCTTTCTTTTTCGGCTGTTTCATAGTCAAACATTTTGAAAACCTTTCAACATTTGAATTACAGTTTCACGCCTCTCTTACTTTTTATCCCTCAGAAACTAGGGCAGGAAAAATCTATCATTAGTCATACGACGAAGGGCACCTTTGTAATATGTGAATAATAAACGGTTTTAGGGATAAAAAACAAACATGGATGCAGTATTGCTCTGTTGTGTATTTACAGGTCTCCTTTCAAGTTTTTATCTGAAGAGAAAAAATATCACCTAAAAACGGCGCCTTTGGTGCTTAGCTGAGAAAGAAGTTTAGTTAAACGATATCTACGAACTGTAGTCGTAAAGAGATAAATGCTGAGATAAAGTTTAAAAACACACAAACACACATACAAAACTTGGAAGAACTGTACATGCAGGAAACTGCTAGATCATGTAGTGTAATTCAATTCATTTATTCCATTTTTAGAAGTTAAGTCGAAGTCACTCAGCAAGTCCTCCTAATTAACAAAAGAAAAATCTGCGTTAAAGAATCGGATTTGATTGACTCTCACGGTAATAACTCCAATTTTTCATTTCGAGAGTAAAAAAATCAATACACTGAGAAGTAGCTCTCATTTGCTTTATTTCAAATAGGCTGCTGTATTCTTGCAGTGTTTTTTTTTCAAAGCAGCAAGAGCACTCGATGCCCAGAGCTAGAGAAAGATGAAAGTCGATAGAAATTGTCCTGCTCTCTCTAACAGATAGGTGTCACAATTGCTCCTGATATCAACATATCTGGGACAGAGAGACGCTTTAAAGAATCCACAGACCAAACGGATAATTAGGAATTAGGAACCGTCTTTTCCTTTCAATAAATTAAACGACGATACTTATTAGGAAAGTGTTCTTGAGAGCATATCACTCCTGCTTTTGTGTTAAGATCTGTTAAAATGTTGTTGCTATACACTTAATAATAGGCTGTCTATCTAATGAAGATACATTTTGGAATAACCTAAATTGGATTCCATGAGGGAATTAAACCGGGCTGGTGCGCAAAATGTATGTTCAACAAAGTAATTTAATGATAATCCTGATTTCTTCAATTTCATCTATTTTAGATGTGGAGATTTACAGTATTTCGCAATAATATTTTAGGGGAAGAACAGATCGAAGGTCAATAATGTAAATTAACTGACTGCTGAATCATGGAGCCCTAGCGTTTTTTTTTTTTATTTGTATTTTATATTTTTTTTGCGCAAAAAAAAAAAACACAACTAAAATATTCAGAAGGATGGGGGCTGAAATAATAATGGAAAGTAGACTTGCCCTGATAGACACCTGTTACATTTCTCACTCTAACTTGCTCAGAGAAAAAATACCTGTTGCTTAATCACATCACTATTTAGCTGTACATGGTGATACACTTTCCTCATGGCTGTCTGTGAAAAATTCTGCCCCCCCCATATTTCTTTTATTTAAAAAAAAAAAACTATTAAACTACCCATTGCTTTAATAAATCTGCTTTTATGGCATTTACAATAAACTCCTGCTAAAATACATTGACATTTTGCTAGATTTCAATAAATAGCAGTTATAAAATATAATCCCACATGTAATAAGATAGGTTTAATATTATACTAATGTTTAATTATGAATATGTAACAGTGCTTTAAAATTCCACAAATATTGTCACCCAGATAATGTCTAAAATAAATAGGTAGTGAATTACACAGGAAGGGAACTTTAAAAAAGTTTGAATTAAAATCAGTAATGTAGTGGCTACTCTGAAAATGGAAAAAGATCAGTCAGAAATGGGTCTATTAAACTTGATAATTGATCTGAGTTACATTAACTTTCTGTCTTCCTTCAAATCAATTGCAATTACAATATAGTTTTGGAAAAATTTGTATTTAAATTAACTGTATAATGTGTAATTTTTTTTACTTATATGTCGGATCGCTATTCCAAAAGATACGTTACCTCACTATAAAATCTTTTTTTTTTCCTTTTGTTTTAAACAAAGCAAATGGTTGACAGTAGAGCATATTTAGTATATAAAATATCTACAATTTGCACCTGGTGGAAGAATACTTTTCATAAATCTAGTTGAAAGTGACAGCCAATGATTGGTTAGTTTATAAAGATTCTGAACAGACTGCATGACATGTAGTAAGATGCGTTATTTTAGTTAACTGGTTAGTTAAATGGTTGCCAGTCTTTTCCATGGGAATTGGGGGCTCTTATAATTATTGTAACAGAAATAAAGTTACTGTTTAGTGGCCCAACTATAGAAATCATTCAACTCATGTTTACCTATTGAAGTTATGGTCAAGAAGAGCCAGTTATGGTCAAATAGTTGCAAATCACAAGCAGTTTTTTTTAATGAAAAATAATTAAGAGATATAAAGGATGTCCAAGTGTAGGATATCTCTTTTTACACAAACTCTCTCTACGTATCGAAACATTATAGCTATTTTCTCCAAAGATCATACACTGTCTGCTTCCTTTTGCACAAATATATCAGAGATTCTGATGCTGAGACATATTTACAGTCATTTTGTTACTGATTATCAAAGAGTAGGAGACAACCACTGATGATTCTGTTTAAAAATGACCATAATAATTGATGGTACCATAATCTGATGATATGCGATATTAATAACTTAATAAATAATATGTCACTTTTTAATTTGCAGGGTTATATACATCATATAATCATCTCTGCATTTTCGTTATGTAAAAGGTAGTGAGCTGGAATTCATTCTTAATTGAAATACCACAGGGAGGATTCAGATGTCCCCTACATAATAAAGGCAAATTATATATGCAGAAGATGAAAGGACATAAAATCAAGTATACAGTAGATTGTAAAAGTGAACATACTGTTCAGCGATCATAGATAAATCAAATCAAATAATTTGCATCTCTTAGAAAAGGTGGATAATAGATAGACAGATAGACATAATCACTCCTATTTTTTTCTTTTTTGGGTTGCATTATGTAGGAAATAGGTTATATCTGTTTCCCCTGAATAACAACCTTATAATTACATCACATTTAACAAGTCATAGGTAGACTCCTTATTTTGGACTCATTATGTCATAATATGAAAAAAACAAAAATCAACCACTCCTATAATGCATTTACATTCAAAATATTCTTTACATGAGTTAATCTCTAACCACTTTTTAAGAAAAGTGAGATTGCATTGAAAAATAATGCTAACCGTGACAGGAAAAGGTAAGATTCCCTAAAGCTGTGGTTTAAGCATTTAATGTAAAGTAATATTTAATAGGCCATGCAAATAGTTTCATTTATTAACTCAGTTAAGAAAAGAAAGCTATCATATACAAATAAATTATTTGCTTCGTGTGATCTACCGTACATTCTGAGAGGGTTATTCAGTCTTTGCTTTCATTTTTCTGTTGACAAGGCCCTGCTTTGTTAATTATTGTTATTGCTCGGTTACAGAAGTCAGATTTATCGTGGTCTAAATAAGCCACTTAAATCAAGTATTACAGCCTGTTTTGTCCTTAGTCTTTATTTTTTTCTCCCACTCCTTAATTCCCACCACCTCCCCTTTCTTTTTCTTTTCTATATGACCTGCTCAGATTATTAGAAAGGACATCTGGGCTGGCAGTGGAACAAGTGTTTCTAAAAAAAGAACCGTCTGTTTTTCCAAGTGAGCAATATGTTAATTCTATAGAGCTCCCTTTCTGCTTTTTCTAAGAGCCAAGAGAAAAAAAAACTGCCACAAAAACATCAATAGAGTAGTAAGACTCTTCACTGCAAAACAAGTGGCAGTTTTTAATTTAGGCTTTGTGTTGGCCCAGATATGATCTTCTGGCATATTTTAGCCTCTGTCTGAGGCGAAGGAAAGAAAAGACCTTAATCTTGCTTGCCTTGGGACCAGACGTTGTGGAAAGGAGTCTGTATCTGTATTCAGAAAAATCTCTTTGGGAATAAAAGGTTCTTTTATTGAATCATCATAACCTAAGACCAAGGCTCTTAATTAATTATGTAAACTAAAAATTCTAACCAGCTGTGCCTTTCTCCTTGTTTGCAAGCCTAACACAGACACACATTGTAGCATGAATACAAGATAGCGCAAAAAGCGGATAGATATTTTGTGTATGTGTGTGTATACATTAAAAGAATTGTGAGTGAATAACTGTTGACCTGTTCTACCCTGCAGCAAAGAGTTTTATACTTAATTGGTAAGTGCTGGATTTTATCCTTTATATTTGACACCTATTTGTATATCTGTATACACAGTCAGACATGTGTATACATGCAATTTAATCCATGCAACCTTCTGAATAAAAAATGCTGTTTTTTTATTGGTGCTGTTCAAATATAACAAAGACAGATATTTCCAAAACACTGTATTTCACTTAGACATATGATCCTTTTTTAACTATTAATGTCATTTTCAATAATAATAGAAGTTATTATTATATCAAATTTGTGATGATATAGTATATCTCTTTGAATGGGGTAATTTGAAATAACTATTCATTTTACATGTTTTACAGTTATTTACTGTAAATTCCTGGTTTTGAACCTGGAACCTGTGTGTTCCAGTCACTGCTCCTCCTTATGGCCAGTCCCAGAAAATTCCTTTTCTTCAGTCTCAGCTGCTCCAAGGCCGGCTGCCTAGCCTCCAGTTCCTGCTCTAGGGCCGGCTGCCCAGCCTCCAGTTCCTGCTCCAGGGCTGGCTGCCCAGCCTCCAGTTCCTGCTCCAGGGCCGGCTGCCCAGCCTCCAGTTCCTGCTCCATGGCCATTTGCCCTCCAGCAGATTTATTCCCAGTACGAGCCCTCCAGCTGCTTGGTCCTTTGCTAACCTTCCCACAGCTTAGGCCCCTACCTACTCTCCAGCAGCCCATTTCTGAACATCTACCTTATCCTGCACCGGCTTCGCAAACAGTCCTTGCACCTGTGCCAGGCTCCCCATAAGTTGCCTGTTCCCATGCCGGCTTCCCGAAAGCTGCCTGTTTCCCTGCCGGCTCCCCAAAAGCTGCCTGTTCCTGTGCTAGCTCTCCAGTCTTCAGCTCCTGTGCCTGCACTCCAGTCTTCAGCCTCAGCTCCTGTGCCTGCACTCCAGTATTCAGCCTCATTTTTTGTGCCAGCAGTTGCGCTCGCTGCACTAGAAGAGCCGAATTTCCGTTTTAAAAAATGGAAATTCGGCTCTTATAGTTACCAGAGGCGGCTTTTTGCCACCCCTGGTAACTGGCTGATCCGTGCTGTCTGAGGCAAGGTTCTCACCTTGCTCATGGCTGGAGCGGCCCTGCCTTGCCTCTGAGCCCAAGGACAAATCTACCTCCAGACCTGCCCTCCCTGCTGTGGGATCTGATTCTACCAGTCTTTTGGGTGCCTGTACTGGACCTCCTCCTGCAATAGCTGTCCATGATGGACCACCACCTGTAAATGGGTATCAGCAATGGTCCTCCTGCTTTTGCCCCTGACTCTGGCGACTCAGCTCCTGCTCTGGGAGTGCTTCTGACTCTGGTGACGTTTCTAACCCTGCAAATGTTTTGGATCCTGTTGAGTTTCCAGTTCTGCAACTGGCCCAGGCAACAAACCTGCTTTGGCTTCTGAGTTTAGTCCATCTCCTGCTCCAGGTAGTCCTCCGGTTACAGATGTTGATCCAGGTGGTTTTCTGGTTCCTGGTGGCTCTCCAGCCTCTGACCCTGGTGGCTCTCCAGCCTCTGACCCTGGCGAATATTCGATTCCAGTTCCTGCTTCTGACCCTGGCGACTCTGCATGCACTCCGTCTGTCCTGACCTTTGGCCTTTCCTTGATATGTTTATATGTCTGCCCATGACCATTGGCCTGAACCTGGACTTGTTTTTTGCTGCCAGGTTACAGTATATCTCTCTGCAGAGGTTTGTGCACTTTTTTCCATATTAAAACATAACATCATACAGCACATCGGTTCCTATCAGTCAATCCTTACAATAGATTACACCCACAATGCAGTGCTATTTACCTTTACATTCCAGTGGCAATAAACTAATAGAAGTTATTACCACTGAATATGACAGTAAAATACATCTTGCTAAATATGTTTTATGATTCCTTACTTCATAAGGAGAGACAATTTTCAATGTTGTTGAATAAAATGATTACATTAACTCAGTAATGAAGGTGGTAATTTTTGGTTTTGTTGCAAAATACTCATACTAAAAATGTTTGGAGTGCTGTGAAATAGGGAGTGTTGTCTTCTTTATGGGTAGGTGGGGGAGGCACGTAGATAGATATTTCCCCCTCCCACCACCTACTCACCCCTAACTTGAGTGTCATTGAAACATACAACTTCGGGTTAGGGAGCACCTGGGGTGCAGGGTTCAAAAGAAGCACATCGCCGATTGTGACAGAAAAGAGACTGTGTTTTTGGACTAGGGCTTTTTTTTTTTCATCTATACAGATATACAAAAAAAAAATATCCCAGATGCCTTCAGTTAAATAAACAGAAAACACAACCCTTCTTGTGGTACATACATTGTGAGCTCTGATGAGCTATAATTAATTATAATACACACAAATGCAAACCAAAAAAGAAACATGCTCTCGAGTAGCAAAATTACAGATCTTTTAATTCATACTCTAAATACAAAAACAGAGATAGTAAATACATAAAAGAATTAAAATACATTGGGAGAGAAGATGTGACAGAATTAAATTTTTTTTTACCTTTGCCGAAGCTACAGTATGCTACTTTGTTTAAAAAAATGTATATGTTGGGGTAGAGGAATACCGCATTACAAGTGCTCTGCTCAATTTCCCTAATGTGCAAGGGGGTTTACTTAATCAAATGTCTTCTCCCTAGGAACAAACATAAGTATCAAAAATAAATATCACATTCCATTGCCCGTTAACTTGGGATGCATCCTCTGGGATGTCCTACTTACCCTGCAGATGTGAATCTTTGCCTCATTATAAGATATTATAACTTAGGCATGTTCTTTTCACAACCCCAGCTCACCATCATATCCCACTAATAAGATAGTGTTGCTGGCTGGAGAACTTGATTTTTTATTTTCTCTTCTTGTGCCTGAGCTCATGAATTTCTTATTTTCTATATCGGATTGTTTTATCGGAAACCATGAGTGATGAAGGCAGCTGCAATCTATATAGTTACCTACTAAAAGTATCACTTCAGTCTTTCCCATCTCTTTTTTGAGCTTTAGGATATTTACATGGTTATGGCAAAAGCAGACAAATATGCTTTCAATGTCTAAAGCAGACACACGGTTTGAGAATCAGGCTGCTAAAAAAATCTATGAGTATTATTGTTAATAAAGAATAGTAATAATAATAATCCTGATCATTTATTTTTTAAATCGTAAATATTGTGAAAGCTAATTTTCAGGACTTTAAAATAAATGGAATATAAGCACAATAACTCTAACGCATAGCTGTCCATTTGAAAAAATCATTGTCCAGATACAATGGGGTATAATTATCAAAGAGTGCAGTTAGAGAATGGTCACTGCCCACTAGAGTGAAATTCTGCCACTCTCCATTCATTTCTATGGAATTTTGAAAGGCATATTTATCAAAGGGTGAATTATCAAATCCTATAGAAATGAATGGAGAGTGGTGGAATTCCCTCTAGCAGACTGCAGCCATCTCTAACTTCACTCTTTGATAAATAGACCCCAATGTCTGGGTTAGTTTGTGACTTGCCCTAATTATCATTTAGAATATATAACTGATTCCAAACTTGGTAGAAGAGTTAGAACAAGCAATTGTATTTCTAACAACAAACATGCTGTATACTTTCAAATCAAATTCTCTACTCCCATTCTATATCCAGCAGAAACATTTGCTAAAACTAAGTTTGCAGTATATTTAGCATCTAAGGGTTGAATTTCGAAGTGTAAAATACTTCTAAATTCGACCATAGACTTAAAATCCTAATATAAAATTTTATTAAAATTTTTTACTGAATTTGACATTTCTGCAGTCAAAAAAAAATCGTTCGATTTGAAGGATTTTAGCATACGATTGAATTACTTTTCTTCGATAAAATAAAACTTAGAAAAATGGTCTAGCAGGGCCCCACAGGCTAACATAGCACTTCGGCAGCTTTTATTTGGACGAAGTAAAAAATACTTCGAATTTCAAAGTCAAAGGATTTTAGTATTCGATCGTTCGAATCGAATGGTCGAAGTAGCCTTGAATGTCGAATTTTTTGCATTTGAATATTCACTTTGACCCTTAGTAAATCAGCCCCTTAGATTATATATATACAAATTTTCAGCTATATTGGGGCCGACAAAAGGACACCTTAAGTCTACATGGTACATTCCCCCTTTGCCAGATGATTCATAACCATTTGCTAAGTAATACATTATTTTCACCTTTCAGTTTATTTCCTGAGGAGGACCACAAAAGTTCCTTGTAGCACAAAATATATTTCTGTGTTTCTAATTGTTTCACATAGGACTGATGCAAGGAGATTTCAAATGCATACGCAAAAGAAAGCCCTCAATTAGACTGGCAGCCTATTAAGTATCAAAAATGGGAAATATGTCATGACACCCAAATGGCAAAATTCATATTGACTTGGGGGCTGAGAGGTAGAAGTTGCATGGTATTACATACTGTAACAAAATATTGTCATTTTACTTAAAAAAAACTATTTTGTTTCTTAAATTAGACAGGTAGCTGGTCCAGAATGTCTCACCATTCCAAGCATAATGAAATTCTTGTTTTTCTTTTCTTTTTTTTACTTTTGTGTAGTGTTATTTTACAGGTTCATTTTAAAACCGTGTTGATATGAAATATAATGAAGGTCACTGCAAAGAGGATAATGTACAGCTTCTTTTTATGTTTCCATTTAATTTAAAAGGGGTTTATTTTCATAATTTATGTTGTGTAGTATTAGCTTCCCTTAGAAAATGCCTCTTTGCAATCAATGTATTGTACATCATGTAATCAGATTTAGTTTTTCTTATTGTATTAAAATTGAAGGGTTGTAAGCGTGAACTTTTTTTGAAATATGCACCTCTTCCTTGCTAGATTTTTATGAGGCATGAAGACTCCAACAATTCTTTTGCCATATTAAAAGGCATTAAAAAGGTCAGATACAGTATTTCACATCCCACTTAGAAACATGTTAGGGTCTAGGTGCTCCTGTTGCCTATGCACATTGATAGAGGGATATTTATCCCCCCCCCAAGAGAGCAAAAACTGGTTGCACAACACAGGCCTTGGAAAATCACCACGTTTTCAGATCTTGTTTAATGTGACAGATGTCTATCTACTGTAAGATATGGCTTTGAAAAGCACAACATTTTATTTATCTTCTTTCTAAAATACACATGGCAAAGCCACTGTTAGAACTATCATTTGCATACTGCCTACATTAGTCAATAAATTAGAGGCATATTTTCTTTAATCCAGCAGCCTGTTATGATTGATGCTCCCTATGATTTTTACTAAGGTGAGAGATAAAAACATTGCAGGCATCTAAGGCAGTAAATAAGTATTAAAGCCCACATCTTACTTTGGCTGACCTATGTAGAAGAGACTACTCCAAAAGTCTGGGAACAATCAGTCAATGGAGTCTGTTGAGTGAATGTAATAGTCTTAAGGTGACCAAACATGGGCAGATCTGGTCATTTGGCAGGGTTGCCAAACAGGGGCATCTTGCACTGATATGCTCACCTTGAGTGGGTAATATCAGACTGATTTGATTGTGGACCACAGAGCCCATGTATGGCCACCTTAAGAGACTGCTTCAACATCATAACATAATTTACAGTAGTCAATGCCATAATGGAAAAGAACCTTGGAGTGCTTGTAGATAATAAACTTGGCTGTAGCATCAAGGGCAAATAAGGTCCTGAGCTGTACAGTAATTGAACTAGGCGGGGACGGGCCCTGGTGTGGGCCATGCAGCCAGGCTCCCCCACCCTCATCTGTGCCGAATTTGAATGCCGCTGAAGCCGACTCCAGCCGTCTGCAGTGGGTGGGAGACTGCCAGGGGGCCCTGCGAGGGTGCGGCCCCTGGCCCAATTGCACCCCTGCTCCCCCGGTAGTTACACTACTGGAGCTGTATTAAAAAGGGTATAGATTCATGGGAGGAGGGGGTTATTCTTGCACTGTAAAGAGCACTGGCAAGGCCCCATCTGGAATATGCAGTATGGTTTTGGTCTCCAGTAATGGGCGAATAAATTTGCAAAATGCCCACGAAAATTCACCAACACCTGCAGCATTTCAGTGAAGCGAAGTGCCACAGATACGCCCATCACTAGTCTCCAGTGCTCAGACAGGACATATTGAATTAGAGAGGGTCCAGACGGGGGCAACTAAGCTGGTAAAAGGTATGCAAAATCTTAGCTATGAGGAAAAATTGGAAAAACATGAGACAAGTGGAGAAAAAGGTACTGGTACTGGCCTCTTCCACCGCCAGTTTAAGTATGAGAAAAAATTAAAAACCCAATACCTTAATCAAAAATGGGGTATTACCAAATTTATTGTGGTCACTTGAGAGAGGGCAGTTGTTGTCCCGAAATGTCTGAACATGACTCACGTGTCTGGAGCACCACAATAAATTTGAGAACACCCCATTTTTGATTAAGGTATTGGCTTTTTCATTTTTTCTCATTAGGAAAAACTGGCCACGTTGGGGTTATTTACCAGTAGGTCCGATTAGAAGAAAGGAGGTTCAGTCTAAATATTTGGAAGGGGTTTTTTTACAGTGAAGGCAGTGAAGATGTGGAATTCTCTTCCTTCTCTATCATACTGGCAGATACATTAGATTTAAAGGGGTGGTTCACCTGAAAGTACAATTTTAGTGGGTTATTTATCAAGCTCCGAATTTATCTCAGCATTTGCTGCTACAAATACAGAGCATATCGGCTTGAGTTTTTTTAGGCTTCTTTATTATAACATTTTCCCAAAAATTTTCCCACAAATTTCCACGATTTTTTTGGATTTCTGCTCCAAAAATTACAAAGGCTCCGAAAACATTGCGGGATTGCACAAAACCCAGTGCACATCAAAAAATCAATGGGATTCTACTATTGACTTGGCAGGTTTGAGATGCCAGATTTTCATATTCAGACTCTTTTATCCACAGGGTTTAATACATTCTGAAATATTTGTGATTTCAAAAAGGCCTATTTTATAAAAAAAAACACACATTTTTCAGATTTTCTTCATTTGGAGTTTGATGTATGTTATAGAATAGATAATTCTAAGCAACGTTTACATTTTTCTTTGTTAACTATTTCTTATTGTTTTTTAAAGGAAATCTATACCCCCCGAACAATGTAGGTCTCTATAAAAAGATATTGCATAAAACAACTCATATGTAAAACACTGCTTCATGTAAATAAACCATTTTCATAATGATATACTTTTTTAGTAGCATGTGCCATTGGGTAATCATAAATAGAAAATTGCCATTTTAAAAAATAAGGACAGCCTCCTGGGATCCTAGGATTCAACGGTGCACACAAACATACCAAACAAACTATAAAGTTAGGTCACATGAGCCAATTAACCGACAGAATTGTGTCTTTTGCTTCCACACTTCTTCCTGTTACAGTTACAGTTGAAATATTTCTGGTCAGAAGATCTCTGAGGCAGCACACAGACCATCATGAAATGGAGGTTCAAGGCAAGAGATGTAAAAGGGCAATATTTACTTAAATATATATTCCAGTTTGGTAAGATTCTTAAATATGTCATTTAATTTGATATAAATTATCTGTTGCTCAAGTATTCATTTTAGGGCTATAGTTTTCCTTTAATAATTTGCCTTATTCTTCTTTCTCTATGCAGCTTTCAAATGGGGGGTCACTGACACCATCTAAAAACAAATGCTACTTTCTATTACTGCTTTGTATGCAGACCCTCTCCTATTCATATTCCAGTTTTTTATACATATCAATGCATGGTTGCTAGGTTCATTTGGACCCTAGCATCCAGACTGCTGCAATTGCAAACTGGAGAGCTGCTGAATAAAAAGCCAAATAACTAAACAATCACAAAAAAAATAAAAAATTGCAATTTTTTCAGAATATCATTCTCTACATCATACTAAAAGTTTGTTTAAAGGTGAACATCCCCTTTAAGAAGGGGTTGGGTGTCTTTTTAGCAAGTGAGGGAATACAGGGTTATGGAAGACAGCTTATAGTACAAGTTGATCCAGGGACTAGTCCAATTGTCATTTTGGAGTCAGGAAGGATTTTTCTCCCTCAAATTTTTTTCTCTCTCTCTCACTCTAATTTTTCTCTCACAAATTGGAGAGTCTTCATATGTGTTTTTTGTCTTCCTCTGGATCAACTAGAAGTTAGGCTTAAGGCTGAACTTGATGAAAGTGTGTCTTTTTTCAACCTAACTTACTATATTACAGTGCAGCTTTGGCAAACCTGGCCTCCCTTAAAGGACACCTATTGCAAAAAAAAAGAGTTACCCCCAACCAAAGGTGCAGGCTTATAGCTGGCGCTAGCTCCCGGTGCAAGCCGCCACGACAGTGGAAGCGCATGTGCATTGTGAAAAGCGGCTCAATTTCGGGGCCGCTTTTCTTGATGCACATGGGAGCATTTTTTTAAAAAAAGTATTGTTATCCCCAACCGGAATGCACATTTGGTTGGGGGTTATTTTTTTTTTCAATAGGTGTCCTTTAAGATAATGCCAATGCTAAAAAAACTTTGCTTAAAAGTATTAATGTAAATTAAAAGTTACCTATAGGTCATGTTGATGGGGCTTCATTGGTAGATCTGCTTTTATAAGTAAAAACTTAACCTGAATGTTTTGGGAACCTGACCTTGACCTGTCCCTTATTAACCAATTACTAACGGACTACTGCTGCAAAAATAGGGCAGCCCCCTCACAGAACAACATGGGCAATAGAAAGCATTCAGCAAATACTTTTATTCATTAAATTTTTTATTTATTTATTGTGTTTTTTCAACAAATACATACATAGGGGCAGATTTACTAAATTCACATGAAGGATTCAAAATTCGATTGAATTTTCAAAAAGATTTGAATTAGAATTTTCAAATGTTTTTGAAGACCACTTTGACCATCGAATTTTGAAAATTCGATCAATTCGAATGATTAGAATAATTTGAATAAAAATCTATTTGAAAATTCGAAAATTCCACAGTCAAATAACTTACCCTTTAAATTTTTATTCAACTGTCTGATTTGCCAGTTTCAGCCTACCGAATTGGCTTTTATTATTTTATATCGAATAAAAAAATTCGATTGAATGGTTAAAATTTTATCATTCAATTGAATTTTTGCTATTCGATCATTCGACCAATCGAATAGCAGTAAAATCCTTTGAATTCAATAGAAGAATTTTTATTTCCCGTGGTTGAATTCGACCCTTAGTAAATCTGCCCCATAGTATCATTACATATTTCTCTAAGGAGTCAGATCTAGTATTTACTACATACATTTTGTACTGCATATAAATATTAAATGACAATGCATTTTTAGCCACCAAAAATAAATACTGTACCGTGTGAAATTTCTTTTGCTTAAAGTGTTTATTAAATGCAGTATACTATTAAAAGAATTGCTCAGTATAAAAATGAAAACTGGTTAAATAGGCTGTGCAAAATAAAAAATGTTTTCATTAGTGTTAGTTTGCCAACAATGTAATCTATAAAGGCTGGAGAGACTAGATGTCTAACATAGTAGCAAGAACATTACTTCTTGCTTTGCAGCTCTCTTGATTTCCATGTGGCCTCTCTTCAAATCACTGACTAAAGCTGGCCATAGATGTAAAGATTTTTAAAGATCCGATCATTATCGTGAGACCACGATTATCTCGAAACATACGAATTGTCCATCAACTAAAAAGACCATTTCAGCCGATATTGCCAGCAAAACTGAAGGGTAGCTGTCTGGTGGCCCTGCAAACATAGACAGATTGCACTGGGAGCGATAAAGATTTTTTAACCTGGCAGATCAATTGTCTGACAGATGTCAGCCGAAAAATCATCCGATGTACGATCGTTTCGAATCACTCTAACCGCACAATAATTTTATGTTTTGGTCAGACTGCACTGAAATTGGTCGTCCACCAAAGAAGAATCGTCGAATCTATGGGGAGAGCTGAAAAGCAGGAAGTAGTGTTCTGTTCTGTTAGACATCTGCTCACTCCAGCCTTTATAACTATATTAGAAACAGTTTTTTTATTTTACACAGCCCATCTACAGTATTTACCCCGTTTTTATTTTTACACTGAACTGTTATTTTAAGAGAGGATGACTTTATTAACTATTTCCTAATTTCCTACTGCAGGTGTCATATTAGCAGCAAAATGTTAAATGACACAAACTACAGAGGTTTTCTTTTAGTTACTCATTTAGTGTTTACATCTGACAATTTGTGTTTGCTGCCACATCACATAACTTGTGTTGATTGATCTTGATATAAAATATAATAATGTTGCCATAAAAGAATAAACATATTAATTATAAAATCTTGAATAAGGGTTATCAACTGGCTTTGACTTTTAAAAATCCCATTCATTCATGAAAAGATGATGCTGATGATAAATGCATTATTTCATAAATTAATATACAACAGTGCAGGGATGCAATATATTTGACATTTTGGGTAATCTATGCATTATTACATTTTTAAATATGTTTGGAAATTATTTTTTTTTTAAATAATTTAATGTCAGGCTTGTTAAATGTCAGTCCTGTTAAAAGTCAGCTAGCTACATATGCTATCAGAAATCTGGAGGTGCTATATATCTAAATAGATTGTTTCCCCTTGTGACCAGTACACTTTTCTTGAAAAAAATACCGGCCTTCCTATATATTTAGCTTTATTTGGGATCAACCATCAAAAATACCGGCCAGGCCGGTAAAATACAGACCAGGTGGCAAACCTTGCCCGCCAGGGCACACAATGACCCTCTGGGTGCTAACTGCCTCCTAGCCAGAAACTAATGAGGGTCCAGATATTGCTTCATTAAAAGAGATGTATAAATTGCTATTTTTCTGGGTTCAAAATTAACCCCCATGTTACATGGCAGTCTTGCATTTTACCAATGGACATGGTGAAGCTAACAATTAAATGACTATTGCAAAATACGTAAGGACTTCTTCATTGTTTCAGTGTCCGATATTATTTAATTGTTCCATTAATGACTTATAGTAAGTGAAGACCATCATAAACTCAGTTTTGATCAAACAGTTCAACATTTTCTCTGTAATATTAAAACAGTACATTGGACTTGAACTCACAAGGAAACTTATGGCAACTTCGGAAAATGAAGGGCCGCATGTGCTTAGCGCAGGTGACACGCAAAGGCAGTTGGATTGTTGCCCAGAAGAACCAGCGATTAGTCGCAAGGCATGTGCCGTGTGTCTCTACCCTAAAAAAGCCAGCACAGTTCTGGAAAAACATTCTTTGGACAGATGAAACCAAGATCAACCTCTACCAGAATGATGGCAAAAAAAAAACTATGGAGAAGGCGTGGAACAGCTCATGATCCAAAGCATACCACATCATGTGTTAAACATTTGGGAGGCAGTATGATGGCTTGGGCGTGCATGGCTGCCAGTGGCACTGGTGTTTTATGATGTGACACATGATAGAAGAATTCTGAGGTGTTCAGAGACATATTGTCTCCTCAAATCCAGCTAAATGCAGTCAAATTGATTGGGAGGCGTTTCATAATACAGATGGACAATGACCCAAAACATACAGCCAAAGCAACCCAGGAGTTTATTAAAGCAAAAAAGTTTAATGTTCTTGAATGACCAAGTGAGTCACCTGATCTGAACCCAATTGAGCATGCATTGCACTTGTTGAAATCTAAACTCCGGACAGAAAGGCCCACAAACAAACAGCAACTGAAACCCGCTGCAGTAAAGGCCTGGCAGAACATTAAAAAGGAGGCAACCCAGAATCTGGTGATATCCGTAAAGGGCTTTCAAGCAAGTATTAGAAATGAACATTTTATTTTCAGTTTTTTAATTTGTCCAATTACTTTTGAGCCCCTGAAATCAAGTGACTGTGTTAAAAAAGGCTTTAGTTCCTCACATTTTTCTGCAATCTTTTTGTTCAACCCACTGAATTAAAGCTGAAAGTCTGCAGATCAACTTCATCTGAGTTGTTTCATTTAAAATTCCTTGTGGTAACCAAAATTAGAAAAAAGTTGTCTCTGACCAAATATATATGGACCTAATTATATATACAGTTGTGCTCATAAGTTTACATATCCTGGCAGAATTTATGATTTTTCAGAGAATATGAATGATAACACAAAAACTTTTCTTTGGTTAGTGGTTGGTTGAAGCCATTTATTGTAAAACAACTGTGTTTACACTTTTTAAAACATAATCACAACACAAACTAGCCAAATGACTCTGATCAAAAGTTTACATACCCTGGTGATTTGGCTTGATAACATGCACACAACTTGACACAAAAAGGATTAGAATGGCTATTAAAGGTAACCATCTTCACCTGCGATCTGTTTGCTTGTAATTAGGGTGTGTGTATAAAAGATGAATGGCTTTCTGGACTCCAGACACACCCTTGCAAATTTCATCCAGTGCTGAACTGATGTTTTTTGGATTCATGGGGAAAGCAAAAGAATTGTCAAAGGATCTGCAGGAAAAGGTAGTTAAACTCTATAAAACAGGGAAGAGATTTAAGAAAATATCAAAGGAACTGAGAATGCCAATCAGCAGTTTTTAAACTCCAATTAAGAAGTGGAAAATTAGGGGTTCTATTGAAACCAAACCACGGTCAGGTAGACAAACTAAAATTTCAGCAACAACTGCCAGAAAAATTGTTCAGGATGCAAGGAAAAACCCACAATTAACTTCAGGTGAAATACAAAAAATACTGGAGGAAAATTTGCACTCCTCAGCTCAGAAGCTGCGCATGGGACGTACTTGGTCATTCCAACATGACAATGATCCAAAACACAAGGCCAACCTGTCATTGACTGCAGCAAAATAAAGTGAAGTTTCTGGAGTGGTCATCTCAGTCTACTGACCTCAATATCATTGAGCCATTCTGGGGAGACCTGCAGTTCATGCAAGACAGCCCAATAATTTACGTGAACTGGAAGCTTTTTGCCAGGAAGAATGGACAGCTTTTCCTTTGTCTGTGAAGATAAAGAGCCTCATCCACAACTACCACAAAAGACTTCAAACTGTCATTGATGTTAAAGGGGGCAATACATGGTATTAAGAACAGGGGTCTGTAAACGGGTCTGTAAACTTTTGATCAGGGTCATTTGGTTAGTTTGTGTAGTGATTATGATTTTAAAAAAGTAAACACAGTTGTCTGACAATAAATGGCTTCATCCAACCACTAACCATAAGTGGCCTATTAGCAAAATATTTTAAAGCCAGCTAGAAAAACATGGTAATGAGAGTATATTGGCTATGATAAGATAGACAGAGCTTTTATGAACACAACCACCCACCAAGCTGACCCTATGCGCCTAATAACTGGATCAGCCAAAGAATGAATTGCTCCTGGATTAAACACAGTCCTTATTGCCACTTTCTCTGGCAATCTGCTTCTCTTGACAGTGGCATCCTCTAGATTTATGTAACTACTCCGCAGCTGTCTGAGTGGCTTGCAATGAAGATATTTCAAGATACAGCTGTATAACAGCTGTAATATTACTACCACTTTTTCTCTAGCATAAAAGAAGAAGATGAGATTAAGTTGAGAACCTCAATACATAAGGTCATTATGATCACTCCAACTTGATTTGATTTGAGTGATTTGATTGCAGCTGCTTTTAAAGAAGCAGAAACGAGTTTTCAGAATTAGGTATTAAACCTTATTTGGCTTATTAAAAGTTCTTTCACTCTTTCTATTATTGTCCAAAAAAGGCAAAACTTTTGTGTGCATTAATATGACAATATTTTAATCTCTTGAACCAACTCTATGAGCCTTTTTTGCAGCTTTAATCAAGGCTTAAAACAATGTGCACTTTATTGTTGGCACTTGCTGAACTTCAGAGACAGAAATGGCTGATTTATTAGCTTGTCAAGGGAAGCATTATTGAAGAAGGCAATCAAAAAGCATTTACTTAGCTAAACTAAAATTACTGCCTTTTCAGTGGCTAATTTGTATAACTCCCATGGAGGAACTTGGAAAGTGTTTGATGAGGCATAAAATGATGATTAATGAATTTATTGCCTTGCTTCTCATAAAACACAGAGTGGTATCTCACTCTCCCTTTTATTTCTCTCTGTCTTTAATTCTCTCTTTTTTTCCTAAGTGTATTTCCCATTCTTCCTTATACAATTTAACACATTCTTGTGGACAATGCCTCTTGCTTATTCTGGTAGTGTATATTAAATTTTAAAATTGTACTATTTTTTTCAACCTACCCAAATTATGACCGTGATCTTCATTGCAGGAAGGCAAAATGAAGTATTTAAAAAATATGTTTATAGAACCAAGATGGTTTTCTTAACTTTACATTAGTGTTTTTGTAAATACCAAACACTATTTTAAATGGTCCCCTGAGATATGCAATGACTGTAAAATCTTTCTAGATTTATTTTTAGCATTTAAAAATGCAATTATTTTACCATTTGTGCTGGTTAGTCTGGATTGTGGGCTGTAAAACACTTGTGAAATAATGTCAGTTTAAAAGCACTACTTGTGTATGCACGGCCACCACTCGCCAGGCAATTTTGAGCGACTTTTAAAATCGCGCCGCTCCGTCTGAACAAGCGCAGGTGACTTTAAGCCTAGCGGGCGCGCAGCGCTATCTAGCTATTCGGGGAGATTCGGGTAAGATTCGTCGCCGCGAGAAGTCGCCAGGTGACGGATCTCCCCCGAATCTCCCCGTCTGGCCTTAGCCTTAAAGATTCCGGTTTTGCTGCACTTTGAACGTGCAGAAGCCATTCTGCCTCGCCTCTCCTGAAGTCCTGAACTGACGAGGTGTTGAACAGCCTAAGTGGCGGAAAATAAAAGAAAAAAGTCCAGATAAAAAATCCGCGAAGTGGCGAAAAGATTTGATGTCAAGAAAACAGCGGAAACGGAAGTTCTGAAGTGGCAAAAAGAACCAAAATCACGAAAACAGGGGGAAAACAGGGGGAGCCCAGGGGGCCTCAAAAATGTTGTTGCACAGTGCCCCGTAATTTCTAATGGCAGCCCTGTCTGTATCTATTATCTATATTTATATAAAGTTAATGCAGTTTTTCAGGAATTAAATATCATACATGGGCATTAATTGTCTTCATATGATTTTAACCTTGGTGTGTGATATGGAACTTACCCCCATATGTAATAAAAGGCAATACATTTGCCCAGGAGCAGTTACCCATAGCAACCAGATGTTTGCTTTTAAACAGATGAAAGGTATATATTACCTGCTTACTGATTGTTATGGGTTACTTATCCTGTGGAAAAGTAGTGACTTTTATTCCATAACCCTATTAGATTCAAAGTTCCATTTGGCTAGAACTGATGTGAGCAATGAATATTTTGTGTAAAGTTCTGCATAAAGTATAATATTAACTTTCCCATGATTCCACATTTTATCATAAGGAGGATCAGAGGATAATCATCCAAAAAAAAAAGGAAAATTGTGTCACAAATATCTACATCCCAACATTTTGGAAATAATCAGAGGGGAAAAAATGATTCCCATTTTTTGTCCACACCCCCTAATTACCATGTTCATTTTACAAAATCTGGCAGGTTATGAAAGTTTGAATATATGTCTGTGCTTTTTTCAGTTATTACAGTTTTGCTAATGAAGGTGAATTGCCCTTTAAGCTGTGAGTCTAACATCTCCCAATGGACCTGTTATCTAAATTGTTACAATTACTTATTTGCTTTTCTCAAAATTGTTACAAAGTATCTTATCTGCACCTTGTGACTGTTCTGGCCTCTCTGCTGAGTTAAGTTAGAAACATTGTATCTTTTTTTAGCTGTTCAGTGCAGAGAAAATCTGGACTGTGGGTTCAGCTGTCAAAAGTGGCACTGTGGGTTCAGCTGTCAAAAGTGGCACTGTCCCACTGAAAATGGGACACTTGGAATTTGCAGGGCGGGCACTAGCGGGCACTAGCACACACAAGGACATGAGCACCGGGTAGCAGCACGTCCCCAGTGCTCCCCCATAGAGTGGCTGGGCGGCATGCCGTCCCTAAGAATTTGCTGATCTAGGTTCAGGCCTATATGGCCCTGCCACAAATCTGGACCTGATGCAAATATAGGTAGTTAGTTAACAAAGAAATCATATAATTAATTAAATATTTTCTTTGAAACATACTTTATAATAAGATAATAATCTGTGGTGGTGGTACAGCACTGGGGTTCTAAATTTAATTCCAGCCTGGGGACAAAGGTTTTTTTTTTTATTAAAGTCTGAATGCCAAAAAAATTAGTTTTTTTACTATAATATCTCTCATGCCTCCAGCACACATCATTTTGTTATATTTGATTGCTCACTTGGTAAACTCCCTGTGCCAGCCGTTTCAGGAATCTATCCAGCACCTCCATAAGGTTAATAACAGGAGTGCATTTGGACTAATCTGGTCTACCATGTGACCTAGCACAGTGCCTTGTGGGAGCTAAGATTCCATTTTACAGTCCATGCTCTGAAAGAAGCACATACAGTTTCATCTCGCCTCACAGTAGCATTGCTGGTAAGCAAAAAGTTGCTCCACAGCTGCCAGCACCCCCAGAGACATTGCTGCATAGTCATTTGTGCCAGCATATATATTTATGCTGCAGTTATATGTTCATTTTACATGTTTATATATAGTTCATTGCAAAGCATAATTATTATGTGTTCTGTCATTTATTACAGTTTTACCTTTTTTCCATTGCTATCCAGTAAAATTTTCAGACTTCAGCTCTCAGTCTCTTTATTGGATTGTGGGGAGGTTTAGCTGCATGTCGAACTACACACTGTCCCAGGGTAATGCTGGCCATAGATGTAATAATTACAATCTTTCTCGGAAAAGATCTTTCCAAGAAAGATCATTTGTTTTAACACACATTTATAGAGCTGAGTCGTCAGATATACAGGTAGAAACAATAGAATTCTACCTGTATCTAATGATTCAGCACTAACAATGGCCAATGTTAAAGGTACCTTCAAAGGCATCCGATTAAAATTTTCCGTCCAGCCCGATCAACCAGCTGACTGATCTAAATCTTCTGACGATATTGGTCGACTCATTTCCAACCATACACGCACCGAGTATCGTACAAATTTTTTTTCATACGATAATCTCTGTGCGTCTATGGCCACCTTAATACGTAGGGAGGACAGAACAATATCTGTATTTTTAGTGGAAAAAAAACCCAAATTTTTTTCAAGATTAATTAAACCCAGACAATGGAAAAAGTTTGAATCCAAAAATCCAGCATCTCAGATGTATCGAAAATGGGATAGGTTTCTATCCTATTTGGAAGTTTCTGTGATCACACAGATTTGTAATGTTTCAGACTTTTCAGGCAAAAATCCAAAAAATTTCAGAATTTCTGCAAAAAAACTATTATTGAGCGATTTGAGAAAAAAACTGTACAATTCTGATTTCTGCTTGATTTTTACGTTTGTCCCTGATCCAATTAAATTGTGCTTTTTTAAATAATAAATGAGGTCTAATCATGGATTCTAGTTTGGTCAGACGTTTTTTATCTAGATAGATAAATAAGGCCCAAAGTGTCATTTACAGTGAAACCTCGATTTCAAATCCCCTGATTTTAAGTTTTCCCACATTTTACATTTTTTATTTGCGCTCCCACTTTGTCCTGATGTTCCCAAAAAACATTTTTTTGCTCTATGAATGTTATTATTTGTGAAATAAAGAGGTTTGAAATACTAACCAGATGTATATTTTGCAATGGTTCAGCCTGTAAATGGTCATTTCCAATTAGTCTGCCCCTTATACAGTCCCACACCAATCACTTAATGCTTTAGGTTGTGTATGTGACTGATAGAGAGTCTTGAAAATGCCCCCCATAGTGTAACATTAAACTGCAATGCTTAACCTTTGTCACCTTTGTGCTTATATCCTTGCGGTACTTGATGAAAAAGTTACTTTAACACATTTGCCTGATTTTACCTTTTCCCGGATTTAACATCATTCTTTCCTAGTCACTTGAAATACATGTAGGGACCCATAAGTACCATGGCCCTTATGGCTTCTTCCCTTGCCCTTTCACTAGCTGCCTTCTATTGGACTAAAGTCCAGGTAGCTATAATGTAGCATTAATGTGACAGGTTGTGACCCACCCCCTGCAGTGCTGTATTAAAAGTACTTGCAGGGAGGGGCACTTCCTCTCTGGCCTGCAGCAGCTACCATCTCACAGGATCCATTGAGCCTGGAGTTAAGGCCCCAGAAGTTTTGTTGTAAAGGTACTACAAATATTAAGTCGGGGAACAGGGCCCCGTGAATGAGGAATAGTCAGAGTTAAGATATTCCTGTCATAGCACTCTCTAGGAGAGGTGAGATAGAGAGGGAAGAGAGAAAGGGCAGCTCAAAGCCCCATCAAGGAGGATAGTAGGGAGTAGCTCTCCCCCAGGCTCTACCTTGCCTGTAGTGAAGGGACCTCAGACATAGGGACTGCAGGAAGAGTACTTAACCCCTGAGTCACCTGAACCTGCTGGTGGGATCCGGACCACATGGGCATTGATAACCTGGCTGGTGCAACTACAACTCCCATCCTGGTATCCTACCTGAGGGTATGATCTATGCTGTACCTGTACTAAGCATTTGCTGAGTTAATACCACTGTCTGTGAGTATATACTACCCTGTGCTGCTATTGTAAATAAACTGTTCTATTTTGTTTGCACAAAGAACCCCTGGCGTCCAACAACCTTTATTACACACTATATGCAGTATCGAGTTGTAGTTCAACTACCTCACACGTGATTTTCCACTTAGCGAAAGCCCTACCTGAGAGTGAAAGAGTCGCGTGTAACCAATGCTCTACCTATGCTAGTTGGTTTGGTTAATATTGGCCAAGAAAGGGTTACATACATAACATACATGCATGTTGTGGTTCAGACTCAAGATTGTGACACTTATTGTGCTCAACATTAAAATTATATGGGCAAGTTATTTTTTAGTGTAGGTATGTTTTGTCTATAAAACCTACTGTAGGAATCCTGGAACCCTGGTTCCCTTGTGTGAATATGTGCCTTTACACAAAATTCAACAGAAGAAGCAGGACAGATACATTGGTGCTTGGGACAACTATTAAAAAGAGCAAGGAGTGTTTGTGGTGTGTGGATCAGCTTTAAGAAATAGCGTAAATATGCAAAACTAGTGATGGGCGAATCTCCCGCGTTTCGCTTAGCCGGAAAATTAGCGAATTTCCAGAGAAATTCGCGAAACGTTTTTTTTTTTTGGCGGCGAATTTTTGCTGCCGTTTCGCGAATTTATTCGCCGCAAATTCGCCCCTGACGAATAAATTCGCCCATCACTATGCAAAACAATTACGTCTATTTTAGTGCTACTGCACTTGCAGCTGTGTTTAGAAATGACACCTGCTGTCTCCAAGGTAGTTCCTTATGCTTGGGTTTCCTTAGCAGGGTTGGATTTCCTTTTCTGCCTCCCCAAAAAGCATTATTGTCCCCAGGTAGCACTGCCTGCCCAAATATCTCTCCTGGTAGACAGAGGTAATTTGCTCCCATGTGGCAAGCACAGCAACAAAGCCTGTTCATAAACAGGAGAACTCTGGATCTTTCTCTTTCTACCCTCCCACAGGCAGACTTACCTGGGGGCTCACACAGAGCAGGAACAGGCATCCACACCTATGACATCCTCAGAGGCTCCAAGCTTTTCTAGATGAGCACATAACTTGCTGGAATCTTTAAGTCATGCTCCCAACACGATTCACAGAGTGAGCACACTGACACATTTGTTATACCTGTACCCTATCTTTTTTCATATAATTCCCTCATTGTGTCAATCTATTGCTTAAAGGGATACTGTCATGGGAAAAATGTTTTTTTTTTTTTCAAAATGCATCAGTTAATAGTGCTGCTCCAGCAGAATTCTGCATTGAAATCATGTCTAAAAAGAGCAAACAGATTTTTATATATTTCATTTTGAAATCTGACATTGGGCTAGACATTTTGTCAATTCCCCAGCTGCCCCAAGTCATGGGACTTGTGCTCTGATAAACTTCAATCACTCTTTACTGCTGTACTGCAAGTTGGAGTGATATCACCCTCTCCAACCCCCCCTCCCAGCAGCCTAACAACAGAACAATGGGAAAGTAACGAGATAACAGCTCCCTAACACAAGATAACAGCTGCCTGGTAGATCTAAGAACAGCACTCAATAGTAAAACCCAATGTCCCACTGCGTACTATTCAGTTACATTGAGAAGGAAAAACAATAGCCTGCCAGAAATCAGTTCCCTCCTTAAGTGCTGGAACAAGTCACATGAATGAGGCTGCTGGGAAATTGACAAAATGTCTAGCCCCATGTCAGATTTCAAAACTGAATATAAAAAATTCTGTTTGTTCTTTTGAGAAATGGATTTCAGTGCAGAAGTCTGCTGGAGCAGCACTATTAACTGATGAATTTAAAAAAACATGTTTTCTTGTGACAGTATCCCTTTAATGACATGGTATAGTTAGTTTATTACTCTATACATTTCTCTATTAATTTTCCATTAAAGGTCCACAGACATTCTGTTGTTGATACACATTTTAATTCAAATCCCTTGCCAATTGTTCATATCAATCACAATCAGTTATTACATGTTTCTATTTACTTTTCATTGACAGGCAGCCCATCATAAGGACTTCTGTAGTAATAATAATTGGTATTCAGACTTAATAAATAACCCCCTTAGGTTTTCATTCTGCAGCTCTCCAGTTTGCTGTTTAAAGTGGACCCGTCACCCAGACACACAAATCTGTAAATAAAAGTCCTTTTCAAATTAAACATGAAATCCAATTTAAAATTTTTATTAAAGCATTGATAGCTGTTTTAAGCTCATTTAAAAATCTCAGCTGTCAATCAAATATTGTCTGCAACTCCTCTATGCCTTAGGCATAGAGGCAGGGCAGATAATTACTTTCACTTTCCATTCAGCACTTCCTAGATGCCACTGCTCCCCACACATTCCCCCAGTTCTCTTAACCATTTAATTGTGTAGCCAGGACATGGGGATAAACATCGGGTCCCCCATTCTGGTGCACAAACAAGATTCTGAGATGATGCAAGGCTTGTCTTAATAACAGTGTCCACAAAATGGCTCCTGCCTGCTTGCTAGATTTATGAATTCCCAGACTGAAGAAAATAAGATTAAAATAATTTATATAGTGTAATTAATGTTCATTTTGCTTAACTAATGTGATTAAATATGATTTTGAATATTTTTTTGGGGTGATGGGTCCACTTTAAGTAATCTGGTTGCTTGGGTCCCATTTACACCAGCAACCCATTTAAAAATTGGTAAGTATCAGAAGAAAAAGGCAAATGATTAAAAAACTATATAAAATAATTAATGAAGACCAACTGAAAAGTTGTTTAAAATTGGCAATTCTATAACATTATTTTGAATTCTATGGGCTAATCCATACAAATAAAGTTGTTAGATGGTGTTAGATACAGTAATTGGGCAGTATAAATGCACAACTTTGTAAATATCTATATAACTTTATACTGTATTTCTTTTAATGCCAGTTTTCAGCGGTACATAACTTTACACAGCATGATAAATGGACCCATAAATACAGACATAATTAATACTAAATATTATTAAATAAACTAGAGATAGTAGATCACTTAACAGGGAGCTCCTACATTTTCCACACACCCACATAAAAGATGAATTTGTTCTATAGGAGGAGTATTCTAGTGTAAATCAGAATAAGGAGGCTTGGCCTTTAAGGTTTAAGGCCTGTAAGTAGTAGAGGGTTTGTTCTTTGGAGAAAGAGAGAAGAGAGCACATACCAGATATGTTACATTTCCCTGACAAGAATTGCTAAAATGCCTTTAAATTCTATAAATATACTGTACTGGCTAACTTGCTAGGTAAATGTGTACGTTGGGTGGTGCTGGATTTTTAAACCCACTCATTGCTAAAGTGGTGCAATGAATCACATTTCCTTTGAGGCAGAAGGCTCATGCTCTGTGCTGATGTCACTTACTCAGCTTAGGGACCCACTCAGAATAAACAATACATATAGAATATAAATGTCACAGTATACAGCGATACTAACTAATTGATATGGATAATTACTACATGACAGCACATAAAGCAGTGCAATTAAGACTAGAATTTAATAAGCAGCCCTGTAGCATCATCTTATACTACAGACCAACCCAATTGTCTGCTTGATAATTTGTGATGAGCCCACTGAGCATGTGAGTGTTGCAGTCACTTTCCAAGATGGTGACCCCCTGTGACAAGTTTGAAGTCCTGGATCATTGATGCTATTGAGAATCTGAAGCTTTAGGTTGGTGCAATATGTTCAGTAAATAAAACATGGTAATTTTAGTGTTATTCATTTCTAGGGTATAGTTCTCCTTTAAGACCTAATATCGCTGCCAGACTTGCTTTCAGCCAAAGGAGCTCCTACATTGAACACTACATGACTGGCACGCAGAAGAGGACAGCAAAGCACAAAACAATCTATTGATTATCTAAGACAAAATGGACCATAAAAGGAAGCCTATCACTAAAATGTGCATATAGAAAATTGGTGCAATTTTATGGTTAAATGTGATAATACTAGATGTTAGTTCACATGACATTAATGTATAAATGTGCAGATAAACAGAAATGGGCATAAATTACACAGACTATATGTATAAGAAATACTGTTGCTGGTTGCCTCTAGTGAAATAGTTATAATTAGATATAAGTATTTGCCCTTTCTTCTTAACTAATGAGTGGGAAATTTTAACAGGGAGGAGCCTCAGAATCAGTTAGACCCACCTGTATTGCATCAGTAGGAGTGATCCAATGCCTTTTAGAGGCATTCCAAGGAGAAGCCAATGTAGCAATAGAGCAACCAATGGGCTGAAGGGTTCTGCATAGGATTTATCCACAAAGCAGTTCTTTTTGCATTTGGATCTCCATATTAAGCTTATGGATGAGCTAACAGAAGGCAAAAGCGTAATTGGTGTCCCAGCCCGGGTCAATACCAAAATCACTGAAAGTTAAACAGGATCTGACAGAATTATCAGGAACCTACCCTTGGTGAAGCGGGAATCTACCAACCTTTCCACCAAATATTGGTACTGGAGGTGGAGGAGACGGCTGTGGAATATTTTTTGCAGGCTTTAACAAAGACACAAATCTTAAAAGGGCTAATGACCTCAGACACATAAAATGGACCAATAAATTTAGGTCCTAATTTGGTGTCAGGAATGTCCAAAAGAATATTCTAAGATGAAAGCCAAACTTTATCACCAACCTCAGGCGATTTGTAACGGTGTCTGTCAGAAGCCCTCTTCTGAAAGGCAGTTGCAGATTTCAATAAATTTGAACCTTTTGCCCAACGGTGGGCACCTCAGAGGACTGACTTGAGAAAGAAAAAGCTCTGGGATTATAACCAAAACAGTATAAAATGGTGACTCTCCAGTGGACAAGTGGGTGGCATTATTGAAAGCGAACTCAGCACATGGAAGGAAATCTGCATAGAGTGACTGATTACTAGAAACATAACATCTGAGGAATTGTTCTAAAGATTGATTTGTTCTTTCAGTCTGGCCATTGGTCTGTGGGTGATGAGCAGACGAGAATGACAAATCAGTGCCCATGAGAGAACAGAAAGCCCACCAAAATTTAGACACAAATTAAATCCCACTATCAGAAACAATAATCAAGGGAGCTCCATGAAACGTAAATATATTTATATATATATATAGACAGGAAGAGTTCCGCAAGACACCTGGCAGAAGGATCGGTGAGAAGGTGAATGAAATGGGACATTTTACTAAAACGATCCACAACCAACCAAATAACAGTATTCCCCTTTGAGGGAGGCAATTCCAAAATGAAGTCCATGGAAATATGGGTCCACAGCCTTTGAGGAATAGGAAGTGGCTATAACAGTCCCTGAGGTAATGACCTGGAAGGTTTAGAATGCTGACAAACCAGGCATGAATCAACATAAATTAACAATCATCCTGTCTCAAATTTGGCCACCGTAGTGTGAGAGACAGAAAAGAGCAGGTCGTGAGTTGGAATGGGAGAATTTGACCCATTTCCCTTTGCCAAAAATGTGCCGCCAGTGAAAATTCGCTGAAATGCATTAAAGTATATGGGCAACAATTTTTTTGACTGCAATTTTTCTACGCACGCCATTTTTTTTTTTTGACGCTCAGCATTTTTTTCCTCCCATTGGTGTCTATTGGCATTATTTCCATAGATGAGTGCTGAAGCATTGGGGCTGCAATGAAAGCTTCCTTTAACGATTTGAAAGCCCAGACTGCCTCTTCTGGCCACATACTAGGGTCAGCACATTTTTTTAGTAAGGGCAGTGATGGGAGCGACCAATGTTGAAAAGTTATTAATGAACTGCCTGCAATAATTGGTGAACCCTAAAAATATCGGAATTGCCCCAAAGATAGGGGTTGCACTAAACCTAACATAGCCTGGACATTGGATGGCTCTATCTCTAGCTCCTTTTGGGACAAGATGTATCCTAGAAAATTTACAGAGGCAACCTCGAAGACACAATTTTTGACTTTGGCATAAAGCTGGTGCTGCCTTAGCCTACATAATGTAAAACTTCCTGGACATATTGACCCAATAGGTCAACAGGATTAATTTACAAATTCCTGGAAGACGACTAGGGTATTGCATAGACCAAAGAGCATCACCAAATATTTATAATACCCATCCTGGGTATTAAAATTCGACTTCAATTCACCCCCTTGTTAATTCAAATTTATCATATGGGCCCCTAAAATCAGGTTTTGAGAAAACAGTTTGCCCTTAATGCTATCGATTAGCTCTGAAATCAAGGGAAAGGGGTACTGTTTTGTTTGTAGTCTTATATTTCTTATTGAGTCCCCTATAGTCAATACATGGCCTAAGACCCCCATCTTTATTTTCCACAAAAAAGAAACCTGCAGGAGAAGAAGAAGGCCTTATGAACCCTCTCTCCAGCTTTTCCTTAATGTAGTCCTCCATAGCCTGGGACGCTGGGAGACTACATTCTACGCTTGGTAGTAGAGGATCCTGGTATTAGGTCAATGGCACAATCAAAAGGCCTGTGTGGTGGGAGGAGCTTGACTGCTTTTTTTTAGAAAAGACATAATTAAAAGAGGATAGAAAAGTAGGTAACCCCTCTAGGGTAGTTGCAGCAAGGACCTGGGTAAGCTTAAATAAGGAAGTTTCACACACTGGACTCCAATAAGTTATTTTACTGGTCCAGTTTACGCTGGGGTTGTGTTTCTATAGCCAGGGGAGGCCTAAAATGATGGGAGTTAAAGGGTAGTCAATCAAATAAAAGGAGATTGATTCAACATGACTATCTTGGGACATAAGGAGATTCTTGGACTCCAACCCAGAACCCAGGAAATTACCATCAATTGCCAACAGATATCCAAAAAATTCCCGCTGCTTGGGAGTATAAGAAGGCAGAGCACTGTGCATAATCTTTATCCCAATTCAGGAATTTTAGCAGGGTTAAGGAGTCTTAAAAACAGCATTAACACGCAGAACTCCCCAGAACTGCTTAGGTCCTGCTGTTTCCCTGCCTCTTAGGACAGGTGAAACACCCATGATATTGCAATAAACCAGTAGCCCTCCTACGACCCTGAATGGGTTCCTCAGAGGGTCCAGAGGTAGAAAGAGATGGTTTAGGGGCCACGTCTGGGGACATGCAATCAAAAGTAGACAGCATCACAGCCTCTTGGCATCTCTCCCTATTCCTTCTATCAATTTGAATGGCCAAATGCATTAGAGAGTCAAGTCAAGGCTGCATAGGAAAATTAACAAGGTTATATTTTATAGCTGTGGCCAACCCCACCCTGAATTGACTTATTAAGGATACTTCATTCCAGCCCATCTCTACTGCCCAGCGGCAGTACAATAAACCTTGAAAAACTCTTGCCTTACCTGAGATTACGTATAGCTGCATTGGCACAGTCTACGAGGTAGGGGTCATGGTAGTTATGGGGATCTCCCTGCAGTAGAGTTGTGATGAAATTCACCCTTGATTCCTCTGTAGACAAGGAGTAAAATAAAAAGCTAAAGTGGAGCTTGCAAGCCTTCCTAAAAGAGAAAAACCTACTACAGTCTCCGCTGGATTTTTCAGGGAAAGGGAGCTTGGGCTCCACCATAGGGCTGACAGTTGATGCAGCTGGAAGCCTGTCTGATGAAGCTGGAGATGCAACAGAGCAACAGGTTGCTGCTGGATAATTTCCAGTTTATGCAGGTGCTGGACAATCTAGTCCTGCTTGGACTCTTGCTCTCCGAGATGCTGAAGCAAGCTTGTCAGGAACACTTCATTGGTAGCAGAGGAAGCCATTGCACCTTCAGGGTCCATGTCAGGCCCAACATACTGTTATAATTGGTATACCAAACCCAGAACAAACCCCAAAGTCACGGCTCAGCCTTCTGCCTATAGCAACCACCTTTCACTTCGGGAGAAGCCCTCCACTTCTTGGGTGCCACCAGTCCTTAGTATGAGAGGACCAGGCAGAGGGTTCTGGGCAGGCAAGGGAACCCGCAAATCATACTGGAATGGAGAACAAGTAGTGTAATCGGGGTCACAGGCCGGGTCAATACACTAGATGAGAAAAGCAGTACAATAGCACGAGGCAGGAGTATAATCGGGGTGACAGACCGGATCAATGCACCAAATGAATATCGTAGTACAATAACATGAGACAAAAGCGTAATTGGGGTCACAGGCCAGTTCAATACCAAAATCACTAAGAGCTAAACATTATCTGAGAGAATGGTCAAGGTGCCAAGAGAACAGTCTGTAAAAAGAAAAACTGATGTAGACTAAATACTCTAAGGCTCACATTCAGATGGAGTAAATGTCAAAAAGATAGATGGCAGTTTGGCAGCATCATTTAAAAGAGTAAGCTTAGTATACTGAGGATGTGATAAAACGAATAGTGATAGATATGTTCATTATAAAGTTTCCATTAATTTTTTCATAAGGCAAATCCTAAAGGCCATATGAAGACTAACTGTCAAAGAAAAATGTGCTGAGATAAGTAATGTGATTGAGTTTTTTTGGGGCACATGAAATAATAGAAGGTGGAAAATAAAACATAAGAAAAGCATAATTTGTAGTGTTAATTGCTTAATACCTATATAAAAGAAGCATGGCCATGGCTCATCCATAATGTCATCTATTAAGAAACTTTAAAACTTTAAATGTGCATGTGCCTTGGGACTTCAGAGTTGACTTATTACTGGGCAGATTGATATAGCTGGTCAGATGACATGTTCTGTGGATGTCACTGCAGTTGTACAGATTAGATTCAGTAACTTGTGTATGTAATAGGTATGTTTGAATAAATTTAACAAAATAAATTTTTCCCCCTTAAAAACTTGGCCAGAAAAATTTGAGGTTTAATAAATAGGCTTCTAACTGCGCTTTTGGTATTTGCCTTGTTTGTTAGGTGACAACAAATAAAGAATGTTCTATCAAATTCCCAACTGTGAATAATAACATAGAAGAAGAAAGGTTTAAACCAGGGATCAGGAACCTTGGCTCTCCAGCTGTTAAGGAACTACAAGTCCCACAATGCATTTGCCTTTATGAATCATGACAGACTCCTTCATTGCATTCTGGGACTTGTAGTTCCTTAACAGCTGGACAAGTCCCACAATGCATTTGCCTTTATGAATCATGACAGACTCCTTCATTGCATTCTGGGACTTGTAGTTCCTTAACAGCTGGAGAGCCAAGGTTCCTGATCCCTGGTTTAAACCATGTGTTAGCTAGGTATATTAATGCAAACTGGTTGGTGCAAGGCGCACTGGACATCCACGTTTAGATCAGACCAAAACAAAAATAGTGATGAATAAAAATGTAAACTTTATTATATAATCATCTCTTGCCTGACGCGTTTCATGTCCAAAGCATATGATTAAGTGTCTTTTTGGACACGAAACGCGTCAGGCAAGAGATGATTATATAATAAAGTTTACATTTTTATTCATCACTATTTTTACCCTTTTAGCAGCATATGGTGGCAAATTAGGAGTTAAATAGAAAGAAATCTTACCATTTTACTCAATATCATGTAGAGACAATTGTACTGAATTTTAATAAATCAACAACTGACTTTTTCATATTTTTTCAAATAAAACCCACTCGGAATTTAGTACCTTTTTTGTGCTATAAACTCTTTTAACTATTTGTTAAAATTGATTTTCCTGTGTTAACTCTCTTCAAGTTGAGATACAGGTCCTGCTCCTGGGTAAGGAGGTTTGCTGGTAGACAAATGTACAGCTAGCATCTAGACACTCATTTTCTTTTAAATTCTCTGACCTTACGGGTGCTACTGCTAAAGACAATGTCAGAGAGCAAGGGAAGAAAAATCACAGCTTTGATTTACTCACGCCTCAAGGCCTTAAAATCATGCTGAAACACTTCGAAGATGGACATGTTTTTTTTGACTGAAACTAAAGTGACAGCTAGATAATATGTTTCTGCCCTCAATCCACTTTATCAACCCATTCACTGTCATATTATTTGTAATCTGATCAGACCAACTCCATAATCATGTTAAGGGGGCTGCAGAGAACAACTAAGGAAAGGCCTCTGGTGTTTTAACCCCTTCACCTCCATAGCAGCAATTACCCCTTGACAAGCAACAGAAAATAAATATTCTCAGAACCATTTACTGTCAACAATGGGTTTTAGTATCAAAACATTCTGGTGTTAGAGAGAACACTATGAGTAGTTACCACCCTCCTTTTTTTTTGCTAACACATTTTGAGCGCTATTGGAATATCCTTTCTAGGACAATGAAAAAATAGATGGCAAAAACAATTAATTGTTTCATTTGTTACAAACATGGCTAATTAAATGTTGTAAAAGTTTGCTTTTACAAAGCAAATTGAGCCCATAGTGACATAAGGTTATCGTTTCACTCAACTAAGCCAGTCACATAGTTTATAATTTTTCAGTCAAAGGAAAACTTTACCCTGAAAATTAATTTTTGAGCAACAGTTTATATCAAATCAAGTGACATATTAAAGAATCTTACCTACCTGGTATATATATTTAAGTAGATAATGCCCTTTTACATCTCTTGCCTTGAACCCCCATTTCATGATGGTCTGTGTGCTGCCTCAGAGATCACCTGACCAGAAATATTTCAACTGTAACTGTAACAGGAAGAAGTGTGGAAGCAAAAGACACAACTCTGTCTGTTAATTGGCTCATGTGACCTAACTTTATAGTTTGTTTGGTATGTTTGTGTGCACCGTTGGATTTTAGGATCCCAGGAGGCTGTCCTAATTTTTTTAAACGCAATTTTCTATTTATGATTACCCAATGGCACATGCTACTAAAAAGTGTATTATTATGAAAATGGTTTATTTACATGAAGCAGGGTTTTGCATATGAGTTGTTTTATGCAATATCTGTTTATAGAGACCTACATTGTTCGGGGGGTATAGTTTTCCTTTAAATCTGTTCGATTACTGGATGTCTCTGAAACATTTCTTGGCCTCTTCATGTATGACCTTTACATCTCCCTGGTTATAGGGAACTTGTGTATAATGTACTTTGCACCAGGGACAATAGTCTGTGTTTAACTTTATGTAAATTGAACTACATTAACTGTATCCTATATCTATACATTATTTACAAAATATCCACAGTATTATTTGCAGTATACTATATATACAATTTTCACACAGCAGAGGACACAGATCAACTTAAACTTTTTTATTTTTCATAAGTGCATGAGAACCAACAGTTCAAACCATGACATCCCTGACATACCCTGACAAAGGCTCACAAGTGGGGTCTAAACTAAAAGTTTTTGTGTTATCATTCATATTCTCTGAAAAATGGTTAAGAAATCATAAATTCTGCCAGGGTATGTAAACTCATGATCACAACTGCATACTTATGATGAATAAACTTTATTTCAGATAGATAGACAGAGACACAGAGATAGAGATATGTATATTAAATAACCAAGTTTCAGAGTTTATTTTATACAAAACTATGCAGTGCTTGGTAATATATATCCCAGAACAATATAAGGTACAAGTTTCTTGAACTTCCATATATTTGGGCATTGTGCTACTGCCTTCCTCCTTTCTCCAGTTCCAAATTGCAGGTGTGGTTCACCTTTAAGTTAACGTTAGCATGTAATAGAATAGCTAGTTCCAAGTAACTTAACAACTAGATTTTATTTTTTCTTTTCTGAAAAAAAATCTTAAGAACTCAAACAACACACGTTAAAAGAAAACAAAACCAATTGCAAATTGTCTTAGAATATCATGGCCAAGTTAAGTACAGTGCACATATTTAAATAAATCTGCACTGTAAGAAAAAAAAAAACATGGCAATAGCGTTTGAAATTCCACTTTGCACACTGCATTTATGGCTGTAAATGAACCCTTAAATCTGTCTGCAATTACTAGGGCTGGGCCAAGCTAAGCAACCCAGCCTGCCAAGTTCAAAGGCCCCTTTTAAAACAGTTGCATCTATTGAAAAAATTCTGCACTGTTTGAAAAAAAAAAAAACCATGGCAATAGTGTCTGAAACTGCACATTGCATACTGCATTTATGACGGTAAATAACCCCTATAATCTGTCTACAATTACCAAGGCAGTGCCAAGTAGGGATGGCGCGAACTGTTCGCGCGCGAACTTGTTCGCGCGAACATCCGCTGTTCGCGCTCGCAAAATATTCGCGAACGTCGTGCGACGTTCGCTATTTTGGGTTCGCGCACAGTTGCGCGACTATTCTCAGCATTTATATAGTTGCGCGACTATTTTCAGCATTTATATGGCGTATTTTTTCTGTGCTTCAGTGGCTGCGACTATTTTCAGCATTTATATGGCATATTTTTTCTGTGCTTCAGTGGCTGCGACTATTTTCAGCATTTATATGGATTTATACAATGGATTTTTCAGATACATTTTTGCCCTTGATCCCCCTCTGGCATGCCACTGTCCAGTTCGTTGCACCCTTTAAACAACTTTAAAATCATTTTTCTGGCCAGAAATGTCTTTTTTAGCTTTTAAAGTTCGCCTTCCCATTGAAGTCTATGGGGTTCGCGAATATTCGCGAACAGTTCGCGTTTTGTCGCAAGTTCGCGAATATGTTCGCGAACATTTTTTCCGCGGTTCGCGCCATCCCTAGTGCCAAGCAGTCTGGTGGCCTAGGCAACCTGGCCGGCCAGCCCCTTCCCCCTGGACGTGACTGCCTGATCGAAAATCTGTTATTCTGTTGCCACAGTTAAGGAACCAGTTAATGAAGGCTTCTTTTTCATTGGACCCAATTTTAATAATATAAGTATGGATAAATGCATCAATCATAGGAACCAAGCAACTTGAACTAGAGTCCTGCAGCGGGTCGGGTACTTGGGGGTTACCCACAAAATCCCGCGGTTGCTCGTAGAGTTTCTTGGTGCGGGTATAGAAGCGGGCCGGTGGTTCTGCAGGTTGGCGGGTTGAGGGTCGGGTCGCGGATCCTCGCTATATCGATTTTTACTCCTTTTTCTGAGCATTTCTACTACTGATGATGTCACATCCAGTTCACAATGACAGCACTTCCTGTTTTACTCCTTTTTCTCTGATCTCGGCTGCTTCCGATGATGTCATTTCCGGCTTAGAATGACAGCACTTCTGATTCTTGATGGTCAGCGGGTCGCAGGTCCGTGTTGCGGATCTCAGGTTGCGGGTATGGGTCGGGTTGCGGGTCCAAGCGGGTAAGAATGCGGGTCGCGGGTCCGGGTTGCGGATTGTGGGTTGCGGGTACGGGTCGGGTACGGGCGCCAAAAAATGGACCCGCGCAGGACTCTAACTTGAACATGTAAAGGTAAATAAAGGCTTGGGATCAGATGGTATTGTTAAATATAATTAAATATTTAATCGGGCAAACTGCTGTCTTCCAACAGTAGAAGCTGTACTTAGATATTATTGGGGTTATGTAATAAAAGGCACTAAATTTGCCCAAGGGCAGTAACCTATAGCAACCAATCAGCAGGTAACATTCACTAGTCACCTGTTTAAATGCAAGCATCTTATTGGTTGCCATGTGTTACTGCCCCCTGGCAAACTTAGTGCCTTATATTACATTTAGGGGTATGACTATAAATCACTTTCAAAAATGCACAGCTTCATACTGAAAAACATTTATTTGTGCAATCACAGCAAAAAGAAAATATAGTTACAAACACATCTTTTTTACAACATCCACAGTGCAGTGTTACCCCTCTGTCTGCCTACCTGTGTTAGCCACTCCCTCCTGACGCATTTCGCGCTATTGGGCGCTTCATCAGAGGAGGTATACATCCCAGGGTACTAAACTCACTTAACTCTTTGACTGCCAAACCTCTTTTTTACAATTTTTCATGTCTGACATAGTGCCACTATTCAAAAAGGGATCCTGCTCTAAGTCTGAAAACTATAGGCCTGTTAATTTTACATTCTAAGTGAAGTAGAAATGGCTGAGTAATGGGGTATATTTCAGGCTCTCAATCTCAGTAAGGCACCCCCACTCCAGGTGTTAAACGCTAATCCAGAAAATAGTTGAGAAAATAAACCATGTTGTGAAAATAAACCACGTAGCAGTAAATCTGCATCGAGTGCTTTCTCTCAGTTCCAACTATTTTATGAATTTTAAATTCTAGTTACATAGTTACATTGTAAGTTAGGTTGAAAAAAGACACGTCCATCACGTTCAACCTTTTAAGTCTACATATATGTAACCCGTACTGTGAGCTATCTTCCATAATACTGTATTCCCTCCCTTGCTGAAAAGTCATCCTACCCCTTCTTATAGGGGAACTATCCTGAAAATAAAAATTTTATATAAGCTTCCTCATATTGCAATAATAAACTTTCTAAATAGACTCAATTAAAAAAAATCCGCTTTGTTTTTGAAATAATCAAATTTATATTCACGATTCCTCTCCATTCTGTCTTCAAGCAGCAGTTGGGTGGCAGATTAATGATCCAATATATCTTATGAGGGTGCTCCCTTTCCTATGAGATGTATTAGAGCTCCCTCAAATAACTGATTCCAGTACAAACAAAATCTAACATGCATGTGTAGAGCCAGGACTTCTGATGATTTTAATAGGGTGAGCTATAATACATCTTCTAGGCAAAAGGAGCTCCCCTATAATATATATTGGATCATTTATCTGACACCCAACTCCTGAATGAAGACAGATTGAGGAGAAACTGATTCTGAGAGAGGAATAGTGGAGATAAACATGATTATTTCAGATGGTACAGAATTTTTAATTGATTGTATTTAGAAAGTTTCTTATTTCAGTATTGTGAAGCTAATATTACATTTTAGTTTTTGAAATAATTCCCCTTTATAGCTATCTAATTTATCAGCCTGTACGATTCAGGGATAGACTTCCACATCTTCCCCGCTCTCACTGTAAAAAACACCTTCCAAATGTTTATCTGGAACTCCTTTCTTCTAGAATGGGTGACAGTGGAAGAATAACCCCATCTCCCTCTAATCTCATACAGTTTAAGAGTTTATTGCCCTTGAAGCTGTCTACTGGCATTGCTGGTGAGGCAACTTTGGGAAATTTCAGAAAGTGAAGCGCCGCGTGTGCTTAGCGCAGGCGCCTTTTATTATAGCGGAAGGGAAGACACCTGAAGGCAGTTCGGGGAGATTGTCTCCCTGAATCTGCCCATGTGTCACAAGCCATAAAGTTTCCCAATCATTGAATTCTGAACTTAACTGTAGCTTATAGATATTTCTGGCGTACATGTTGGAGGGCAATGGGCAAGCAGAGTATGATCCACACAAGGAGCACTGGGCAAGCAGAGTATGGCACACATAGGGAGCATAGGGAAGGCAGAACAGAGCAGGAGGCCACTCTAAGATGTACTACATACAGTGCTGGTGCCCCATCAGTATTTTGAATAAGGTGTGAAAAAGTGAACAATGTTGGCAGTTTTTGTCTGGTTCTCATGTGTGAACAGGACAGGGCTTTAGAGGTGTTAACAATAGAGGTGTTACAAATGTGAACAATGCAGGGGGATCACAGGTGTTAACAATACAGGGGAATAGTCTGAATTTGAGTCTTAACAATTCAGGGTCCAGTTACTCTCGTAGTGATACCTTTTAAAGCTTACACATGGTAAGCAGACAAGCAGACACAGTAGGCGGACTCTCATGGAGAGCCACAGAAGGGGGGGTGTTGCGGCCCATCAGTTGGACAACCCTGCTCTACTTTAAACTGAAATCATCCAGTTCTTTGGAAAGCAAATATGGGGAGCTGCTAAGTGAGTGCTGCATGTGATCTAAGTCTTGCATGTAAATTAAGGGGCTGATTTAATAAGGGTCGAATAGAGTCGAAGTGAAAATTTGAATAAATTTTGAATTACGGGGGGCGTGGCCGCATGACGAAGGAATAGAACACACATCTCCTGAGCTCCGTCTTAACGGCCTAACATTCAGCTAAAGTAGAATAGTATAACATGGAGCACCAGTGGAAACATTCAGCTAAATCCTGACTAATACTTGACAATGGGGAAACATAACAAGCAGACAACACCAGCTGGCACATCCAAGCAAAAAGCAATTTTTCCCGTGGTCACAGGAACTTTCGGAATTGCAAGTTGAAAGCAACATGGAGGAAGAGCCTGGTGAGAACACGGACCAACGTGCAACTTCAGATACAGCGTCAGAAGCTGGTAATAATTTAGAGGGGATCCTCAATATTCTTTCACAATTTCTGAACAAACTGGACTTACAAAAATATGGGTTCCGATTTAAAAGAGACAATCTTTGCAGAAATGGCTACCCTAAAACAAGAACTAACAAATGTCTGGGACTCTATAGAGGAGCTGGAAGAGCGCATAACACATATTAATGCAGACACGCAAGTCCAAGCAAAAAGCACGACCAGGCCATATTGGATGACACACAGAAGACTTGGAGAATAGAAGTCACCGCTGTAACATACGCATTCATGGTATCCCTGAAACTGTACCGAATGAGGAGCTAAGGTACCTAGCAGTTAAATTATTATTTGAGGACTTGGATGACTCCAAAATCCCACAAATACCTATTGAAAGAATACACAGAGTGGGAATACAAAGAAGTAATTTCCCTTGTGATGTCTTATGCTGTCTAGCCCGATTTGAAATTAAGGAACAAATCTTACAAAAGACACGCAAGATAGACGGGATACACTATGAGGATAATATCCTACATTTATATCAAGACCTAGCGGTCTCTACCATTACATAGAGATGCTTGTTACGACCCCTAACCATGGCTTTAAGAGAAGGTAATATCTCATAGAAATGGGGATTTCCCTTTGCCTTGTTAGCACATAAAGGTGGCAAAACATTCGCTTTATGATACCCCACGGACATATCTAATTTCTGCCAGCAATTAGACATACAGATCCCCGAGATATCTGAATGGAGGAATTACATCATGGGACCACCAGAAGAAGCTTCCACTGTGCAAACAGGAGAGATTCCAAACACTCCAACTCCAACTCACAGGAGGGACTTCACTCCATCCAGGCAATGGAGAAAAAGGTTTAACTCGGCCACCAAATACCCCAAAGAATACAAAACCATCTTGAATAACCAACAGTTTAAATCAGAGAAGAAGATTAGTGATGGGCGAATTCGCGGCGAATTCCCGCGATTTGCCGCTGGCGAATAAATTCGCGAAACGGGCAAAAAAATTCGCCAACAAAAATTCGCCGCGCAAAAACGAGTCGCGCGTCGTTTTTGACGCGACGCGACGAAAACGACGTGATGCGTCGGAATTGACGCGCAACTCATTTCGTGAATCGGCAAAAAATTCGCAAATTTCTCTGGAAATTCGCGAATTTTTCGGCGAAGCGAAACGCGGCCGTTTCGCCCATCACTAAAGAAGATTATTCCCTTCTCCACAGGCATAATGTCTACGGAAGGAATACGGTTTCAAGTTATGCTTAACATTAGATGTTAAGCTTATTGCAAGTTTGCTCAAGTTTAAATAAGGATGCACTTAAAAGGACTCTTGGTGCAACTAAAAGCAAGTAATTACTATGCTTATATCTGCTTGTTTATAAAGTATACAATATAATTTAATGAGTGTAACTATATTAATGCTCTCCCAGGGAGTTGAAAGATCTGACCCCCACCTCTTCCCCTCTTTTTTTTTTTCTTTGGCCCTTTCTAAGTTAGTACCATGACAACAGATATATGGGTATTAATACATAAAGGTCTCATGGTTTATATCTGTATTTTAATATTATAATCAGGTCAGTCAAGATCAAAGGCAAGAAAATAGCGTTAGTCTCCTAACGCTAGCTATTTTAGGTTATAAGGTGTTGAATTTACTGTTTGATATAATTTTATTACTGGACAATTGAATGTAAATTCTTGCTTACTAAAACATACCTCATAGGGTCTAGTTGATATTTACTGTCAACCATGTCGGACAACAATAATATATAATAAATCCCAGGTCGTTGAGACGGAGGCCCTGTGGGTATTGCGAGGTATACCTCGTCATCCCCACCCCCCAACGGAGATAACTCCAAATACCACATCTGTGGTGCAGTTGGAGCTATTGGATCCATCAGTGGTTTGTTTCCCCCCACTAATTTTTTCCCTACCTATCACCCCTCAGGTTTATATTATTTTTACCTTTATTTAAAGCATATAAGTCTAGATACATTACTTTCCCATTTCCTTTTTAACTAGACCTGGAATTCCACTATCTAATATTCAGGGGGGATAATACAGGGGGAAGCAGGTTTTCTTCCTTGTAGGGAAGCTAGAGATAACCTTAATAAAGTCTTGAATATTTCGATATCTGGAGAGAGAGATCAGAATCCCATTTTACTGCTATCAACAGACGCTGAAAAGGCATTTGATAGAGTAAGATGGGATTTTATGTTCCACTGCCTCAGATATATTAGTATAGGCCCATACACCATAAATTGGATTACCTCCTTATATACAAATCCCATAGCTAGATTTAAAATAAATAATTAGAACAAATAGCACTATTGAATGGTACAAGGCAGGGATGCCCGCTCTCCCTGCTTTTGTTCGTCCTGGCTCTGGAACCATTGCTCTCCAAAATTCACCATAATCCCAATATCCAAGGTGTTACAATAAACAATATATAATATATAATATCTATGTATATGCAGATGACCTACTTTTTACACTTACTCAGCCGGTTACTACTCTACCAAACCTTATTCAAGAACTAAACTCCTACTGCTCATTGAGCGACTTCAAGATAAACTATAATAAATCTAGTGCACTTTACACTAGTAAATGGTTTAAAGAACAAATTTTCTTTCAAATGGGCCAAAGATAGATTGACTTATCTAGGTATTTTATTGACTGCAAATTATAACGAATGGACTCTCCCCTTAAAACCACCAACAGATTTTTTCAAGACTTTGAATAACACGGTGCTCAAATTTATATCGAATAATAAACAACCACGCATCAAACTATCCACTCTACAACGTGCCAAGAATGAAGGAGAAATTGGGCTACCAAATTTTCAACTATATCATCATGCTTGTGTACTGCAGTGTATAATTGATTGGAATTATGTTGAACAGAACAAAGATTGGATAACAATTGAACAGACATATGCTTCACAACCTCTGAAGCTGCTCCCCTGGTAACACCATAAACAACACCACAGTTTGCCAGTTGCACAGCCACTCATAATATATACACTATAAATTTAGGACTCCACCAAATACAAAGCAAAATTGATCTCTAAAAGCTCCTTATTCACATCTCTTTTATATTTTCCTCTTAGATTGCATAAGAGATATCTTGCCAAATAGGCAAGATGGACAAATTCAGCAAATTTATCACTTATGTCCTACAACGGAACTCCCCAAATGGGAACAATTAAGAGAAACAATGGAGCTCCCTCTCTTGGAATATTTTAAATATCAACAACTAGCGAGCTTCATAACACAGTTTTTCAAAGGAATATCTGAGGAGCAAATATATATACAAATTTTGAGAACATTTGCAACGTTCACAGCCACCCACGTGCATTATCTCAGCGTTGTACAAGATTCTTTCATCACAATCATCAGTTCCCATACAAAATCTATTTCATGTTATAAAATTGGGAAAAGTCTTAAACACAAATTTTACAAAACAGGATATTGAGGGAATCACTTTGAAGTCATTTACAGGTCAAAGAAGCTGTAGAATTCAAGAAAACAATTATAAAATAATTACAAGATGGTATAATACTCCTTTTAAACTCAGCAAAATATTTCTAGGTTCATCAGATAAATGTTGGCGATGTGGCCTGCTACAAGGGACATTACTCCACATTTACTGGGAATGTAGTGAAATACAAAAATTTTGGACAAAAATATTGGATGTTTGCCATACAGAACTACAACTCCAGATCACCAGTGATCCAGCTGAGATTCTTCTACATCACAATGAACACTCAGTGTTCATTGTACTTTGTACAAAAAATCTCTGACCCAATATGCCCTGAATGCAGCAAAACTCGTGATTCCTCAGAAATGGAAATCTACACAGGTACTTACATTAATAGAATGGATCAAAAAAATGGAGGACATTTGCAAATATGAAGATCTACATGCAGATTCTTATATGGCCAAACTGAACCATTGGGCAACTTGGCGACTGTGGCTACAGTACATGGAGGTTATGCAAAGGGAGAATCATTAAGGAGAACTACACCGGGGACCTCTGCCAAACCATGATAGGGCTAGGTGGATTGAAACTAACTTAGCTTGTGAGTTTACTATCAGGAATAGATCATTAATATAATGGATACAGTGTGGACTGCATGTTTCCTTGGGGAAATGTAAAAATATGCTGATTTATATTGCAGACTGAATTCTCAGCTAATGGTGCCCAAATTGATCTGACAGAGATTTTTTTAAATTGGAATTCCTTTCTCCCTCTTCTTTAATTTTCCCCTTTTTTCTTTTTTCTTAATTTTTCCTTTCTTATAATTTTATAAAATCCATTTCTGTATATAAAAACTATATTAAAATTTAATTATGACTGGATAAAATAGCTTAATTCCAAAGAGAAAGCTAGTACAATTTATTGTTCCAGTTAAGACTAGTTTGGTTATTTTTCTAAATATATGATGAAGAACTGGGAATGTGCATAGAATCTATAATGTGAAATATTACATGGATATAATGTAACATGCTTAAGAATTGGAAAATGTTTTCAGGTCAATAAAAATGAAAGATTTAAAAAAAATTCGAATTTCAAAGTAATTTTGGGCTTCATCAACTATTGAATAGTCCAAAATTCGATTTGAATTGTTAAAATTAAAAAATCCTTCGACTTTGACTATTCACCAGCTTAAAGCTGCCTAATTGCCATTTTAATCTATGGGGGACCACACAGAACTTGTCCTGAAAATGTTTCTAAGTTCTGAGAAATCTAAGGATTTTGGTGAAAATTGTTTGAATCAAAAACAACCATATTCGATCGAATATGACCCCCAAAAAATTTCAACGGTCGAATTTCTAAGTATTTTCCACTTCGAAATCAAACCCTTAGTAAATCAGCCCCTAAGTGTTGAGCAGCATTAAAAACCTTAAAGGAAAACTGTCATGGGAAAACATGGTTTTTTCAAAATGCATCAGTTAATAGTGCTGCTCCAGTAGACTTATTCACTGAAATCCATTTATCAAAAGAGCAAACAGATTTTTTTATATTCAGTTTTTAAATCTGACATGGGGCTAGCCATTTTGTCAATTTCCCAGCTGCCCCAGTCATGTGACTTGTGCCAGCACTTTAGGAGGGAACTGCTTTCTGGCAGGCTGTTGTTTTTCCTTCTCAATGTAACTGAATAGTACACAGTGGGACATGGGTTTTACTATTGAGTGCTGTTCTTAGATCTACCAGGCAGCTGTTATCTTGTGTTAGGGAGCTGTTATCTGGTTACAGTCTCATTGTTCTTTTGTTAGGCTGCTGGGTGGGGGAAAGGGAGGGGGTGATATTACTCCAACTTGCAGTATAGCAGTAAAGAGTGATTGAAGTTTGTCAGAGCATAAGTCACATGACTTGGGGCAGCTTGGAAATTGACTAGCCCTATGTCAGATTTCAAAAGAAATATAAAAAAATCTGTTTACTCTTTTGAGAAATTGATTTCAAGCAGAATTCTTCTGGAACAGCACTATTGACTGATGCATTTTGAAAAAACATTTTTTTCCTATGACAGGATCCCTTTAAGGAGTTGGTGTTTGCTGTTCATGTTGGGTGCAAGGAGGGAGTAAGTGCAAATAACTGACTGCTGTGTGTTCTTGGAGCTTTTTCTTTTCTCTGTGGTAAACTGGTAGATAGATTTAGTGCATTTATTTTCTTTTTGTGTTTTAGCCTGAGATAGTTTCTAAGGGGAACATTTAAAAAAGTTAAAAAGGGGTTGTTTTTTTACTGCTGGTAGAAAACTGCATTTTTTCTCTCTTTCCCTCTGCCTGCTAATTAAGGGTGAGGAGTTAATGAGGTAAATTCTGACCAGGCTTTGTGTTCTTTGGTCTATAACTGCAAAGCAACTGTTGGAGCTGCTAAGCAAGTGCTGCATGTGAATTAAAGGGAATGTAAAGAAAAAAACATTAAATTCCATTTTTACATTCTTAAATAAAAAGAAACCTATCTCCAATATACTTTAATTAAAAATGTCTACTGTTTTATAATAAACCTGAATGTATGTAGTGAAATTCCCCCTTTTTTCACTTGCTGACAGCTGACAGCTGCAGATAAGAAATTTAAGGCAGCCCCTAACTGCTCTGCAGAGAAACAATCATACTTTCAAACAGCAGGGGTGAACTTTGTTTCCATGTAGAGAAGCTGGCAACTGTGTAGATTTGTATCCACAGACCAGTCTTTATATTTTGGGGCTGGGGGTTAGCGCAGGAGGGGTTAAATTCCCCTTCAAGGCATTTATAACTAAAAAAGTGTTTGTGAAGAATTACACTTGGGAGACTGTAAGTACCCAGTGTTAATGTGTGGTTATAATAGTATTACTCAGTGTGTGTCTTGTCACATGTATTTGGCATTGGAAAGCAGCAGTTCCATGCCTTATTTACATGTGAAAGATGTTGTGGGTTTTCTTTTCATCTTGGAATCTGAAGTGCAGACTGTAAGGGGGGGGGGGGGGGGACTTGCAGCTCCCTCCAAACATGGGGGAGGAAAGGAGGCCCACAGGAGAAGAGATTTGTATAAACACCACAGCAATGGAGGCAAATTAGGTAGGAAGGTTTGTAACAATCAGGGAGGGAAGCAGGGGACAGAAGGGTAGGGGGGCTTAACCACAGGTTGTCCAAAACAACAGATTCTCCATTTTGGCTGAAGATGCTATGGAGGAAAGCTCTAAACTTGCATGTATAGAGCAGGCTGACTCTCAGAGCACCCTGGGAGGCAGTGTCTCTAATACAGGTGGTGGGGGAGTGCAAGGAATGAAAGGCAGGTTTAGTTATAGGGGATTAAATTATTAGAAAGGTGGTTAGGGTAATCTGCCGTAAGGACCCTTCATGCTGAACAGTCTGCTGCTTGCCTTATGCTAGGGTTCGACATGTGGTGGAACGAGTGGACAGATTATTGGGAGGGGCTGGGGAAGACCAGGCAGTCTTGGTACACATAGGTACCAATGACAAAGTTAGAGGAGGTGATGAAGTCCTTAAAGGGGTGGTTCACCTTCAAGTTAACTTTTGGTATATTGTAGAAGGGCCAATTCTAAGAAACTTTTCATTTGGTCTTCATTATTTATTTTTCATAGTTTTTTAATGATTTGCAATTTTCTTATATTTCTTTGCAGCTTTCAAATGGGGGTCACTGACACCATCTAAAAACACATGCTCTGTAAGGCTACAAATGTATTGTTATTGCCACTTTTTATTACGTATCGTTCTATTCAGTCCATCTCCTATTCATATTCCAGTCTCTTATTCAAATCAATGCAGGGTTGCTATGGTAATTTGTACCATAGAAACCAAATTGCTGACACTGCAAAATAGAGAGCTGCTGAATAAAAAGCTAAATAACTATAAAACCACAAACAATAAAAAATGAAAGCCAATTGCAAATTGTCTCAGAATATCACCTCTCTACATTATACTAAAAGTTAACTCAAAGGTGAACAACCCTTTTAATTAATCTAAATATTTGTTTATACTGTGTATAGATGATTGTATAGAGGCTGGGAATTCTGGCCTTGATCCATGCTATTTCGCTCATTACTTGTTTCTAGGCCACCAGAAATTGTGTCATTTGCCTATAACATAAAGTATGTGCATGATACATATCTAATATCTTAATAGGTTAGACCATAATAACAGCAATAGCCTGAGCCTTTAAATTAAAATGCGGATTTTTACTAAATATGTAGTGTTAAATGTTATCAAGATATATAAATATGCACACAATGCATTGTATTAGATAGTGACAGTTTGGGGGTAAATATGCTTTAATGTGAGCAATTAAGAATACGTTCATATGATTTGAGAGTGTGGCCTGCATTCCTTGGGAAAATTTAAGTGATCAATGAGCATGATTTGTAAGCTGCTTGCTATTGATCGAAGGGTAAAATGGTTTACCTTTTTTACTGGAGTAAAGTAATTTGCTAAATTATGACACACAGAGTCTATCTCAGCTCACAAGTGATAGGTAATGTAGCACAGAACTTAAAAAAGTAAGAAATTAAATAGCTCAGTTTAAAGGAAAAAGCTAAATGAAATGAAGTTAGTACAATATGCACAATTATTTCACCAACCGGTCCTCCTTCAATCCACAATACTTTTAGTCAGGTTCTTCAACAGTTTAGTAGAGTAGCCACCTCCACATCCATATCATATAGAGTGAAAAAAACTGGAAAGCCTTCCAGTTTATTTGAACACTTAGGGGCAAATTCACGTGAATGGATCGAAGTTCGATCGAATTTGATCGAATTCCGATCGTACGTTTTTTTCGGAGGCTCGAATATGCAAATTTTGTCACTTCGATCATCGAATGCCGAAAATTCGAATGATCGAATAGATCGAATGATCGGTTATTCGATCATTCGACCATTCGACTGCCTACCTTGCCAGATTGAACCTACCGAATAGCAATAGACGCCTATGTGAATCCCACCATACGCTTCTTTTACAAACACCTGCTCAAATACCATTCGTATGATCGAACGACTCGAAGGATTTTTTCGAGCGCTCAAAGGAAAAAATACGATTTTTTTGTGACATCGAACGATCGGTATTTGATCGTACGATTTCATCAAGAAATCGAATATCGAGGAAAAATTTGCCTAAAACTATACGATAAGCATTCGATAGTAGAATTCTTATCAAATTTCTAATACATTCAAGGGATTTTTGGGTGAATAATACTAAATTTGCCCCTTAATGTTTCGGACAACACGAGTCCTTCCTCTGGTGCAAGTTACAAACATTCTTTTTAAAGTTACAACATTTTAAAGCAGTTGCTTACACATAAACGCCCAAGTGGTTCCTCGGCTCCATCTAGTGACCAAAGGACCTTTTGCATTAGCACATAATAAACAAATGGATACTATAAAATCTATCCAAAGAACACACCAAGAATAATTTTAGTAGTGTTACAAGTAATAAGTCCATAATTCTCAGATTCATCCAGTGTCTTTCATATAAAGAATATATAAAGTGTTAGCAGAAGGTATTTCTTTTTACAGTATTCAAAATACCTCAATACATTTATATCTTAATTTTGATCAAGTACAAGGTACTGTTTTATTATTACAAAGAAAAAGGAAATCATTTTTAAAAACTTGGATTATTTGCATATAATGGAGTCTATGGGAGACAACTTTTTGGTTATTCAGAGCTTTCCGAATAATGAGTTTCCAGATAATGGAGCCCCCCAGCTGTATATAACTGCACAAATTTCATAGTGGGCAATGAAATGATTTAATGTCTACTACAGATCATTGTGATCAATCAGCAGACAGTATTTGGTGGTCAGATATTTGTTTTCAATAATGTTTTTGATTGTCATGAGTTACCAGACAAGCTTTAAATGTGGCAGGTGGCATAATAATGCCACATGAATAGTCATTCAGCCATGTTCTAATATGCCTGGGAAAAGGTAACATGGTAACATAGCAACATAGGTATAGGCTGAAAAAAGTATCACATCCTTCAAGTTCAGCTATTTCTGAAACTGGCATAACTGGTAGTTGCATCTGAGGAAGTTGAAATATCCCATCTAAAGCTTCTATTTGCCTCAAAGAGGGTACTCAGATGCAAGCAATTCTGGCCCAAATGAAGGATAAACAACTGTGTTCTCTCTCCCTATGTACAAATTTATTCTCCTTGGCTAGCCACTCCATGCATTTAAATCAATATATGTCAAATATCAAATGTTTTTGATTTTGGTATTTGACCTTTTATAAATGTATGTGAGCCCTCTGTAAACAATTTACTGGGTATACATAGTAACATAATAAGTTAGGTTGAAAAAAAACACACATCCATCAAACCTTTAGTATAATATTATCCCATACAAAACCTCTAAATAACCTTTTGCTAAACTGCAGTTGGTGGGTTGAAGGAGTTGTCACAATCTAATGAGAAATAACATGGCACAGAATCAAGATCCTACACCTGACAATAATACCCCCTATCTTGCCCATTATGCTAAAGGAAAGGGAAAGTCTAGAGTTACTTGCGGGTACCAAATGCTAGGCACCCCCAAAAGATTGTAATGAGTAACCTGAAACCCTGGGCTCCTATTAGCCAGTATGCACCACAGAGCGATAGACTTCCGTCCTCTTCTATCTTCGAATTTCCCGGGGAAATCGCATGCACAGTAGAATGGAAAAAGCCGACTTTTAAGTTAAAGTTAGGCTTTTCGTTCTAATGCCCATGCACAACCTAGTGAAGACGGCGGAAGAAGGAAGTCTACCGATTCGTGGTGCTCACTGGTAAAACCCCGGGCCGGTGCAGTTTTCTGCTGATAGGAGCACCAGCCCATGGTTTCTGGTAAGTCATTACAATTGCTTGGTGGTGCCTAACATTTGGCACCCCCAAGTAACGATGGCTTTCCTTCTCCTTTAAGGTAGATTACTATCTATACAGTAGCACAAAGACACAAGGTTTGGGATTCAAAGACAATTTTGTTTTATAACATGTTTTTATTTGTAATAATAATATAGTAACAGCATCAGTTTCAGTTGTACATTTCTGTTAAAAAAAACCCCCCAATGTTCATAATAGTTGTATCAACAGTATGTAGTAACATTTCTAACTTTCAGCTCTTTTGAAACCAGGTGTATCACCCTATGAGAAGTCTTGTAAGTGAGAAGCCAATAATCTGTTAATTTGGTTACTCCTGGGGGCTATGCAAGGTTCTAAAATATTGGGATTATTCCATGACAAGTGGGTGTTCTTTCATCATACTATGTTGTATGTCTGAATGCACATACAGTTAGTTGCCTGATTTATTGTGAGATGTTATGTATGTTATCCATTTTGTTGTGTTGTGTTCTTTTCTGATTGTTGCTTCCATCCAGTCAATGTGGAAGATGTGGTGGAGTTTTTGTTTAACTAGCAGAATGGATGGAGGGTTGGGAGTTATCCATTGTTGTAATATTGTCTTCCTGGCTGCTGCCGCTAGTCTTCTGACCAGATTTTTTTTCCATTTTCGTTAACTGGGTGTATGATGTAGAATTACTGAATAATGCCCATTCTAATTGTATTTGGAGGAGTTTTCCAGCCATCTGCATGTCATGTGAGATCACCTCATGCCAGAAGGTTTGCAATTTGGTACATGATCATAAGTTATGTAGTAAGTCTGCCTTTGGGGAGCAGCATCTGTGGCATTTATCGGAGGAGAGATTACCCATTTTGTATCTTTTAATTTGGGTGAGATGTGAGTTAAGGAGGATTTGGAGGGCCATATCTTGATATCAGCTTGCTGGGAGTAGCTTCATTATGCTTGTATGTTTTACAATGTCTGATTTTGTACTATTTTGGATCTCAGTGGTCGACGTAAAGCTTCTCTTTGTTTTTGTCAGGGTTTTTTTTGGCTCCAGTAGTGGAGGAGTGCGGACCAAGGAGGAAGTCCAAGGGTTAAAGTCCAATTCGTGGTAGCCAAAGGATCAAGAAGTAGCATAATCAATATTCAGGCAGAAGTTCAGTAGGCAGGCAGCAAGGATCGATGTCGGGGTAAAAGCAAAGTATCAGAATTCCAAAAACATGGTAGTTTTGTAGTTCGTTAGTCCTCCATTGAGAAAGGATAGGGTTTCGTATTCCTATTTGAAATTCTTTGTTTACTATCCATGATATGTATGTGGATATGCGTGGTGATAAGATTTGTTTCTTCCTAACTAACTGCCATGCTTTGTTCGTGTCAAAAAACATGGGGTTATGGTGTAAGTGTGGGAGGATATTATTTTGAGGTACATGCAACAAGTAATTGAGATAATAGTCTTTGGTTAGGTGTTGGTCTAGGGATATTTTTGTGTATAGGTTTCTGCTGAAACCCAGCAGAAAAGGCTAATTCTGGGGCGTTTTTTGTTCTAGATAAAGGTTCTGAATCTGTGATTCAGAACCTTTATAGGTTTAATGTTGTATTGTAACATTTGCATTGGGTAAAAAAATTTGTGAATGGTATCATTTTAATTAAACGTGTTCTTCCTAAGAAAGTTTTTATGTTTTCATTGTTGTGCTTCCTGTTGTATGTCCTGTTGGATGGCATCTATCATCTTCCTTTTATTCACTGCATATATTTGTAGGAAGGTAAAGGTTTTGCTAACTCTTAGGTCCTTTGTTCCCCTGGGCATAATTTAGACACCTAGGTTGGGTCCTAATACAGTTAGGAAGGGGACCTAATTCCTCCTCCTGTTTAAAGCTATGCCCCTTGGCGTGAAACAGTGACCAGTAGATGGCACTGTGTTCAAGTATAAATGCAGAAGCAGCCATGTGATCAGGATCCATTTTGCTTTATCCCTTGTCTGAGCAGGCAGGAAGGGAATGGGTACTGGAACCAGGTCGAGCAGTCTGAGGTTCCAACGATGAGAGTGAATGGGATTAAGATCCTGGGTACTAATTGCCCAGATGTAGGAACTAAGTGTACAGATTTAGGGATGTAGAGATTCCCCTCGGTTCCACTTAGGGAAAGGCTGAAAGCTGGATGTACCTTCCTTTGCTGTGCCACTGTGTGTTCCCTTGCCTGTAGGGACTAAGCTGTTCTTTGGTGCTGTGAGTATTCTCTCTTTAAGCATAAAGAACAACTAGCACCCAATTATTGTGCATAGCACTTGTGGTGTTTATACAAATGGCCTCCACACCTTTGTGAGGGCTTACACCCTGGGGAAAAGGTCTCATCTGGATCACAAATATGTATCAAAGTAAGCTTATAGTAGAGACGGTGCCACTCATTGTATTATAACACTACATATGTTTTTGTAGTATTAGGGTATTTTGATTTGTCAGTATTTAATGTGCTGTTTGTTTGTTTTTTGAAGGGAAAGTGTGGGAGCCAATCTGTAGGTTCTAAATGTGATGGAGTTGGAGGGCTTCTGATGTGTCTTATTTGATTTGAAATCTTGCTACTCTTCTGAATCTTTGTATGATTTCAAGGAGTGCAGGTATTTCTGTTTTTGGTTGACTAATAAATAGTAAAATATCTGGCCCTGGCGATTTCCCATGTTTTAATAGTTTGATTGTGTTCAACAATTCTTTCTCTTTTTTTAGGTGTATCTAGACTCTCGATCTTGAACTGTTGATGTTTTGAGGTAAGGATTGCAGGCCATCTTGTGGATCATCATGTGATACATCATAGAACTTTTTACAATATTCTTTTAGTATATTTGTGATTTGTTATAGGTCGTGTGTCCATCCATCTGATGTTTTAATTCTTTGTATGAATGCAGTGCTAATTGTGCCAGTAATTTACCTTATTTGTTGCCATGTCTGTACAACTTATTTGCTGGGTGACTTAGGGGCAGATTTATCAAGGGTCAAAGAGAAAATATGAATGTACAAATATGAATTTCAAGATATTTTTGTGTACTTTGGTTAGTCCAAATTTGATTCGAATTTGCAAAAAATTTTAAAATTTGAACTTCAAAATATATCTTGTACTGTCTCTTTAAAAATTCAACTTCGACCATGCAGGCATAGGAAGGGGGTGTGCACGAAGCTTGCCTCTGGGCTCCGCTTCCTTAAATCTGGACCTTAGTTTTTGTTTTACTTGTCTTTGTGGGATTGTTTTGTATTGTGTTTTGATAGCCGATAATTAGTAGAGTATAACAGTGCTTTATTAGCAGGCTTATGCAGCTATTACACAACAGAAACCTAAACTCTAATGCTCTAAACAGTATAGTAAGTATGCACAGCATAAGTCTTAAGCACAGTGACATTTACCGGACATTTGTATAAACACCACAGATTGGCCCACATATTTTTCCATAACTGGCATCAGTGAGTTTCAGGACAGTTTTTGTCTTTTTATTCATGTTTTTTGCCTGCAGCTTTTGTTTTCCCAGGTGTAGTATGTCTTTGTTTTCCAGTTTATTTTCCTGTCTCCATTCTACAGGGCTGAATAGAAATCTTTCCTTTATTGCACATAATGAAAAGTTTTTGTGTTATCTCTTTAAGGCAGATATGGCATTTTGATTTTGGTCTCTTTGTTACGATGCAGCACTTGCTGTTTTTGTTGGTGTGCAGGGTATATTTGTCTGAAATGATAGGAATTTAACTCCCATCATATATGAGCTGGTTCTTTGGGGAATAAAGAAAGTTTACCAATTCTCAAATTTTCAGTGGTAGGTGTAACCATGGTATGTTTAATGCGCATGATATGCTGCAGCTTTAGGATTTGTGTGGATATGTGGGCCTGCTATTCTAGGTCGGCCAAGCTCTATTGCAATTCTGTGACCGGACCCTGCTTTTAGCATCCCCACAGGTTGTGATTGGGTGGAGCTTCAATCACATACCCAGTTTGTGGTTGCTTGGGTGCAGCCCAGTCCTTGAGGATTGTGTGCTGCTTTCCGGGTTTGCAGGGGATGGACGAGCCGGATGATGATCGAATCCTTTCCCCCTCGCTATCCCCTGTGTCTGAAGTTTAGTTTTGCCCACTTTCATGTGGGTATTAGGTGGTGATGGTCCATGATTGAATTCCTGACTAGGTAGAAATATACCAAACTTATCTTTGTTGTTTTCTTAAGTTTGATGGGGCAAATTTATCTCCACATAAAAACTCACCCACTTTTTAAGCAATTCTCTGGCATATTTAGAAGGATATCAATGGGAAAAAATTAATAAATATACTTCTAAAATCCCATAGGAATGGAAACAAAGTGGTTGAGTTTTTCTGTGGTGACCTCTAATTTCACATTGTAATAAATGTACCTTTCAGTCTGTTTAAAATTACAGGCTTGTGCTATTTGTTTAAATATTTTTTTCTTCACTCAATAATTCTGTTTTTCATAGGTGTAGGGCAGAACATTAGAAAACAATATTTGTTTCCTTGTGATATGCAGCTGCATAATTATATTCTTTGGCATTTGCTGTTTCTTATTTTCAATAGCTCCTTTTCATGTAGCTGCTCTGGGCTTAGCCTCCTGTTGTTTGGTTATGGCTTTGGTTATAGTAGTTTAATAACATACTACCTGTATTTTTTAAAGATTAGCATTAAAATCAGAAATTAAGAAATATATTTCAACAATTTTATTCACATTTGTGGAGTTATGGATGCCAAAGTATGTTACTAATTTTTCTTTTTTTTTGTGCACAATTACAGTTTTGTCAGTAATTAATATAAAATGATAAATATAAAAACATAAATACAGTATAAAATATACCTTTTTTTATAACATAATTGGTTAATCTGTTAAATTATCAGGTTTTTTTTTTACTACTGTCCAAAAAGTAACTAAACAATTGTCAGAAAGTTACTTCAGAAATAGAAATAGATAGCTTTAATTCATTTTTTGTGTAAGCAATACATAGGAATAAAATTAGTGTGTGAAAATAGTGACTCGTGAAGTAGCCTTGATCCCATTGTAATTCAACCCTGCTTCAACCCTTCATTCAGTCTCATTCTCAAACTAGCACTGTACATTAGTTAAAAGTTGATTATTAATTTCTGCATTAACATATTTTATTTGTTGATGTTTTGTTTGTTAGATGTTGGAACATTATTGATGGGTTATACATCAGCCACAAGAGCAATGGTGAGGCACTAATACTGAGCCATCAGATTTTGCTTGCAGTCAGTGTTTCAGCTCAATGGTCTTACATAGAGGCCAGGGCTCTGTACAAGTCAATCAAATTATTCCACTCCCATTTTAGCAAACTAATTCTGTATGAACTTTACATGGGGGCATAACCATGGTAAAACACTTAAAGACCTTACACAAACACTTACAAAAGGCACCCAGCAGGCCCGGACTGGCAATCTGTGGGTTAGGGCAAATGCCAGATGGGCTGCCATAGAAAGTCAGTATTTAGTGGGCTGGTGGGGACTGTTTGGGCCTCTGTGTGGGCTGATTGGGCCTCTGTGTACCTGAAATGCCAGGGCCTATTTTGATTCTCAGTCCAGTCCTGGCACCCAGTAATTCTAAATTATTCTCCTGCAAATAGATCTAGAAACAGAGACAGTCCTGGGCTTCTGCTAATTATTACACATTAGGCAATGAGCAATGATTTTGCTCTATTTTCTAGTTACATTTGCAGCCTGTTTTCTTACACTAGAAAGACATTAGTTCTAAATCAGTACTGTACTTCTGCAAGTTAAAATTAAAATTTTCTTTTCCACTTCTAGGTAATGTAGTACACATAAACTTGCTTTGCCAAAAAGATGACCCTCAAGGAAACACTACTCCATGGAACAGCACACCAAATATTTTCAGCCATATAGCAAATAAAACACATATAAGGTACTATTTGGTTAATCCTACTAATCCTTTTGCTATTATTTTAGAAAAAACTGAGAAAAACCCTAAAAGTGGGACTTTGAGGAAACAGAGAAAATGGCAGCAAGTGTTGAGTTAAAGAGAGACACTGTTAAGGACAAATTGTGACCAGACAGACTAACTTGGAGAGCATACGAAGAGCAGCTAGTCTGAGAGCATTGCTCCTTCCTCAATCAATACCATGTCAAACATAAAATGCATGGTTCGGCTCTTAAGTAAAATGCATTTAACATCTTTAAAAGCTTTGATTTGAGATGGATCAATGCGTTCCAAGGCACATTTTCCTGTGTAAAAAAGGATAATGTTTTGTAGTTAAATGTGAAACAGGAAAAGGTTTTCTGTGGCTGGTTATGATTCATGAACCAATGCTTCTATGTAAGAGCAAAAGTTACACATAGTGGGCCAAGAAGTTTTGTATTAAATGCTAGACTGCATCTTTTATTGGTGTATGTGTATTTAACTATTTATTAGCATTCAGCATTTGAGTTTCAAGGACTTTTAAAATTTGAAAAAAACTTCTTTTTCTTATTTTTATCTTTCATCATGTATAGTGAGTGTCTTAAGACTGATTTGATTGTGGATAATGGTAGTTTTTAAATTTCTGGATAAACAACAAAATCAGTCCCACAAATTGTACCTTATTTTTACCTTATTTTTTACTTACTCAGGATGGAATCAGTACTGTTTTTGCAATAGTTACTTTTCAGCACCATCCATTTCATGTTCAAAAATTAGGGTTGATTTACACATGAAAATTAACACAAAAAGGCTAACAAGTAGGTTTAGCTTTGTATTAATGGGGAGGCCCATTTATCAAAGGTCAAATTCATGTGATTTTTTTAAATTAGAATATATGCACACTTTCACTGGGATGTTATGTTAGAAAAGAATTTGAATGTTTAATATTTGATTGAATGGTTCCAACTCAAAAATTAGAATCATATTAGATTCATATTAGATTTATCCGAATCAACTTTTTCTCCTGAAAAAAAAACCCTCAAATGTCAGGAAAGCTATTAATATCTCCAAATCACACCTTGTCTCCAACTTTGTGTGGCGGGGAGGATCTCCGACTACAATCAGCAAAAGTTTTATGCACTATGAACTAGGGCACTCTTTTCCAAATTTGCTTTGGTTGCAGCCCAAATAGCAGACATATGGGCTGCATGACCATCTGCGATGGGAACATCTGACAAGAGGGAGTCTTGAGGAAGTCTTGAGGGAAGGCCTGGGGATGTTGTCCGTAAACAGCCATAAAAGGAGATCTGCCAGTGGACATGTGACATGCATTGTTATGAGCAAATTCTGCCCATCAGACCAATCATCTTGACAGAGGGAAACATGATTCCTTAGGAATTGTTCTAGTGCTTGATTCACTCGTTCTTCTGCTCCATTTGTTTGGGGATGGTAGGTGGAAGAGAACTGAAGAGTGATGCCCAGATCCTTACATAGGGAACACCAGAACCTAGCTGTGTTAGATACTATCTCAGCCGGGAAACCATGCAGTTGAAAAATAATTTGGTTGAATAGCTGGGACAGATCCACAGCAGAGGGAAGTTTTCACAAAGGGATGAATTGTGCAATCTTGCTGAAACTGTCAAAAACTACACAGATCACAGTGTTCCCTTTTGAGGGCAGCAGCCCAAGCTTACTTTAGGGATAAGAGCTCCTCAGCTTCACAGGACAGGAATTGGCGAAATGAGCTTGACCACCACAGTACAAACACAGACCCACAGAACATCTCCGGAGTTTTTCCTGCTCAGAGAGACGTGTCTTTCCAATCTGCAAAGGCTCCTCCAGAGAAGCAACAGGAGACTGCTGGAAAGAGGCAGGAATAAGAGGAAATTGGAAGTTTGCAGCTAGCATAGGTTGAAATTTGTAACTACGCTCCTCGACATCCTGATGCTCTCTAAGGTGAGTGTCTACTTTAATGATGAGAACAATCAAATCCTCCAATAGTTCAAGAAGTTTCCTGGAGACAAGGTCATCTTTAAGCCGAGTAGACAGGCCTGGTTAGAACACAGCCTTGTATGTCTCGTCATTCCAAGAGGTTTCTGCCATTAAAGGTCTAAAGTCAATAGCGTACTCACTGGAGCTGAGACTTCCCTGATGGATTTACAGGAGCCGAGATGAAGCATTAGCTAGCTGACCTGGGGCATCAAAGACAGTTCAGAATGCCTGAAGGAACTCTTTAACATCAAATGTAAATGAGGAATTCTTCTCCCAAAGTAGTGTTGACCACTCAAGCAGTTTACTCTCCAAACAAGACATCACACAATCCACTTTCGTGTGTTCAGAAGTGTATTGTGAGGGTTGAAATTCAAATTGAATAAGACACTGAGTAACAAACCCTCTGCAGGTTTGCGGGTCCCCATTGTAGCAAGGAGGAGGAGGGATGCGTGGCTCACAATCCAGAGAAACTGCTACTGAAGGAATGACAACAGCAGGGGGATTCCCAGCAGCCGGAGGAGTGGGGGACATATGAGAAATAAGCATATCAAGTACTTGCCCAATGCGAACCTGCTGAGTCTTATACGTTTCCATGCGGGACACCAGACCCCAGTGGGCTCTTCTGGCATCCGGCATAGCTTCCTCAGAGGGGTCCATGGTCAGTTTGTAATGTCAGGGGGCCTATTGACTCCTAGTGGGAGTAGTCAGGACAAGACAAGGTGAGCAAGAATAATTTGTAATTAGTATTTGCATAATAAACACTGAAACTACTGCAAAAACCCAGCTGGGTGTCAATTGGTTTTGCCATCAGCAAAACAAAATAAAAAACATTTCTAAAGAAACACTTGGGAGAAAGTGTCAGGGGGACCTATTGGCTCCCAGCAGGAGTAGTCAGGATCAAGGAGGAAGTCCAGGGGTCAAAGTTCAAGTTTGTGGTACAAATAAGGAAGAAAATAAACATCCGAAATATATCCCCTTCATCACCACCTTTAACAGTTCAAATAAAAAGCTTGAGACCATAATAAAGAAACACTGGCACATACTGAAAAAGGATAAAGACTTAACAGAACACTTAACGAAATATCCACGTATGATATACAAAAAGCCAACCACAATTAAACAAATGCTTGCACCTAGCTGTCTGCCAGTCAAATCCAATAATAACAGAGGAAAAACATTTTTAAATACAGAAAAAGGTTTTTTTTACCTGCAGGAATTGCAAACTATGTATCAAGAATGAAAGAAAAGTAACAAGAGAAAAATTTGATATTAAGGATATAATAACTTGCAATAGCAAAAATATAATTTATCTGTTGGAATGTCCATGCAGGCTACAATACATAGGCAGAACCAGCAGGACTCTGAAAACAAGAATTGGAGAACATCTAAATAACATTCAGAAGGGTTTACTCACACACAGTGTTTCAGCACATTTTAAATCCTATCATAACTGTGATCCTTCATTATTAACCTTTATAGGAATCGTCCAAAAGAAAATTAATTGGCGTGGAGGCAATATGTAACAATTGATATCCAGAGAAGAAACCCTCTAGATTAATTTATTGAAAACTTTGACCCTAAATGGCCTTAATATAGAAATTGATTTTAAATGTTTTTTAAACATTTTAAATCATTTAAAATTTTTTTTCAACAAATAATAAACTTTGTTCTTAATTAGCAACATTTTAAGTATTTGTAATAATTTTTAATTAATTATTTGTGTATCAACTTTATGGAATTCATGCATTACTGTTTTAAATTTGATGAAATAATTAATTAATTAATTGAGGAAACAGAGACTTGATAAAGACGGCCGTGTTGTGCAAATAACTTCTTTGTATACAAAATAAAATTGATCTTTTATGCCAAAAGCACTTTGATAAGAAAGAGAATTCATCGGGAAACTTCAGCATCCACCATGAGGACCAGCGACTGCACCGGAAGCCATTATCAGAGCCGGCGTGCATCAAAGAAGTAATCACGACCGGCGAATTCCATTGAGCGCCTATCTGAGAACTACCGTCGACGGGTTAAGAAACCTCTACACACAGACGGACCCACACAGAACTAATAATTGCCTATGACCCAGACAAAGTCTGGTAAGTACAATCGCACTTGGAATCTCTGACTAACGTTTTATGATGCTGCACCATATGCATCCTCTTTCTATTGGCATTACTTTGTGAGATGAAGCAATCACGATAGGAGCCTGCTCCCTTATTGCTATGCTCCAAAATCTCATTATATTTGTGGGTACCTCCAATTTAATTTACAGCATTTATTCAAAGATTATATTACACCATATAGTACATTTTTCTTTTCATAAGTATATAACGGCATTCTAATCACTTAGCGCCCAGACAATTGGACTTACAAGATTCAGGCAGGATCAATAGTCCAGAAATAGTCAAAACTAGAATTGCAAAGCACCCAGGAATGCACCAAACAATTATACTTATGCAATACATTAAGCAACACAGCCAGCCCTACACCAAAAAGACCATAAATGTGCAGAATGATAAAGAATACAGTCAGGGAGATTAAAAAACAAGTATATAGAAGAACTGCAGCTGTTTACTTACTGGTATGACACCAGTGTAACGTCAGGAGCATAAAGGTTGAGGTTCAAAATATGTCTGCTTGACTGTCAAGCAAACTTATATCTGTGTTTATTTATTTTAGACATAAATCCTACATAACTTTTAGTGTAGTGCATGTTGCCAAGGTCATATTGTAGCAGAACCCAATGGAAACTGCTTTGATGCTTAAAATGCACATCATGGAGATATAAAGGTACTAAAATTAGTACTTCTGCTCTAAGGCCATGGGAAAGTGACATGACCCCATCCAAATTAGCACCGTGTTAATCAGTTCACTTAGCTAAACCATGGTTCACTAAGTATTGTGGGCAGAGAGGTCCATACAGCAACCACCAGAAAGTAGAAAAAGAAAAAAATATCATTTGGATGGTGTCTTATAAACTAGGCAAAGAGCATATTAAATGGCAAGGAAAGGCAAAGAAATAAAATCCCATTTTTACTTTCTTTAATGAAAAAGAAATATATCTCCAATATACTTTAATTAAAAAATGTGTACCCTTTTTATAAGAAACCTGACTGTATTCATTGAAATTCTCCCTTCATTTACTGCTGAGGATAGGAATTGTCAGACATTCCCTAACTTCTGGCAGGGAAACAATCATACTTATGTACAGCAGGGGGAGCCCCCGCCTTACTTACCAGCCATGCAGAACTCAAGCAGCTTTGTTTTTTGATCATTTATGACGATCCCTAAGAAGCCCAGATCACACTGAGCATGTGTATGTAGTCTAGTCTTGCAAAGATGTATAACAAAGTTACAAGATGACAGCCCCCTGTGGCCAACTTTGAAAGCATAAATCATTTGTTTGATTAGGCTTGTGGTGCAGTAAGTTCATGTTTATGTTTAGTATACAAAATACAGCATTTCTACCCTTATTCTATTTTACACTTTCCTTGCCCTTTAACAGATTAATGAATGGTAGTACAGGTATGGTATCCATTATCTGGAAAACCATTATCCATGAAGCTCTGAATTATGGAAGGCTGTCTTCCATAGAGTGTCAAAATATATGGAGTGGATCAACATCATCCAATACCCATCATAACCTCTCTTTATCTGAACGGAAAGCTTTGATTAGGCTAAGTAAATATCCCAAAATTGTGATCAAAAAGGTGGATAAGGGAGGTGCAATTGTGGTAATGGATAGAAGCTGAAAAACAGTTATGTATTTGTGAATAGTGATGATCTACCCTGTTTCGCCGAAAAATTAGCGAATTTCCAGTGAAATTCACGAATTGGCGAAAAAATTTGCGAAACGAGTCACGCGTCGTTTTTGTTGCGTTTTCGTTGCATCGTTTTCGTCGCGTCAAAAATGACGTGCGACTCGTTTTTTTGTTGACACCAGCGAATTTTTTGCCTGACAAGGCAATTTTGAGCGACTTTTAAAATCGCGCTGCTGCGTGTGAACAAGCGCAGGCGATTTTACGCCTAGCGGGTGCGCATCGCTAACTAGCTATCCGGGGAGATTTGGGGGCGATTCGTCGCGGCGAGAAGTCGCCAGGCGACAGATCTCCCCTGAATCTCCCCGTCTGGCCTTAGCCTTAAAGGAACAGTAACACCAAAAAATGAAAATAGCATGTAGCATTGCCCTGTGCTGTTAAAACTGATCTGTTTGCTTCAGAAACACTACTATAGTTCATACAATCAAGCTGTTGTGTAGCAATGACAGAAATTGAAAACCGGCTACATGGCACAGGAAAAGTAATGGATAACAGATAGCATTATGTTATACAGAACAGATGCCCCCATGGCTACACAGCAGCTTATTTATATAAACAATAATAGTGCTTCTGAAGCAACCACTGCAGTTTTACCAGTGCAGGGCAACACTGCATTATATTTTTATTACTTTAAAACAATTAAATTTTTTGATGTTACTGGTCCTTTAATCAGAATGGCAACAGGTTATGGGCCCAGGAGAGAGGGAGGAAACCGATGGAGCAGTCTGATATTTGATGGAGATTAAAAGAACTATGAACTATGGGAGAAAATTTCTAGGCCACATGTGTGCCCAATGAATTTAAATAAACCATCCTGTGTGAACCCACAGAGGACACAGATTTGGATGTGGACAGACGTAAGAGGAAGCTTATGTTGATTTAATTCAATTTTTGGATGATTAAAGTCTGTCTCTGATAATGAGAGAAGCAACTGATGATGGATCTCTTCAGAAAGCTGCAAATAAAAGTTTCACAGACTATATAATATATAATATATATAATGTGATCCCAGTTGTCAAGGTTATTATGATATTCAAACCTGGCATGAAATCCTTGGTCACTTTAATTATGATCATCTTTTAACCCTTTAACCGCCAAGCACATATTCCATACGTGTTGGCGGTTAAAGGCTCAGACCGCCAAGAACGTATTCCATACGTTCTTTGGCGGCTGAGCAATCTCTCTGCTTCGGCGGCTTTTGCCGCCTCCGCAGAGAGATAGGAAGGAGGACAGCCCCCTAGTCAACATCGCTAGGGGGGCTGTCAAGTCGGATCTGCGACTCGATTGTCGCAGATGCGACTTGTAAACGAAGCAGACGCATCGCATGGATGCGTCTGCTTCATTACTTACCTCCTTCCCGCAGAGCCGCTTCCTGTTTCCTGCTCTGCGCTCCTTCCTGCTACCACTTGTCTTCTGCGATCTCCTGCGATCTCCTGCAGCAGAAAAGGTAAGTGCACGTTTTTATTATACACTTACCTGCACTTACACTACATTTACAC
>CM044438.1:22763552-22776018 GCA_024363595.1 Xenopus borealis
AAGAACTGACATGTAATGTAATGCTGAAAATTTGCAAATAAACTTACCTGAACAAAAAAATATATGGCAAATTTATCAAGGTGTGTTTTATTTTTACACCATTATGCAAATTTTACATGGCCATCCTACCCCTTGCAGTGTGGTGAATTACTCTGAAGTTTTTTACACCACATAATAAATCTGCTCCTTAGAGCACTCCCATTTTCCCATCGGATCCACAAGGGATTGTGAAGCGACATTCACAAGTTTGGGAGTAGCTGCTCTGTGTTTGGAAGTTAGCAATCCACCACCATATTGAATAAAGGGCATCAATGTTCCCTCTTAGCTGTGTGCTCATGTGCGTGCACATCAAATTGTGGTGCTCACAAAGAATTATGTGTAAAAACACAAAATGTTGCATTTATTCTGACCTGCACACACAAAAATAAACACACGTTTAAAGTGCACTAATAATTTTTTTGCGTGCCTATTGGATTTACCCGACCCTTTAATTAATCGGATTTTTCAGACAATAGACAGTGGCCAATTACATGAATTATTATTACTAAAATTATATTATTATTATAATATTATTAGGATATTTATCTCAGAGTTATTACCCATACCATGTGCAAAACGAAGCAGGCAAAGTGATGGTAGAAAGAGTAATATCTGGCTAATAGATTTGGAGTAGGGAGAAGGGCTTTGATCTTTTAGAGAACTGGGTTGATTTTTCCATCAGCTAAAGGGCATTTGCCTGGGATGAGCTGCTCCTCAGTGATGATGGCTAGAAGTGGGTGGATGGCTAGAAGGTTTGAGGAGTATTTAAACTAGGAATGGGGAGCAGTGAAACATTTTGCAGAAGATAGGATAGATACGAATTTAGGCATAGTATGGAAAAATGAGGGACAGAGGTAGGTGGGAATAGTATTAATAACAGAGAATGCAGTGATTACGAAACATACAGAGATGCAAAATATGTTGGCGCTATAAAATTCCATGTTAATAATAATGTTAATAATGCAAGCAGGTAACAATATTAAAGGTATGTTTTACAATTCAAATGCTTAGCTGGTAAAAATGGAGAGCTGGATATAATAGCAATGGGCAGACTGTAGGTTCAACTTTATAATTTTTCTTTTTTTTTTCTTCACAGGCTCTCGCCTTCCATTCTGACTACCATGCTGCTGCTTGTTTGCTAAGTAAACATAATACAAGTAGAGGCTTATTTATTGAAGGTAGAATTCATGATTATCATTAAATTTATTGAAAGATCCAAATATAAAAAATATGAAGTGCAGAACAATGTGCAAAAAAATATGAATAGATCGAAATACCTTGAAAAATTTTATTTTTTCCAACAATTCCTAACAAAAAAAAAATCCAGAAACATCTAAAACAATTAAATCAGTCCAATTAGATCAGCACCACTCTCATTGACTTATAGAACCTCAACAACTTTTACTTAGCAAGATTTTGCTGTAGAGTTTTTTGTGGTTTTTAAATTTAAAGGAAAACTATTCCCCCGAACAATGTAGGTCTCTATAAAAATATATTGCATAAAACAGCTCATATGTAAAACCCTGCTTCATGTAAATAAACCATTTTCATAACAATATACTTTTTTAGTAGTATGTGTCATTGAGTAATCCTAAATAGAAAATTGCACACAAACAAACCATAGATGTTAGGTCACAGGAGCCAACTAACAGACAGAGTTCTGTCTTTTGCTTCCACACTTCTTCCTTTTGCAGTTGTAGTATTTCTGGTCAGGAGATCTCTGAGGCAGCACAGAGACCATCATGAAATGGTGGTTCAAGGCAAGAGATGTAAAAGGACAATATTTACTGAAATATACAGTACATAACAGTTTGGTAAGATTCTTTGATATAGTTTTCCTTTAATAAATCTCTCAATCTCATTTTGGAAATATAGAAAAAATATGGGAAAAAAATCAATTCGAAATAGGTATACCTCGAACAAAACTCTTCTATAACACCTTGACAACTTTTACTTGGTGAAGTTTGACATTAAAGGCTTTCGTGGTTTTTTCACTTAATAAATTCAGAATTTTTAGAACTTTTAGAAACACAGGAAAAACAATACGTTTTTCATGATTCGTGGAAAAAATTTGGTTGTTAGTAATGGACCCTCAGTAGTTTTTTTTTAAATTTTTTAAAGTAAGTAATCTGTAAAGTTCGGTATCCCATAACCAGAACTAACTCAAAGGTTCCGGTCTAAGCCCGTTCTTCTGCCTTTAGCAGCCACCTTTGGCTTGAAGCCCTCCGCTACACAGATTTGGAGAATAAGGGAGAGAGTTCAGGGCGAGCACAGGAAACAAACGTGTAGAGATAGGATGGAGGAGCAGTAGCGTAGAAAGAACAGGCCGGGTCATACTAAATGGGTAATGCATTGCCTAGATAGGTAGCAGTAGCAAGTTCAGGGTCACAGGCCAAGGTTATACACAGGGGAATCAATGCGGCACCAAATCAGAAATCAGAAGAGTAGTCACAGACAGGCAGGAATCAATACAGGCAGCAGGATGGCAGATACAGGGACAGGCAAGGGTCAAATATTAGGAATCAGAACTGGAGAATAATACTAAGAGCACCCAGGAACTAGAAAGAACCTTTATGTTGGGCAGTGAACATTTGAATTTTGCTCCCTTGCGTGATGACGTCGCATGGCTTTCTGGGTAAAGCCGAGTTTACCTGAGCAACACGCAACCTGGAAGCGGCAGAAGACTATAGCAGGCAGCTGATGTGCCAGGTATTTTGTTACATTACCCCTCTCATCAGAAGCTAGTACCCAAGGCCTCTCCTCAGGACTGTAGCCCTTCCAGTGAACTACTGTATTACTGTAGTCTGCCTCTAAAAAGACTAGAATCTACCAATCTCTGTATCAAGTACTCAGCATGACCCTCTACAGAAATGGTAAGAGGAGGAGAAGATTGTTGGACATTTCTGGCAGGCTTTAACAAGGGAAAATGAAAGGAGTTAAAAGTCTTAAATTCAGGAGGAAGGTCCAACCTTACAGAACTGGGATTAATAACATTGAAAATGGACCAATGCATTTAGGACCCAGTGGAATATTCCTAGAGGAAAGCCATATGCCATAGCCCATGTGATATTTAGGTGAGACTTTGTGTTGTCAGATGCTCTCTTTAGAATAGCTACTGCGGAGGACAGATAACTTTGGACCCTTTTCCAAACCTTAGAGGGATGCTCAGCTAAACAGTTGACAGCATGCACACCCGAGAACTGGTCTGAAAACTAAAAAACTCTAGGATTATAGCCAAAGACAGTAACAAATGGAGATCTCTGGTGGAAGAATGAGCAGCATTATTGAAAGCAAACTCAGCCCAAGGGAGAAAATCTGCCCAGAGCGACTGATTTCTGGCCAAAACTGCTTCACACAGGTTTTCGGGAACAAAAAGTTTGCCTGAAGACACAGTAGGAGATGAATTGACCACTGCCTTAGACAAAAAAGAAGACAGATCTGGGCTGCCACAATTACCCCCTAGGCACTATTGGTATATGTTCAGATTCTTTCCTAGGACTGGAGACAAAGCTTCTGGAAAGGGCATCTGCTTTGTCATTCTTATCTCCTGGCCTGTATGTTATAACAACATTGAAGCAAGCAAAAAACAATGCCCACCTGGCCTGTCTTGGATTTAGGTGCTTAGCAGATTCAATATACAACAGGTTCTTGTGATCAGTAAAAACTATAACCAAGTGTTTCGCACCTTCCAGAAGGTGTGCCGTAAAGAAAGTGGGGTTGTGCCCAATCTTGGATAGCCTGTATCTTGGTTGGTTCCATTTCTAAACCCTTCTGAGAAATTATGTATCGAAGTAAATGCATGGAAGGGACCTCAAAAACACATTTTTCGAGTTTGGCATAAAACTGGTTCTGCTTAAACCTGCGTAACACCTCCTGCAAATGAGTACGATGAACTGTTAAATTGGATGACAAGATGAGGATGTCATATAAATATACCACAACATATTGCCTTAGAAGATCACAGAAGATATTGTTTACAAATTATTGGGAGATGGCTGGGTTATTGCTTAGACCAGGGGTCCCCAACCTTTTTTGGGCGTGAGCCACATTTAAATTTAAAAAAGAGTTGGAGAGCAACACAAGCATGAAAAAGTCCATGGGGATGTCAAATAATAGCTCTGATTGGATTTTTGGTAACCCCTATATGGACTTGCAGCCTACAGGAGAGAATGTTTGGCAGGACATCTGTTTTTTTGCAATCAAAACTTGCTTCTAAGCTATTAATTAAAAAATAAGCTCCTGCTTTGAGGCCACTGGGAGCAACATCCAAGGGGTTGGAGAGCAACATGTTGCTCGCGAGCTACTGGTTGGGGATCACTGGCTTAGACCAACATGCATTACTAAATACTCATAGCTAAAAACCATCTTCCATTCATCCCTTTCCCTGATACAAATCAAATTATAAGCACCACTTAGATATAGTTTAGAGAAGATATTGGAGCCTTTAACTGTCGAAGAGTTCTGCGATCAAGGGAAGGGGATAAAGATTCTTAACTATGATCTTATTAAGACGCCTATAATTAATACAGGGTCTTAAATTGCCATCTTTTTTCACTACAAAGAAGAAGCCTGAACCCACAGGAGACAAGGAGGGCCTAATGAAGCCTCTCTCCAGGATTTCTTTGATATGTTCCACCATAGCCTGGTATTCTGGAAGAGAGAGAGGGCAAATTCTACCTTTAGGTAGAACAAAGCCAGGAGTTAAATCTATATCACAGTCATATGTTCTGTGTGGTGGCAGGGTTTTGGCAGCTCTTTTAAAGGAAACATCGGAAAATGCATAATAAATAGAAGGTTACCCTTCAAGAGAGATTGCTGTCAGTACTTGGGGAGACTTATGACCTGAAGGCTTACAGCAAGTAACAAAACCTAACAAATGGCCGGTGACCCAATCAATTTGAGGGTTATGTTCTCGTAACAAAGAGTCCCCAGGGGGCTGCTATTAATGTCCACCAGCTTGACTAACGGGACTAAGGGTTTAATAGGAATTCCATGCTGCCCTAGAATCTAGGAAAGCAGGACAATCAATGCAACCCCTCTCCCAATCTAAGAGTACCGAAATAAATAATTGTTAGGGAGTTGAAAGGGCGTGCCACAAACCGGACTCCCCAGAACTATTTAGGCTTTGCCATTTCCCGGCCTCTTGGGACAGGTTTTGCAGAGATGCCCCTTATCCCCACAGTAGAGGCACAAGACATTAGGCCCTTCCTCGGATGTAAATCTAGTAGAGCCCGATTGCATGGGCTCCTCCAAGGGCTTAGGGGTAGAATAATGATGCCTAATTGCTGAGAAATTAACTGGAAGGGATATCCTCTTGGCATCTCTCCCTATGCCTCCTATCGATCTGTATAGCCAAGTTCATTAGAGATTCTAAAGAAGGTGGGAACAGAAAATTCACTAACCTATCCAACAATTCCACCCTAAACTGATTCTTCAGAGTGGTGTTGTTCCAGCCTGTCTCTACCGGACAAAGAGGGAATTATGTACAATAGTCTTTGATCCACCACTTGCCTTGCCTGAGGTTCACATGGCTGAATCGGCAGAGGAGGCCATGACAGTGGTCATTGACAGTGGTCGTAAACTATGACCACAATGACAGTGGTCATTGTAAACTATGACCACTGCCTTAAAAAAGGCTTCAAGGGAAAGATGGGCTGGATCACTAGAGGAAAGGCTTAAAGCCCAGAGCTGGGGATCCCCTTGTAATAACATAATTACAAAATTAACCATGGATATTTCCGTCAGGAAAGAATAGGGTAAGAACCCAAAATTGAGCTTACATGCCACTTGAAAAGCCTAAAACTTGCTCTGGTCCTCATAAAACCTTTCAGGAAAGGAAATCTTGGGTTCTTTGAAAGATCTCCCAGAGAAGGGTGGTAGACACCTACCAGCCAGGCTTGAGGGTGAAGCAGGAGCGGCATGTTGCTGCTGGAAGGTGTCCAGGTGTGTAAAAAGTCCCTGAAGACATAATTTTAAACAATTTCATTTAGTATGATCCCTTATGTTTTAAGTATGGGTGGTTAGAAGAGTTGTGTGTCTAGGCCAGTGGGTGCTATGACACAGTTGTGGTCATACACTTCAATGACTACTGGTGAAGAGGAAGAAATGAGGAGACAACATGGGCTTATTTCCCATGCAAATAAGTGGACATTTTTATTTAATTTGACCACTGTGTGGGAAATTGTGCCTATAGGTGCAGACCTCTGCAATCTGAAAAATATTGGTAACTAGCTTTAGTTCTTAGTACTAGTGTATTAAGAGGGACATTCTTCACACGGTTAAGCAGCAATAAGTGAGTGAAAACATTTTCATGCATCAAAGATTAGACTCAATGTTGATAAATCAGGATGAATGAAGGGAGGGGTTACCCTCCCAAAACATTGATATTTTGGTGGTTGAAAACTCGATACAAGTGTATGTTTATGTGTGCTGCTCCATTAAAACACTTCATTGCACTAAGCAAATTCATAATAGAAAAGGACCTTGGAGTCCTTGTAGATTATAAATTTGACTGTAGCAAGCAATTCCAACCAGCAGCATCAAGCGCAAATAAGGTCCTGAGCTTTATTAAAAGGGGTATAGATTTGCAGGAGGATGGGGTTATTCTTCCACTGTACTCAAACAGGACATTATTGACTTAGAGAGGGTCCAGAGGAAGGCAACAAAGCTGGGAAAAGGTATGGAAAATTTTTAGCTATGAGTAAAGAATGAGTTGGATGGCTTTTAGCAATTGCGAATCTTGACAGCATCCTGACGAACTTGCCTCGAAGCCTTCTCGATCTTAAATGCGGCAATGCCTAACTGATCTCGCCCTTATATAGCCTGTTCCAACAAGCACATGACCTCTCCCAACCAATCAGAACAAAACACATAAAACATTAACCAATCACAATTAAATAAAAGACCATTGTCCGTTTCCCAGCAACCATCCCATGCCGCATCAAGGCCTAAGTAGCCTTGCTACCTCCAAGGGATGGAGTACAGGCTATAGAAGATAGCTCTTAGTACAAGTTGATCCAGGAAATAGTCTGATTACCATCTTTGAGTCAGGAATCAATTTTTCCCAGTCTGAGGTAAATTAGAGAGGCTTCAGATGGGGTTGTTTCCTCTGAATCAACTAGCAGCTTTGTGGGTGATATATAGACCTAAGGTTGAACTTGTGTCTTTTTTTAGCCTAACTTTCTATGTTACTATGTTACACAAGTATATATACATACATAGCTATAAATTCAGTGCATTTAGCACATATAGTATATATCTCCAATGAGAGCACATACAGGAAGGGTAATTGGCACACTTTGTGTAGTCGATACTCATTTACAACCACTAGTTCTACGTCTATGCAGTTACATCAGAAATAGCCGACATATTTTGGAACAACTTTCCGTAATAACTTGGAATGAGGGTTTCACTTTCTTCAGATGTTGTGTCCATATACAACTGTATCTCCCATAATCTTGGCCTTGAGGTGATTAAATACCACTTCATAAACTACAGTACTTGTTATTTACAATCTTTTCTCCTTGAAGCAATATCATTTCTTTTAACACATAACTATTTTCTCTATGATAAATATTACTTACAGCAATGTGGCACATTGATGGGGCGAAATTTGCCCCCTCGTATGCCAATCTCACTTTGGGTTGGTGGGAGGAGAAGAACAATATGGATAATCCTTTTAAGAAACATATAGTCTTTTTTGGCCGCTATGTTGATGACCGGATCATTATCTGGCATGGTCCACATACAGATTTTCAACTGTTTGTGGAATACACCAATAACAACACAATAGGCCTAAAATTCACACATTTCTCTGACAAAGAATCCATTAATTTCTTTGACTTAACATTATACCAAGAAAAGGGCCAAATAGTGTCTACCATATTTAGGAAACTGAAGCCACCTCCTGTCATCCCAAGCATGCTATTAAAGCAGCGCAAATGTGGCAATTTATGAGATGACAGAGGCTATGTACTAACATACAAGAGTTTTCAGTTCAAGTCAGGGGGTATACTGATGCTCATTTAGATTTTGCCTATAAAAAGGCTCTTAATTCTTATCCAAACATAAGATAGGATGCATTCGATAACAGAAAACAACACATTGGTTAAAGTTAGCACACAACAAGGTCAAATAGACAATCCTTTATATTTCATTACAGAATATAGTTCACAATATAATAGGATCAAAAAAAAATCTTTGAAAAGAACTTGAATATACGTTGAACAGATTTAGCCTTTGATTTGGTGCTAGATAAAGGCTGTAAAACAGTCAACCGTTGTACACATACAATATGCAATCAATTAGCCCCCAGCCTAGTCCAAGCACCCACTACAAACATGGTCTGGATCAAAACCAAAGGGATGTATAAATGTGTATAAATGTACCTGTGCACGTTATAAAAACGAGAATATACCATTAATTGGTACATAAATTGTAACACTGCATTTGTAGTTTAGCTTTTAGAATGTAGTGTCTGCAATGTTCAATGTGTGGGTCAAACCTCTTGCCCCTTAAAAAATTGTGTCCGAGAACATATCTTAGACATAAAAAATGACACCATGACTCTCAAGTAGCAAAACATTTTCAGGAGTGTAATGGAGGGGACATCACAAAATTATCTGTCCTGGGTATAGATAAAGCAGTTAGTGAAAAACGGGGTGGAGACATCATACCAAAGTTACTTTGCTTGGAAACAAAATGAATCTTTCACTTACAGAGTAAAAAACCTTATAGCCTAAACAGTAATTATGACATTACATGCGTATTTGAATAATAAGTGTTTTGTGTGTGAATACTTATAATTTACATAGTCTGTTTAAATAGTTCCTTATTGTAAAAATTTGACTGTCTGTATCGGTATTGCCGGTACAGGGAAAATTGTCAAACACAATACATCATATAATGTCCAGCTACCTTTAGTTGTACTCATAAATGGAGAAATATAAATTTAAAATGAAACAAAAAAAATTAAAATAGGCCACCCTTTTTGTAGTATACTAACTACATAAAGTGTGCCTATTACCCTGCCTGTGTGAGCTCTCATTGGCTATATATACTATATGTGCTAAATGCACTGAATTTATAGCTATATATGTATATATATCATGGTTCTTGATTTTTCCTCAAGAATATATTTATTGGAGAAAACCGTCACAAAGTAAACTTTTACTACAGGTGGTGTGCCATTCAGCCCCCACAGGCTCTAGGTCTTGTCTGAGATGTCCTAATAAATTTTCTATTTTTTTAATTTATTGGTTCATTATTATTTTTGGAGGGACTCACAAAATTTGTTGAACATTGCATTGGATTTGCACCCTGGTACTTGAGTGAACTGTGAGTATACCCTCCAGTGATTTTTTCACTTACTTGCCTCATTTAACTATATATTTTGGTATTACCGAGCTATAATTATTTTTCTGGCTCTGCACAACTAATACTTTATAGATAGATTATAGACGGGGGGCGTGGCTAGCTGCCGATGTGAGCTGACGCACTTTTAGATTGCTCCGGGACCCAGACCCAATATCCTGATAATATTGCCACAACCACGGTCCTACAGCACCCTAAGGAGGCTCTCCGGCCACAGAAAGCAAGCAGTCATGGGGCAAAACAAAGCACAGAAACACGCATCAGAGGCGGCATCCAAGCTGGAAAAATATGCGAGGGAGAGCAGAGATCTCTCTACACCTACTTCCCCACGCCTCTGGAGCTGACCCTACATGACATTCTGCAAGAAATCTGGGACTACAAAGAAGCCTGTACCAGCATTGTAACTGCTAAGATGGAGGAAATAATTATTAAACAGGATATGCAGAAGCTGAGAGAACATACCGGGGAGCTGGAGCACAGAGTGAGCGCAATGGAAGACACACTCAGGCCAGTCACAAATTTGGTGCTGGAAGTACAAAGAGTGCTAGCTGAATGTCAACACCTCAGATTTGTGGGATTCCCTGAACGAGCAGAGGGGAATTCACCGGAACAGTTTTTGGAGCTGGTGAGTCAAACCTTTCTTCCTCATTTGCTATAGAAAGGGCACAGAGGATTCCCGCACCACCCGGTGGCCCCCCAAGACCCCTGATCGACAAATTACTGAACGTGCATGACAGAGATGGTATTCTCCGCCTCGCCCGCACTAAAGGCCAGATGCCATTCCAAACTCATAATATATCCATATATATATATTTTCCACGGAGGTGCAGAAACAGCGGGCTAATTTTTATGAAGCGAAGAGGCGTCTTAGAGAAGCTAAATTGGAGTACGCCATGCTCTACTCCGCCAGACTGCGGGTCATTGCAGATGGGAAAAGCCTTTTTTACCTCCCCCCTGGAAATAAACTCCTGGCTGGACTCTAGGCCCTAGGTGCCTCATATCATGACTCAGGCCATATTTTTCCACCTGCATGACTCAGGGAACAATATTATTGAAGATCAACTTCTTGTGTTCTGTTTGACGGTCTGTGGTGGCTTAAGCAAGGCCTCCTAGTTCAAGTCGGAACAATACGGTTTCTCAGTTGTGAGAAATGACTGTGCTTGATGGATTACCTGTTTGGAGTTTATGAAGGATCGATTCTCAGAGGTCTTCTGAACTTGAGTCTGCATTGACCTTTCAGAGTGCTTGAGAAACACGGAAAGTGCAAGTATATGATGGGGGTTAAAAGTTCTGCAAGTGAGCACTGGTAATTGTCTGGGGACTGGGGCAGAATGTGGGAGCTCGGCCATCAGCTCATAAGAGCTAGAAAGTGGATCTAGCAGGCAAGCCCACCCCGTTTAAGATAACGTTAAGTTACTGTTTCAGGGATACAGTTCTGCCCAAAGTTGGGAATGGGTGGAAAGGAAGGGGGTTGTTACATGGGGAAGTTATAAATTACAAAGTTAAATCAGGCATGGCTTTAATCTCTGTTCCACAGTTCAACAAGGGAACTGGAAACGCAGGTACAATAATGTTCGGTGAACACAATATGGCTCCAGGACAATACAAACCACAATTGTCCTACAGCTATGATATAGACACAAGAATCGGTTGGTACATATTACACTATATATTGTATGGTAAACTATGGGGCACTCAATTTTAAATTGGAACGTAAGGGGGCTAAATGACCGAAGGCTGATTTTGGATTACATTAAATCACTTAATCCTGACTCATCTCACTGGTGGTAAAGTAAATACACTTAAAGGGGTTGTTCACTTTTGAGTTAACTTTTATTATCATGTAGAGAGTGATATTCTGAGACAATTTGCAATTGGTTTTCATTTTTTATTGTTTGTAGTTTTATAGTTATTTAGCTTTTTATTCAGCAGCTCTCCAGTTTGCAGTGTCAGCAATTTGGTTTCTAGGGTACAAATTACCTTAGCAACCCTGCACTGATTTACATAAGAGACTGGAATATGAATAGGAGAGGGACTGAATAGAATGATAAGTAATAAAAAGTGGCAATAACAATACATTTGTAGAGTTACAGAGCATTTGTTTTTAGATGGTGAAAGTGACCCTCATTTGAAAGCTGCAAAGAAACAGAAGAAAATTGCAAATCATTAAAAAACTATGAAAAATAAATAATGAAGATCAATTGAAAAGTTTCTTAGAATTGGCCCTTCTACAATATACTAAACGTTTACTTAAAGGTGAACCACCCCTTTAAAGAAATAACATACTTACCTCGTGGTATCTCTGATCATGCCCCCCTTATGGCCACTTGGCATGCACCTCAGAGTATTACAAACAAAAGATGGTCACTTAATCCAACTTGGCTTGACATCATTGACAAGGATGAGCACTTCACTGATAGTATGAGAGAGTTCTTTGAAATTAATGTTAATACCGCAGATCCATTAGTGGTGTGGGACTCCTTTAAGGCATACATGAGAGGGGTCTCAAATTACTGCTGTTAAACGTAACTCAAAAATTGGAAGAGACTGCCCTAGATAATAAAGTAATGGAATGTGAAGCTGAGTTAGTTAATAATCCCATCACACAACATTACCACAACCTACAAATTGCACAAACAGATTATCATGCTTATCTCTCCTCTAAGGCAAGACGAAAATTACTCTTTACCAAGGCATTGTTCCTTGAACATGGGGAGAAGGTGGGTAAGCTACTAGCCTATATGTCAAAAGCAGACACTCCCAAACTGGTAATTACTGCACTTATAGATAGTGATGGGTGAATAAATTCACCCTAGGAGAATTTGCGGCGAATTTCCGACATTCACCAATGGCGCAAGTTTCAGCGAAATGCTCACCAAAATTCGCCACGTGTTTCATTTCGCAGCGCGTCGAGTTTGCCGCTTGTGCATCGAAAATATTTTTAAAAATAAATGAATATATATTAAAATATGCCTTTTTAATTCTTCACTATTTTACAGTAATAAGTGTATAGACAGGTCCTTAGGCGCACCGGCGTGACTTGAAAACGCCTGCG
>CM044438.1:22777298-22872300 GCA_024363595.1 Xenopus borealis
ACAAATGAAATGAGGGACTGCAGGTTGCGCTGTCAAAAGAGAGAATGTCCCTCCAAAAAAGGAACCATTGGGGGTATACATTTCACATGGCAGTTGTATCACATTGCACTGTGCGTCAAAACTATTCTCAAAATAAGCGCGTGTCAACTTGGGCGTGCGACAAAACATCATCGCAACTCGTTTCGGGAATTTTCCGGCGAAGCGAAATGCCACAGATTCGCCCATCACAACTTATAGACCAGCAAGGGATAAGGCATGCACAACCTGAAGTAATACAAGACCTTATGACCACTTATTACTCAGGAATCTATGAGTCTAAAAGAATCTAGTGGGGTTATGTAATAAAAGGCACTAAGTTTGCCCAAGGGCAGTAACCTATAGCAACCAATCAGTAGGTAGCATTCACTAGTCACCTGTTTAAATGCAAGCATCTTATTGGTTGCCATGTGTTACTGCCCCTGGGCAAACTTAGTGCCTTATATTACATATAGGGGTATGAGTCTAAAAATGCTACAACAATGGAAGACAGGGAGGAGTTTCTGTTAAGCTTGGGGTTACCAGCTATCACTGGAGTGTAGAGCCCAGTTGGAGAAAGAAACAACACTCAGAGAATTATATGATGCAATCGACTCCTTTCTGGGTAGGAAAGCGTCAGGACCTGATGGCCTCCCAATAGAATTTTATAAAAGATTCTGAGAAATTATCGGTCCCCATTTACTGCAAACACTTCAATGGGCCTTATAAAAGGGTTGCCTTCCCCCGCAAATGTACAAGGACTCTATAGTTTTACATAAACCAGGAAAAGACCCTTCACACATGGACGCTTATAGGTCAATATCCCTGTTAACAACAGATATAAAAATTCTGGCCAAAGTATTATCAATCAGGATGATAAAGTTATACATACAGTAATTTCAGAAGACCAAACAGGGTTCATGCAAGGAAAATCGACTGCCTTTAACATTAGAAGGCTCTTCCTAAATCTAGCTTCCAACCATGACAACTCAGGTCAGAGGGCAGTGGCGGTGTTGGGTATTACCAAAGCATTTGACACAGTTGAGTGGCCTTATATTTGGTCCATCCTTAAACATTTAAATTTTGGCCCTAACTACAGCAAATGGATAAGACTCATGTACCACTCCCCCAAAGCTGCGTTAATCATTAATGGCTCATACTCCAAATAATTCCCACTAAATAGGGGTACGAGACAGGGGTGTCTGATGTCCCCCCCTTCTCTTTGCCCTAGCAATGGAACCTTTTGCCCAGGCAGTTAGACGACAGGCAGGCTTTAAGGGCTGGAAGCTGGGGAACAGAGAAGAGCGAATACAGTTATATGCGGATGACACCCTATCTAGGTGACGTGGGTCCGTCCTTACAGAGATTGACCGAGGTAACCACTAAATTTGCCCACATATCCAGGCTGGTCACGAGTGTTGCCAAATCTAGTATTATGCTTGTGGATAATCAACCTGCACAGAATGAAGTGGTTAACTCTCCATTCCAAATTGTAAAACAGTTTACTTACCTGGGTGTAGTAATAACATTACCCATTTCTGAGTACTATAATTTAAATGTTCTGCCATTGTTGGCGAATGTGGGGAAAAAGATTAAAGCTTGGGAATCGCTGATGCTCAGCCCAATGGGTAGAATACCTTCCTTTCTTATTTCCTGTGTTGTTCTGTGTTTCTTTTTGAGTTGAAATAATAGTGATATTTCTTTGTAAATTTTTTTTACATTAATATATTTAAATTAATCTTTGTGTATTTGTAGTTTTTATTTCATTTTAAGGGTCAAAGTGAAAATTCGAAATAAAAAAATTTGAATTTTGAAGTAATTTTTGGCTACTTCGACTATCGAATAGCCCAAAATTCGATTTGAATTTTGAAATACTGTCTCTTTAAATTTTGAAGCTGCTGGATTGCTATTTTAGCCTATGGGGGGCCTCCTAGAACCTTTAAGGAGTGTTTTTGAAATTTTTTGAAATTCTAACAATTTTTTCCAAAATCGTTCGAATTGCTCGAATCTAACAATGCATTCGATTGATTCAAATGATTTTTATTTAAATGAAAACCGACCTCTTCAATCCATTTTGAACGAAAAAATTCGAATTTAGAATTTTTTTTAGTAGATCTCATAGTGACTGTTTTAATACCACAGCTCACAGTAAATTAATTTATTAATCCTATCAATTTAACTAAGTAGGCAGTGATTATTATTCTAACAATAAAAAGCTAAATTAAACCTGTAACCTATAGCTCTATTGTTAATCAGAGCTCAGGAAAGCTTCCTTGTTTATTGTACAACAAAAAATAGCAAGGTTCTTGAGGTAGTAATTGCAAAGTAAATGTTTATAGTTTTCTAAAGCTGCACACAAGGATTAAAAGCAAACAAATCAAATTAATTAACTAATAGGGAACACATTTTTAACTACAAGGTATGTATACCATCTTTTGGTTGATGAAATAGAACTTGTTATTTGCATCAGACAAATCAGAAATGACTTGCAGACTGTCTCATGGGAAAGATAATATAATTTCATAATTTGCTCAACCTGCCCAGGCCTGCCAACGAATATCCGCACAAAAAAAGAAGCTTAAATACATAAACAGGATTGTGCTCGCTGGAAGATCCCTGGGCCTGGCAGTTTTCTGCTGAAAGGATCGACACAGGGTATGTGAATACAATCACTGGGGGTAGGGTTGCCACCTGGCCGGTATTTTACCGGCCTGGCCGGTATTTTTGCTGGTTGATCCCAATGTTATTAATAGGAAAAAAAGCTAAATATATAGGAAGGCCGGTATTTTTTTCCTAAAAAGGTGGCAACCCTAACTGGGGGTGGGGGGTACCTAAGTGATTGTTGTTTTTCCTTTAAGTTTACAGCCAAGTTAAAGAAGTAACGCTTGAAAATGAACATGAATAGAAATGCTGTATTTTACTCATTGAACTTACTATACTAACCCATAGGTTCACTGTCTTCAGCAGTAATAATCCAGGCCTTCAAATGTGTCACAGAAGTGTGTCACAGGAGTGTCAGTGACATTCATACCCTCATTGTGTTCGCCTCTGAGTAGTTGTTAAGAAGCTAAGTTTTGGGGTGTGTCTCAAATTATTGAGCAAAAAATTAGGTTTGTCTTTCATAACAGATGAAGTTACAGGGTTGATTATTATATTCTGAAGTCCATTTACCAACATTCTGATTTAAGCGGTAGAGAATCGGTAGAGATTTTTAGAAAACAATAAATGCCAAGGAATTTATTAATAGATCTAAATATAAGAAACACAAACAAATAAAAATGCAGAACTAATAAGAATACTAATATGAAAACCTTGTGTAATTACAGAACCCTCCCCCAAAGAAACCTCTAAAATCTTGAATGAAAGAAAGATTTTACAACTCCCATTCACTTCTGCATGACCTCAACAGCTTTTAAATGGCAAATATATATCCTGTGCAAATTTAAAATTGTTTCTAATATATTTTGTTAGCCAAAAATGTAATCTATAAAGGCTGGGTGACTGGTTATATAACATAACAGACCCCAACTTCCTGCTTTTCCACTCTCTGTTTATCAAAATCTGAATTTTTCAGGTCAGACTTTTAAAGAAGAAACCCACCATTTTTTATTAGGAAAAAACCCTCAAATTGTTCGTAATTTATTAAATGCATTTTTTTTTTCATGATTTTATCGTCTTTTCCTGCACCAGATTTTTTTCAGGAAAATGTATTGATAAATACAGTTAAAAATGCATGGGAGTTTGGTCAGAGTGGTTTTAAGGAAATAGTGATAATTTCCAGAGTTTAGTAAATACCCCCAATTAGTTAGTCCAAGACTTTAAGGGGTAAGTCACTATCAAAAGGAAACAGTTATAAACCATGTGCCCCTCTCAAGTCACTGATTGGTTACTGCCTGGTAACCAATCAGTGGAACCCAAGAGAGCTGCAAAGCAGGAAGAAATATTTTGTTCTATTATGTTAGACACCCTGTCACTACTCTATTAAGTTTTATTTTGCACAGCCTTTCTATTTACCCAGTTTTTATTTTTAAACTGAACAATTCCTTTAAGCTCAGGCAACTTCCAGTAGCACAAATCATGTGATAGGAATCAGCAGGAAAAAAGATGGGGAGATATTGGTATATAAGACACAGATCTTCACCACTAAAAGGCTGTGGTTGCCTTGTGCTGGTAAAGAACCCCAGAATGTAATGTGCAAAATTGCTACCCTGCTCTTTCTTAATTTTATTGTATATTTATACTTACATTATTTGTTAGATGTTTTTTAGCATTGCTGAATTTTGAGTAGGGATCATGGAATATATATCCATTTTGGATTACTCAAAATGTGTACTTACATAACTATATATATATATATATATATATATATATATTTTTTTTTTTTTTTTTTTTTTTTTTAACAGCACAGGCATCCCCTACAATTTGCTTAGAAATTAAGCAAGATCAAATGTGCCACACAGCAATATTTGCAGGCAACTTTCAGAAATGATAAAAAAAAAACACTGCCTTGTTTAACTTTGCATTTTTGTAGTTTGTAGTAACATATTTTTTTCCATTTTGTATTCAGGGGGAATGTGTATTTTCAAAAAGGATTACAGTTAGGTGGTTTGGAGTAGAAAGACATATTTGCACTTCGTATTTGTCAAAATGAGGTCTTTCCCAAGGTTTATGGGTCCCTGAGGTAGTGTCATACTGCTGTGTACAGGGCTATTATTCGCAAGCTTGTCTGCATGCAAAAACCTAGCACAACATGCTTCCTGTGTTGTTAGTTGTTGATGTTAATAAAGTTTGTAATAGAAAAAAGAAGCACATAGTCGGGGTCAGCTCCAGAAGCAGAGCTGTACAGTCAGAGAGCCATGCTTCTTTCCTGCAATGTATTTTAATAAATAAGTTGCTGTTGTAAAACCCAGTATCTCGTACAATACATGGTACCAGAAGTGGATACACTCAGCAGACATAGTCTGAACCATGTCAGAACCTGCAAGAGTACAGAGATAGCAGCAGGCCCATCTGTGGCAGTAGCAGTCCCTGCACAGACAGTCTTTATTCACCTGTACCAGTTAAGTTTGTGGGAAATGTTGGGAAGCATGGAAAATATTTAAGCAGAGACTGTTACTATACATCAAAGCTATTGACACTATGACACTGCCATGCTTACAATAGCAGGGGGAGATGCTTTGCAAATATTTAATTAATTTCAACTTGATGAAAAGGACAGTGATACAATTTGAAGGTTACTGCACCCCTAAGGTGAATGAGACATATGAGAGATATATATATTTTACTCCAGAGTGCAGTCTCCTACTGAAAGCATTTAGGAATACTTAACAGACCTCAAGATGAAAAGCAGAGAGATTCAGCAGAGAGATTCATTAATTAGAGACAGAGTTGTAATTTCATATAATGATCAAAAAGTACAAGAAAGTTTGTTAAGGGAGCAGAATCTTTAGAAAAACCAATAAGAGTTTGTCAACCAACTAAGCTCACAAAGCAGCAGCTAAAAGTACTAACAGGAAAAAGAAGTGAAGAGAAGGTTTCTCAAATTAGCAGAGTAGCGACATCCTCAACACACCAAGGGCTCACAGAAGTAAACCTAATTTTAAGAAAGGAAAAGGGAAAATTCATGAAAGTTTTACTAAATTTGAAGGGGCAGAGTTACTGACCAATGAAAATTCACCAGCATCCACTTCGCACCCATTGCAACACTTTGCCAGGTGGAAATTCCCCCAGACAATATTAATTCACTAACGTGAAGTTTCATTCTGGGTGCCAAACGCTGGTGAATTTTAGCTAGTGTGACATTAGTAATGCAAGCAATTTGAAGATGTACTAGTGTTCATTTTTGCCTAAAGCAAATTCGCTAGAGGTCTTGTGCTCAGGGTAATTTATATATGCCACGGAATTTAAAGTTGAATGGACGTTTTTATGTTATATGTTGCAGCAACTGTTAAATACACATGTCCGGGGAACCTTTATTAAGACAAAAGAGTTGTTATAATGCCCTACACATGAGCCCAATGTATTGTTAATGTTCCATATGTTAGAAAATGTATGGGGGAAACCGGTTAAAAAAAAATTTTTTTTGGAGGCTATCACTCTGAAAAATGGAAAACACGATTTGATGCATTTTCTACTCACAGAATATGATGTAAGTGACTGAAGATTGAAGAAGATCTGTGTCAGATCGGGGTGCCTGGGGGCCCACCAGGAAAATCATCTCAAGGGCTCTCGGTACAAAATAGCACTTATAAATTATAATTTTTATTTAAAAAAAGACTGGAATGGCAGTAACAATATTAAATTAAATTATTAGTGAAAAATACAAGAGCATAACAGAATCCCTTTAAGTAAGTGTACATACAAAATGAACAAGTAAATAGTGATGGACGAATCTGTGGTGTTTCGCTTCGCAGAAAAATTTGCGAATTTGCAGCGAAATTCGCGAAACGGCGAAAAAATTTGGGAAACGAGTCGCGCTGATGTTTTGTCGCGCGCCCAAGTTGACGCGATTTTGAGGCGCGCTTATTTTGAGGCGTGCTTATATTGATGTGCGTCAGAATATGTAATTAAAGGCACTAAGTTTGCCCAGGGACTGTAACCCATAGCAACCAATAAGATGCTTGCTTTTAAACAGGTGACCAGTAAATGCTACCTGCTGATTGGTTGTTATGGGTTATTGCCCCTGGGCAAACTTAGTGCCTTTTATTACATTACCCCCATAGTGCAATGTTATAAAACTGCCATGTGAAAGGCATACCCCCGACAGTCCCTTTTTTTGGAGGGACATTCCCTCTTTTGACAGCGCAACCTGCAGTCCCTCATTTCATTTGTATTGGAAAGTCCCTCTTTTCTCTGCACGGAATAGCTAGAAAAAGAAACAAAGTTTCTAACTTAATTTGCTTTTGGCAGAGAGCCTAGAAGAACAGCTAACAGGTGCAAAAAAGATGCTTTTTAACAATTTTGATATAATAAAATAAGGAATTGTAACAGTTTAGATAAAGAGAAATATTTTCAAACTTTCAGAACCTGCCAAATTTTGTAAAACTAACATGTTAATTAGTGGGTGTGACCACAAAAATGGGTGTGGCCAAAATGTTGCAGTGCTACGTATGGAAAAAAAAAATCTTTTTACTTCCAAAATGTTGGGAGGTATGGAAATTGTAAAAAATGGCATCTTTGTGTGTGAATGTGCTGAATAGCATTGGAGTCAATGAGAAGAGCAATTTACACGCATGTTTCACTTAGTATACACACATGCCCTGCATTGTTAGTGGACTCTTATCTTTTCAAAAGAAAAAAAAGGCATCCCATTTTGCCAGCTTCTTAAAAACATCTGTGATTATTATTTAAAATAGTGAAAAATTAAAAAGGCATATTTTAATATATATTCATTTATTTTAAAAAACATTTTTCACTGCACAGATTGTGATGTTTTGAAGTTCCTCTTGGCTAGTTTTGGGCTGTTTTTGTAGCTGACTTTGGTTGGTTTTTAAAATGACATCTGGCAACCGTGTTGTCACCTTTTTTTCAGCTTTGGACAGGCCCGGACTGGCAATCTGTAGGTTCTGGCAAGTGCCAGAGGGGCTTCTATCAGGTGCCATGGAAAGTCACTATTTATTGGGCTGATGGGGCCTGTTTGAGCCTCTGTGTATTTTCAATGCCAGAGCGTATTTTGACTCCTAGACCAGACATGGCTTTGGGGCTACCATTAAAATATTTTCCCTTTCTTTTAAACTTTGTATACTGTGATAAATGAATATATGGCATGTTTTTCTTTGGAGTCAATGGGAAGAGCAATTCACACTTCAGTTTCAGTCAGTAATTGCTACACACACATGCCCTCCCTGTACTCATTGTTAGAGCACTCTTATCATTTCAAAAGAAAAAAAAGTGCTCACATTTTGCCAGTTTCTTAAAAACATCTGAACTTTTTTTACATTACCTCTGGTTGACTGGTAATGGTATCTACTACTACGCTCAGTCTATATTGCTGTTGAACCAAAAAGTACCATCTATAGTTTTTCATTATTAAATAATATTAAATATTAATTACTAACACAGGCTCAACTATTAATTATACATCTGAACACATAATATCAGGTTGCTGTGTATCCCACATTAAGATTAATAAACCATATATTTATATCAATGAACCATATATTTATGTGTAAATGTAAGTAGTCATAATTGTGTTATATTATCCAAACTACTGCAAGGACCATATGAGAAGAAATTAAATGAAAAATAAACTCCAAATATTCAGATTTCAGTAAAAATTTTTTTTTATAGAAAATATAATAAGCACAACGGTGCTATAATAATATAAAATAATAACAAAGAATTATAGTGCAGGAGGGGGAGGAGGAGGAGGGTTCTCCCACCTGCAGTGCATCATCTCCCTCGTTGCCTGCACCTCCCTCCTCAATAAGGAAACCTCCTGCACCAGGCCAGGTAGCAGTTCAAGGAGGTGCTGCTGTTGTTCGGTCTGTGTAGCAGCATCTTCTGTGTCTGCTGCTACAACAATCACTTCCTCTCCTGATGGAGACGGTGGTGGAGGTGATTGAGACGGTGGTGGAGGTGATGGTGACAGTGGTGGAGGTGGTGGTGGCCATGCAGCCGCAGCAGGTTCTGCTGCCTCCTCCTCCACATCATCGGCTGCAGCCTGTTCCGCAGCCCTGCCTTCACCTGGATCTTCTTGGATCCACTCCGCTGCTTTGAGTAATACAGCACTTGCATTTGTACAGTACAAATTATACAGGCGGAGGTGTTATGTTACTACAAGAAAACCATCATCAAGAAGGATGACAAGTATGGGGCGGGCAAAACCATTAAAGGGGTTGTTCACCTTTGAGATAACTTTCAGTTTGATGTAGAAAGTGATATTCTGAGACAGTTTGCAATTGGTTTTCATTTTTTATTATTTGTTGTTTTAGAGTTATTGTAATTTTTATTCAGAAGCTCTTCAATTTTTGTGGGGTGAGCAGGCAAGCAGAAGAGGGAAAACAGTAAACTGAAATCCACAACCTCCACTTGCACTGACTCAGAAAAAAAAGCTCTCTAAGCTAACTCCACTAGTTTAATAGAACACCAATCTCTCTCTTAAACCTGCTCTCTCTAACCTACCAAAATGGCCGCCTCTACACCTCCTTATATAGACAGTGGGACGATCTGATTGGCTGCTTGTCCGTTTGTCGCGAGTTGTTTTTGACGCGGGCACCTTTCGCGTCGAACTCGATGCGCAACGAATTTCTATTCCAGTTTCGCGAAAAAATTTGCCTTTGGAGAAACGCGCAAATTAAATTTTATTCGAATATTCGAAAATTCGATGGTCGAATACCTCCCCTTTTTAAAATTTAAATTCGATCACCTACTTCGCCAGATTAAACCTATTGAAATGGGGATCATTCCCTAAGATCGAATAGGAAAAAATCCCTATTCGATCATTCGATTGAATTGCGCTAAACAAATTCGAATTCAAATTTTTTTAATTCTTCACTATTCCCCACTATTCTCTGGACCCTTAGTAAATCTTTCCCTAACTGTTCATTTAAGCACCTGTTTACTTATTCAATGGGCAAAATACCCTTAAAGGAACACTATACCCTGAAAATGAATTTTTGAGCAACAGTTTATATCAAATCAAGTGACATATTAAAGAATCTTACCTACCTGGAATATATATTTAAATAAATATTGCACTTTTACATCTCTTGCCTTGAACCCCCATTTCCTGATGTTCTGTGTGCTGCATTAGAGATCACCTGACCAGAAATATTTCAACTCTAACTGTAAAGGGAAGAAGTGTTGAAGCAAAAGACACAACTCTGTCTGTTAATTGGCTCATGTGACCTAACTTTATAGTTTGTTTGGTATGTTTGTGTGCACCGTTGGATCCTAGTATCCCAGGAGGCTGTCCTTATTTTTTAAAATGGCTATTTTCTATTTATGATTACCCAATGGCACATACTAATAAAAAAGTATATTATTATGAAAATGGTTTATTTACATGAAGCAGGGTTTTACATGTGAGTCGTTTTCTGCTATATCTGTTTATAGAGACCTACATTGTTCGGGGGTATAGTTTTCCTTTAATTAGTGTTTGAGTAATGTCTTACTTGGTGATCTAAAATAATAAAAGCTGTAATTTATGGATGTCATTTGGTAGAGTGGTACAGGGTTTTAGAAAATATAAATATACAATAAAGCTACATCATCTCATAAGATATATTAGACACATCCTAGCATTTTAAAGAAAATGCTTCTGCCCTGGTGTTATTCAGAGGTTGTGAGTTTCAGCACTTAAAATACAAAGCTGTTCTGTAGAATTCCTTTCCCTCTGCCACACAGATGGCTGGGGTCCAAAGACCCCCTCACATGAATAAGGACTGTCATCTTAATGTCCATGTGGAGTTCCTTTTTTCCCATTTCTGTCCTCATTACCGCTTGTCTTGGTGCTTTTGTTATGTATGAGTGAACAGACGCAGTCAGAACTAATTTCTGGAGCTGGAGGGGAAAGGTGAGATCAGGGAACAGACTTTAAGTAAGGCCCAAGCAAAAGTTGTTTCCAAAATATAACCTTTTAAATGCCAACAGTGTCATTGAACAAAAGACAAATTATTTCTTATTTTAAAAGCATATTGTATTGCTCTTTACTATACAATACATCACTTATCAGAGGAAATTAACTCAAAGTAAAAAAATAAATATTGCTATTAAGCAAATTACTAATTAAAAAATAAAAACCTAGTGAAATAATTATATGTAAAATATTTCAAGTCTTAATGGACTAGTCACAAAGAGAATAAAACATATGAAACTGATTTGCAAAAGTTTTGCTTCTTTAGATGAGCACGGGTACAGTTTCAAATTGCATTGCACTATGTTGAACAATATAACCCAGGTGTTTTATTACTTGTGTTTTAGTCAGATTGTCTAAATACAATCTTTCAGTGTTATAGCAGATGTAACCCCCATACTAAAGGGGGTTACATGTTGTTTTGGATACTGCTGCAGGTATTGGCAACAATATTTCTGTGTAGTTGTAATTTTATCAGCCATGAGGAGGGGAAGACCAATTATTCAACCACTTAGGAAGGGTTGGAACTTCACTTAATTAAAAAAAAAAAAAATTAAAAGCAGCTTTTCACACATTTAAATGGAACCTCCTTTCTTCTAATCTCTATGGATGCCCTTGTGTCTGCTGGAAGTATATAGCAGTGAATAAAGCTTTAGTGAGTGTAGTGTATAGCCCTTATATAGTCATCCATAGTTATCATATCCTCCTTAAAGGGCAAGGAAAGGCAAGAAATAAAATCCCATTTTTACTTTCTTTAATGAAAAATAAATATATCTCCAATATACTTTAATTAAAAAATGTGTACCCTTTTATAAGAAACCTGAATGTATTCATTGAAATTCTCCCTTCATTTACTGCTGAGGATAGGAATTGTCAGACATTCCCTAACTTCTGGCAGGGAAACAATCATACCTATGTACAGCAGGGGGAGCCCCCGCCTTACTTACCAGCCATGCAGAACTCAAGCAGCTTTGTTTTTATGATCCCTAAGAAGCCCAGATCACACTGAGCATGTGTATGTAGTCTAGTCTTGCAAAGATGTATAACAAAGTTACAAGATGACAGCCCCTTGAAAGCATAAATCATTTGTTTGAGTAGGCTTGTGGTGCAGTAAGTTCATGTTTATGTTTAGTATACAAAATACAGCATTTCTACCCTTATTCTATTTTACACGTTCCTTGCCCTTTAAGTGTCTTTTCTCCAGCCATCCTTCTCAGCCTTTAATATCTTCTATGACTCTTTATTACTTTATTTATTCTCTATTGTAATTATATTCCTTTTGAGGACATAGGGAGTAAAATCATATTGCAAATTGCAGATGATGCCTTATTAGTGCTTTATTAAGTGGAAAAATTATATTCCAAGAATCTATAAATCTTTTAGTACAGTTTAAACCTTGCAAACCTCAAGGGTTGCTTGCTGCACGTATGTTTATTTTACAGTTATCTATACATAGTAACATTGTTAAATTGGGTTGAAAAAATACAAAGTCCATCAAGTTCAACTCCTCAAAATGAAAACCTAGCATCCATACAAACACCCCTGCATACTTTCACATAAATTATATATACCCATATCTATAATAACTATAGAGTTTAGCATCACTATAGCCTTTGATATTATGTCTGTCCAAGAAATCATCCAAGCCACTCTTACAAGCATTAATAGAATCAGCCATCAAAACATCAACCGGCAGTGCATTCCACAACCTCATTGTCCTCATTTTGAAGACCCGCCTACGTTGCTTAAAAAAAAAGTCCTTTTCTTCTATTCTGAAGGGGTGGCCTCTGGTACAGTGATCCTCTTAATGGGTAAAAAGGTCCCCTGCTATTTGTCTTTAATGTCCTCTAATGTACTTGTAAAGTGTAATCATGACCCCTTGCAAGCACCTTTTTTCCAGAGAAAACAAACCCAAACTTGACGGCACCTTTTTTCCAGAGAAAACAAAACCAAACTTGACGGTCTATCCATAATTCCATACCCCTAACCAGTTTAGTTGCACGTCTCTGCACTCTCTCCAGCTCATTTATATCCCTCTTAAAGAGTGGTGGCCAAAACCGCACTGCATACTCCAGGTAAGGCCTTACCAGGGACCTATAAGGAGGTAAAATTATGTTTTCATCACTTGAGTGAATGCCCTTTTTTTATACAAGATAGAACTTTATTTGCTTTAGTAACCTTCTGTGTGGCACTGTTTCATATGCTTTAGCAATGTCTAAGCAAATCACATCCACTGCAAACCCAGAATCGAGTTAACCTGGCAAGATCTATTATGCATAAAACCATGCTGGCACAAACGCATAGTATTATGATTTGCTGTGAAGTCCAGTATCTTATCCATTATAAACTCTTCAAAAAGCTTTCCTACAACTAACGTCAGACTAACTGGCCTATAGTTTTGAGGCTGAGAATGGGATTCCTTTTTGAATAGCGGCACCCCATTAGCAATTTGCCAGTCTCTTGGCACCATGCCAGACCTTAATGAATCCTGAAAAATTAAGTAAAGAGGTTTGGCAATCACAGAGCTAAGCTCATTAAGTACCCTGGGATGAATACCATCTGGGTCTAGACCTTTGTTTATTGTAACATGTTCTAGTCTCTTTTGAATTTCCTCATGGGTGAACCATGCATCATTAATCGTATTGCTAGAATTGGGACTACTGTCTTATTAGACAGACCAAAAATAGAGTTCAGAATCTCAGATTTTTTTTGTTCTCATCAACCAGCTAACCCCCCCCCCCCTCTGGTATTAAGGGTCCCTCCCCTTCCTGCATTTTTTTACTACTACATATTTAAAAAATAATTTGGGATTTTTTTTTAACTGCTTGCTGCAATATCCTTTTCCATATTGATTTTAGCTTCACTGATAACTTTATTGCATGATTTGTTGCCTCCTTCTACCTTATAAATGATTTGGCTGTCCCAGCTAACTTAAAAGCCTTAAAAGCATGTCTTTTCTTACCCAACTCAACACCAAAACTTCTATTGAACTGTAGGAGAGCTGTTTACACTTGTCTCTCCTCTGTATTATTTCTGTGCAAAGAGGGGGTGGTGCTGGTTGAAAGTCCCCCAGAGGCTGTGGCCCAGAATGTATGGCAAGGTGTTCTGGAGAGAAGGGAGTGGTGAAAGAAAAATGTCCTAGTTGCTCAAGTGACTGTTTCTCCATATGTTGTGGTAATCTGGCCTAAACAGATTTGTAAACACTTTGTTAATGTTCAGTCCACTTCAGTATCTGCTTCTGTGTCAAATTTGCTTTTGATTTTTGGGATTCCCCTGTTTCTCAGGAGTGTAAGCAGAGGCTGAGTAATAGTTTAGTGGCATGCAGACAAGTCTTTTCAACAGATGAAATGGATGTAGGGTGTGCTAAGAGTATACAGCACACCATCTGCTTATCCAACCCCACTCCATTTAGGGAACAGCCGAGGAGAGTCCCTCCTAAGGACTAAGATGATCTACAGTACACTTTGCAGGAGATGAAGGGGCGAGGAATTATTGCTGATAGTATGAGCCCCTATGCCTCCCCAATTGCCATTTTGAGAAAAAAGGATGGCTCAATACAGTTGTGTATGGACTTTCTTTGAAATGAGAATGCTTCAAGGGGTATCAATAATGTGCTGGTAGTCACAGGTCCCTTTATCAGGTATGCTCAAACTTTCCCCACCAAGGACCAAAAAGCCTTTACAGTAGCCAAAGTACTATGGGAGAAATTGTTCATTCACTATGGGTTGCCAAATAGAAAAAAATACATTCTGATCAAGGCAGAGACTTTGAGAGTTGGCTCATTAAAAAGCTTTTGCAACTGTTGAAGAGCAGAACTACTCCCTCTCATCCCCAGGGAGATGCCCTTCCTGAAAGATTTAATAGAACATTGTTGGATATGCTAGGTACTCTGCCAGTGGAGAATAAAAGGAGTTGGAGTAAGCATGTGGAGGCTATGTTGCATGCCTATAACAGTACTCGGCATGATAGCACTGGTTTCTCTCCATACTTCTTGATTTTTGGGAGGGAGCCATGGATGCCCCTTGTTATCCAACTGACTGTAGCTACAGATGGAGTGAGTCAACAGGACCACTTTCAGTATGTTTCCCAGTTGAGATAAAACTTGGCTACTTCCCACCGTGTAGCGAGAGAGGATGTTAGCAAGTTGAATGCTAATAACAAAAGAAGGTTTGATCTTAAAATCAAGTACAGAGAGTTGTTTCCAGGTGACAAAGTGTTACTGAGGAATTTAGGATCGCCTGGGAAGCATAAGCTGGCTGACGTTGGAGACCTGAACTGTTTGATGTGGTGAGCAGAGGACCAGAGGGTCAAATAAAAGCCTGGTATAGGAATCACCTACTTCCTGTACCTCCAGTTAGTGATATTTTTATGGCTGTGGACATTGAGGACGATCCAGTGGAGGGTACATCTGACCATAACACCACTGAAACTCCACCTCAAGTTAAACAGACTCCTCTGGATACGCAAATGTCTGAACCTGTTGAGAATGGCAGTGATGTAGCCCAGAGTGACTATCTTCCTTCTGATGATTGGGCTAATCCTGTCAGGGATGATTTGAATAATGCATCCCCTGAGTTTGTACTGAGGACTAAGATTCACCAGAGGTAATTGCTGAATTATGGAAATTCTTCTAATGAGGACTCATCTGGGTCGGGGCAGTGTCCAATTTGGTAAATATGCTGCAACTGTTTGCACCACCAAGACTATACTGTTATTGAATTGGCTTATATAATGAGCCTTGGTATATTTTGTTGAGCATGTTGCATGCAGTTCATTTTCAGCAAGTATCTCTGTAAATGGGCACTGTGATCTAAAGCAGACCCAGAAGATTTTGTATGCTTGAAGTTATTGCATTATTGTGGTTATGTTTATTTTACGTTAGCCAGGAGGTGACAATTTTTAAGCAGGTGGAGAGTGTAAGAGAGCTGTTTAAACTTGTCTCTCCTCTCTATTGTTTCTGTGCAAAGAGGGTGAGGACTCCATCCTCTTTGAGCTGACAGGAAGGAGGAGAGATAGAGAGGAAGTGCTGCTGGGAGAGAGGATGTGCTGCTGGGATATAAAAGCAGCAGAGTACCAGCAAAGTGTGCATGCTCCCAGAGTTTATGTGTGGGGAAGTTAGTAGGGAACCCTAGTGGCAGAAAAGCATGCTCTCTTTAGGGTGTGGAGGGAAAGGGGTTCCTTGTCAGGGCTCTGAAGAGCAAAGCATTCTCTTTGCAGAGTACGGAAAGCCAAAGGGTGTCCTTCTCAGGACTCTGAAGTAACTGCAACATACAGTAAGTGGGAATTTCCCTCAGCAGTTCAGAGATCACTTGCTGCATTAATTCAATCTAGTTGCTCCTGTATCACTGAAATTTAAATAAATAAATAAATCCATCAACCTTTCCGCTGGGTATGTGTATTGTGGATCAGAGAAGTTCCCAGGGAAGGGTATTGCAGTTCAGCCTGTCCTGACCCTGGGTGGTGGCACGCCATTTTATAGTGCACCTGCTCTCCCATATAGCGGAGGAACAGGACTCCTGTAGCGCCATACACAAGTAAATGTGACATAGATCTCATGCAGTAGCAGAATAGGGTTATAGAACCAAAAATATTTTGCTTTGCAACAACGTTCCTTGCTTACATGGGGAATATATTGATGTATTTTTATTAAGCAGCATTTTAAAGACTTCCCATCTTTGTTTTTTGTTTAACTCTGTGAAAAGCCATTAACATGTTGCCGAGATGCCCTTATACTGTCAAAGTTTGCATGTCTGAAATTTCCTAAATGCTCACCCACATAAATGCTAGAGATGAGTATTATTTATTACAAGATCCAAAAGAAAGTTCTTCCTAGAATGTTCTTGAACGAGCTGGAGTAAAAGTTGTCATTCAGCATATTTACAAGTCTACTAGTTTTTTCTGTCTTGGCAACCCCATTACCCTAGTCAATGTCTGGATAATTGATGTCACCCATATTAGTAGCTGGGCTTCATACTCCTCACATATAAGGGGTGGTTTACAGCATACACCGATGATAATTTTATTTGTAACCTTTTGCCCAGTCAAAAGCTCTACCCAGAGGGATTCCACACCCTCACCAGTGCCAGCAATGGTTATTTCTTTAGTGCATGGCTTTAATTCAGGCTTTACATACAAACACACTCCTTCACCCTTTTTAAATCCTCTGTCCCTCCTAAAAAGGGTGTAACCATTTAAATACACAGTCCAGTCACATGTTTCATTTCACCAGATTTCAGTGATACTAATTATATCATAAATATTAGAGCATGCAATTAATTCTAGGTCTTCCATTTTACCCAATAAAAACATTTGCCAGCATACAGCAGAGGTTACTACTTTTACTTTTGAAATTTGCATTACTTGGTGGAAAATTATATGTGGTTAGTATTAGTTGGATTTCCTTATAACAGAAGCACCTCCCTAGCTGGTAAACTGTATGCCCCCTCACTCCTCCCCCATGACCCCTTACTAATCCCACTGCCCTGTCCACCCTAGCTTCCCCATAATTCTTTATCTCACCCCCCTTGCCTAGTTTAAACACTCCTCCAACCTCTTAGCCATTCTTTCCCCTAGCACAGTGGAACCCCTTCCATTAAGGAGAAATACGTCATGGCTGCATAGTTTGTACCCCAAGGAAGACTTGAGCCATGTATTTAGCTCAAATAGAGACCAACAGTGCATATTTTAGAAATCAATCATTTATATGACGTTGACAAACCAAGTAGATCTCATGTACTTCAATTATATTATCCCTTTTTACAGTTACATTAGCTTGCCTTCAAATCATTGGTACAATACCAAATAAAAATAATATCAAAATGTGACTTAGTTGAAAACTAGAAAACCACCTTAAATGACTCATCTGCAAATTAAATTCGCAAATGCAATGAGAAAAGTTCATTTTCTAGCACCATGTATTGATGTGCTGAGTATTTTCTGAATCTGTATTTGCAGTGTCATTTCCATCATATATGTGAGTGACATGAGTGTCCCATTCTATTGATGCTGGAGGTGGTTGGGAAGTAGGGTTGCCACCTTTTCTTGAAAAAAATACCAGCCTTCCTATATATTTATAATTTTTTCCTATTAACAACATTGGGCTCAACCTTCAAAAATACCGGCCAGGTGGCAACCCTACTGGGAAGTGACATAACATCTTATTCAGAATGGAAAAGAGGAAGGACTGATATGGAGGAATGATATGCACTCTTTGCACTAGAGATGCGGCACCCCCCAGGACCCCATCTGGTGCAGGAAAGATTATTTGTGGGGGGACGAGGCAGGGTGGCATTGCAGGTGCCTGAGACGGCTCCTCCCCTAGAAACAGCACTGGTCCTCTGTTTGCAAGTACCTTTTCTTTTTGTTGCTATGTGTGGGTGGAAGTCCATCTACCCAGAGGACAGTGCACCAGGCATTATTGTTTTGGAAAGATCAGGACATGCAACAAAAAAATTGTTGTTAAACCCAAGATAAGATAAAGTTTATGCCTAGCAACATGAACAAGGGCCCAAAAAGCATGACCTCACTTGTTTTGCATATGTGTGTGACATAAATTGGTAGAATTACATCCGAATTCTGTATTATATGAATGCTAATAACGAGCAAGCTTATTTTAACATTGCCTGATATTATACAATTTGACAAATGGGAATAATTACGGTTAAAATATCCTACTTTATTCAACTAATAATACTTTCTCATTAGTTACATCAATTTTATGCATTCATATTTTTGTTCATGACTTATAGTGAAGAAAATAAGCAAAAGTCCCTTTAGGTGTAAAGCAATAACCTTCATGACCCCTTAATATTATCAATTTTTTCTGATAAGAAGCTAGAAAGATAACTTTGCAACTTTTGGAATTCCTATCCTTCTCTGTTATATAGGGAAGCTCACCAGTTTTTTTTCTGAAGAGCTGATTTTGGTTCCATGCTTGCTTAATGATAGCACTACACTGCTGCTGAACTATTTTTGTTCTTTTATTGAAAAGTATCCAACTGTAAAATGGTTGAAAAAAAACAAGAAAAGAAGGAAGTACATGGAATAATTTTTTATTCAGCTGTACAAGAAACATTGTTTAAAACAAAAGGTTTTAAGGTCAGATAAAGTGACTTGCTGCAGAATAATAATTAAATCTATTTCACAGAATTAGTTTTTTCTGTTATGGACGTCTTGGTTCTTAAAGAAGATAATGTGCCATATTACTTTATTAACTGAAGAAATGTCAGTATTTCCATTTGTGACACATTTCAGGTTTTACACTGCAGTTATAAACTATCCGGATGCCTTAACTAGTGATGGGCGAATTGGCGGTGTTTCGCTTTGCAGAATTTTTTGCAAATCTCTAGCAAAATTCGCGAAACGGCGAAAAACTTGCGAAACACCGATGCGTCCCATTTTGGACGCCGGTGTCCATTGCCAGCGTCCATTGCCGGCGTAAAAAAAAAAGGACGCCAGCGTCAAAATGTCTTACGGTAGTGGAGTGCTTCACCTGATTATGACTCACCAATTGTCGGTGCTGGGTGCTTGAAACTGGAAGGCCCTTCCCTTGCACAGGGTCAAATGTCCATGTAATGAAAAAATCCAGAAACACACCAATGTAGTCTTAGTGAAGTCTGTGATTTATTAAGCCCATATATATAAAAAAAAAAAGGCTACCACTTCCAAAACGAGATACTGGCGAATTTTTGCCACGCGAAATTTCACTGGTGTTTCACGAATTTGCCGCAGGCGAATAAATTCGCCCACTAGCCTTAACTTGTTATTTTTATTATTATTTTAGTTTTTAGTTTGTAGATCATCCTTAGAATTTTTAAGAAAACACACACATGGTTTGTTTGTACAGTAAATATGTCTGAAAATGAAGACAGTAATATTGACATAGGGAGGTTCAGCCAAAAAGAGACACAATGCAAAGGAAGGGGCTAGATAGATCAATTACAAAGAATCATGGACCACTAACGTATACATCTAATTTCCACTTAGTAAAAGGGAATAGCAATGTTGGCATTATTTTGTGATATTTATCTGTATAGTATTTTTCTACTTTTTCTACTTATACTTATTAAGAAATTATTTAAAATGTCAAATCATATTTTTCTCACTACCTCACACAGTGTGAGTTTATGATAAAATGTTATTATTTATGATAAACTATATCAACTACTGACAGAGGTTAAACAAACACAAAGGACATATATTACCACACAAAATCAAATCTCAAAAGAAAAATATATGGAAGCTAAACAACTTCTCTAAACATATGTGCTGTCCCAAGCCAAAAAGAAACTAGAATATACTAAATACAAATTATACAGATGGGGTAACAAGACAGGGAAACTTTTAGCTACATTGACTAAACCTCAATCAAAAACTGAAGAAATACTTCAGTTATAATTCCCAGATAATGATACACCCATCTGCACTCATCTGCAGTCCCTAGAGGACTACTTTAAAAAGGTATATTCAGCTGAGGACCCCCAAAACAAACTAATACATTTTGTACTAAATAAAGCCTCTTTAACAGAACAGCCCAAACACAAAGGGACAAATGCACCCACAATGAATATGGAAGTACAACAGCCACAATAAAAACATTAGCCAGCAACAAATCACCAGGCCCAGATGGATACACAGCGGAGTATTACAAAATATACCAGTCCATATATGTTCATTTATAACACAATCTTTCAGAAAGGCGACATCCCCAAAGAACAAATAGAAACATACACCACACTAATCCCCAAACCACACAAAAATCTGACTTGGTTAACTTCTTACCATCCCATCTCCCTGTTGAATGTTGGGCTTAAAATACCATATAGCCCAAAGACTCCAAACACTGCTACCATATATTTAACAAACCACCAACTGGGCTTTGTGGCGCAATTGACATTCAACACAGGGAATTCGAACAGCAATAGTAGCAACAATAATCTCCACCAAACACCAAAACACCAGAAATGTCCTTTTATGCCTTGATGCAGAAAAGATATTTGATAAAATGCTATGGCCCTTCTTATTTTGAATACTTCAAATCAGAAAATTAGGGGACACCTTTGGAACATATATATGTAACCTATATATGAATGCCTAAACTAGGCTGCTTATAAATGGAACCATGACCCAGTAAATATATATTGGGGTACAAGACAGGGCTGTCCACTTTAACCCCTGTTATTTAATCTAATGCTAGACCCCCTCTTATGGTTCTTTCAAAACATGACAACCTCTGTGGCATTAAAATAGGAGAGCATGAAACAAAATGCAGAGCATTTGCTGATGATCTCTTATACATAGCAAACCCCAAACAGGCCTTGCCAAATATCCTATCCACTAATATGGGACAGCCTCAGTATACTGTATCAATATCACCAAATCAGTAATAATGCCACTAGGAAATAAAGGGAAACCTAGATAGGGCAGCAAATACAGTCTCACATGGACAGTCTCTCACCTACCTTGGCATCCAAATACCAAAAAAACCCCAGGAACTATAGACTCATAATTTTGTGTTTCAACCCGCTGTCCTTAGTGATAGTTCCCTTAGATCTTTACAGGACACTACTCACTGTTATTAGCAGATCGCCACATACAACTGAACTCAACTGGACTGACACAAGTATGCAGATCTTGATGAAGTTTATTCCAAAACTGTTGTAAAATCTCCCATACATAGATCAAACCAGTAGGTCAAAGAATATTGATATCACCAGGGTTGGTTAGGCAGTTGGAGTGCACCTAAAATGGCCGCTAACTGTAACTTGGAACAGTTGAAGAGGGGAGGGGGGTTAAGGGTGACAGAATCTTCCTGGACTACAGGGGGAGGTGAAGAACAAATATGGGAAGATGCAGAAAACAACAAAAACAATATGTAAAGACAAGTTGTGTGTAACATAACACATAATATCACACATAGTATACAAGATATAAAAAGCTGGCAAGCATATCACCTCTCCTTCATGGGAAGCACTAGTTTGTTAAAAATGGTAGCATTCACCAAACTATTATACAAAATACAGAATCTACCCATAATAATTTTTGAAAAGGACATCAAGAATACCCATCAAATTTTCAGAAACTTTATATGGAATGGGAAAAAAACAAGATGCAGGGCACTTTGAATGGAGGCCTAAATTTCTCGAACATAAAGCAATATAACATGATGGCAGCTACAATGAGGCACTAAAAATGACTGGATTTGCAACTCAGAAACATACACAAATGCATTACAGAAACAGCAATTCATCCCAGAAATTAGTCTACTATACATATTACAGTACATATGCACAAAACTTCCAGCAGATATAACAGATAACCTGTTACGCTACACTACCTGGCAAATGTAACACAGTTAACTTAAATATATGAATATTCACCAAATATCTCAGATCTGCAAGAGGTTAAACTCCTGACAGGAAGAATCACTTAAACTGTACCAAAATACTGACCAGTAGTGCAGAATATGTTTGAATATTTTACTGTTTATTAGGTTCTAATCAGGAAATAAATAGTTTCAAACTGAGCAGCATCTTTGCCAGACTATAATCCTTAATGGACTTTTCCTTAACCCCAAATCTATATCCTATCATTTAGTCTGTCCACTCCTCAGTGCTTTAGTTCCACAGAAGAGGTAAGATGTCTGTTACTGCTCTAATCACCTCAAAAGTTTTACAGATGATTTTAAGGATTATTTCTTTGCTGAAACAACATATTTTACCTCCAGCAATAGCAAATTCATGCTTTTAACAGTTTAGTACTGTGTAGCATACAGTATTCCCAAAAGTGTTTATTGGAGACAGGCAGAGCACATGGGATCTAAATTGTCTGCTATGGGAAAAAGTTGTATGCTGTAATCCTTACACTGTCAACCGATTGTTATAAACTGCTTATTGTACTGTGCTGAGGTTGTTATATGTTAATGTGTCATGTATATAAGCCACGCTGCATTTCCTTACAGTTTTATAAGTCCTGTAATGTGTCAGTGGGGAAGTATTGAATTAACTGCCTGTTGTAATATAGGTGGGTTGGTGGCCTGTGATGTACCTAAAAGTGACAGTGTTCTCCTTACTGATTTACAGGTATGTTTATTCTAGTGTTAACATTTCTGTTACCTAAAACCCACTATACAATCACTGTTCTGTGGCTTTAGCTCCACAGAAGAGGTGGGCTGGTGGCCTATGATGTACCTGAAAGTGGCAGTGTTCTCCTTAATGTTTTACAGGTTCCCAGACAGGTGCACGTCAATAAAACATTATAAAGTTATGATATTTCTGCCTGTGTTTAATTTATGCCTAATGCAGTGACTATCCCTACACTGGTGGAGTGTCTAGACCAGAGGGTCATGTGGGTCAGTGTGACAAAAACAGAGGCTTACATGTGGTGCTGTGACTCGGATTTCATTGATTTGCACAGAGTGACCAGTGAGAATCTTCATATTTGCCAGTGGTAGCTGCAGCTGATAAACACATAATAAGTGGACTTTGTTCAAAGGTTTGAGAGACTATTTTACAATGACTCTGTAATATAGAAAGACAATATGTCTGAGCATCACACAACACCTCCAGGGCTCTTACAATCTACCCCTGTACCATGAGGAAGAGGTATTCTATCATGTGACAAAATAAGTAATGTAAATTTAAGTTTTGGCATGTCAGCAATTCAGCCTGAAAGTACACTGATGAGTTCTGTGTTGCCTGCACTAACTAGTCAGTTGGACAACAGATTATTCACTCAATTATAACAGGTTTGACAGCCCAAAACACCAAACCTGGTGACACTGCACCGGTGAGTAGGGTTGCCATCAGGAGGGGACATGGGGGACAAGTGTCCCGGGCCGGGGCCTGAAGGGGAGCCGGGGGCCGGCAGCGCTGATTCGTGTCCCTTCGGAATGGTTCGGCTATTTCCTTCATGTTTTCACAGTCACTGTGAGTTTAAATGAGCCGGAGCCGCCTTTCTGATGTCGTGAGTGTTGCGGGGGACAGCGGGAGAGAGAGCTAGATTGGAGGCAGCCAGTAAGGCCCGGAGGATGACAGTATTGCAGGAACCCATGCAGGTAAGGCTCGCTGCCGGCACGGTTGACTGCTCCACACTGAGGCCTAGAAGGGAGGGAGAGGGAATGTAGTCTCAGACAAGGGATGATGGGGAAACCGCCAGGTATTTGGGGGGCAGGGGCAGCAATGAGCGAGGGCCTGTGGGTTTGGGAGACACAGGAGAACAACATTGTGGGGGAGAACGTTGTGACTCAGAATAGAGAGATCTGACATAAAGGAACAGGGGCCACACTGACACCAACAGCTTCACCCCCCAATACAGACACACTGACACCCCCGATACAGAAACACTGACAGCCCACATACAGACATACTGACACCCCCATACAGACACATTGACACACTCATAAGGGGGGCCCTGGAGCCAATGTTTTTAAAAAAAATATTTTTGGGGCCCCTATTTTTTCTTTAATGGGGGGCCCTGGTGCTGATGTCTGTGTGGAGTGGGTGGGATCAGGGGTGGGGCTTGTGTGCTAGGGTGGGTGTGGCCCAGGGGGCCCCAAAAATGTTGTTGTACGGGGCCCCGTGATTTCTAATGGTAGTCCTGCCGGTGAGTGACAAGCAAACTGAGGAGTGGGTTAAATTAAATCTTATACTGGATGCAAAAGTAAAGATGTATTTAGGGGAGATGGAAATTATATATGTACCTGATATAAAAGGGAGGAAATTACCAACTCTTTGAGCATGGCAAAGATATTATGGATAAACTTAAGGGACGTGCAAAAGAACAAGTGAAAATTGGGGTCAGAAATAACCCATCTATTGATATTAAACGTGACCTAAGTGTGATTTACAGTATCTTGAAGCAACATTTTGGGGAAGCAACCCCATTAGCAGACTTTTATTCTACACTTCTAAAACTTGGTGAGAGTAGTTTAGATCCATTTAAATCAAGTCAATGATCTTGCCAATGAGTATTTAAAAAGACAAGGGAAATGTGAAGAAGACCCAGATCATGAAGTAGCAATGATGTTTATTAGACACTGCCCAGAGCCAGATTTGCAGGGTGTGTTCAGGTGTAAGCCCACTGAATAGTGGACTGTGGATGAGGTTCAAGAAATGATGGATAGCAATCAGAGAGACAAGAGACTGAGGCCTGAATGTAAGCCAGTCAAAACCATAGCTAGCAAAAAGGGGAGGTCTTAGATCCATCAACTAATTCTCACTTTTCTGAACCTCCAGTGAAAGTGAACTTTCCATCTTATATTAAAGAGGAAGACCATACAAATGTTGAGAGGTTAATTGCATTGCTGGAGAAGGTAATCCCAGTTCAAGGGGCCTATCAGCACCCAGTGCTGCCCGTAACAGCTGAGTTAACCTGTTCAGGGAGGCACACTACTTGTGCTATGTGCAGGGATAGCAAACACTCTACAAAAGCACACTGTATGATGAAGAATTTATGTTTAAGAAAAAGGAAAAATGGGTAGTACCTTCCATTGATATTGGTATATCATTGGTATCTACAGTATGTAGCAAGATTGTAAATTGATGTATCATTAGTACAATCTAAGATAAAACCATTACTCAGTACAATAGTGTGGTGGGGCAAGGTCAAAATATGTGTGCTTAGTGGTAGCACCACTAGCTGTCTCAGCCTTAGTTAGGGACTATGTATCAATTGCTAGTTTCAACTGCTCGTGGGCAATTGTTAATTTCACCAGCTCAGTAAGTGTGGTAACAGCAGGTGCCTTCAGTCAGAGACACCCACCTAAATTAAGTATAGGTAGTGGAGCCACTTGGATCAGTATCAGCCAGTACCCTAAGATTGTAGGAGTCTCCACAGAGTCAGACCAAGTTGATTTTGGGTTGTGTTAAACTGCAATGTCCTAATTTACATCCAGTCTAAACCAGAAAAAGTTTGAAGCAACACGAGTAATAGTGTCGAAACACTTACCACAATAGAAATGTGACCCAGGTGCTCCTGCCCTAGGCCCTCAGCTCAGGGAGCGGACAGTCCGTAATTATAATACAAACTGGTTGTTGCAAGGCACACTGGATACCCACGTTCAGATCAGACCAAAACAAAAAATAAGTAAAAATTTTAACTTTATTTTATATAATCATCTCTCGCCTGACGCGTTTCGTGTCCAAAAGACACTTACTCATAGGCTAATTCACATCCACACAGTCCCCTATGTATGTGCAGGATGCTGTGTGTGATTGAGAGAAAGTTAACTGGGTTCCGGTAAGTTATAAGTGGACCCTTCAAAACCACAATGTAAAAGACCTTATCAGTTGGCAGCACAGTCCTTATAGAGACTACTACTTCCAAGTCTTGTTCACATAATGTATTGGTAGGGCACTCAGTTATATCATTACGTGGTGATGGATTCCCATGAAGCTGATTAATACATCTGATAAGCAAATAACCATCCAGAAAAATTGCTGATGACCACCCTTGTATTTCTTTAGAAGACTTTGAACTGGACTGTAAATAAAAAGCAAAGCTGTTACAATATCACACAGTTAGTGATGGGCGAATTTATTCGCCAGGGGCGAATTTGCGGCGAATTCCCGCGATTCGCCGCTGGCGAATAAATTCGTGAATCGCAAGCAAAATTTTGCTTGGCGAAAATTCGCCGGAAAAACGAGTCGCGCGTCGTTTTTGATGCGACGCGATGAAAACGGCGCAACGCGCGTCGGAATTCGCGAATTTCTCTGGAAATTCGCTAATTTTTCGGTGAAGCGAATCTCGGGAGATTCGCCCATCACTACACACAGTACATGAAAATACTCACTTAGACTTTCAGTGAGTGTCCAACGAGTGGGGCATATGCCGCTTCAAGTGATGAAGTTAAAGCAGTAATGCAAAATCACTTGCAACCTGCATATGGTCGAATACCCACACAGTGCTGATACAACAAAAAGTGAATATTCTGATACAGTAGGTACCAATACCACTTCCCAAGTTCTCCTTAAAGGGTCTTCAAACTAAGCAGAATGAAGATAAGGACATTTCCAGGGCCATACACTTTGTCCAAAGAGGTAGAAGGCCATCCGGTAAGGAAGGTTCCTATGAATGCCAAAAACCTTTGAGATTGCTAAGGCACTAGGATGCTCAAGTTGGACAATGGAATTCTTTACAGAGTTTCAAGAAACAGGTCTGGAATCAAAAGATACCAGTTTGTGGTCCCTTCTTTACTAAAAAGGGAGTTCTGAAAGGAATCCATGATGATGCTGAACACCAAGGTCAAGACAGGACAAACTTTCCAGCCCATGAAAGAATTTTCTGGATTCAGATGGAAGACATTAAAACCTATGTAAGAAAATGTAAGAGATGTGTTGGCAGTAAAACTCTAGAACCAGAAGGAAGAGTGCCTCTTGAATCAATCCTTACTACCCACCCAATGGAACTTGTATGCATTGATTTTTGGTCTGCCAAGGATAGAAATAATGAAAATATTGATGTTCTGGTTGTTACAGACCATTTTACAAAAATAGCTCATGCATTCCCATGTTTAAACCAAACAGCCAAGCAATCTTCCAAAATACATATTTTAAGGTACTTCCAAAAACTGGAAAGATCCAGGTAGTTCATCTTAATTTAATACTACCAGTTCATTTTCTGCCTGTAGAGATCCCTGACAAAGATTCATCAGAAAATGCTTCTACTGTGTCCGATTTTGAAGCAGAAGATCATCATGAGGACTCTATTGGTGAGAATGGAGATGCTGAAAGTACCCTAAATTAGGTTTTGCAAAATAAAGAAAGCAACAGGCCAATAAACAAAACTGAGAGAGGAGATTCACTACAGCCATGTAATTATACTAGTACAGCACAACCAGAAGTAATTGATAATTAAGTTTTCTCTGAACTACAAGTACCCAGTGATTTGTTGGATTCACACCTTAGTAACCAACAAGATGACTTAGTTTTCCAGTCAGATAGGCAACGGTATGCTACTCACACTTCAAGTGACAAAGAATCTTCTGATTTACCCAGCATTCCACAAAGACCAGTAGAAGGAGTAACCCAAACAAGGTTCGATAGAATTGTAAAGCCAGTACAGACTAATTTGCTCTATGAATGCCACAATATCCAGCTGTCAAACTGAAAGTCAGTTGCTAGAAGTACTTAAAGTGATAGGCAATGCCCTTAACAACTAAAGGATATAACAAAGTATCACTCTACTAATGTTTCACTAGGAATATGTAAGAGCTTATTACAAAAATAAAGCAAGATAAATGGTATGTAGATGCATAGTTTAGTGGCATAAAGACAGAAATTGACAAGGGGTTTAGTACCACATGTAAATAGTATAACCTCATTTAAGCATTGTGTATATGGCACTTTGTGTTTCCTACACATCCTCTAAGTAGTTCTTAAATGAACCTTTGCTAAAGGGCTGAGGAAAAGACTCTATCACCTTATAGGTGATACCTACCTTACAGGTAGAGTGACAAATATTTGGCAAAATTAAGGAGGGGTGAATATGACACAGTTAACTTAAATATATGAATATTCACCAAATATCTCAGATCTGAAAGAGGTTAAACTCCTGAAAGGAAGAATCACTTAGACTGTACCAAAATACTGACCAGGAGTGCAGAATATAAGTTTGAATGTTTTACTGTTTATTAGGTTCTAATCAGGAAATAGTTTATAACAGAGCAACTAACTGTGGGAAAAAATCATAGCCACACACTGAGCAGCATATTTGCCAGACTATAATCTTTAATGGACTTTCCCTTATCCTCCATCTATATCCTGTCATTTGGTCTGGCCCCTCCTCGGTGCTTTAGCTCCACAGAAGAGATAAGATGTATGTTACTGCTCTAATCACCTCAAAAGTTTTACAGTTGATTTTAAGGGTTATTTCTTTACTTGTGTTAACATTCTTTGTTATCTAAAACCCACTGTATGATCACTGTTCTGTTACTCAGTGCTTTAGTTCGACTGAAGAGGTGGGCTGGTGGCCTGTGATGTACCTGAAAGTGACAGTGTTCTCCTTACTGTTTTACAGGTTCCTAGACAGGTGCACATCAATAAAGCATTATAAAGTTATGGTATTTCTGCCTGTGTTCAAGTCCTTCTGCCTGCTGCAGTGACTATTCCTATGCTGGTGGAGTGTATGGAACCGAGGGTCACATGGGTCACATGGGTCGGTGTGATAGAAATGAGGTTTGCATAAACATGGAAAGAACTGAGAAGACAACATGACTTAAACAGCCACCACCAGGACTGGACTGAGAATTAAAATAGGCCCTGGCATTTCAGGTACAAAAGAGGCCCATCAGCCCACATAGAGGCCCAAACAGCCCCCACCAGCCCACTAAACACTGACTTTCTATGGGACCTTATAGCAGCCCCTCTGGCATTTGCCCTAACCCACAAATGGCCAGTCCGGGCCTGGCCACCACCCCCTTTACTTACCCTTCCTACTTAATCCAGACTTTCAAAGAGAATGAACATTGACGGTGTATCAAGAATGGGGAAGTGAAGGGGTGACAACAATATGCCAACTAACAAATAGCAAAGACCACAAACCTCTCACACTAACAAAATTACAGGATGAATTCCCCCCATAGCAAACAATATATATGCCTTTATACAGGCCCAGACGTGCACCAGCAAATAAGGATTAGGACAATAGTCTAGAGAGCCTTCTCGTGAGAACCAATTCCACTAAGGGGGCTATATCAAAAAATTATAGATTTTTACAGGAAAATATAGACTATTATAGTCTACCCTCAGGACCAAGTCAATGGACAGTAGATATACCAGAACTAGACATGGAAGTGATACTAAAAATGTATAGACAATTTTGGCCAGCATTAACAATGAGTAATGTTACAAAATGTATTACACGGAACCTATTTAACACCAGAAATTCTCTTCAAAATGCACAGGAGAGTGAGCAGTGACTGCCCAAAATGTGGACAGACAAAGGCTGATCTAATGCACTGTTTGTGGGCATGTCCATATATAAGAAGGTTTTGGAATCAAGTGCTAGAATATGCAACCAGACACTTGGTTAACTATGTAACATTGTCATCAGCATGGGCCCTTTGGGGCATAACCCCGAACACCCACAATAGAATGAAGTGGGGAGCAGAAAAACTATTGCTAGATATAACTGTGGGGAAAAAAAACTATACTTCAAGTCTGGATATCTAACTCTCCCCTCAACTATTAAGCTATTTCTGGAAACGCTAGTTAAAGTGTTTTATATGGATTGGATAGAAGCATCCTTAAATAAAAACACAATAGTTCAGAAATTTTTTGAAACATGGGAAACTTTTATTGACATTATACCACAGACAGTGAAGGTTAAACTCTATGATTGTTTTCACTATACAGACTGGAACATAACAAGGCCCATCAGTGGCGATCCTCCAATAAACCTGTGAGTGGGAATAGATCAAACACAGATAGTAATTCCAGCACAGCAGCCTTCTTACTTGAGTCTTCTTAGAGACAAAAAGAACCTTCAAAGACAGAGAGTAATTGAAATCACCCTCGCATTTTATCTAATTATTGATATGGTTAACTTGTTACTTATGATCAAAAGTTAGAAAAAAAGCAATAGTATGTTTTCTTTTTCTTTTTACAAACTGTATTAAGAACCCCATCTCCTAAATTACACTGAGTTGACAGAGCACAATGGGAAATCTAGAGTGCAGATGTTAGAAATGTGTAACATTAATCACATTGAACCTACAATCTTGATGTATAGAAAATGCATATGATATTGTAAAAATGATACTCTATCATCATGGAGATGGCAAATTTGTGTATGCAAACTGCTCAAATAAAAATTATTTAAAAAAATAAATAAATAATGTAAAACAACTGCAATTTCAAAGTATAATAGAAGTGTATGTTACAGCCACTACATTACACTACACAAGCCCAGGAAACCTTTAATTAAAAAAATAAAGTTGTCCTATTGCCCTACATGTGCCCCCTGTATAGTTGTGTTGCCATATGTTAGGAAATGTAGGGGGGAAGGAAGGTAACCCCACAAAAAATAAACGCTTATTTTCACACTATCACCCTACAATGGTAAAACACGCCAGCATTTTTAGGACTTTTTCCTTGTTTTTTTTTCAAACTCTTATCTATTGTATTGAACTTTGCTTGGTCTGACCACACGAAGTAAAGTCTAGCGTAAGTGGTTACGTTCAGGAAAATTTTGATGTTAGTGAATTTGCGTAATTACGATCCTTCGTCAGTGCGCAACTTTGTCTGGCTTAAGGGTGCGAATTTGCGCAAGTCTATCTACTTCGCTAGAAAAAATTCGCCAGAGTCGGTGTTAGTGAAGTTGTGAAATGACGTCACGCTGGCGAATTAGCGCAATCGTTAGACGATTCGTGCTTTAGTGAATTTGCCCCCTTATGTTTGGGACCTGGGGTTTTCTGAATAAGTTATCTTTCCATAATTTGGATTGCCATACCTAAGTCTACTTAATAATCATTATTTAAACCCACTAGGATTGTTTTGTCTCTAATGATTAATTTATCTGAGATAAAGTGCAACTGTACTACTATTTTATTATAGCAGAGAAAAAGAAATAATTTTTAAACATTTAATTATTTGATTAAAATGAAGTCCATGGAAGATGCTCAGCAATGCATTTCTGGCACTCAAGGCTATTGCAAAAGGGACTAGCCCTTATATCTTTATTATGCCAAAATAACACAATGGTTTGGGGGGGGTGCTCCTTCATTAAGTGATAATCAGTGAGATAAAATTCCCATGTTTAAGTGTGAAATGATCCACCCCCTCATTAATATACAATTCAGTCCCAACAATCCACAATTTAAGTCCTGCATTAATCCCATTATTAAAGTCCATGATCTCAGTGGTATGATAGCCAGATTCAAGACGATAATCTAAAATCCCATGGGTATAATGTCAATAGCAAAAGACCTAAAATCAGTAACCCAACAAATTGTTATTAACAGGCTATACCAAAGAAAACCCTATTGAGGTAGTTTGTTAGTAAGTACAAATAGAATATTACAATAAATGTTAGTTTCATTTATAAGTGATCTTTCCATAATTTGGATTGCTATACCTAAATCTATTTAATAATCATTTAAACATTATTTTGCATCTAATAAGGATTAATGTTTCTGGGATAAAGTACAACTGTACTACTATTTTATTATAGCAGAGAAATAGGAAATAATTTTTAAACATTTAAATTATTTTATTAAAATGAAGTCCATGGGAGATGCTCAGCTATTTATTTCTGGCATTCAGGACTACTGCAAACTGGATGATGTGCAACAGGATTATCAATTAAACTATATATTAATTTCTTGCCCTTGTCAGTAATTCAGAGTGACCTAAAAGAAAAAATACCAAGTTTAGAATAGTTTGCCACATTATAGTATATAAAACTTGTTACAAAACTGTTACAACCTGTTGTTTCATTGTATTGATACAAAATGACTATGGGAAGCAATCCCTGTGGAAAGTCCAATAACTCACATTGCAAGTGCTTATCCATACTTTTTAAAGAATCTGCCACCTCAGTTGTGAAACCCCATGCCCTTTCTCAAAGAAGAGTCCAGTTACTGGTGATTTTTGCTTTCAGTTTCATTAGCTGGCTGTTTGTTATTGCGTATACTAGATTTCTGTTCATTAAAACTTAGGGCAAGGCCAGACATGGGTTTTTTATGTTGCATTTTTAAAAGGCTTGGTTCGGCATAAATAAGCATAAAATATACCACCACTGATAATAATGGAATACACGCTATATGAGAATTCTCACAGGGTACTGGCAAGCCGAAATTTGACATGGGATGCCAGTTATTGCGTTTTTCAGCAGAAATGCTAATGCATCAAGAAAATACCAAATCAACAGACCAATGCCTGTAGATCTGCATGCTTCAAACTACACTTTACAGTAATATATAGCATCATATTTTAAAAATGGCAGGCAAATTATTGTGAGATAAATGACACAGATACAGTTTTATGATGTATCAGGTGCTGCCATAATTACGTTGCGTATTGATGATCATTCTGGCTCTGTTTTGAATATAAATGGCTTCTCTACTTGACTGAAACTTTGCGGAAGTCCAGGCGTGTATCCGCGCTCTAATCCAATCAATATATGCTGGGTGCAGGATCTAAAATAAATACATACATACATACATTGTCATGAATTGGTTTTACAAACTATGTAATTTGAGCACAATGCTTCAAGATTTGAGGTGGATTGAAATATTATGTTTATTTTATTTTATTTTATTTTGTAGGTATCCTGCACAAATCATTAAAAGGATCACACACACATTAGTATTTTAAAAGAATCTTTTATTGGACTATTTTCACAATTAAAAGGAGACATGAAGTTTTCACATTAGAACAATACTCACCTATAAGCACAGAAAGATGAAGTAAGGAAAAGGTTAATTAGACACAGTATTGTAATTGGTGTATTGCTGTATGCAAATGATGTTGTCACAGTATCACATTTTTTTCCTTTGTTAGTTAAGTATTTAAACCTGAATGTAACACTTGCACTTAATCCTTGATAAAGATCCCAATTCGGATCGAAACATTGGAATGCACATTGAAATAAATTCACATTAAAAAGAAAATACTCTAAGCAGGAGTGCAATGAGGTTGTAACCACAAAATTCAAATAGATAACGTCTGCCTACTGTAGTTACATTTTTGTGTGTGTTTGTAAAACTGAAATATTGTTGGATGACAGTCAAAGATGTGCTGTTTCACCGGAAACATATATGAGATGCCTCCAGAAGTAAAACAAAAGAAGGAGGGACAAAGTGGGGCATCCCTTTCTAGAAGAAAGAGATACATATACAAGGAACAGTTAAACATGCTGCAAATATTGAAGTCAGACCATAAGTATTTGTAATGTAGATTTGACTTGAAAATTAATTGTTCCCTTGTCAGTTTGCTGTGTATAAAATATTTATTTTGGGGCGGAGCCTGGACATGGCGGAGAGCGGTCGCATCTTCTAAGAGCTCCGACCAAATAGAGCCCACAATAGCCGCATATCAGCAATATCAAGCAAACAACCCGACAATCGGGTTTCCCGATCAACGAGGACACATTATGGGCAAAAGAAAAATTCGTGATCAAAAGACAACGATGTCTCTGTACCTTTACAAGTCCGGCAACCAAGAGGCACATTCTCCCTCTCAAAATGGAGGCGATTCAGACATGCAGCATACAAATCCATCCGGACTGGCAATGATTTCTCCTCAGCATGTAAGTTACTCGCATTCTCCCCTATTTACTCCACTACCGCATTCACCACCACAATCTCCCCCAGATTCTTTGCAGACAGATCAACCAGTAACGGCACAAATATTAAGCGACCAATTGGAACATTTACAAAACGCTCAGACGGCAACTATTTCACATTCTGTTTCTACAGCTGTTAATGCAGCTACCAAAGACTTGCAAAGGGATATTACAGACCTGGGGGAACATACTGAAAAACTTGAAACATAAACTGATGACATAATTCAGCATATAACGAACATAGAGGAAGAAAATGAATTCCTTAAAGGGGAAGTAATGCATTTAAGAGACGTGTGAGGACTTAGAAAACAGGTCAAAAAGGCAGAACCTGCGATTTAGAGGGATCCCTAAAGAGATCCTCACGCCAGATATCCCTAAATTCCTGAGAGATCTCTGCATGCATATATGTCCAGATAAAAAAACTGACACCTGGTTAATGGACAGAGTGCATCGTTCCTTGGGGCCGAAACCAACACCTACTAAGCCTCCCAGGGACATTATAGCCTGCTTTCATTATTTTCAAAGCAAGGAAGCTTGCTTGGCAAAAATCCGCTCAACCAACAACATCAAATTTGGGAACCACAAAATTCAAATATACTTGGATCTCTCCCCTATTACTTTAGGAAAAAGGAGAGAGCTCAAGCCCATTACTACTAAACTGTGTGATAAGGGAATACCCTACAGATGGGGATACCCCTTTAAATTGGTGGTGGACAAACTTTTACCTTGCAAAATCCTCGTAATGGAGACACGTTTCTATGGGAATTGGGCTTAAACCCCAGTAGCCCATCATCATCAAACCACACTATTATGGAACCAACACTTCTACTACCTTAAACCCACAATGGTGGAAGGTCCAAGATGCACGGCCTCATCCAACTCTCGCTTTAAGCCCATCTCCTCCTCAAGCCACTTGATCTCATGGAGATACACTATGCTCACTTATACCCTCAATCTAATTTGCTACGAACAAGAGGATCCTATAGGTCAGCTCTGTTTAAGTCACCAAACTTACTTAAAGGCCTAAATCGTCCTGCTGTGCCTTTGGTCACCTTACCCCCCCACGGGTGGAGCAAGAGGTACTCCCCCCTTACCTCAGGACAACATATCCAAGCTTTATATATGACCAATACAAGGTTAACTGGGCTAAGAAAGATATTAAACAATATCACCGCTATACTAGCCCAACAGTTACAGTTATGGTTACTGTTTATATTTATGTTACATATTACCTTTTTACTTTTTATATCTAACTCTATTTTTCTTTACCACTTGATCAACCGTGGACGTGATTTTATTGTTTCTGCATATGATAACAAAAATAATGATAATCAGTCATTCATTTGTCAAGATGATGTCATGTGTCTCAGAGGGATTTGGTTGACAGGTACTTAAGCTTTCTTATGTAGCTATTATCATATTTATTTGTCATGGCTAAGCTTATCCCTCTAAATGTTAAGGGCCTAAATAGCATTACCAAACGATATTTAACCCTGAAAGAGATAAGACTCTCAGGAGCAGAAATAGCTTTCATCCAAAATACGCACTTTTCCAAAGTGAATAACAATGCTTTAAGCTCTAAGCTTTACCCAAGGGCATATTATGCATAAGGCCTACATAAAAAAGCTGGAGTAGCTATACTTATTCATAGGGATTCCCTGTTCCTAGTCGACCAGATCCATCTGGTAAATATGCTGATATTCGGATATTATTGATAAATGTGTACTCCCCTAACAAAAGACAAGCTAGCTTTGTCTGGAAAGTAATGTCCAAAGCACATCAATACAATACTCCATGTATGATCATGGGAGGAGACTTTAACCTCACCTTCTCACAATCAATGGATAGGTCCTCCCCATCCCCAAATCGTACAGCCCATAAACTCTCCTCCACATTTCGACAAATTATGAGGCAAGCTTCATTATTTGATGCCTGGCGCATCTCACACCCTAAAGATAAACAATTCACTTATTATTCTCCATCACACAAAGCTCACTCTCGTATAGACTACTTTTTCATCTCCCATCTCCTCTGTCATGGTCAGACCATGCTCCTTTGTTTTTTAAGATAGGCCTCCTTCAGCAACCCTCTAGAGAACCACATTGGTGACTCCATGAAACCTTACTTCATGATTCCAAAATATATGAGCATATTGAAGCTAAATTAAAGGAATATTTCCAATTAAATGAAGGACCGGTAGACTCCCTACTTATACTTTGGGAAGCACATAAAGCAACCATTAGGGGTCATCTTATAGCCTTAACTGCCCACAAAAAGATGTTAGCTGCCACAACCCATCTTGATTTAGTTTAGGAAACTTAGAGAATTAGAAACACAATATAATATAACCGCTTCAAATACACTTCTAGCAAAAATCCTCCAAACACAGAAAAACTTAAAAGCACTTAAACATAAAGCAGTAGAAAAAGCCATTCTTTGGACCAAGCAAACGTAGTATGAAAATGCTGACAAACACCATACACTTCTTGCTAGGAAACTACAAGACCAAAAGACCCAAGCTAGAATTAACTCCATTCAACGTCCTACAGGTAACATAACTTTTACCCCTGACCAAATAAGGGCCCAATTTCACCAATACTACCTTAAGTTATACAACTTACCCCTCAGATACCAGATAAGGAGGACCAGGCCCGGACTGGCCATTTGTGGGTTAGGGCAAATGCCAGATGGGCTGCTACAAGGTGCCATAGAAAGTCAGTATTTAGTGGGCTGGTGGGGGCTGTTTGGGCCTCTATGTGGGCTGATTGGGCCTCTGTGTACCTGAAATGCCAGGGCCTATTTTGATTCTCAGTCCAGTCCTGAGGAGGACCATACAAACCTAAGATTTTCTTAGGTATCTAGATTTACCCAGGCTCACTGATTAGGACTTACAGGCCCTGAATAAAGAGATAGACTTTGAAGAACTCACATCTGTCCTTAAAGGAATGTCCAAAGGTAAGATACCTGCCCCTGACAGTTTTCCCTATAAATATTATAAACTATACCAGGCAATACTTTTGCCCTACCTGTTAAAATTATTTAACCAATTTCTCCAAGGCACTCCCATTCCAATTACGAATCAGATGTCATATTTCTCCTTAATACCAAAAGAAGGCAAAGACCCTATTCAATGCACAAACTATAGACCCATTGCCCTTCTGAATTCAGAATGGAATAAATATACAATTTCCTGGTTTGGAAGGATAGATGCTTTAAAAATGAACATATTGCCTAAGTATTTATATCTATTTGAGATGCTACCAGTAGCAATTTCAACGGGTATATTAAGGAATATTCAAACTTGCTTTAATCATTTTATTTGGAATCATCACAGACACAGGGTGCCTAAATCTGTCATGATGGCGGCAATAAGGCAGGGTGGGCTAGGTGTCCCAGACTTGCAAAAATACTATGAGGCCACACACCTAAGGCAGATGTTAACCTGGTCTCACTGGTCCTCCCCAACAATCTGGGGCCACATTGAAAATACTATGATTAAAGAAATGCATCTTAATGCACTATTTTGGTCTAAATCTGCTACAGTGAAAGCTCCTCCATCACTACTTTCTGCAACACGCCTTACTTTCACAATTTGGAAATGGACTAAATCTAAAAATGGCCCATGAACACAACTATATTAAACAATCCCAATTTTCAACCAGGAACAATCCTCTCTTTTTACAAAAGATGGGCAGAATCAAATTTACATACAGTACAAGACATTCTGGACCCCCAGACCTACTCAATGACCACATTTCAAGAACTAAAAGACAAAGCTCCAACTACCAACAAAATTTTTTTTGAATACTTTCAACTCCATCACTTTCTACAGCCATACATGATTTCTGCAAAACTGAGGCAACAGACGATCTTCGAAAAAATTGGCCAGTTAGGGCCTTCCACAAAAAGGCCTAATTTCTGCTCTTTACAACATCCTCACTAATCCCCTGCAGGGAACCCAATCCAGGCACAAATACATGGATAAATGGGATTCACTTCTCCCACAACCACTTTCTGAGACTGACTGGAAACATATCTGGGAAAACGCCAGGAGGATGGCCCATGTGTCAGGCAAAAAGAACATATATTCAAGATCATGATGTTCTGTTATCAAACACCAGACAAACTACACAGACTTTTTCCTGAGCACCCTCCAACATGTTGGAGAAACTGCGGAGCTACAGGCAACTTAAAACATATATTCTTGGATTGCCCCATTATCCAACCATTGTGGGCTCAAGTGACAAATCTACACAGCAGTCTTTTCTCTGTGCAAATGCCATTATATATCTCCAGTTTACTGCTAGGAAAACCTTTCCCAAAGATGCACAGAAGGGGTCAAACGCTTATAAACCAAATACTTACAGCCACACGTTTGGCTATAGCATCTAAATGGAAGCAACTCTAGCAGAGATAATACAACGAGTAAACACAAACAAATTATTTGAATTGAGGAGTGCCACCCTGCACAACAACGTGCCACAATATGGGATGTATGGGAACTTAGAGGGCTAACCAACTCATCAAATGTCTCTTTCTTTTCTTCTCTTCAAACATATTGTATGCAGAACTGTTAAACTCAAACAGGCTATACCTTATCGGAAATGAATACCGCAATTGTATAACTTTGAAAACCAAACCTGTCATATCTGAATATTTGCACTGTACTGCTTAAAACTAATAAAAAGTATGTTACAAAAAAAAAATATTTATTTTGTGCCAATGTTATAGATCTCTGCCACATGGAGGGTTACGTAAGGGAAAGGCAGTATACCCATCTTATATAACATCTTATTGGTTGCTACTGATGGGAGAACTTTGATATATGTACATTGGAGATAATTTAAGATTAATAAACTTGATTAAGGACATTTGGAGTTTGAGCACACAACAAGCACAGAGGATGCAAATGAGGTTATTGATTCAGTTCAATGTGCATCAGATATGTCACCTGTGTCAACTGTCCTGTTCTGATGCAGTTTATTACGCTAAGAATGAAAGGCATATTTTGCTTTTCCAGATGATGTCAGGGGAAACTTAGACTAGTGATGGGCGAATTTATTCGGCAGGTGCGAATTTGCGGCAAATTCCTGAGATTCGCGCCGGCGAATACATTTGTGAAACGCCAGTGAAAATTCACCTGGTGAAAATTCGCTAGCGAGAAAATAAAATGAGACATGCGCCGAAAACGATGCAACGTGCGATGAAAACGATGCACCGAAAATTATTCGACGCGTGCCTAAAATGACGCGACACCCGTCAAAAATTTTTTTTCAACAATTTCTCTGAAATTCACAAATTTTCGGTGAAGCCAAATGGGATAGATTCGCCCATCACTAACTTAGACCAATTAGTTACTTCCCTAACAGAGAAAGAAAAAAAAGCACGCCTACACCAGAAGATTCAGATTTATCTTTCCTTAAATAATTTCTGCCTACTTTAAAATTGTTTAAAGAGCAAAAGAAGGGTGCAATAAAGTTTGAAATATGGCAAGTGGTGCACAGGCACACCATGGCACTAAATCAACAACCACAACTTCCTCTTCAGGTTCACTCATCTTTCTCAAATTTCTGGTATAACCAACCGTCTAGAGCTGGGAACAGTTTGGTGGCCACCCTCCTAATCACCCTGTCAATAATAATTATTTTACAGAACTTTAATTTTGAAACAAGTTTTTGCCGGGAATGTTTGCACTATTATAAACTTGCACTCATTGTACATTTGCTATTTGTACTAAAATCTGGATATGTGCTTTGCTTGGGTTTGAACTGTATTATTTTGTTATGGTTCCAGTTGTGCATTTGGGGTAATGTAAGTAAACTTAGGGTAATATTCCAAAAAGTATATTTCACTGGACAGCTCCATGTCATATTTTCCAGGGATTGCCCCGCCCCGGTAATCTTTTTCCACCTAAGCACATTACACATTACACAGCAACAGCTTCCTAACACTACAATTGCTCCAACAAAAAGCCTCTAAAGGGTACAGAAAGAAAAAGGAAACATGCTACACCACAAATGCACTAACAAAAAGAACCGGCCTAATATTCTTGATCTCCTTTATATCTTAACCACGAGGTCCAGATTGGCCTTCAAGGAGGTGATGTCATCAAACAAGGTTTCTGGTTATGTCTTCTTTGAGAAGAACACCCCAAAAAAAATTCTCCAAGAAGGGGAGGTCAGTTCTTTTATGGACAGTCCATAGTTTGTGTTAAAAGGGCGACGGTTCTTCCTGTGCTGATCTTCCTGAAGTAAAGGGTTCCGGATGCTTCAGGCAATGGTTCTTCATGGAATCATCACTTGGTCCTCTGCACGGCTCTTTGAAACTTGGTTCACCAAACAACAGTTCATTCTCGCCGTCACATAGAGGAGGAAAAGAAAGCAGAGCAGCATCAGGACATACACTCTAACTTCTTTAAGCCATGCTCCAATAGAAAACAGCATATCGCCAAAGCCCCCTAGACCTTTAAAGGGGTTCCAACCCTCCTCTGCAATGGCGAGTGCTTATCCCTGTAATGTTTTCACCTTGTCAAGATGAGCCTGAACCTTGTCCCCGGTATCTTCCACCCAGGTACAGCAATCCTCCCCGATGAACTCACAGAAACCCCCCATTGATGCTAAAAGATAGTCGGGAGCCATTTTCTCCTGAAGGATAACGGTCTTCAGCTGTCGTTGTTCAGAAGAAATTTCTCTCATGGCTTCGACTGTCTCATTAAACGTTTCATCCATTATGGTGGAGAAATTGTTTATCCATTTCATAAGTTCTATACCCCATCCAGTCCATGCCAAAAACCATGCCCATGCACGGTCCCCTGCAGAGAACAGCTCCCTCCTGGTCCTTCTTCCCACACTGACCCTCCTCTGTACCATCAGGTCCTTATGACCGTCAGCAATGTAGGAGGCAGGGACTAACCTGACTAAGGAGCATGACCCTCTAGCATTCGGAGGAACGACTCTATAGGCAGCCTGGCCGCACAAGAAGTAATAGGGCCCAGTTAATGAGACACAAAGGTCATTGGGGTTACGGTTATGGGCATTGCGCAACAACTGGATAGATAATGGGATTGCTGCACCCTCCTGAATGTCACACCCCCCCCAGCAGACATAATCATGTCTGGTGGTTAGGTTGTTACCATCAGGGACTCTATGGTCGATCTGGATGGTTATCCCAGATGGGCATTCAGTCCCGGGCTGGCCTAATTGACCGGATACCCACACTGGTCTGCTAAGTCTAGTACAAGCCTTGGGACTGACATCAAGACCATAGTTAACATTACCATCTAAGAATGTCTGATTAAATTCTATGGACAGATGACGTTCAGCAGATCACCGGGATGCTCTGGCTCGGAGGTGGTTTGGAGCAAACCCAGCAGTTGGACCTATTTGCCGTCTTTGCTAATTGTAAATGCATCTTGAACAGTAAATTTGGATGTGACTTCTCATAACAATATCCAAAATACATTAAACAACAAGTGTATATAAAAATTATGCACCTGATCATTGAGCTTGGTAGTCCAGCAGCTTCTTGCAGTGGCTGGCGTGGATCCACCCGTCATGTTCCTCGACCTTAAGGGAGGTAGATGTTGTCAAAAGAACTTGGTGCGGCCCGGTGTATCTCGACTCTAGTCCCTGGCACTGATGTTTCTTTATGACTATCCAGTCACCTGGTTGGATGGAATGCAAACCGGTTATAGACTCTGGATCAGGAATAGATTCATGTGCTCTATGATGTATCTTTTGGAGTTCTCGCTGGAGAGACTGCACATACCCCGTCAACTGAGAGTGTAAAGACGACAGCTGCTGGGGAAAGTACAAGCCCGTCTTGGGCCTACTCCCGAACAGAATTTCATAAGGGGACAGCCCGTGAGGCCGTCTTGGGGCGTTACAGGGCAACAGACAAACACTCAGGCCAAGGTTTACCCGTGTCGGAAGATATCTTAGAGATCTTGTTCTTAAGAGTACCATTTAGTCTTTCTATCTTGCCACTGCTCTGAGGGTGGTTTGGAGTGTGGAGACCCGGGTTGATGTGAAAGGCCTCACAAATTTCCTTAAAAACCTGTCCGGTAAAGTGAGTCCCCTGATCAGATTCGATGGTTTCAGGTACTCCCCATCGACAGACAACCTCGGAAAGGATCTTTTTAGCTGTTGTTATGGCATTAGCATTTTTAACAGGCCAAGCCTCCGGCCAACTATAAAACATGTCCACACAGACCAAAGCATACTTGTGGGGCCCACTCTTAGGCATTTTGATATAATTTATTTTGATTCTCTGGAAGGGGTTCTGGAGAATGTTTCCTTGGGGCTATAGCCGGTCGTCCAGGGTTATGTAAGACACAGACCAGGCAAGCACTAGTGAGTTTGGTGGCTGTGGTTTAGAATCCTGGAGCTATCCAGTATTCCTCTACTTGGACACACATGACGGTTTTGGACTGGTGACTAGGGTAGTGGGTTACATGGGCCATGATCGGATATAATGCTTTAGGCAAGCACCACTTACCATCGAGGCTACAGATCTTATCAGCCCCCTCTGTTGCCCCAACATTGCCCATTTCCGCTTCTCTATACTCTCCGCCTGAGACTGCAACTTTTTAAATTCCTCGAGAGACACATCAGTGGGTCTAGCTAACATTAGAGACAGGGGAGGGGGATCAAGGGCTCCTTCTTTAGCAGCCAGATCTGCCATTGCATTGCCCTTGGCTTCCGTGGTGGTCTCTGTGGTGTGAGCTTTGACCTTTAAGACAGCCACTTCTAAGGGAAGAGTGAATGCTATGAACAATCCATTGATCACTTCGGCATGTTTTACAGGTTTCCCCGAGCTCGTGAGGAATCCTCTAGCTTTCCAGATTGGGCCAAAATCGTGAGCTATACCAAAAGCATACCTCAAGTCCGTGTGTACATCGATCCTTAAACCTTCATGTTTTTCACAGGCTCTGGCCAATGCATGTAATTCAGCCTCCTGGGCCGACATGAGGCTGCTAAGAGAGCCTCTTTCTACTACTTTGTCAACTGTTGTTACAGCGTAGCCTGTGTGAGGTTTACCATCTGATGTGTGATACCTGGAACCGTTTACAAAAAGGTCTGCTGCTTCTGGAAGGGGAGCTCCCTTGACAGGGCTAACTGCTTCTGTCTCGAGTTCCATGAGTTCAAGACAGTTGTGATTTTCTGTTGGTTCTGTCATGGTTGGGTTAGTGTCAGTCAAAATCCCTTCGCCCCCCCCATCTTCTTTCAAGTCAGAATGGGTCGGGAGAAGAGATGCAGGATTGAGGATTGTACATCGTCTCAGTGTGAGGTTAGTAGGGGTGAGGAGAGCCACTTCATATTTGGTCAGACGTGCTGCTGAAAGATGTTTGGTCTGGACCTTGTTGAGAATCTCTTGGACAGAGTGTGGGGTGAGAAGGGTTAGAGGGGAATTTAAAACTATGTCACCAACTTTCTGTAATAACACAGCACAGCCGGCGGTAGTTTGGACACACCCAGGTGAACCTTTGATGACTGGATCCAATTCGGTTGAAATATACATGATGGGTCTATACCTGGATCCATGTAATTGGGTCAGTACCCCAGTGGCATGCCCTTTACGTTCATGACAAAAGAGATAAAAAGGTAGGTCATTGTTGGGAAGACCTAGTGCCGGGGCCCTGGAGAGTTCCTGGATCAGATCCTGGAGGGTTGACCAGTTTTCGTCAGTTAATTGAAATGGTGTCTGAGAGGGTAAAGCAGTCATCCTCAAACTTGGCCCTCCAGCTGTTAAGGAACTACAAGTCCCACAATGCATTTGCCTGACTGTGGCTGTCAGACTCCTTCATTGCATTGTGGGACTTGTAGTTTCTTAACAGCTGGAGGGCCAAGTTTGAGGATCACTGGGGTAAAGTATAGAGAGGATCCAATTTGGATGAAATATTAGGGATCCAATCTCTGCTGTAATTGATCAGACCTAGAAGGGTTCTCAACTGTCGGGAGTCTTTGAGAGTCTGTTGTGTTGTCAGGTGTTGGGTCCCTTTTGAGATACAGTGGCCTAGAAAATGAACCTTCTCCTTAAAAAACTGCAATTTCTCCTAGCCTTATTCCCCGTGGATGCCAGATGGTTCAGTAGCGAGATGGTGTCTCTGTAGCATGAATCCTTGTCGGGGCAGCAAACGAATAGGTCGTCCACAAATTGTAACAGTGCGACCTCCGGATCCTCTGGCACCCACTGGTCTAATACCACCTTTAGCTTGCAACTATATTCCAATGGGCTAGTCATGGACCCCTGTTGTAACTGGGTCCACATCAGCTGTCTACCCTGGAATGAAAAAGCAAAAAAGGTATTGACACTGTGGATCTAGTGGAACAGAAAAGAAGGCATTAGACAAGTCGATAACACTAAAGTACAAAGTAATATGTGAGGATTAGGTACTAACGGGACATCACTGACTATGATTTTGTTAATGGCTCTGAGATTATGGACCAGTCGGTAAGTAACTTCCTGACCCTTAGCTGACTTTTTTGCTACTGGAAATAAAGGTGTATTACAGGGTAATTGTGTTGGGGTTAAGACCCCGTTTGGGGGGATATATATCAATCTGGATCTTGAGACTGTCCATCTGTGCTACACTCAGAGGATACTGTGGTAATTTTGGTAGCACGCAACTGGGGGCAATCCGTATAGTGGCTGGAGGTATCGGCAGCAAGCCGACATCATATTTGTCAACCGCCCAAACCTTAGGGTCTACCTCAGCTAGGACATCCAGGGACATATATGCCTAGTAAGGCCTCATCTGGAGTATGCAGTGCAGTTTTGGACTCCAGTCCTTAAGAGGGATGTAAATGAGCTGGAGAGAGTGCATAGATGTGCAACTAAAATGGTTAGGGAGATGGAAGATTTAAATTATGAGGAATGCACTGCCGGGTGATGTTGTGATGGCTCATTCTGTTGATGCTTTTAAGAGGGGTTTGGATGATTTTTTGGACAGACGTAATATCAAAGGCTATTTTGATACTAAACTCTACAGTTAGTATAGCTATGGGCATATATGGTTTGTGTTTGAAAGAGTGGAGATGTGTGTGTATGTATGCTTGGTTTTTAATTTGGAGGGGTTGAACTTGATGGACTCTGTCTTTTTTCAACCCAATTTAACTATGCAACTATGTAACTATGTAAATGTGTACCAGGTTTTACAGTATATGGGACTGTCACCACAGCACACAGCAACTCATACATGAGTGCACTAGTTACCACAACACCCTCCGGGGTATAGATGATGTTGGCCTGAATCTCCGACAGAATGTCTGCTCCCAATAGGTTGATAGGGACATCATCTGAAACTAATAGAGATCTAACTGCTTCGGTGTGTTGACCTAACCTGCAGTACAATGGTTTTGTCTCTCTAAGGGGTAAATTTATCAAAGAGTGATGTTCCGCCACTAGAGGGAAATTCCGCCGCTCTCCATTCATTTCTATGGGATTTTGAAAGGCCTATTTATCAATGGGTGAAGTGAAAGTTCACCCTTTGATAAATACGCCTTTAAAAATCCCATAGAAATGAATAGAGAGCGGCGGAATTTCCCTCTAGTGGCGGAACTTCACTCTTAAAGGGCAAGGAAAGGCAAAGAAATAAAATCCCATTTTTACTTTCTTTAATGAAAAAGAAATAAATCTCCAATATACTTTAATTTTAAAATGTGTACCCTTTTTATAAGAAACCTGACTGTATTCATTGAAATTCTCCCTTCATTTACTGCTGAGGATAGGAATTCCCTAACTTCTGGCAGGGAAACAATCATACTTATGTACAGCAGGGGGAGCCCCCACCATGCAGAACTCAAGCAGCTTTGTTTTTTGATCATTTATGATGATCCCTAAGAAGCCCAGATCACACTGAGCATGTGTATGTAGTCTAGTCTTGCAAAGATGTATAACAAAGTTACAAGATGACAGCCCCCTGTGGCCAACTTTGAAAGCATAAATCATTTGTTTGATTAGGCTTGTGGTGCAGTAAGTTCATGTTTATGTTTAGTATACAAAATACAGCATTTCTACCCTTATTCTATTTTACACTTTCCTTGCCCTTTAACTTCACTCTTTCATAAATATACCCCTAAGAGTCACTAGATGACCTGTAAGCCCAATGGTGGGGGTTGTGTTGCCAGAGAGTGGAATCCTGACCTTTAGATCTTGTGTTTTTAGAACAGTCCTGGCTGCGCCGGAGTCAATGAGGCAGGACATAGGATTTGGCAATTCATCAAGAAATAGATTGACATGGGCCGACACCGGTTTGCCTTTCCCCTAGTGGGTGAAGCTATGGGACTGTGCAGCAGCTCCGATGGTATCAATGGTTTCAGGGTGTGGTATGAAATGGTAGGTTCCCGGGGGACTCTCCGTACTACGGTAAGATTTCCCCGGGTTTGGGTTATATGCGGGAGGCCAGTCAGGAACAACTTTAAAAGGAGTAGGAGACTTCCTCATCCTCATTTTCTGGACAGTGGTGCGCTAAATATCCTTAATGTTTGCAATTAAAACAAGTTATATTATTACGCTTGGTGGGGTTCTTTTTCCTAGGATAGGGATTGTGGCCCTGGGCCATTAGCTCAAAAGCTGCAATGATTTTGGCTGATTTGGCCTCTTTCCTGGCATGCAGGTACAGTTCTATGGCCTGGATTGTAGCCATAAGGGAGTGGAAACTCATAGAATGGGCCTCTGGTTGTGCAACCGTTAGCCTATCTCTTAGCTTAGGCACCAATCCAGCCAGAAATTTTGCCTTTAACATTAGATGGATGGGTGATACTGTCTGGGTGTTATCTGGGGCATCTGGACCTGGCTCAAACCCTGCATCTGTTACTCCTTGTTTTAACCTCCGCCAATAGACCATAGCGTCTGGAATGGGGACACAACACTATGCATAGTGGGCATTTTGTCTGTCAGTTGCTTAAAGAATTCCTTGTCCCCCATTGTGAGTTGCTCATGTGTAGTTATTGCACACCTGGAAATTATGTCATCAGCAATATCTTCGCCTACTGCAGCTCTGAGTATGCAATCTGCTCCGCTCATCCCGTAGCTTAGTTGATTGACTCCCATTTTCTTAGCAAACCTACGCGGGTTAGTCCTGTGATCTGGGAGGTCATTTAGAATCTCCCTGACCTCCCCTGCAGTAAAAGGCACATGACACATGCTTGTGGTGTTTTGTCCAGGGGGTCCCTCAGAGAGGGTGGACAAGCCTCGGTGGGGGGCCTCTGGGATGGTGGTAAATTAGTGTGAGGACTCATAGGGGACTGGAGAGGACCTGCCACTGTCAAAAGACGGATATAGGGGCTCCACCTTCTGAGGACTGGCCGCAGGCCTAGACCCTGAGGCCACAGGTGCCAGTTCAATAGATGGAGCCTGTCCTTTCAAACCGGCATCTAGTTGCCAAACCCAACCCCATAGACGTCCCTGAGTCTATCCCTCAGCTGCTCCCCCCGGTAGCACCTGTAATTCCCCTCAGGGCCCTGTTGGAAGTCATGCCTTTCCAAGGCCTCTATGCATTTTAATTTGGATTTGTCTATTATAAAGATACCTCTGGCTTCACATAAGGTGACAAAATCGGATTTTACAAGGCTACAGTATTCTGTTTTGTCAGAGGTATCTGTTGCGGATTGCGGATGTGGTGATGGTGATGAAGACAGAGGAGCTGAGGCTGTTGAGATGACCTGTGTTGCTAGCAAATTTAAGCTTGTTTGTAGCTCTGTCTCATCCTTATCATTATTGCTCTCTGCAGTTCTGGCCGGACGGGAGTACATGATTATGTTTGACCTTTTGAATGCCCTGCTGCTGAAGCTTTGTAGATTCCTGTAACCACAAATTGGCCTTCTCTAAAGACCCATGTGTTTGGAGTCTGGAGTGGAACTCACGGGCAAACTTTTCCCAGATCCAGACCTCAGACATCCCTTCCTTAGGGATGGACCATTCTAAACTTGAAGACCATTTGTGCCAATCTTTGAGGGGCTTAACAGTCCCTCCTCCATATGTGGATTTCATGTGTTGCTGGGCCGTCCTGAACTCAGAACTGATACCCTTCTGTTCCCTAGATTTCCCTACTTTCATACTCGAGTCTCGAGCTTTTCTCCAAGTAGATACATCCACCTACAGTGTCTACGTCGCTATGATGACAGCGAGTGAGAGCTACAGGAAGTAAGAACAAGGGAGAGACAGCTGAACCTTTCCAGAGTTTCCGCGACACCTGGTCACCCCAGTCAGGCCAATAGGTTTTGAGAGCAAGTGGCTAGAAAAACAGATCGAAACAGAGAAACCCCTCCCCAGTTCACCTCCCCGAGTTCTGTCCCCCAAATTTCCAGTACGAACCGCGGACACCTGGTAACTCGGTGACGAAAGTCAAGAAAGTGCAAAGGAAAATGAACAGTCCTCAATAATCTCCCCGTGAACTCCACCCCGGGCTATGGTACGAACCACGGACACCTTCCACCCTTCAAATGGACTTCAAGGGGAAAAAAAAAAGAGAACAAAGCTCCCGCGACAATTGATAAACCCGAGTAGGCTTGGCCCACTTTTTCTCCTCACAAGCTAGCCAATTCACTGTTTTTTCACCCTATACAGGCCGACTTCGCAGCACAGCCCTTTTGGTTGTGAGATAAAAAGAAAAAAGAGGAACTTTGCTGTTATGAAATGTAAAGATGAAAATCTATTATATACAATAGAACAACTGTTAAGGTTAGATGCAGGGGATATGCCTCACATCAATAGACCACAACAAAATGGCCACTGGCACATGTTCTAGACAAAGACAAAATGGCGTCTCCACATGGCGTAGGCTCCCCCTGTTCGACACTCAACAAAGGCCATAAACTTGGGCGCACAAACACAAAAGGCAGCGTAGTTCAGATTATAATAAAATTTTAACTTGTTATCCAACCTCCAAACTGAAAACCTTTGTAACAATAAAAAAAAAACAATACAATCCTCTTAAACAAAAGATTTTCCCAAGGATGAAAGCCACAGAGATGCAATTTTAAAACAAACACCAGTTAGTAGACAGACAGAAAACAAACACAAATGAAAAAAAAACAATGATTCTAAATTCCCCCTCTAGATACTGTTGGCCATATCTGCCTGCTACAAGATTACCCCACAACCACCCGGTACACAGAAACTCCCTCCACTGGTGTGAATCACTCACCGATCCTCCAGCCGGGTATAACAACAGCCCCTTATGGTTAATAAAAAATCCCACAGCAGTTATGCAGACATGCCCCAACCAATACCTGGGTAGTTAATACAGAAAAACACCACATATAGACCCAAAAGGTTCTTTTGGTAGATTTTTACTTGATTCCATCAGCCTAGAGAGCACAAATCAATGTGCAGACAGCAAAAACTATCTCAAATATGAGAGTTTAAAAACGAAAAGGTCTAACCTCAATGCCGGCCTTATTGCTGTCTGAAAAAAAATATGGCCTCTTATTAATTCTGCTGACATTAAGGGAAAAATTGGGCCTCCTGCCTGTCGCTCGCCATCTGATATAGTGAATTATACGATCTTTCATCTCACTGGACAATTGATCCGGAAACCTTGGTGCATCATGTGGTGACACATCACGTCGCAGCAGTCGTTCTCAGCTAGGGTCCAGTATTCTGCCTCCTTTACAATGGCAAGTGGTTTATTTATATAGACAAAGACAAAGGGCGGTATCCAATCAAAGAGCATGTTATGCTATGAACTAATTGGTCGAACCTGTGCACAGGCACATGTCTATAGCTGGGGGGGCGGGGGAAGGTAGGAACAAAAGACATCAGAACAAAAGGGTACTTCCCCCGGGAGTCACAGAGCAACCTTAGCATGGCTTGTACGTGTGTTTTCCTGAACGCACTGCCCTCTGCTGATTCACGTAAAAGTACACCTTTGCTCAATGGTCCGTATTCCTCAATTCCAACTGGCGCCACACCTGGCATGCTGCAGTCACAAATCGGATGGGATACAGAATGATCAGGCGACCGTGCAAAGGTCGGTCACAAAGACGCTTATCCCGCATCGGTGGCCACCATATGGTGAAATATGATTTCATAAAAATCAGAGGTTGTACCCACACAGACGCGCGTAAGCGCCGATCGCAGGTTGGGACGCAACATGCAAAGAATTGAGTGCGTCTAGGCCTGTGCTCCACTGCGGCTAAATGGAACAAAATGGAACAGAGGGGGCAAAGTGCTTTCAGTCTGCATATTGTAGTAACCAAACTGAACATATATGTTACATAGTTACATAGTTAGATTGGGTTGAAAAAAGACAAAGTCCATCAAGTTCAACCCCTCAAAATTAAAACCCAGCATGCATACACACACACACACACACTCCTCCACTCTTTGACACAAACCATATATGCCCATAGAAATACTAACTGTAGAGTTGAGTATCAAAATAGTCTTTGATATGTCTGTCCAAAAAAGCCCCTTTTGAAAGCATTAACAGAATCACAACATCACCTGGCAGTGCATTCCACAACCTCACTGTCCTTGCTGTGAAGAACCATCTAGGCTGCTTCAAATGAAAGTCCTTTTCTTCTAGTCTGAAGGGGTGGCCTCTGGTGCCATGATCCTCTTTATGGGTAAAAAGGTCCCCTGCTATTTGTCTATAATGTCCTCTAATGTATTTGTAAAGTGTAATCATTTCCCCTCGCAAGCGCCTTTTTTCCAGAGAAAGCAGCCCCAACAGTCCAGTCTACCTCATAATTTAAGCACTGCATAGTCCAGATGAGGTCTTACTAGGGATCTATAAAGAGGTATTCATCCCGTGAGTTTATGCCCTTTTTTATGCAGGACAGATTTAGTAGCTACAGAATGACACTGCCCAGAATTATTCTCACTCAAGGAAACTCCCAGCACACTGCCATTTAGTGTATAACTTGCATTTATATAATTTTTGCCAAAGTGCATAACCTTGCATTTATCAACATTGAACCTAATTTTCCAGTTTGCTGCCTAGTTTCCCAATTTAGACAAATCACTCGGCAAAGTTGCAGCATCCTGCATGGAACCTATAGTTCTGCACAATTTCAATACATTTCAATGCCCACATCCAGGTCATTAATACATAAGTTGAAAAGCAAGGTACCCAGTACAGAGCCCTGTGGTACACCACTAACAACACTGGTCCAATTAGAAAATGTTCCATTTACCACCACTCTTTGTAGTCTATCTTATAGCCAGTTCTCTATCCAGGTACAAATACCATGTTCCAGGCCAATATTCCTTAATTTAACCAGTAACCTTCTGTGTGGCACTCTGTCGAATTCTTTAGCAAAGTCTAAGTAAATCACATCCACTGCCATTCCAGAATCGAGGTCCCTGCTCACCTTCTCATAAAAATTAATTAAGTTTGTCTGGCAAGATCGATTGTTCATAAAGTCATATTGGCATAAAATCATAGTATTATTATTTGCTTTGAAGTCCAGTATCTTATCCTTTATTAACCCTTCGAAAAGCTTTCCTACCACTGACATCAGACTAACTGGCCAATAGTTTTGAGGCTGAGAATGGGACCTCTTTTTGAATAGTGGCACCACATTAGCTATTCACCAGTCTCTCGGCACCATGCCAGACCTCAATGAATCCTGACAAATTAAGTAGAGAGGTTTGGCAAGCACAGAGCTAATTCCCTAAGTACCCTGGGATTAATACCATCTGGCCCTGGACCTTTGTTTATCTTAATATGTTCTAATCTCTTTTCAATTTCCTCATGTGTGAACCATGCATCATTAGTTGTAATACTAGAATTGGGACTATTAAGAAGGAAACCATCATTAACTGTTTCCTGATTTGTGTAAAAATATGTGTTATGATAACTATGTATAATTATATAAGGGGATAATATAATAATCTCTCTAATAGTGATGGTCGAATCTTTCCCATTTTGCATTGGCGAAAAATTTGCGCAACGAGTCGCATCGCTTTTTTTTTACACACGTCTCGTTTTTTTTTTTTACGCTGGCGTTTATTCGCCGGTGGTGAATCGTGGGAATTTGCTGGGAATTTGCACCTGCTGAATAAATTCGCCCATCACTACTCTAATACTTTATTTACCAGTAGGTCTTTCCAGCTGACACAAGGTCACCCATTCTGATGGGTTCCATGTAATATTCAGAAGGGGTTTTTACAGCGAGAGCTGTGAAGATATGGAATTCTCTCCCTGAATCAGTTCTACTTGATTATACATTAGATATCATTAAGAAGGGGTTGGATAGCTTTTTAGCAAGTGAGGGAATGCAGGGTTATGGGAGGTACAAGCTGATCCAGGAACTAGTCCGATTGCCATTTCGGAGTCAGGAAGGAATTTTTTCCCCCTCTGAGGCAAATTGGAGAGGCTTCAGATGGGGTTTTTTGACTTCCTTTGGATCAACTAGCAGTTAAGCAGGTTAAAAAAAAAAAAGTTAAAAGGTTGAACTTGATTGACGTGTTTCTTTTTTCAACCTACCTTAATATATAGTTCAGAATCTCAGCTTTTTTTTGTTTTTATCAATCAGCTGACACCCCCCCTATGATATTAAGGGTCCCACCCTTCTTAATTTTTTTTACTATTTACATATTTAAAGGGGTGGTTAACCTTCAAGTTAACTTTTAGTATATTGTAGAAGGGCCAATTCTAAAAAACTTTTCAATTGGTCTTCATTATTTATTTTTCATAGTTTTTTTAATGATTTGCAATTTTCTTCTGTTTCTTTGCAGCTTTCAAATGGGGGTCACTGACACCATCTAAAAACAAATGCTCTGTAAGGCTACAAATGTATTGTTATTGCCACTTTTTATTACTTATCATTCTATTCAGTCCCTCTCCTATTCATATTCCAGTCTCTTATTCAAATCAATGCAGGGTTGCTAGGGTAATTTGTTCCCTAGAACTCAATTTGCTGACACTGCAAACTAGAGAGATGCTGAATAAAAAGCTAAATAACTTTAAAAACACAAACAATAAAAAATGAAAACCAATTGCAAATTGTCTCAGAATATCACACTCTACATTATACTAAAAGTTAACTTAAAGGTGAGCAACCCCTTTAAAAAAATTTTGGATTGTTTTTACTGCTTGCTGCTCAGTGATACCAATTATAACATAATTTTTAGAACATGCAAACAACTCTAGGTCTCCCATTTTATCTAACAACTCTGTGCATTAGCAAGTATACAGTGGAGGTTACTACTTTTCCTTTTAAAATTTACATTATTTAAAGGACAATTGTATTTTTGTATTAGCCTGTTTTCCTTGTAGCAGGCAAACTGTATGCCCCCTCACTCCTCCCCCATGAACCCTTACTAATCCCACTGCCTAGTCTACCCTAGCTTCCCCATAGTTCTTTAACTCACCCCCTTGCCTAATTTAAACACTCCTCCAAACTCTTAGACATTCTTACCTCTAGCACAGTGGACCCCCTTCTATTGAGGTGCAATCACAACTATATAGATTAAACCCCAAAGAAAAATCAGCCCAGTGCTCTAGGAACCCAAACACTTCCTTACTACACCAAGGGGCAGATTTACTAAATTCGTGTGAAGGATTCGAAATTCAATCGAATTCGATCAAATTCCGATTGTGCGGTTTGATCGAATTTTCGAATATGCAAATTTGGCCACTTCGATAATCCGTTATACAAAAGTCGATTGTATTGAATAGATCGAATAGATTGAATGATCAAATATTTGATTATTCGACCATTCGATGATTGAAGTACTTTAAAATTTTATTCGACTGCCTAATTCGCCAGATTGAACCTAACGCATTGCAATAGAAGCCTATGGGAACCCCCCATAGGCTTCTTTTCTAAGTTTCATGTTCAAATAGCAATCTTACGATCGAACGTTTCAATCTTTCGATTCGTATGATTTTTTTCTAACAATCGTTCGATCATACGATTTTATCGAAATATCGAAAAGCTGCCAAAAACCTTCAAATTTTTCTATGATTTTATCAAATTTTCATTCGAAAAATTGTAGAAGGTACGAATTAGAGGGAAAATAGACCTCGAAAATTCAGCCCTTAGTAAATCTTAGCTCCCTAAATGCACACTGTCTTCCTAAACTAGCATTTTCCAGAAAAAATTAGAGCCTAGATCCATTAACTCTTTAGAGATGGTATCTGCTGTGTAATTGCAATGAAATGCTGCAAGGGAGAATATATACCGTACCTTTACATAATTCCCCTTGGCTTTTCTAGGAATTTACTTCTAACATATGAGTTTGCACTGAAGGTTGTAAAAACTAAGTGATGAGTTTCATGGAAGAGGTCTGTACTGGATGCACAGTGACTAGAAATTAAATTAAGAAATAATGGAATTCCCACCTTTTTAAGTGAGGGAACATTTAGAATCCTGCTATAAACATTATGCTTCTCTCTAGTTTTTGTTTGTTATTCTTTTCTATATGTTGAAGAAATAAATCTCCTGTGTTATCAGCAATGTGCAATGCATTTCTGCCCCCTCCAGTTTCCCTCTGGTTAAGCTGTTGGCAAAGCCCTGTAAGGGAATTGGTTAAGGACAAATTGCAACTGTTCATAGCAACCCTTTATAATCCACCGCTCTAAGCTATCCTACACTCAGCTGGTTATATATCTGGCTGCAGGCAACATGCATTAGGAGGTTTTTGCTTTTCTCAGCAAAAAAAGTTATTTATAAAAGAAACTGAAGCTTCACATATGATACTGTTAAAGCCAAGACCAGGAAGGTTATATTCTAGGTCTTTCATTCTCTGTACATGGTAAAAGTAAAAAATGTAAAAAAAAATGGTATGCCATATCTCTGATTTTTTTTCATACTGTGATTTGTCTCACAGTTTTTTCTTTTTAACCCATAAAGTGGCATAGATCATAGAATGTATACTGCTGATAGAGAAATACACGTATGGAACCTGTTATGCAGAATACTGAAATATGGGGCTTTTCTTTGTCAAAAACTTGGATCTCCATACTGTAAGGGGGCTATTTAATAAACTCCAGTCTGGCTTTTTGGGGCAAACTCAAATTTTTCAAGATGTATTAAAGCCAGATACAGCAAATACTGTAGCTGAAAACCAAAAATCCTCCATCTCAGACCTACCAACGTTATATATAAGTCAATAACAGAGGTCTCTATTCTATTTGGAAGGTTCTATGCTGGAATTGGCCCAAGAATCAACCTTTTCGGGCTTTAACCTGAAAAATTTGGGCTTTTCAGGAAAAAGCCTGAAAAATAGGGCAATTTGGGAAAAAAATCTGAAAAAATCATAGGATCTGGATTTTTGCTCAATTTTATCAAGTGTTTACCCAAACTGATTAAATCAAGCTTTTTAAAAATAAGGTCAGATCATGGATTCTAGTCTGTTTGGACTTTTTTATTGAAAAAATCCGAGTTTGATAAATAATCCCCTAAGTGTACTAAAAAAATTAAACATTTAATAAACACAATAAGACTATTTTGCCTCCAATAAGCAATACTAATATTTTAGTTGGGCAAAAGGTGCTGTTCTATTATTACAGAGAAAAAGAAATAAAGTTAAAGGAAAACTATACCAACAATATTAATACCATTTCCATTTTAGATTAAAAGTTTGTTAAATGGTTTCTTGATGACTTTCCAGCTACTTTAGTGATCAGTCTATGGCCTGTACGAGCAAATTTAAATTATTTGAGGAAGTCATTTTCCCCTCTTCCATCCTGCAATGTGAACGCCTCTGAAAAAAAAGCAAAAAACACATCAGTCAATCCTGAAGATCTGTTGGATTGAGCTCTGCTGCTCTTACTTCTTCATGCGCATGTGACATATTGCACTACAAGCTTACTTGTTGTGGAGTGGGTAGTAAGGAAATGGTTAATACCACTTTAGCAGAACTTGATTCTCTGTATGTAAGGAAAAAGGTGGGAGGGGGAGTACTTTGAAGCAGGCAGGCAACAGAAAGCTGGTCTCCTGTCTAGTTACAAACAGGGGGGCAGCATGAGGGAGAGAGAGCCATTTGAAGCAGGCAACAAGCTAGAGGGGGAGAGACTGAGCTGAAGTAAAGGAAACTCAGCAGAAGCTGGCTCAAAGGAAGGGAAACTGAATAAGAAGCTCCTTCCCCTTTGTGACATCACCTAGCGCCACTTCTGACCACAGCAGGAGTAAGCTACGGTCGGGCTGCCAGACAGTCGGGTGACTGAAGCTACAGACCTGATAACCCACAGACCAGCCTTCTAAAGTTCTCTCTTCTGTGCTCTCAGCTGTTGCCAATTTTCCAGCCGGGACTGGGCAGGCAGCCAAACAAAAAGAATCACACTTAGGCTTGTGGCACACGGGCAGATTCAGAGAGATTTATTCACCTGGTGACTAATCACCTCTTCTTCTGGGCAACCAATTGTCTCTCTTTTGGGCAACTAATCACCTCTTCTTCTGGGCAACAATCTCACCGAACTGCCTTCCCCTGCCATACCACTTGAATGAAAGGTAACCAGCGGTATGGCACTCATGGCACTTCGTTTTCCGAAGTTGCCTTGAGTTTCCTTGTGAGGCAACTTTGGGCAACTTCGGAAAATGAAGAGCTGGCGACTCTTCATTCAAGCCAGCGGTATAGCACAGGAAGGCACTTCGGCGAGATTGTCGCCCAGAAGAAGAGGCAATTAGTTGCTAGGCGACTAAATCTCCTCTAATCTGTCTGTGTACCACTTAACTGACTCTGCGCAAGCTTCCTTCTCCTGTTTCATTTGCATATCTTTGATTGGATTGGCTGGCAAGATTTAGCCAAAAGAATCAGGGAAATGCAAATGAAGCAGGAGAGGGGAGGCATGCACAGGAACTCAGTCAGTGATTCAGTGTCAGCTTCCTGTATTGGCAGAATGGACTTTGGTATTGGTGATCCCAGCCAGAGTGTAAGCAGAGAGCTGAGGAGAGAGCCTTTCAGTAGCAGCAATCCATAGCTTATATGGTCTGTATCTTAAAAACTATCCATTTAAAATAATAAAGATAAATTACAAAAATGTAATTCTGATTGTTTCTATTCCAATTTAGACTATATTCTAAAGGCAACCTTGCCCTTTAAGCAACAGAAAGTTTAAATCATATTAAGTGGCATATTAAAGAATCTTATCAAACTGGAAAATATTTTTTTAAAGAAGAAGGAAAGCTATGGAGGCATTTTATTGCCGATAGATTATCTGCAATAGTGCAAGCTAGAATGCTATGTTTATTCTGTAGAATGTTTTACCATACCTGAGTAAACCGCTCTAGAAGCTCTGTTTTTGTTTAGGATAGCAGTTGCAGTATTAGCTTGGCGTGACTTCACTTCCTGCCTGAGTATCTCGCTGCTCAGATTACAGCAGAGAAGGGAAGAGGAGCAAACTGAGCATGCTCACGCCTGGCCCAAGGAGCTTTAAGCTGAAGGCAGGAAGTCTGATACAGAAGGAAAGAAATGTGGTGTTTCTTTTTACAGAGGACTCAGAGCAGCATTACTTTGAGGGTTTATTGGTATATTTAGGTCAGGGGTCCCCAACCTTTTTGCTCGTGAGCCACATTTAAATTTAGAAAAGAGTTGGAGGGCAACACAAGCATGAAAAAGTCCAAGGGGATGCCAAATAAGAGCTCTGATTGGCTTTTTGGTAGCCCCTCTATGGACTGGCAGCCTACAGGAGAGAATGTTTGGCAGAACATCTGTTTTTTATGCAACCAAAACTTGCCTCTAAGCCAATAATTAAAAAATAAGCACCTGCTTTGAGGCCACTGGGAGCAACATCCAAGGGTTTAGTTGCTCGCGAGCTACTGGTTGGGGATCACTGATTTAGGTGGACTTTTCTGATAAGGCTTACTTAGTTTTAACCTTTCCTTCTTCTTAGAAGTAATTATTGGTTTTTTCTACCTTCTACCTTGATCCCCCATTTTAAGATATTCTCTGTACTGCCTCAGAGATTACCTGACCATAAATACTGCATTTCAAACTGTAACAGAAAGACATTTTGGAGTAGAACAGAACTTTGACCATTAATTAAAGGAAACTGTAACATCAATTAAAAAAAAAAAAAAAAAAAATTGTTCCTATACAACGAAAAAAAAACACCAAGACAAATTAAAATTTAAAGTAGCAAAGCCTTTATTAAGAAATAACTTACAGAAACTTCACTTCCTGTCCTCTTCAGAAAAGGTGAAAGGGCGACCATCCATCCAACAGCGCTTGCAGGGACCGGAGCAGGGAATAGGCCAGGTAAAGTCTGTGCACCCGTTGTCTGCCAGACACTGGCATGAAAAATTATTGTGCATGCTGTGATTGGATAGCTGACCTGGGGACTGCAAGGATGCATGGTGCAGGTGCGAGGATAAGACAACCGTTTTAGTCAAATAAATTGCCATGGTAACCCAGACAACTGCATCAGTGCACCCTTGCAGTCCCCAGGTCAGCTATACAATCACAGCGCGCACAATAATTTTTCATGCCAGTGTCTGGCAGACCAAGGGTGTGCAGACTTTACCTGGCCTATTTCCTGCTCCGGTCCCCGCAGCGACCCCACCAGAGAAGCTCAGTGACCGCAGTGAAGCAGGAACAGCGCAGGGGTTTAACTCACAAGGAGGTTCGGTGAAATGTTTCCAGGGAGCAGCCTGTTTATGGGGATAGCAGCGCATGGGGCAGCCGGGGAACACCAAGGGAGCTCAACAGCAGCAGTGGCAGTTCCCGGGGGCAGCCAGCAAGAGGGGAGACTGGGCCAGGAGGGCACAGTGCTGGTGAGCAGGGGCAGCAGTAAGAGACTCTACCAGCTCAAGAATCGATGTGAAAGGGCAGCAGCGTGCGGAAAAAGAAAAGCCCCCAGGAGGTGTCATCCCATAGCACCATGACGACCTCATCCCCTGCCGCTTGTAAAGATTTTTCCCTGGGAAGGAAAGAGAGGACTGCCTGAACCAGTCCCAGTCTGACATCAGCTCCCGCTCCTTCTCCAAGTTCAACTCGTTCTTCCAGTACTGCGGGCTGGTGATGGAGGAGCAGGCAGTGAGGCTTTTGGCTCAGTCCTGGACCTGCAGTGTCAGTTTGTGTCAGTTTGAGAGCGGCATAAGCTGGAGGAGTGTCGGAGAGGCGAGCCAGGGAGGAGAAATTGAGCGCTGCTGGATTGATGGTCGCCCTTTCACCTTTCACCCTTTCAAGAGGACAGGAAGAGGAGTTTCTGTGTTATTTCTTAATAAAGGCTTTGCTATTTTAAATTTTAATTTGTCTGTGTTTTTTTGTTGTTGTATGGGAACAAATTATTTTTTTTTAATTTGATGTTACTGTTCCTTTAAACTTCGTCGTTTGCGTTTGCTTTAAGAAGGTTTTGGATGGCTTTTAGCAAGGGAGGGAATACAGGGTTATGAAAGATAGCTTGTAGTTCAAATTGATCTGATTGCCATCTTGTACAAGTTGACTGGTCTGATTGCTATCTTGGAGTCAAGAAGGATCTCCCCCCTCCAGCAGTTAGTCAAGTTATATATTTACTTAATAGTTTGAACTTGATAGAGGGATCTCTTTTTTCAACCTAACTTACCAAGTATTACTATTTATCTAGGTGTACAGCATAGGATCCCAGGGGGAAGCTCATAATTCTTAATATGGCAATTATCTATTTAGGATTACTTAATGGCATATACTAGAAAAAAAGTACCTTATTATGAAGATGGTTTATTTACATGAAGCTGGATTTTTACAAATGAGCTGTTTCATGCAATATATTTTTATAGAGACCTACAATGTTCGGGGGACATACACAATAATTTTTAAAATTGTGTCCCTGTATAATAAATATCCTAAAACGGAATGAATCAATGTGTTTATTATACCATTTGGATCAAGTTTCTTAAAAAGAGTAAAGGAAAGCACTCATGTTCTGCCCCCCCCCCCTTTCCTTTCTTCTGGTGTTACATGCATTAGTACTTCTGTGAGTGCTGCCAGTCCTTGCCTGCCTAAAATTTGCTGGCGTAAAAAAAAAAAAAAGAGTCACGTGCCGAAAATGAAAACAAAAACATGTGCCGTGACTCGTTTTGTGAATTATTCGCCAATTCGCGAATTTCGCTGGAAATTCTCAAATTTTTCAGCGAAGCGAAATGGGATGCATTCGCCCATCACTATTTACAGTTTCTGAGCATTAGTACCCAATAAAGAACATTAGTAACTTCCTGCACCTTTAGTGTTATGATAAATTGCTGATTACCACCTGGTAAATTATTATTTGTTTAAAGTAAGTTTCAAGACTATACTTTTAACATACAGAAGAGGTACTATGTATTGTTCCCATACATCTATATACATATAGACTAGTGTTTAACAGTTTTAGTTAATAGTTAGTATTTTGTTATTCATTAATAAACATAGAATAATACAAGTTGCAGATAGTTCTTTCATTGTATGCACATAAAAACTAATGTTAATAAATAAACATAAATAAAGACTAATTTTTGTTGTATATTGACTTCAATGCTATTTTAATTTCACAAATTGTTCGGCAGACAAAATGGGACAGATTTGCTTATCACTATTGCCTTTGCTAGTCCAACCTCCATATGCATGGCATTTAATGACTTACATTTTGTGGAATGCTAATACTGAATTCTAATATTCAATGGAATTTCTTGTGCAACTGACTTCTGGGAAATTATTCAGCCCTGTGTTTGCGCTTGCAGAACCATGCAAAAAATTCACCATGAAAAAAAGTGTGCAGTGCGCTCACAAAAAAAGACTATTATGTTATCATCCCTCTCCTTCCACATGAAACAATGGGATTTAAATCTATTTATAGACCCACACCAGCACTGGGTGACTCCGGGCAGGTGCCCTATGCAGCCCACAGACGCACACATGGAAAACCGCGTGCATGCACATAAAACTGTGCGTGTGCATGCACGTAAAACTGTGCATGCGCAAGTAAATTAAACTGTGCGTGCAAAGAAAACGACGGCGCTACAAGCCGGCCGGAGTGGGAACTGGGAACCGGACTAGTGGATAGCAGAGGCAGATAAGGTATGTGCCTGGCACCCCCACAGCTTTGCACCCTTGGAACGTGCCTATTCTGCCTACCCCTTGGCCCGGCCCTGACCCACAGGCATAAATAGATAATAGTACTAGTTAGAAACAACTTATTACTAAGTGTCCCAAATTCATGATGTTGGTCCAAAGGATTTCCTGCCGTTCTCTCCGCAGTCTCCCTACTGCGTATACGAATCCCAACGGAGAAAAAAAGATTTTTCTGTGTAGAGAACAGCGCCTAGGGCAGTGGAATTTTTTAGAAATATAGTGTAGTAGTTTCAGGAGATGTGGGAATCAGCCCGTGCTCTTAATAAAATTTGTTGGATGTGCAAATACTCTGTTTAAAAGTTAATGTATATATACATGTGTGTGTATATATATCCCAACAATAGAGTGTTTCTTCTTTCTCCCCTTAGGATAAATCCGTGAGACTTCCGCTATAATATGGGGGTTTGTGACGATTATATTTTAACGACTCCACAGGTGTGCTCCCTTCCTTCACCAGAGTAATTGGCTGAAGTGCCTACTTACAAACCACTCAGATGGTATATCGTAATGTGTTTAGACTCCTCCCGGCATTCCCCCTTTCTGGTGTCCTCGTATATCCGTTCCAATATATAAATTAGGTAAAAGGCAAAAGAGGAGGAAATAGCGTAATACTATTTTAATATATAAAAAAGTTAAAAACAATGGTTACACTCACACTTTCCCCACGGGGTACTTGCATATAAATTATAAACTGCTGCTGGATCAGTCAGTTGTTTCCATCAGCTGCCCCTCTGGGTCCTCGTGTTGGTGTGGTTGTATTCCCTCCTCTCTCTCTCCTAACGCGTTTCACTGGATACTCCCAGCTACATCAGAGGTTTAAAAATGTTTGCCGTTCGTTCGTTTTTAAAAAGCTAAAAACGAACGTTGTTACAGGTGGAAAAGACCTTGAAGTTAGTTCTTGGTTTTGGCACTCATCCAGGAGGGCTGGAGACAGGGACACAGCAAAGGACAAAATAATAACCTGTTTTAAGGGGTGCTAAACTTGGTTACCTGCAAATCTTTATACAGAGCAAAAAGATGGGGCTACCTGGCACTCAGAGGGATGAGTATAAGTTAAAAAAGGTTATTGATCATAATTCAAATTATAAATGCATCTCGATAAAAGATGTTTAGTCTTTTAGTAACTTAAATAAACTTATAAACTTAAATTATAATTATAATGAAGGAAAATCCTACAATGGTCTATCCAAAGTTAAAATCCACACAAGACAAACATTCCAATTGAAGTACACTATGGGGCCCATTTAGTTAAGGCCAAATTGTGCTTTCGTTTATTACCAAAATAACAATTCACAACAACAGTGTCTATACACTAAAAGGCAAGTAAAACAATTTATCAAATTTATCAAAAACTTTTTATACGTTACCCTTTTCTCCAAAGTCTGTTTTGCCAGATTATGGCTGACAAGTGATAAGATGAAGCTACATCCTCAACATTATTATGTCAGATATTATATTGTCTGCTCTAAAAAAGTAAAAAAAAAAAGACAAAATAATGCCATTTTCATATATTAATGTGGGATTATATTTAAAGGTTCTAACTGTTAAATATATGTTATTTACAATTTTTAACCATTTGAAGCTCATGCCATATTTGTTTTATGGTATGCCCATTTTCGCTGCACTGACAAATCAGAGAAACTCATAAACAATTTATGAAACACAATGAAGATAGCCAACACATTGCAATAGCCAATTTTTATATGAGTGAATTTTACTAGTAGGCTCATGTCTAGAACAATAGATGATCTCTTTTGTCTTTATTTTGCTTCCTTGGCCATTTTTAATAATAAGTGTTCACTTCCCACAAATTCACCAATATCACTAATAAATACATACATATGACCTTTATCTTGCTGTCATATTTAAATTGACATAAACAATAGTATGTTAAAGAAGTTTCACTGGGAAGAAAGTAAGGCTAGAGAAAATTTGCTAAGAAACCTTAGCTGAATTTCCACTGGTGAAAGTACCCTTAATGTTTGTTTGCGAGACAAATTTTTTCATTTTGATGAATAACGCATAGTCATCACTAAATATTTTGACGCAAAGTATGCTGAATATTTCAGAAGTAATAATTTGGATGTAAGTAACTTTGCCCCTATGAGAGATTTGGTTTTTTTTTGGGGGGGTTTGGAGTTAACTGCAAGTTCCGCACACAGATCTCAACAAAATTATGATGCAGAGACTCTCCCTGCCTGCCTTTTCCCCTGAAAAGGATAAGTATTTGTTATTAATAGTGATGGGCGTATTTATTCGCATGGGGCGAATTCGCGGCGAATTCCCGCGATTCGCCGCTGGCGAATAAATTCGCGAAACTGGCAAAAAAATTTGCCAAAAAAAATTTGCCGCGCAAAAACGAGTCGCGCGTCATTTTTTACGCGACGCGCCAAAAACGACGCGAATCGCGCCGAAAATGACGCGACGCGTCGGAAACTACGCGACGCGTGTCAAAAACGACGTGCGACTCGTTTCGCGAATCGGCGAAAAATTCGCGAATTTCTCTGGAAATTCGCAAATTTTTCGGCGAAGCGAAACGCGGCCGTTTTGCCCATCACTAGTTATTAACTGTTATTTTATAGTAAGGTGGTATATTTAAATACCTTGGTTTCATTTTTTCATATATTTTTTCCTGTATTTGGTGCTCAATAGCAAAGTTTGGTGTGCTATTGCGCTTACCGCAAGTTTGTCATAACCTGCTTTACTTTGCACTTAGTTTGAGGGGGTGGGGTTTGAATAGTTGCACCTGAACAGACATATAAATAGAACCCCTGGGACTCTAGTGGAGCTTGCTCTAGTGTTTAGCTGCTGTTAATTGTTTGCTCTTTAAGTGGGAGATCTGTAAGTGGAGTTACAAACACCGTTTCAAACCAAAGGAGGTTCAAACTAGGTCAAAAGTTTGTTTTTAACCCAAATTTTTTTTTATTCCTGTTTTGATCTGTAACTGGAATAATGAGTGCTAGCAAGATTGAAGGTCTGACCCAGTGCATAGTCTGCCATATGTATGCATATTTGGAACAAGAGATCCAAAATGCGTACCTCTGTTGCTGCTGACTGGCTTTTCCCCCATACAGGATTTGTCTCATTTCAAGTGGTTTGCCTTGTGGTGGCCTTGGGAAGCCTGCAGAAAGTGGCAATCTGCTCACATCCAAGAAATTCCCCCCACCCCTGGAATCCCCCAAAGCAGAGACTTTAACAGAACCCTCAGACCAGAACAATACTACAGGTACTAGATTCTTTGGGATGACTTGGGAAGAACTCTCTCTATCCAAAGAGAGCTTCCCTTCTCCACTTAGATACTGAGGACTTCCTGTTCTCTTGAGACAATTTTTAAGAAAATGCCCCTTATCCCACAATCTATGCATAGACCCAGGGATTGCCTTCGGGCCCTTTCCTCAGGGGACAAATGTGTAGCCCCCAATTGCATAGGTTCCCCCAAAGGGTTAGGGAACGAAGGTGTTGTAGACATGTCATTACATATAGTAGGGTAATCAGTCTCCCCCTCAGCCCTTCTTTCTCTTAGCCTCCTATCAATTTGGACGGCTAACTTCATGAGGTCATCCAAAGTGGATGAAGGAGGGTAATTGACCAGGCTGTCTTTGACAGAGCGAGAAAGCCCTACCCGGAATTGGCTACAAAGAGCTGCATCATTCCACCCAGTCTCAACAGACCACCGGCGAAATTCAGTACAGTACTCTTCAGCTATTCTCCTCCCTTGTCGCAGTTTACGTATTGCGGAATCGGCAGTGTTAGCACAATCCGGGTCATCATAAAGCATGGCCATAGTAGCGAAAAATGCCTCTAGGGATAAACAGGCAGGATCAAAAGGGGGTAATCTTAGTGCCCAGACTTGTGGGTCACCTTGTAGTAAGGTCATAACGAACCTTGCATCATCCTCACCAGTAGGGAAGTTGTGAGGGAAAAACTAAAATAAATTTACTTCTATCCCCTATCCTTATCTGGAAAGGGGATTTTAGGATCACAAGATGAAACTCTATTACCCAGAGTAGCAGACTCCTCAGGAACCACAGCGGAGGACTGCTGAGCTGCATCCAACCTCTCGGAGAGAGACCGCAGACCTTCAATGATATAGTTCTGTTTTCCCTCTTGTTCATCAAGACGCAGGAGGAGGGTTGAGTACAGAAGTTCAGAGGGCTGTGGAATAGCAGCGGCAGCAGCTTGACCAATTCGCGGCGAATTCCCGCGATTCGCCGCTGGCGAATAAATTCGCGAAACGACGCGACGCGCCGGAAACGACGTGACGAGCGTCAAAAACGACGCGATGCGCGTCAAAAGCGACGCGCGTCAAAAACGACGCGCGACTCGTTTCGCGAATCGGCGAAAAATTTGCGAATTTCTCTGGAAATTCACGAATTTTTCGGCGAAGCAAAACGCGGCCGTTTCGCCCATCACTATTGGCGTCCATATTCTTCTTTTTCATAGGCCCGTTGTACTGTCACGAACCAATACCAGAACAGTTTCTAAGCACCCTGGTCTCAGCTCGGCTTCACCAGTTAAGTGACCGCCTTTGGCCTCGGGAGGAGCCCTCAGCTTACTCAGATGGCACCTGGACTTATCGAGAGGTGCAAAGATAAGAGTTCTGGCTAGCACAGGGGCACGATCGTCTCACCAAGGATACTGGGTTGAAGAATACCACCAATTGGAACAGGCAGGCTGGACTAGCACAAGCAGAGTAGAATAGTCAGACAGGCCAGGATCAGGATTAGAGAGTGTAGAATAGTCAGCGGACAGGCAAAAGGTCAGGATTGGAGAATAACAGGATAGTCAGGCAAAGCAAGGGTCAAAACCAGTATATCAGGCAGGAATCAAGCAGTAATCACACCCAGGAACTAACAAATAGAACCTAACAACAGGCAAGGGTCTGTAAACTTAATTAGCTGAAATATGGTTTGAATTTGGCGCCACTGCGCGCTGACGTCATACGTCAGCACGCCTTTAAGAAACACGGAAGTCTGCGCGCCATAGAAGCTGACACAAAGGGAGAGGCAGCGCAGCGGGCGTCCACGCCGAAGGAGCGGCTGTGGAACCAACTGCCCACTAGACCGCCAGGGTAAGCGATCGTTACAGGTAATCTGTCATCCAGATCACTACAAGTGAACAGTTTGTGGCCTACCTGGTGCCAGGGTTCGGCATGTGGTTGATCTGGTAGACAAATTATTGAGTGGGGCTGGGCATGACCCAAGTACATATCAGTGCTAATGACAAGGTAAATGGTAGATGGAAGACCTTAAAGAGTGAGTTCAGGGATCTAAGATCTAAGATTAAGGGAAGGTCTTCAAATGCAATTTTGTAATGGCATTTTGCCTATGCAACATGCAAGTTTAGGAAGACAGCGGGAGCGTAGGGAGATACAGTACATGCATGGCTCAAGTCTAGGTGTAAGAAGGAAGGGTTTGGGTTCCTAGAGCACTGAGCTGATTTTTCCTTGGGGGTACAACCTATACAGTCATGCCACCTTAATGGAAGGGGGTCCACTCTGCTAGGGGAAAGAATGGCTATGAGGTTGGAGGGGTGTTTAAACTAGGTAAGGGGGGGAATGGGTGGGATAAAGAATTATGGGGAAGCTAGGGTAGACCGGACAGTGGGGTTATTAAAGAGTCATGGGGGAAGAGTGGGGGGGCATTCAGTTTACCAGCTAAGAAAGTCCCTCTGTTACAAGGAAAACAGACTAATACTAGCTTATCATATAATTCTCCTCAAAGTAATGCACATTTAAAAAGTAAAAGTAGTAGCCTCCACTGTATGCTGGCAAATGCATGAAGTTTGTGAGGTAAAATGGGTGACCTAAAATTAATTGCATGCTCTAAAAATTATGATATAATTGGTATCACTGAAATGTAGTGGGATAAAACGTGACTGGACTGTGAATTTAAATGGTTGCAACCTTTTTAGGAGGGACAGAGGGATTAAAAAGGGGGGATGAGCGTGTTTGTATGTAAAGCCTGAATTAAAGCCATGCACTAAAGAAATAACCATTGCTGGCACTGGTGAGGGTGTGGAATCCCTCTGGGTCGATATTTTGACTGGGCAAAGGGTTACAAAGAAAATTATCATTGGTGTATGTTTTAAACCACCTCATATAAGTGATGAGTATGAAGCCCAGCTACTTTTACAAATAGATGTGACTTCACAACTAGGTCAAAATATTCTTATGGGTAACTTCAATTATCTGCACATTGACTGGGGTAATGGGGTTGCCAAGTCAGAAAAAGCTAGTAGTTTTGTAAATATGCTAAATGACAACTTTTTATCCCAGCTCGTTCAAGAAACTACTAGTAATAACTCTTTTTTGGATCTTGTAATAACTAATAATACTGAACTTATTTAGGGAATAGTGATCATAACAGGGTCTCCTTTGAGAGTCTGTTGCCGAGGCAATTCTATAAGAGAGTAACTAAAACATTTAATTTCAGGCATGCAAACTTTGACAGTATTAGAGCATCTCTGTAACATATTAAATGGGAAATGCTTTTCACAGGGTTAAACACTGAACAAAAATTGGAAGTCTTTAAAATGCTGCTTAATAAATATACATCAGTATATTCTCCTTGTAAGCAGGGAAAGTCGTTGCAAAGCAACAAAGTGTTGGTTCAGTAGAAGTGTTGGTGTTGTGGTGGGTAGGAAAAGACATGCAGTGGCGTAACTACTCCCTGGTGGGCCCCAGTACAGGATGGGCACCTGGGCCCCCCTGTCGGGCCCTTACCTCTATTAATCCCATGCTGGAGAGTTGATAGCATGTGTGCTGTAAAATTCCCCCCTAGATAACTGCCTGCCATAACCATTATTGTGGCTCCGATGGGCCCCAAGGGGGTGGGGCCCTGGTACAATAACACCCTCTGCACCCCTGGTAGTTACGCCACTGAAGACATGCTTTTAAGGCTTTCAAGTTAGCTGGGACAGCCAAATTATTTATAAGATATAACGAGGGCAATAAAATTATGCAAAAAAGCTATCAGGCAAGCTAAAATCGATATGGAAAAGGATATTGCAGTAAGCAGTAAAAAGAATCCAAAATTATTTTTAAATACGTTAATAGTACAAAAATGAAGCAGGAAGGGGTGGGACCTTTATTATCAGATGGGGGGTCAGCTGGTTGATGAGAACAAGCAAAAAGTTCAGATTCTGAATGCATACTTTTCATCTGTCTACTAGTGATGGGCAAAATTATTTGCCTGCGGCGAATTCCCACTATTCGCCTCAGGCGAATTACATTCGTGAAACGCCAAAAAAAATTTGCCTGGGTGTTTCATTTCGGATGCCAGTGTCCATTTTTTGTCCATTTTTGGACTCATTAAAGGGCAAGGAAAGTGTAAAATAGAATAAGGCTAGAAATGCTGTATTTTGTATACTAAACATAAACATGAACTTACTGCACCACAAGCTTAATCAAACAAATGATTTATGCTTTCAAAGTTGGCCACAGGGGGCTGTCATCTTGTAACTTTGTTATACATCTTTGTAATATCAAGACTCACACATGCTTAGTGTGATCTGGGCTTCTTAGGGATCGTCATAAATGATAAAAAAACAAAGCTGCTTGAGTTCTGCATGGCTGGTAAGTAAGGCGGGGGCTCCCCCTGCTGTTCATAAGTATTATTGTTTCCCTGCCAGAAGTTAGGGACTGTCTGCAAATTCCTACCCACAGCACTAAATGAAGGGAGCATTTCACTGCATACAGTCAGGTTTCTTATAAAAATGGTACACATATTTTAATTAAAGTATATTGGAGATAGATTTCTTTTTCATTAAAGAAAGTAAAAATGGGATTTTATTTCTTTGCCTTTCCTTGCCCTTTAATAGTCCCAATTCTAATAATACACCTAATGATACATGGTTCACACATGATGAAATTCAAAAGGGACTAGAACATGTTAAGATAAACAAAGGTTCAGGGCCAGATGGGATTCAGCACAGAGTTTTTAGCAAGCTTAGCTCTGTGATTGCCAAACCTCTCTACTTAAAGGAACAGTAACATCAAAAAATGTTTTAAAAAAATTTGTTAGTATAGATCAAAGAAAAAACACCAAGACAAATTAAAATTTCAAATAGCAAAGCCTTTATTAGGAAATAACTCACAGAAAGTCCACTTCCGGTCCTCTTCAGAAAAGGCGACATGGCGACCATCCATTCTACTGCACTCAATTTCTCCATCCTGGCTATTCTGTTGGCAGCGTGTCCCCCAAGAAGCCCAGCCTCATCTGTCTGTTGGGGGAAGCATGGCGGCCGGCAAAGCCCCCCGTCCAGGTGAAAAGACTGTGCTTGGCACTGGCGGCCTCCCCGATGCACCGGCTGTGGAAGAGAAAGTCCCTCAACTTTACAACATCCAGCCAAATTAGTAGGCAGGAAAGTGCTGCTTCATCTGACTCTCCTAAAATGCATTTCCCATCAGATCAGGAAAGAGTAGGTCCCTGGGTGGGGGTGCTACAGCTGAATGATGCCCCTATGGATGTCAGCCCCATGTACCCCATGAGAAGAAGGATCCTGCTGCCCGTGTGCACCATGCTCTTCATCTGCCTCTACATGCTGTACTCGTGCACCTCTAACCAAATTGAGGTGGGGCAGCCCTTCCAAACACAGCTGGGCATCTCTAGGCACAGGACTCGGGTCAGAACCTGCCCCTGGGGTCTCTCCATAGATCTGGGGACATGGGCATTGGAAGCTTTTCAAAGGATTAATAAACGATAGGATACTGGACTGGGCTCTGACTATGTCCCTTGCTTTTCAACTCGTTTATTAATGACCTGGATGTGGGCATTGAAAGTACGGTTTCTATTTTTGCAGATGATACTAAATTGTGCAGAGCTATAGGTTCCATGCAGGATGCTGCCACTTTGCAGAGTTGGGAAACTGGGCAGCAATCTGGAAAATGAGGTTCAATGTTGATAAATGCAAGGTTATGCACTTTGGCAAAAATAATATAAATGCAAGTTATGCACTAAATGGCAGTGTGTTGGGAGTTTCCTTAAGTGAGAAGGATCTTGGGGTTTTTATAGATAAAAAGTTGTCTAATTCTGAGGAGTGTCATTCTGTAGCTAATAAAGCAAATACAGTTCTTTCTTGCATAAAAAAGGGCATAAACTCAACGGATGAAAACATAATTATACCGCTTTATAGATCCCTAGTAAGACTTCAGCTGGAGTATGCAGTGCAGTTTTGGACTCCAGTCCTCAAGAGGGATATAAATGAGCTGGAGAGCATGCAGAGATGTGCAACTAAACTGGTTATGGGAAGGAAGACTTACATTATGAGGGTAGACCAGGTTGGGCTTGTTTTCTCTGGAAACACTGATTACACTTTACAAGTACATTAGAGGACATTATAGACAAATATCAGGGGACCTTTTTACCCATAAAGAGGATCAACCAGAGGCCACCACTTCAAACTAGAAGAAAATGAATATCATTTGAAGCAGCGTTGGTGGTTCTTCACTGTGAGGACAGTTAGGTTGTGGAATGCACTTCCGGGTGATTCTGTTGATGCTTTTAAAAGGGGCTTGGATGATTTTTTGGACAGACATAATATCAAAGGCTATTTTGATGTTAAACTCTACAGTTAGTATAGCTATGGGCATATACTGTTTGTGTGAAAGTGTGGAGGGGTGTGTGTGTGTATTCTGAGGTGTGTGTGTGTATTCTGAGTTTTAATTTGAAGGGGTTGAACTTGATGGTCTTTTTTAAACCCAATTTAACTATGTAACTGTTGTGTGTGATGAGCACAGTGACCTCTGCAGGCCATTTGCATAAACACCACAGTAACTATGCCTTTTCCTAACAGAAAAAGAAGGTTCTAGTCTAAACACAGACACAATAGAAAATGGTGTGGTGAGCACTTGCACTGCCTGGCTAATAGACACTCAACACCTCTCTGTCCCTTAGAGACTCCACCACATCACCATCTCTGTATACATTTATATTTTTCTCCATGCACTCAGACCCCACATCCTATATATGCTCTTATTTCTATTTGCAAATTTTGTTCACTGCATTATAAGGGCAGGTAATAAGATGACATTTTCAGGTCTCCAATTAAAATACTGCTTGATTTGTTATAGTTAACGCAATTGTATGAAACCCCCAAGTGGGACTAATAACCCCCTCCCTCCCCCTCCTTCCCTATTAATAAAAAAAACATAAAAATACATGTTTTTTTTTTTTTAAATACTGCTTGACATTATTCTTAGTGCCAAATCTATCCTAAATATGAAATCAATTACAAATGAATTTGCAAGTTTTGCACTTGCTACTGTTAAATGCCCCAACAGCCATATCCTTCCAGGAATGTGTGAAAAGTAGCTAGCATCATGTCTTATTGTAAATATACATACAAAACACTGTAGAATTCCAAAGAACTGAATAACTTTTCAGCTGTAAATGTGTTTCAAAATTAACATTGTTTAAAAACAAAGCAAAAAGAGAAACTGCTTTGTTTCTTAACTAGTCACATATTACATTTTTTATGCTTTACTCCAATCTCTAGCAATATATTATCACAATACAGTATATTTCTATTTAAAATAAAAATTGTATTTCTAAGAAGATGATCATTTTATAGCTTTATAATTATATACATTAATAGCTTGTTCCCAGAAAGAGAGCACTGACCATACACAGGTCCTTGTTATTTTGGTTTTGACATTTCCTGCTTAAATAATTTTCATCTTGCACAGGCCTCTCATTAACCTCAATGTGTCTATTTTAAAGGGATCTACATTTAACTACTGGTTACACTACTTATTTTAGGCAACTGCCTATTTTAGACTTTCTTTTAGTTTAACCTCTTGAACAAATTTGGAATTAGCTAAAAATTACTTCCCCATTGTCATAATTATACTTTGGCTTTAAGACTAGCTGTAATTTTTAAACTTTTCTTACTGTGTCTTGTGGGGAGAAAGAAAATTACCTACATAACAAATTGCTATTTATAATAGATATATTAAAGGAAAATTCCACACAAATTTCAAATAATCTAATTCTAAACAACATTGCAATAATGTGTTTGAAAGCTTAATAGAAGGGATAAATAAATATTGGTTTTGTTTGCAGTTGTGACAGCTGGGTGTTAACCAATAAATATTAAAGTCCAATTATTGAAAGCACTCACAGTTTGCTCCATCAATTCAAAGTGGTAAACGTCTTTATTACACACACTCACATCAATGCGTTTCAACCATCAAGGGGTCGTCATCAGGATGGTGTACCCAAGTAAAACACACCCATTTAAAACACATTAACCCAATCAATATTGTGCATAAGTGATTACCTCACTATCTATTTGTGTTAACTCTTGCATTCACAATCAATATGCAAATACCTCTAAGCTCAACCCATATCAACACCCATTGACAAGCACTTCTAAGCATTAGGGCTATTACCCATCATACAGGGACTTAATTCCACTAATAGTAAGCAATTTCTTTATATGAAAAAGGGGGCCTTTACAGGAGTACAATCCTCCACTCTAAACACAAATCAGGGATCACTGAACAAACATATCACATAGTTACATAGTTAAATTGGGTTGAAAAAAGACAAAGTTCATCAAGTTCAACCCCTCCAAATGAAAACCCAGCATCCACACACATACACATCTCCACTCTTTCACACATACCATATATGCCCATAGCTATACTAACCGTAAAGTTTAGTATCAAAATAGCCTTTGATATTATGTTTGTCCAAAAAAATCATCCAGGCCCCTCTTAAAAGCATCAACAGAATCAGCCATCACAACATCACCCGGCAGTGCATTCCACAACCTTACTGTCCGGACTTTGAAGAACCACCTACGCTGCTTCAAATGAAAGTCCTTTTCTTCTAGTCTAAAGGGGTGGCCTCTGGTGCGGTGATCCTCTTTATGGGTAAACAGGTCCCCTGATATTTGTCTATAATGTCCTCTAATGTATTTATAAAGTGTAATCATGTCCCCTCGCAAGCGCCTTTTTTCCACAGAAAACAACCCCAACCTAGTCTACCCTCATAATTTAAGTCTTCCATCTAACCCCTCTAACCAGTTTAGTTGCACGTCTCTGCACTCCCTCCAGCTCATTTACATTTCTCCTAAGGACTGGAGTCCAAAACTGCACTGCATATTCCAGATGAGGTCTTACTAGGGATCTATAAAGAGGTATAATTATGTGTTCATCCCTTGAGTTTATGCCCTTTTTTATGCAAGACAAAACTTTATTTGTTTTATTAGCTACAGAATGACACTCCTCAGAATTAGACAACTTATTATCTTTAAAAACCCCAAGATCCTTCTCACTTAAGGAAACTCCCAACACACTGCCATTTAGTGTATAACTTGCATTTATATTATTTTTGCCAAAGTGCATAACCTTGCATTTATCAACATTGAACCTCATTTTCCAGTTTGCTGCCCAGTTTCCCAACTTAGACAAATAACTCTGCAAAGTGTCAGCATCCTGCATGTAACCTATAGCTCTGCACAATTTAGTATCATCTGCAAAAATAGAAACCGTACTTTCAATGCCCACATCCAGGTCATTAATAAACAAGTTGAAAAGCAAGGGACCCAGTAGAGAGCCCTGAGGTACCCCACTAACAACACTGGTCCAATTAGAAAATGTTCCATTTACCACCACTCTTTGTAGTCTATCTTTTAGCCAGTTCTCTATCCAGGTAAACAAAAGGAATTCTGGGAATGAATTCCAAATGAGCTCCAAGAAAATCCCATTTGCATGGGTTTATCCTATTGGCTAAAGCTCACCCACTGGGTTTTCAAGCTAAAGCCAGGATAATAGCTGATCAGATTCCCAACTGCAGACCGGTTTCACCTTTCTTGAGGCTCGTCAGTGCAGTGCAGGTTATCTGATCAGCTTAAGTAGAGCCACCATGTGGTTTTCCAAACAGGTACAAATACTATGTTCCAGGCCAACATTCCGTAATTTAACAAGTAACCTTCTGTGTGGCATTGTATCGAATGCTTTAGCAAAGTCTAAGTAAATCAGTGTCGGACTGGGACATCAGGGGCCCACCCAAAAACCTTACACTAGGGGCCCACCAAAATATTTTAGACCAGGGACCCACTCTAAGTATTATTATTCTTCCTCTACCCATTCAACCTCTAGTCTCCTAGTGTATTTTCTTTACATAATATAATCTATTATGACATCTATTTAGCCTCGAGAAATAGGGAATGGTCATGAAATTGGCAAAATTAGCAGCATGAGGGCCCACTGACACCTGGGCCCACCGGGACTTTTCCTGGTCTCCTGGTGGGCCAGTCCAATCACATCCACAGCCATCGCAGAATTGAGGTCCATGCTTACCTTCTCATAAAAAGAAATTAAGTTAGTCGTTATGAAGTCCAGTATCCTATCATTTATTAATCCTTCAAAAAGCTTTCCTACGACCAACGTCAGACTACCTGGCCTATAGAGGCTGAGAATGGGATCCCTTTTTGAATAGCAGCACCACATTAGCAGTTTGCCTTTGCGTATCTTAACATGTTCTAGTCTCTTTTGAATTTCCTCATGTGTGAACCATGCATCATTGGATGTATTATTAGAATTGGGACTATTAACAGGGAAACCTTCATTAGCTGTGATGTGGAAATTTTTATGAAATCATATTTCACCTTATGGTCACCACCGATGTGGGATAAGCATCTTTGTGACCGACCTTTGCACGGTCGCCCTATCATTCCAAATCCCATCTGATTTGTGTACACCAGGTATGACTGCAGCATGCCGGGTGTGGTGCCGGTTGGAATTGAGGAATAGGGACCAATGAGCAAAGGTGTACTTTTACACGAATCAGCAGACGTAGTTATCAGTACAAGCCATGCTAAGGTTGCTCTGTGACTACCGGGGGAAGTGCCCTTTTGTTCTGATGTCTTTTGTTCCTACCTTCCCCCCTAGCTATAGACATGTACCTATGTACAGGCTAGACCAATTAGTTCATAGCATAACATGCTCTTTGATTGGATACCACCCTTTGTATTTGTCTATATAAATAAACCACTTGCCATTGTAAAGCAGGCAGTATACTGGACCCCAGCTGAGAACGACTGCTGTGACGTTATTTCCTGGGGATTGCGCATCATCACCACATGATACACCAAGGTTTCCGGATCGATTGTCCAGTGAGATGAAAGATCATTTTATTCACTACAACAGATGGCGAGATAAAGACAGGAGGCCCAATTTTTCCCAAAATTTCAGCAGAATTAATAAGAGGCCATAATTCTTTTTCAGACAGCAAAAAGGCCGGCATTGAGGTAAGACCTTTTCGTTTTTAAACTCTCATATTTGAGAAAGTTTTTGCTGTCTTCAAATTGATTTCTGCTCTCTAAGCTGCTGGAATCAAGTAAAAATCTACCAAAAGAACCTTTTGGGTGTATGTGTGGTGTTTTTCAGTATTAACTGCCAAGGTATTGGTTGGGGCATGTCTTCATAACTGCTGTGGGATTTTTCTATTAACCATAAGGGGCTGTTGTTATACCCTGCTGGAGGAATGGTGAGTGATTCATACCAGTGGAGGGAGTTTCTGTGTATTCCGGGTGGTTGTGGGGTAATCCTGTAGCAGGCAGATATGGCCAACAGTCTGGTAGTGTATGATAGCTGCTGTCTGCTTATGAAGGTTGCTGTTAGGTAGGAAATTCCTGTTAGTCACGATCTAAAGGGCTGTGCTGCGAAGTCAACCTGTATAGGGCGAAAAAAAAGTGAACTAGCTAGCTTTTTGTGAGGAGAAAAAGTGGGCCAAGCCTACTCGGGTTCATCAATTGTCGCGTGAGCTTTGTTCTCTTTTCTTTTCCCCTCGAAGTCCATCTGAAGGGTGGAAGGTGTCCGTGGTTCATACCAAAGCCTGGGGGTGGAGTTTGCGGGAAAATTATTGAGGACCGTTCCCTTTCTTTTGCACTTTCTTGACTTTCATCACCGAGTGACCAGGTGTCCACGGTTCGTACCGGAAGCTTGGAGGATGGAACTTGGGGAGGTGAACTAGGGAGGGGTTTCTCTGTTTCTATCTGTTTTTCTAGCTACTTGCTCTCAAAACCTATTGGCCTGACTGGGGTGACCAGGTGTCCACGGTTCGTACTGGAAACCCTGGAAAGGTTCAGCTATCTCTCCCTTGTTCTTACTTCCTGTCACTCTCACTTGCTGTCATCTCTCCAGGCATTGGGGACCCTTTATCCTGGGTGCTGTTTTGAGCCATTTTAGCACGAGGGAATAGGAAGGTGTCCGTGGTTCGTACCTGTCCTGCCCCTCGACCGATTGATCCTTTTCTCTGGGTGGACTAGGGTGGAAAGTGTCCGTGGTTCATACTTGAAGCCCTAGGGCTACTCAGAGGACGAACAGGTGAGGATCGCCGGAGGTCTGCGCGGTGACGTGGACACTGTAGGTGGACGCATCTACTTGGAGAAAAGCTCGAGACTCGAGTATGTGTGTAGGGAAACCTAGGGAACAGAAGGGTACCACTTCTGAGTTCAGGACGGCCCAGCACCACATGAAATCCACATATGGAGGAGTGACTGTTAAGCCCCTCAAAGATTGGCCCAAGTGGTCTTCAGTTTTAGGATCTGGGAAAAGTTCGTCCGTGAGTTCCACTCCAGACTCCAAACACATGGGTCTTTAGAGAAGGCCAATTTGTGGTTACAGGAATCTACCAAGCTTCAGCAGCAGGGCATTCAAAAGCCCCGACGGTAAGGTCAAACATAATCATGTACTCACATCCGGCCAGAACTGCAGAGAGCAATAATGATAAGGACAAGACAGAGCTACAAACAGGCTTAAATTTGCTAGCAACACATGTCATCTCAACAGCCTCAGCTCCTCTTTCTCCAATCTGCAACAGATACCTCTGACAAAACGGATTACTGTAGCCTTGGAAAATCCAATTTGGTCACCTTATGTGAAGCCAGAGGTATCTCTATAATAGACAAATCCAAATTACCAGACCCTGAAACCATTAATACCATCGGAGCTGCTGCACAGTCCCATAGCTTCACCCACGAGGGGAAAGGAAAACTGGTGTCGGCCCATGTCAATCTATTTCTTGAGGAATTGCCATATCCTCTGTCCTGCCTCATTGACACCGGCGCAGCGAGGACTGTTCTAAAAACACAAGATCTAAAAGGCAGGATTCCACTCTCTGGCAACACAACTCCCACCATTGGGTTTACAGATCATCCAGGTTAGGTCAATACACCGAAGCAGTTAGATCTCTATTAGTTTCAGTGATGCCCCATTAGTGCCTAATCCTCACACATCACTTGCGTCCATTCCTCCTAAAGCTTCATACTTTAGTGTTATCAACTTGTCTAATGCCTTCTTTTCTGTTCCACTAGATGCGCAGTGTCAATACCTCTTTGTTTTTACATTCCAGGATAGACAGCTGATGTGGACCCAGTTACCACAGGGATCCATGACTAGCTCATCGGAATATAGTTGCAAGCTAAAGGTGGTATTAGACCAGTGGGTGCCAGAGGATCCGGAGGTCGCACTGTTACAATATGTGGATGACCTATTAGTTTTTTGCCCCAATGAGGATTCATGCTACTGAACCATCTGGCATCCACTGGGAATAAGGCTAGCAAGGAGAAATTGCAGTTTTGTAAGGAGAAGGTTATTTTTCTAGGCCACTGTATCTCAAAAGGGATCCGACACCTGACAACTCAATGGATACAGACTCTCAAAGACTTCACCCGACCTTGCAATGCCTGACAGTTGAGAGCCCTTCTAGGTGTGATCAGTTACAGCAGAGATTGGATCCCTAATATTTCTTCCAAATTGGGTCCTCTCTATACTTTACCCTCTCAGACACCATTTCAATTTAGATTCCCCCCTAACCCTTCTCACTCCACACTCTGTAATTCTTATAAGGGGGGTTTTGTCCCTCAACTCAGTTGTTAAGTGAAGGGTTTTTTCCTTTTCATTATTTTAGATTAATGAATTGCACATTAACTATGTAAACCAAGTGATTGTGGTAATTTTTTTAATGAATTACAGCTCATAGCACACCATTTTAGACTAATGAATTTCATATTAATTATGTAAACTAAGTGATTGTGGTAATTTTATTAATGAACTACAGCATATAGCACCTTGTCTTAGAACGAATGAATTGGTTTTTTAATATCAATCAAGAGGACCAAGTGATTTTGGTAGATTTTTATTTTTTATAGCACATTGCACTTTATTATATAATAAGTCAATCCAACTTAGTTACTTACCTGAGCACATGGCACTTTATGTACATAATTAATTCGGGTGGATTCCAAGGTCATCTTCAATAGTAATTTAGGTATTACAATAGTGGTTATTGATACAATCTATAGAACGTTCCTGGGGGGTCTGTATATGTTTTAATTACTCGAGATAGAACGGGGTGTTTCTTCTTTATTTGAAATAGACAATATAGATTGTACCCCAATGAAAAATTGGCTCAGTGCTCTAGGAATCCATATTTGTCTACACAGCGGCTTTAGCCACACATTTAACTCCCTCCTCTCCTTAAAGTATCTGCCCCTGCTAGGTCCTGCTCAGTGAGAGGAACCTCTCAAGGTTGTCAATTGACTGCAGTGATAAAATTAGTTGCTCTAGAATTCTTACGTGAGCCTCCAAATCTACATACATAATAGCAGACCTCATATAGTAATAGTAATACTAATAGTAATACTAATAGTAGCCCTAGGGCACACACTAAAAGGAAGAATACAAATTAGAAGTATATTATCTGCAAGCTCTATTGGCAGTGTATTTCTCTATATTTCATGGACAAAACAGTGTAGTTAATAAATCAAATTCAATCAGTTTTTTTCTTTGTTTTTCTCATGTCTCTCATCTTTTTGTCCATCATTCAGTTGACACTACAAGGTTTTATTTCTTTTCATATTAAGGCAAATCCACCAAGTATTTGGCTCACATCCTCACTACATTGACACTCACATTTGATATGCAGTTATGCAAAGGACCTTCAATCTTGCTAGTGCTCTTTATCCCAGTTATAGTATAAAAATACCGGAATAAAATGTAAAATACTTCCCTGTAGAATTAACAGCTCTGAACATTTTTTTTTTAATATGAGCTATTGCAGTGGTCTTTCTCTAAACAACATAACCATGACCTGTCTTTATGCAGTCTATATAAAACCCAAGCCCTTGATTAAGGGAACCTTAATAAAGCCAAGTCATCAAGGTGATTCTCAGTGAATAACCATGTTCAGTGAAAAAGTACTGTATCAGTGATACTCTGACACTCTTCAGAAATGAACTGGACAATGAGTAATTGTCAAAGTAGCAATAAAACATTTGATATGTTGTTTTTTGCAGAAATGCTGTGTCATCCATTCCCACCTGAGAAAGCCATATTGGTTCTTGATACTACACATACATAATGTGTTGGTGGGGTAGATCAATATTTAACATACTGTAGTCAGATATCTTCCTAGCACGACTATACCATTAAAATATGGCTTCAAAAAAAAGTCTGGCTTCAAAATTTAAATGTCAGGTCTTGCCTTTTTTGAATCTTAAACCATCAGGAGATACTTATGCAATCCCAGCTGATACTTGAAGGAAATGTGAGGTGACGTGTAAAAATCATAACCACCCTATTTGTGTCATCTTTAGCCTCAGGCTCTAAATTGTAATTTAAATCAAGTGAAAACGAATTGTCGTAGAACATTAATTAGCATGGTATTATTTCTTTTGTCAACTAGATTTCATTTATTCTTTATTCGTAACCAGTCTTACTCATCTTACAAGTTCTTTTGAATTCAAAAATTTTTAGTACAATAGAAATATATATATTTCAAGTTTGTTTAAATTCAGTTTCTAGAATGTGTTTTATTGAACATTATTGGAAAAATGAATTTGTCAGAGAAGCTTCAAGAAGAGGGAATAAATATTCTGATGAGGATAGATGACATCTATGCTTCAGGAACAAATGTTGCTTTGTATTAGTCTCTCTACCTACTTCTGTCACAGCGGTAATTAGAATATGACATTATAACAGATTTTTGGAATTTAAAGAAAATGTATGTATCAGGAGGATACCTCTTGACATGATTAATTTACAATTTTCTCCTTCCTTGTTTACCAGTAACCCCTTTACATTACAACAGAATAATAACAAGCATGATACGAAGGACTTTATCCTGCAGTGTGGATATTTGCAACATCAGACTTGAGGTGTCCCTTTGGATTCAGACAGCCATGGAATGGAACACACACTAAAAGGAAGAATACAAATTAGAAGTATATTATCTGCAAGCTCTATAACCCCAGGGACACAGTCTCTAAATTAAGAATCAAAATGTTGTGTTCCTTTGCATAACTGCATATCAAATGTGTGTGTCAATGTAGTGAGGATGTGAGCCAAATACTTGGTGGAGTTGCCTTAATATGAAAAGAAATAAAACCTTGTAGTGTCAACTGAATGATGGACAAAAAGATGAGAGACATGAGAAAAACAAAGAAAAAAACTGATTGAATTTGATTTATTAACTACACTGTTTTGTCCATGAAATATAGAGAAATACACTGCCAAGTGGCTTCAGGAGTAATATATATAGCAGCAAGGAAATTCCATAACACAGTAAAGTAAATTACCAAAGAAAACCACAAATTCAACATAAAAACCCATATGTTTGCCCAGGACCCAGTAGCAACCAATAAAATACTAGGCAGTTTCTTAATACTGTTTGCCCAACACTAAGCTTCCGCAAAATATTCTTCCCTCCTTCTCTGATATTAAACTGATAATTTATCACATTATGGACCTGATTAAATTCAATGCACTAAATGTGTGATAAAGAAAATGTTTTTACATGCTATCTGAAACAATCAATTTATCGCGGTTTTCTTTTTGAACTCCTGTTTTGTGCAGAGACAGTTATCACTTTTTTTTCTGCAAATCATGCTGCAACTTAAGACACAGAAGTCTACATCCACCTAGAGCTGCATTAATACAACATATCTCAAGTTCATGATTTTTTCATGTGGAAAATAACTTCCAGGCACCTCTAAAGCTTCACTTTGCCAAAGCTTTAACCAATCAAAGTTTATTACATAAACACCACACCCAGATGTGGCAATACTATAAAAAGGGGTTGCAGTTCTGGAACATCCATGGGACTGCCTTTGCCCTTCATGTTGCAGGTACTTGTGTGCTCCAAGTCCCCTATTCAATCATGTGCATTCTAACAACCCACAAGACAAGCATTTTTCACTGTGCATAAAAACGACCTAAACTTCACTCTTTTTTTTCACACTTTTACATTTGCCAGTTACACACTTAACCATATCCTCTATATAACTTTATAGTGTACCCCAGGCTGGCTGAAAAGGACCTTCTTCAGACTTCCCTGGAGACATATTTTTTTCTGTGACTGCCTTTGCCCTCAATGCTGCAAGTGCTTGCATACTTCAAGTCTGATATTCAAGGTACATTTGGCCTTACAAAACATACACCCATGTGAATTCTAACAAACCACAAGACAACCCTGTTCACTTCCCTGTTTACAAAAACAACTTTAGCCTCACAATTTATTGAAGGACTTTTCAAAATGTAAACCATATCCTCTATATCATCTTATAGTGTACACCACACCAGCTGAAAAGGACCTTTGCCAGCCTTCCGAACAAATCACATATCTTTTATTTTTGGCATGTGTTACATGTAGTTACATAGTTAGTCCATCAATTTCAACCCCTCCAAATTAAAAACCCAGCATACACACACACACACATCTCCACTCTTTCACACAAACCATGTATGCCCATAGCTATACTAACTGTAGAGTTTAGTATCAAAATAGCCTTTGATATTATGTCTGTCCAAAAAATCATCCAAGCCCCTCTTAAAAGCAACAGAATCAGCCATCACAACATCACCCGGCAGTGCATTCCACAACCTCACCATCTCCAGCTCATTTACATCCCTCCTAAGGACTAGAGTCCAAAACTGCACTGCATACTCCAGATGAGGCCTTACTAGGGATCTATAAAGAGGTATAATCATGTTTTCATCCCTTGAGTTTATGCCCTTTTTTATGCAAGACAGAACTTTATTTGCTTTAGTAGCTACAGAATGACACTGCCCAGAATTAGACAACTTGTTATCTATAAAAACCCCAAGATCTTTTTCACTTAAGGAAACTTAACACACTGCCATTTAGTGTATAACTTGCATTTATATTATTTTTGCCAAAGTGCATAACCTTGCATTTATCAACATTGAACCTCATTTTCCAGATTGCTGCTCAGTTTCCCAAATTAGACAAATCACTCTGCAAAGTGGCAGCATCCTGCATGGAACCTATAGCTCTGCACAATTTAGTATCATCTGCAAAAATAGAAACCTTACTTTCAATGCCCACATCCAGGTCATTAATAAACAAGTTGAAAAGCAAGGGACCCAGTACAGAGCCCTGCGGTACCCCACTTGTTTATCTTCTTTTATGTGTTTTTTGGTTTTTCAAAATGAGGTTTAATGTTTGAGTGCCAAAATTACCCACATCTAACTTATCATATCAGTAACATCCATCATTTCCATCAATCCAAAAAACATACATGTATTTATAACTATTTACTGGCCATGTCTAAAATTTTCACATATTTTAAGTCTAAATATAAGTGTGTCTCAAAGGCATAAACAATGTTTCCCCTTTAAAACATTTTGTCTTGTACCATACCACAGTCCACTGTTGATTAGAAGTAAACCAATATGATGACATGGCTAAAGAACCAAGAGAAAGCAAAATCAGGACATCTACCACCTCCAGACATGGTTCATGTATTTCTATTAGAAGAACAAGGTGCTCTTCAAGCCAAGTCAATCCATCAATGTCAGAAGATGGCATCAATTTAAACTACACCAATGTCAATCCAATGGATGATAATGATAGACAATGAACCCACAGGTTAATTCTGATGAATATTTTGCACTAATCTAATATTATCTGTTTGGAACTGTTGGATCTGTTTGTCAGAAGAAGCGCTTCAGTCCAAAAGAGGCTCATTTCAGCCTGTACAGTTTTCCATGTTGAAATTGTTGCTTACCATGTCTGGGGTACCAGGTGAAGTGGATACAGAACATCCATCCACTTATCAAACACCTGATTATTTATTTTGTTATCATATAGTGTTTATGGTGCAACAATACCCAACATATATGCTGATAATAACCCACCAACAAGACCATCACTTTATGATGTTGCAACAGTTAGACCACATGATAATTTTTTACACAGTTACCATCCCTATTGCAATGTGTCTCCTTATATGTGGCCTACACAAAAAATTGATGCCTAAACAGCAGTCTCCCCTCCAACTGTACCCAATACTTTAAATACTGAAACAGCAAACACTGCATTAGAACAAAATAATCCAAGGGCTAGGTAGAGTGTTTCTTCAAGCCCAAATAGTCAGCCACTTATGAATTGTTACATATTACATCAAGTTCAACCTCTCCAAATGAAAACCCAGCATCCATACACACCCTCCATGCCTTCACATACATTTTATATACCCATATCTATATCCATATCACAATAGCCTTTGATATTAAGTCTGTCCAAGAAATCACCCAAGCCACTCTTAAAAGCATGAACTGAATCAACCATTACAATATCACCTGGCAGTACATTCCACAATCTCACTGTCCTCACTAACATCCACATATATTGCTTCAAATGAAAGTTCTTTTTTTTCTAGTCTGAAGGGATAAAAAGGTAAAAAGGTCCCCTGCTATTTGTCTATAATGTGCTCTAATGTACTTATAAAGTGTAATCATGTCCCCACACAAGCACCTTTTTTTCCAGAGAAAACAACTCCACCATAACAATTTAAATATTCCTTTCCTCTAATCTAACCAGTTTAGTTGCATGTCTCTGCACTCTCTCCAGCTCATTCATATCCCTCTTAAGGACTGGAGTCCAAAACTGCACTACAGACTCAAGGGGGCAAATTCACTAAGCAGCGAAAATGTGCTAGCGTTGCCTTCACTAATGTTTGCCGCACTACGACATGCGAATTTTCGCCAGCAATACGCTAATTCACTAAAGTGTGAAGTTACGCTCAGGTCAGCGAATGGTAGCATAGTTGCGCTAGTGTTACTTCGCCAGGCAAAGCGCATTTACGCTAGCGATGCCTAATTTGCATACGGTGAGAATTTCAAAGTATAATAGAAGTATATGTTACAGCCACTACATTACACTACACAAGCCCAGAAAACCTTTAATAAATAAAATAATGTTTTCCTATTGCCCTAAACATGTTCCCACTGTATAGTTGAGTTGCCATATATTTTTCAGACTTTCACCCGTCAAAAGGTAAAAGACGCCGGAGTTTTTTTGGGATTTAGAATAAATTTCCATTTTTTTCAAACTCCTATCAATTGTATTGAACGTGAGACCTGGCGACGTCTAGCGTAAGTGATAACGTTCAGTAAAATGGTCATCTTAGTGAATTAGCGTAATTACGATCCTTCATCAGTGCGCAACTTCGCCTGGCGTTAGGGTGCAAAGTTGCGCTAGTCTATCTAGTCAGTGTTAGTGAATTTGTGAAGTTGTGAAATGACATCGCGCTGGTGAATTTTCACTAGTGTTAGCCACTTCGCCCTTTAGTGAATTTGCCCCAAGGTGAGGCCTTACCAGGGACCTATAAAGAGGTATAATTATGTTTTCATCCTTTGTGTTAATGCCATTTTTATGCAAGAGAAAACTTTATTTGCTTAATAGCATAGAACGGCACTGTCCAGTATTAGACAACATGTTTTTAACGAAAAATCCCAAGATCCTTCACATTTAAGGGAACTCCCAACCCACTGCCATTTAATGTATAACTTGCATTTATATATTTGCCAAAGTGCATAAACTTGCATTTATCAACATTGAACGTTATTAGTTTGCCCAGTTGAAACAATACTTTCAATGCCCACCTTCAGATAATTAATAACAAGTTTAAAAGCAAAGGACCTAGTACAGAGCCCTGTAGCAACACTGGTTCAATTAGAAAATGTTCCATTTACCAACACTCTTTTGTAAGTTTATCTTTTAGCCAGTTCTCTATCTAGGTATAAATACTATGTTCCAACATTCCTTAATTTAACCAGTAACCTTCTGTGTGGCACTGTATCAAATGCTTTAGCAAAGTCTAAGTAAATCACATCCACTGCCATCCCAGAATTGAGGTAAATTCTGTTAGTCTGCCAAGATTTAATATGCATTGAACCATGCTGGAACAAACTCATAGGGGCAGATTTACTAAATTTGTGTGAAGGATTAGAATATTCGCTCGAATAGTCTATCTTCGATTGTGTATTCGGTCGCATCGAATAGATCGAATAAATATATATATTCGATCGTTCGAATATTCACCGGTCGAAGAACTTGCCCTATATTTTTATCTGACTGCCCAGATTGAACCTACCAAATTGCATTAGAAGCCTATGGGAAGCCCCAATAGGCTTTTTTTTTAAAGTTTTCGTATCGAATATTATTTGCACGAGCGAACGCTTCGAATAATCGATTCGTACGAATTTTTGCTCAAATTCGCTTGATCTTACGATTTTGGCGAGTATTCAAAAAGTTCTCAAAACCGGCGAATATTTTATTCGATTTTGGCTAATATTTATTCGCCAATTATTCGTCAGGAATTTGACCCTTAGTAAATCTGCCCCATAGTGTTGCTATGAAGTCCAGTATCTTTTTCCTTTATTAAAAGCTTTCCTACCACCAACATCATTTTGAGGCTGAGAACGGCATCCCTTTTCAAATAGCCACATTAGCAATTCGCCAGTCTCTTGGCACTGTGCCAGACCTAATAAATCCTGAAAAATTAAATAAAGAGGTTTGGCAATCACAGAGCTAAGCTCACTAAGTACCCATGTGTGAACCATGCATTATTAATTGTATTACTAGAATTGAGACTATTAAGAAGGAAACCTTCATTAACTGGTTCCTCATTTGTGTAGACAGAAAAATTCAGAAGTTCAGAATATCAGCTTTTTTTTATTTGTTCTCATCATCTACCTGACCCCCCTCTGATATCAAGGGTCCCACCCCTTCCTGCTTCAATTTTTTCTGTTAACATATTTAAAAAATAATTTTGGATAATTTTTACTGCTTGCTGCAATATCCTTTTCCATACCGATTTTATCTTGCCTGATAGCTTTTTTTGCATGATTTAATGGCCTCCTTGTACCTTATGATTCTGCTATCCCAGCTAACTTGAAAGTCTTAAAAGCACTTCTTTTCTTACCCACCTTAACACCAACAATTCTATTGAACAAAAAAGTTCCTTGCATTACTTAGTGGAGAATTAGATCTTAAGTTACTATTGGTCTGTTTTCCTTGTAACAGTGGGACCTCCTTAACTGGTAAACTGTATGACCCCCTCACTCCTCCCCCATGACCCCTTACTAATCTCACTGCCCCATCTACCCAAGCTTCCCTGCAATTTTTTATCTCACCCACCACCCCTTGCCTAATTTTTTTATTTTAATAATTCTTTATTTGTCTTTTCAAAAAAAGGGGGTAGGGTACAGAAGAAAAAGGAAGGGGGGGGGGTAGGGAAGGTTTCCATACAACTTAGTATTGTTTTACTCCAATACATCGATTTTAATGGCAGGTTGATAACAAGTCATTTCTCACATATAAAGTAAAAGTTATATCAAATTCTTAACAAGAGAAATATTGTACATTTATATGATGTTTTGTTATTTCTTGTCCCGCTTGTCTTTTCTTTTATTCCTTTTGTATGTTTCATACCTTTGTTTCTAAACTTTCTATATGTCTATCTATCTAGCCTTTCTTTCTATTCATTTATGTTAGTTTTTACATGGTCTATCCACGGTGCCCAGATTTTCCAATATTTGGCGTTTTGGCAGTTTCTAATACATGTAATTTCTTCTATTAGTCTAATTTCCTCAATTTTTGTTAACCATTCCCGAATGTTTGGTGGTTCTACTGATTTCCATTTGTTTGGTATTAGCGTTTTCCCCGCTTGCAACAGTTGTAGAGTTAAAGGAGCATTTGATACCTTTGTGGTCATATTGTCTATATTCAACAGGATTAAGGCTGGGTTATCTATTTTTATATTATTTTGTGTTACTTTGTTTGTAATCTTTAGTACTTCTGTCCAGTATTTTTGTAAAGTTGGGCAAGTCAACCAAATATGAGTGTGGTTTCCTTCTGTTCCACCACATTTCCAACATACCTCGGGGGTATTAGGGTACCATTTGTGTAACTTCTCTGGGGTATAATGCCACCTCATTATCAGTTTATATGTAGCTTATCTTGTTTTAGAAGCTATTGATGTCTTATATATTGATTTAAGTGTTTTATTCCACATATTTTCTGTTATATCTATTTTAAGTTCTGTTTCCCATTCTCTTCGTATAGAGTTTGTGTATTGGGGGTACGTTGCTATTAACAATTTGTACATTTTTGACAGGGGCTTTTTAATCTCTATATCATTGGATAATATTCTCTCAAATGGTGTTTCTTCCCTATTCCACTCAGTCGAGCTTTGGTTTTTGATATATTGTTGGAGTTGATTATAATTCCAAATGTCTCTAGGGTGAGTTCCCCATCTTTTTTGTATTTCAGCTAAAGGTATGAACTTATCATGTTTAATAAGATCTTTCAATTTTGTTTCTTTTGATCTCCATCTACCCCATCTAGCAAAGTTCCCTCTTTCCATGCTGGGTTGGAAATCTGGGTTGTATTGTAAATTTGACAGTATATATGGTTTTGTAGTTAATTTATATTCCTTTTTATTTTTTTGCCAGACCTTGAGCGTTGCCCCTACTAAAGGGTGTTGTATTACCTCTTTTGGAATGTTTTCTTTCTCTACCCATAGGTTATTTATCAAAGGATACTCCATTATCGATTGTTCTAATCTACACCAGTCTTTTTTCTTTTTCTCTAGGTTCCACTCCAGTATCTGGGTTAAATGGATTGCTATGTAATAGAGGTAAATATCTGGTAGGTTGAGGCCTCCTTTATCTTTGTGCAATATCATTGTATTGTGTTTTATTCTCGCTCTTTTCTCTCCCCAGACAAACCTTGATATATTGGATTTTACTGTTGTGAAAAAGGAGCGTGGTATTACTATGGGTAAGACTTGCATTACATATAATATTTTTGGAATGAGTATCATCTTCACCGCTTGTATTTTCCCAAACCAAGAAAGTTTTAATTTTGTCCAATTTTTTATTGTTTTTTGGAGGGTTGCTATTAGGGGTACGAAGTTATCTTGATATAATTTCCCCAGGTTTGATCTGATTTTTATCCCTAGATACTTAATATGTGGGTTTGCCAATTTAAATGGGTAGTTCTGTTGCAATGCTTTTGCTTTGCTCTCTGGGATATTTATGTTTAGAATCTCTGATTTTGAGTAATTAACCTTAAAGTTTGATAGTTCCCCGAACTGCTTCATAAGCAAAATTACTTTAGGGAGTGATATTAATGGCTTTGTAATACATAGTAAGAGATCATCAGCAAAAGCATTACATTTGAATTCTTGTCCAGCTGTCACTATTCCCGTTATATCTGGGTCTTTCCTAATATGGGTCAATAATGTTTCCATTACCATAATGAACAGAATCGGTGAGAGTGGACAACCTTGTCTCGTTCCATTTCTTATTATCACCTGGGAAGATAGTGTGCCATTTACTCTAACGCTGGCTGTTGGTTTATCATACACTGCCAATATTCTCTGAATTATTTTAGGTCCTAATCCAAAGCCTGCTATTGTTTTTTCTAAAAATAACCATGAAATCCTGTCAAAGGCTTTTTCGGCATCTGAGGATAATAAAATTGTTGGTATACCTTGTTTTTGTACTTGATTTATAAGTGCTATTATTTTAGTTGTGTTGTCTTTTCCTTCTCTTTTAGGTACAAAGCCTGCTTGGTCTGGATGTATTATATCAGGTAAGTAATTTTTTATTCTGTTGCTTAGTACTTTGGTGAACAGTTTCATATCTACATTTATTAGGGAGATTGGTCTGTAACTAGGGCAAAGCTGAGGGTCTTTATCCGGTTTTGGTATAACGGTAATATGTGCCTCTTGGGCCTGTGGATGGAAACTATTTTGAGCAGAAATGTCGTTAAAGCAGTTAACAAGTAGTGAGATAATTTCTTTTTTGAACGTTTTGTAAAAGGCCCCTGTATAACCATCCGGTTCTGGGCTTTTCCCAGGGGGTAGGGAGCTTATGCATTCTTCTATTTCCCTGTCTGTAAAGGGGGCTTCTAAAGCTTGAGACTGTTCCTGGGTTAGTTTTTTTAAGTCTGCTTCTTGTATAAATTTTTCTATTTTATTTTTCTTATCCTCATTTGGAGTAGACTTTTCTAGTTTGTATAGTGATTGGTAATAATCTTGGAATGATTCTGCTATACTCTTGGTGTCATATCTTGTGATATTACTCTTATCTTTAATAGACATTATTTGTGTATGAGTTTGCGTTTTCTTCAATATTTTAGCGAAGTATTTGTTGCATTTATCTCCTAGCTCATAATATTTTTGCTTTACTCTCATATATGCTTTTTTAACCTTATTATTTAGTAAAGCTTTTAGTTGTATTCTTTTGTTTTCTAATACTAATAATGTTTTCTTAGCTATATTCTCCTTGTGTGATTGTTCTAAAGTTGAGATTTCTTTCAATAACTCATTTACTTCTTTTTCTTTTTCTTTTTTTAGCTTGCTGCCTAATGCGATCAATCTGCCTCTCAATACACACTTTACAGTTTCCCAAAGAATACTTGAGGATGTTTCTTCTGAGTTATTTGTCTGTATAATAAAATCAATTCAATCCTGTATCATTTTTTTCCTGTGTTCTGTATGGAATAGGTATTCACTGATACACCACATATATTCTGCTTTAATTGTTTTAGGAATTATAAATTTTGCAATCACCGGTGAATGGTCTGAAAAATTTGCATTACCTATTTTTGTCTCTATGTACCATTTAAGCCAGTGTTGTGATGTAAATATATAATCTATTCTGGAATAAACTGAGTGTACCTTTGAGAAGTGTGTGTAGTCTTTTGTATTCGGGTTTAAAGCTTTCCATGTGTCTACTAGTTGCATATTGGCTAGCAGTTTTTTCACCTTTTTCAAACCTTTATATGAAATATTTGATTTCCCAGATGACGAATCCATTAATGGGTTGAGGGTCATATTAAAGTCTCCCCCTAGTATTAAAAAGCCTTCCCTATAGCTTTCCAGTACCTTTAAGAAGTCATTACAAAACACCACTTGTCTTGAGTTAGGGGTGTATACATTGGCTATAGTACATACATTCTCTGCCAGTTTCCCTTTTACTATTATATATCTTCCTTCTTTATCCGAAATGGTATCTATATGTTGGAAGGGGAGATCTTTATGTATTAAAGTCATGACCCCTAGGGATTTTTTTAATGGATTATTGTTAATATACACTTGGGGATATTGCTGATACCTTATTTTTGGGCTCTGTCCTTCTTTAAAGTGTGTTTCTTGAATTAGCACTATTTTGGCTTTATATTTTAAACACTCATGAATAATTTGTGCTCTTTTCACAGGTTCGTTTATTCCATTCACATTATAGGAAAGAATTGTACAGTCTATTTTTTTATTCTCAGCCATTTTCCCTTGTATAGTATTGCTTGTTGTCATAATTTGTTAGCGTATACTTGTCATCAGCTTGCATTGTAGGTAAAGGGTAGTAGACCTCTAGAAGGTCAATTATTGGGTTAATTTTTACATATTGCCGCCATAGACTTATCAGGGAAATTCCCTTTGGCTGTGGTGGTATTTTAGCGGCCAAGGTGCATGGCACCATATTCGTGGGGGAGGTAGTTACCTTAGAGGCATACGGAAGCTTCTTGTAACCTGATCTACTCATGTTTCCGTTGCTCCCGTCCAGCTACATTTGCTGACCATAGGTCAGCGGGGGAATTTTTAACTGTTATTCATATATTTTATTTCTATCAAACCAGTTAACCTTTTATATATAGTAATTTATAATACATCAATCCCATAACTGTAGGTGATCCCTCTAATTTTGACTGTTGTCAGTCAACTTATATCACCTGTCACACTTCCCACCTTTTTCACCTTATAACATTGTTTTATTAACTTCAACCTTTATCTTTAAAAGTACTAGTTTTGTTTTTTGTATCTTACCACTTTTCATAGAATGTAGTAATGTTTCTGTCCATTTCTTTATTTCTTGTTTGCCTATTTATATATTTAGTTCCAGTGTCTCTTATATTGAGTTTTAACAGTCCCTTTATTTTCCAAATGAGGGTTTCTTCTCTTATGTCTTCACTTTTGAGGATTCCTTATTCTATCCTTGGTGTTCTCTGGATGGGTTCTTGGTGTTCTCGGCGGTCTGGATGATGTATTAACCTGTGACCATTCCTCTTGTAGTTCCATTTGTAGATCTTGGATTTTGTTAGGGTCCGGTAACCAGCCAGGTAATTGGGTCTCCGGCAGGTGAAATTTTTTAAGAAAAAATTCTGTGTCCATGCGAACTCTTATAGTAGCTGTGGTTCCATCTTTAGTCGCAGAGAGGGAAAAGGGGTGTCCCCATCTATATGGGATTCCTTGTTCCCGCAGCTTGTCTGTGAGCGGTTTTAGTAATTTCCGTTTGTATAGAGTGGTCCTCGATAAGTCCTGGAAAATTTTTATAGTACAGTTCTCATATGTTAATTGCATGGATTCGCTTGCTTTGTTCAGGATTTCTTCCTTTAATGCAAAGCTATGGAGGCAGCACAAGATATCTCTAGGTGCATTCAGCGGGGCCGCTTTTGGTTTTTGGACTCTATGAGCCCTGTCCATTACAATGTCTGTTGTGGGCTCCCTCTTTAATATTTCATTAAAGATTTGTTGTAGTGCTGCTCTTATCTCCTCTGTTTGTACTGTCTCAGGGACTCCTCTCACTCTAATATTGTTTCTCCTGTTTCTGTTTTCTTGATCCTCTATCTGCCTTTGGAGATCTTGGATCATATTATCCTGCTGTTGTATGTGTTTGTAAATGGACATTTGGTTTTTGGCACACTTACTTATATTTGTTTCAAGGTCTTCTGTGCGCCCTGCCAAGGTTAGTATGTCCCTCTTGATATCCTGTATCTCCTCTTTTATAGTGCTTGTTACTTCTTTAAGCATTTCTTTAATGTCCGCTTTGGTAGGGAGATTTGATATGTATGCTTGTATATCCATGTCTTCTTCCGTTTCGCTTTCCATCTCTGACTGCTCTCGGTAATTGTCAGCTTCCTCCTCCCTCGTGTCCCTTGCTGCCGCCATTTTTGTTTCAGTGCGGCTCAATCTTTTCTTTAAAAATAGCGGTGCTATCTCGTTGGGAGTCGCTTGAGGTTGCCTCTCCGAGATCCGCTCTCTTTCCGGTCTATTTCTATTAGTTTTCCCCATCTTTCCTCTGCTATATCGGGCTGGATAGGATCAGCGTTGACGGAGCTCAGCTCTTATGCATCCATCTAGCTCCGTGGCAGACCACGCCCCCCACCCCTTGCCTAATTTAAACACTCCTCCAACCTCTTAGCCATTCTTTCCCTTGCACAGTGGACCATCTTCCATTGAGGTGCAATCCATCATGACTGTATAGGTTGTGCCCCAAGAACAAGCCCTGTGCTCTAGGAATCTTCCTACACCAAGACTTGAATCAAGCATTTTGTTTGCTAAGCTCCAACTGTCTTCCTTAACTTGCACGTGGCACAGGAAACATTTCTGAAAAAATCTTAACGCCTCAATCTTAGAGCCTAGATTCCTGAACTCAATCTTTAAAGTCTTCCATCTATCAATTATTTTTTCATTAGCACCAATATGTAGTAAGACAGTTGGGTCATTCACAGTCCCACCCAATAATTTGTCTACCATTCAACCACATGCCGAACCCTGGCACCAGGAAGACAGGAAATTGTTTGTAGTGATCTGGATGACAGATTACCCTATCCACTTTCCTAATTATTGAATCCCCTACAACCACAATCTGCTTAAGCCTGACTCTGCTCTCCTCCCCACCACTACTAGAGAAACTGGTCTCAGCTGTTAGAGAGATTAGCCCCATCTAGAATTGCCAATCCAGAGTTTACGCTCCTATCTTCTTCACACAATCTGGCAAATCTGTTGATGTATAAACCCCAGATCAGCCTCCATTTTCCTTTTGCCCACCTTTTTTCTAACTGTCAGCCAGCTAGTTACCTCAACATCCTGCTGATGTTCTGTTCCCCCCCCCCCAAACTATCTGACCCTGCTGGGTCCTGCTCAGTGAGCAAGAGACTCTTTTCAAGATTGTCAGTTGACTGCAGTGTTGAAAGTTGTTGCTCTAGTGCTCTAACTTGAGCCTCCAAAGTGAAAATTTGCTCACAACCACCACAGAGATAAGAAGTTTTTATCTATTGTTCCAAATCTGCATACATATGGCAGACTGTGCACTGGTTCAGACCTTAAATCTTGCTAGCACTCATTATCCCAGTTACAAATCTAAACAGTAATAAGAAAAATTAGGAATAAAAGAAATTAGGGTTTAGACCATTTCGAACCTCCTTTAGTTTGGAACTCCTGTGATTGTAACTCCACTTACAGATCCCCCGCTTAACTTCTATGGTTGTAACTCCACTTACAACTTAAAGAGCAAACACAAAGTAAATCAGGTTTCATGTTTTTTGTTTTTGTTCTATCTTGGGTGCTAAATAGCAAAAGTTGGTGTGCTATTGTGCACATTGAAGTGAATGGGCTTCAAAATTATTTTGACGCACGTAAATTTTGACACCCACGACAACTTTTATACACAAGCCTAGTTTGGCCAATTGCATTAAAGTCAGTGGGCATCCAAATAATTTTGACAAATGAAAATTTTTATGCATGCTCCTATTTTGACACACAAACATTTTTTTGTTGCAGCTGATTTATTGCTGGTCCATTTTCACGAATGTATTCGCTGGCGACAATTCACAGCAAATTCACGCCTGCCAAATTTATTTGTCCATCACTAAGCTGAGCTTGTACTGCCTACACTCTTGATACCTTTCTGATGTCTGGTTGCTACAGTACATTTTACTACAGAAGGAAAATGTTGATAATGTTTCAGTAAACATCAGAGTACCCTCACATAAAAAGCTATTTTGTGTGGTGGGGACACTAAGAAATGTATAGAAACATGAAATGTGCAAAATACACTTGTCTAAAATATATACAGGACCAAACAACAAAAACATTACAATGATCCATGAGGACTGTGGCCCACCGGGGTTTTTCCCGGTGTCCCTTCGGCCAGTCCAACCCTGGATAGCAGGCATATAAACAGAAGCTCATGTGTGATAGAGCATTTGAAATTAACATACAAGAGATGTGTCCACTAATGTTTTGCTGCTGGACCTGGTTCCCATGTTGGCCTGCATCCGTGGGATGAACTAGAGGATCTTCTGCTAGCTCATCATCTTCAATAGCTTCAGGTAATTGTAGGCCCCCCAATAGCTGAATAGTTCACTGCAATATTATGTAAAATGCAGTCTGTTACTGCAGAACATCCCCTGAATGGGCCAAATCACTAAATGCATGCTCAATGACTTGTTTGGCACTTTGATGAGCTGCATTGTTCTTCATCAGGTGTGGCTGGATGAGTAATTGGAGTCAACAGCCAGGGTCTACACCCATAACCAGCAAAAAATGGATATATTCTTGAATCAACAGAATGAGTTTTAGCATTCTACATACATTTACATTGCTATTTAATTCTTTCTATAATTGCAATTTAATTTTTGTTATGGGGGGCAAATGGAGTGAAGAGAAAAAGCTTTGATGTACTATAAAACAGTTTTCTAATTACTTTAACAAAGGTAAGTGTCAACTAATTTGCTCCTGTTGGACACCTTTTGAAAAATTACTCTTTAATCCTTTTACTAATAGGCCTGGTATTAGTGTTAGTAGTAACACGTCTCACAAACATCATATAGACAAAATGACTACACACAAAGTATGGTTCAGCATATAAGATATTTATTCATAGTTTTTGAAGAAACTGGTAACTGTGATGGTTATATTAGAGATCAAGACCGAAGGGGGGGCCCGGCAGCGCTGCAATATTCAAAGAGCCGGGCCCCCCTCACCTCAAGTCCTGCGCAGAATGTGGAAGTGCCGAACATTTGCGAAGTCCTGAAGAGG